>CM035233.1:12991035-13724622 GCA_020226215.1 Sindora glabra
TATATGAAAAATTCAAATTCAAGTCCTGAAAAGTTTTAATTTTATATATTAAATTATTTATTATGTTTTAATCAAATAGAATTTAAATTATTAATTTATTGAGTTTTCAAAAGTATTTATCACATATTTTTAATTAAACCTATAATTTATTATAATTTATAACCAAAAAAAATTAATAAGGGTATTTTTTTTTTGAAAAAGTAATAAGATTCCTAGGCATATAAAGTGTAAATCAAATATGAGAATATAATATATTTGAAAATTTTAAAAAATATTCCTAAGATATATATATATATATATATATATATATATATATATATTATATATATATATATATATTAAACCAAATATAAAAATATTACATTATAAGGAATCACATAGTTAAGAATTACATTTTTAAGAATATGCACTTTCGTAGAAATATAAAATTTCATAAGCCAAACGCCCCCTCAACATAAATGATGCAGGGCTTAGAATCCATTAATTGCATTGATGCGGGAATAATGAGACTCAAAGTAGAGGACTAATTTAGAAATTATGAGATAGATGGAATATAATATATGATATGATTTAAAATAATTTTTAAAGACTAAATTATCTATGGGATTTGACTTAGTCATTTAAATACTTAGGTTTCTCGCGTATTTCACACAAATTAGGTTTCATACGAAGAATCCATAATAAATTGAGATCAATATAGAATTCATGAGATTATAGGTGATGTACTCATTAAACTCTAAATAATTACATTTATTATATTGGATCAAAATTTATAAACAATTTAGCATCTAAAAATTTTTTAAATGACTTTATGTAATACATATTATATACTTAAGAATTTCTCAAATTAATAAGGCCAAATTATATGAAATAATCCAAAAATATGATAAATCCAAAATAATTATGATAAAAAATGTTAATAAATGTGAGGTTTTTGTGGTACTCAATTTTAGTTTTAAAGCCTATGGTACTTAGAGTTTTAAACTCATAATGAAGTGGGCCTTGAAATTAAGGAAGTGGGATTTTAACTTGATAAAATAAGATAGGTAGTAATATTAAAATTTTCAATACTAGCTATGATTAGAAATATGTTTGGTAAAATGATGTCCCATACTCCAGTGTTGATTGCAAATCATGATTGAAGAGCTATGCACAATTAAATTAATGTTTTAATATAAATTTTTGTGATTTTTTATTTAAATATTTATCTCTAATATCTTGTTAAGTAACTTCCAACTCCTACAAAGATAAGGTTAGAAGCCTTGGTATCGATCCCAAATCTTAATTATTTTCTCTGTCATGATAAGCTTGAGACGAAACTGCATCTTTAACAAGTTATGAGTTCATTGCAAGATTGTGTGATGCAAGATGGAATATTGAATATAAGAATTAGATAATGTATTAGTTGATAATTTAGAATTCACTAAGAAAATAACTTCAAAATCCACTAAGAAAACTTCGTGGATATTATTAAAATAAAAATATATATATCATGTTTTATATATTCATGTCTTATTTATATGCCTAATAAAACTTCCTCAACAATAATTATTCTTCTAAAACACTCTTAATGTATTTAGTATCCTACTAGAACCTTAATTTTATATTATTTATTCTAAAATTACTTTAAGTAACTAAATAAAATTATTAAAGATAATAACTATAAAAATTGCAAAATTCAAATGTAGTTGTGATTTCTTTATCCTATGTAAGACTTCTTTACTTCTAGAAAACTTGTCCTTGAGTTTAAAGGTGAATTTTGATGTGTATCATTCCAAAAGAAACGAAATATTTTGATATTTGGGGGATTTTAAAATTCTTTACAACTAGTCTCTTCATGATTTGAGAAATTGTATCCCAATCTCCCTACATTTCAATATGAATTTGTGAAATTTCATCTACCTCCTTGGTAACTTCTTGCCTTCCTTGTTCAATGTCAAGTTGGATCCCTTATTTTTGACTTATGCAATAATTTCTTCTTATATATGGTTGTAATTAGAAAGATACAATCTCACTTGTTCTTGCAACTTTTGAAATTTGGAATGGATAATTATAAATAAATGAAAAGTAAAGATAATTTTCAAGAAGAGAATTAACTCTTTTTTTCACTCTATATAAAACTTCATCATAATAATTGAAGAAAAACTCAATGATCAATAACTTTTTTATCTTTGATAAAAAAAAAAACATTTTTCATACCTTCTCAAGCTCTATATTTGTTTAATTATTTCCACAAAACTTTAGTGTCATCAATCAATTTGTAAGGCGTTAGCTAGAGTCAATTAAGATTCAAAATTTCTTTAATTTCAACATAACATTCAAGATCCACCAATAAATTAAAAATATCCATCAAAACAAGGAATTTTTTGAAAATCAAGCATTAAAACACCATCTTGTCAATTACCACCAAGTGGATTGCTTTGTACACAACCACTACTGCATGCTATCAAGTAAGGCAAGTCCCTTCTTTGATATCACTTGATGTGGGACAAAAGCAGGAATATAGCAACTAAATAACACATTATTTGACAACTTAGAATCCATTAGGAAAATAGCTTTGAAATTCAATAGAAAGAAGGAAAACTCATTGGATATCTTTAAATAAAAATTATATAATGTATCACATTTTACCTGTTGATGTCATATTTATAGACATGACAAGACTCCTTTAACGAATAACTTTGAAGTATAGCATGTTGCCTATAAATTTCTTTCTACTTTCCATTTGAACATCTATTCCTTATGATGGAAAAATTAATGAAAAATTATAATGAGGAGAAGTAGCATGACTATTTTTACAATGGAAGGTTGGGATTTATTGCAAGACTAGTTATGTTGCTTCTTCTCACCATAACTTTTCAATAACTTGTAAGCATTTATGCCTTCCAAAGCTATCTTTGTTGTTCATTTTAAATTATAATATTTGGATTCTATCTTGAGAAATATATTTAGAGATGTTGACAAAAAAGTAAAGATAAAAAAATTGATGAAAAATTATAATGAGAGGAAGTAAAATAATCAATTTTACATTAGAAAGCTTAAATTCATAACAAAATGATTATTTTGCTTCTTTTTACTATAATTTATCATTAATTTAATCCCATCTACATCCTTTAACTCAAAAACTCTCAACCATTATGAAAGAAATTATGAGAAGATGATACCCACTTTTCCTTTTATTAAAAGTATGTTATTTATTGTAAATTATATTTTTCTATTGTATATATCAATGTACTAATATGGAAATAAATAAAATGGCAAAACACTATTTTCGTAATAGATCATCAATATCTCAATTAATTTATTTACATTCAATCTATTGTTATTTGTATTTATTTAATTATATAAGAAAAATGTCATAATGTAGAAAATAGTTTTAATGCTAGTGATTTCACTTAGAATAAGTTGAATTAAAAATAAAATTTATTAGTTCATAAAATGATGTTGATATTTTTACAAGATTTATGCTAAAATTATAAAATTGTTGCTTGCAAGATTATGAAAAAGTTGGCTAAGGAAATTTCTTATGTTATGATGTCAATTTTTATTTAATAATTAATATATAAAATTCTATTATAGAATGATATAATTTTATTATAAATGTTGGTTATTTTTTAGTGGCCCACGTGTACACTTAAAATAACGTTGCTGCTCATGTAAGATTTTTATTATTTCATTCTGTTATGATTTGATTTCATTTCTGTTGTTTGGGTGGAGAGGGGTGTAATGTGGTTGCTCATGTAGGTGCAGTTTGAGTATCATTTTACAGCGAGTGGTTCGTTGCTGACTTAAATTAATCTTGACATAGAAGAAATTTGTAATCAAGAGAAGCAATTTGCACATTGATCAATAAATTTTATATTTTTCAGCCAAAAAATAAAGAATGACCTCCTGTTATCAGAGAAATACATTATGGCCCATATAAATTGATTGTTATTGAATGAAAAATGTGTAACAGTTAAATAAAGAAATTTATGGTATGTTATTAACATAATAATATCAGATTTAATGATACATTAATTAATCAAGTCCTACTGTATATCATGCGATAATATATCAACTTTTGATTCGATAATGTAGTGTAATGGTGCACTGTGTACCCCCAGATAAAATAAACCAACTATTTTCAACTAACATATCCTTTTCTTGGAATTGCACCTCCCACACCTTGCATGTAGGATCCATCAACCAAGACTAATGTAGGAAGAATGTCATGTGGACATGTAGCATTCTTCCTTTCTTCTTCCTCTCTGCACGTTGGATCACTACTTCTATTGATCCCATTTCTTAACAAAAAGGCAAGTTAGCAATTTTTGACACATTCTACAATCAAAATCCGCAATACCCAATTTGATTTTAACAAAGTTACAGAGATTGAGAGGCCAGAGCAACAATGGCAGCTCCTGTAATCACAGTATCACAGGATGGAAGTGGAAATTATAGGACGGTGCAGGAAGCAATTGATGCGGTCCCACTGGGCAACAATTCTCGTACAGTGATTAAAGTGTCACCGGGAATCTACAAGCAACCTGTATACGTCCCCAAGACCAAGAATTTCATCACTCTTGCTGGTTTATGCCGGGAGAATACTGTGCTTACTTGGAATAACACTTCTCCTTTTTCTTTTGTTAAAAAATGGATAAGAAAAATAGGCTTCTCCAATTCTGTTAGATAGGATGCTAGTAGTATATTAAAACAGTCATTAAAGACTTAAAAGTTTTTGCCAAATCTGAGACGTCATGCACACTTCATTTGTGTACCGTTTTCCTAATGGACCACATGGTAGTTCCATTTAATATTATGCAAAGGTTAATATTAACATATTTGGATCTCTCTCTCTCTATTTTTTGAGGTCATTTTAGAACGATATAAATACAAACTATAATGGAGAGATTCTTCACTTAATTTGGGATATTTGATACCTAAGAATTTTGTAATTATCTTTTTCCTAAAATGAAACTGATATATTAAATAAAATGATTTACTTTGGTACTCCTTTAAGAAAATGGAGTACCGATACAAAATCAGTTTTTTCGGAGTTTCAAATATATTTACATTGTAAGTATGATGTTTTATGTTGTAATTTTTTATAATGCATATACTCTAACCGTAAAATAGATAAAAGGAAAAGATACAAATTTGCTGGTTTGTGCTCCACACACTCGTGTCTTTTGTTGAGAAAGACAAGGCAGGTTGCTTTGGGCGAAGAAATCCTTGGATGTGCGTAATGTGTCACATTGATCCAATTTTAAATTGACATGAAAATTAATCAACCAATAACATTTAGATGGATTTACATGTGTTAATCTTATGTATTGCCATATACATAAGAATTTCTCCCTTAATATGTATATAGTTGAATAAATGTATCTATTTTTTTTTAATTTGGGCAATTGGGTTTAAATTAGTGCAAATTTATCATTTTGGCGATGGGCTTTCTTGCAGAATGAAAGAGTGATTGGGACCGGGACTTTCGGATATGGGAGTGTCATCGTGGAAGGGGAGGACTTCATTGCCAACAATATTACATTTGAGAATTCTTCCCCTGAGGTAATGCTCACAAAAAGATTGCATTACAAGATTGTGTCAGCTTATTTCTCTTACCTTTGCATTTTGCCTTTTTACTTTCCTCAATATCATTAATTCGATAGACGTAATGAAAATGAACGTTGATGTAACATGGAATTAGGTTGTCTCAACCGTGACTCTTATTACTTAAAATTGGAAGGGTGCTGTTTTGGATATGTGGTATGATAAGTTAGTTTTATATATTGAGACCTTACTAGGAGTGTCTAATTGTCCCAGGCGAGCGGGGTCTGGTGTTAGTCTGATATGAATTTGTTTAAGTTAGTTTTACATGTTATTAGTTTATTGTGGCGTCCAAGAATTTGGTGTTTGTAATAATGCTGTGCATGAGGCTTTTAAATGAGAAGCTCATACTCTTAGGAGTGATCTAAATTGCTTGTCTAAGATTTAGGGTTTGTTTGTTTATTGTTTTTAAAGATAATTTTTTATTTTTAAAAATAGAAGAACCTGTTTGAAATTGTAATTTTAAATATGTAATTTAAAATAAAAAATAGAAATAAATTTTAAATATTTTCTTAACTTGTTATCCTATTCTTGATATTAATTTTGTAATAAATAAAATATTTTCTTATTTGCAACATCAACTATTCTTTATTTTTTTATTTTCCTTCAATAAGAAAATAATTTTTAAAAATAAAAATAATTTTTAAGAATAGTTTTTAAAAATATAATAATAATAATATATTCAAACATACCCTAATATACTTCACCAAGGCCCGAGGAATACTGGTGGTTTTCTTTCAAAAAAGAAAAAAAAGTAAGATGATAAGAAATAGTTCATAAGATCATTCAGTTTAAATATATTTTTAGCAAAAATTATAAAACTGATTTGCTTCCATTTTTCGATGTTATGTTATTTTTCATTTTTTTTGGGTCTTTTCTGAGGTTTTCATTATAATTTATGTCAAAACTTCCCCTTTTTTTTTATTTTTTGCTAAGAATATGTGAAAACTTACATGAAGACATTGCTTCCTTTCCCCTTTCTTGACAGGGTTCAAAGCAAGCAGTAGCAGTTAGATTCACAGGAGATCGACGTGCCTTCTATGATTGCAGGTTCCTTGGATGGCAGGTATTTTCACTGTCTCAACATGTTACTTTTGTAAGTTTGAAGTTTTTCAATATTGTACTTTTCGCGGAGACGTAGACATGTAGAATTGCTTAAGGCTATATGTAGACTTCAATTCTTTTTAGAATCCTCCTCTATTTTATGATTTGATTTTTAGATAGGTCTTTATGTGACTTAATATTGTCACATTTCCGATCTGATTTTTAAAATGATATAAATATATCGATTTAGAGCTATGAAATCCAGATTGATAGTTTAGATGGTTTTATGTGTAATTTGATAAAATATCCACTTAACTATTAGTATCTATCATTATTATTTATTATTTAAAATTTAGGGTTTAGACTTCATCACTACCAATAATAATTGACCATCACCCATTACAATTAAGCAATGATTACAAATATATCTATTCATCAGCATTTTTATGCTTGCCACTCTATTGAAAGAAAATATTTTTAATAATATAATAATTAGTATTACAAAAATATATAATTCAATTAAAATATAATGTTATAATATTTTTAATAATTTTTTCAATTAAATAATATGTCATTCTTGATGATTACATTCTTAAAAAATGTTAAGATTTCTAAGAGTACACATGATTATGCAAATCAAACATCACCTGCGGAGATAAATTAAATTTCTGATGTGTTTATGCTGCAGGACACTCTCTACTTGCACAATGGCAAACAGTATTTGAGAGATTGTTACATTGAAGGAAGTGTGGACTTCATTTTCGGCAACAGCACTGCACTTTTGGAGAATTGCCATCTCCATTGCAAATCCGAAGGCTTCGTAACAGCACAGGGAAGAAAGTCTCCAGATGAAGCAACGGGTTATGTCTTCTTGAGGTGTGGGACCCACTTGGGTCTGGTCTCTACAACTTCTCCAAATGCTTGTATATTTCGTTTATATCATGTATCTTTAGTTATAATTGACAATTAAACGATAATTGTCGGTTCTTATAATTTAAAAAATTAAAAAAAATTAAAATTTTAATATACATAAATCTCATAGAACGATAAAATAAATTTAAAAAATTAATAAATATCATTTATTTATTGATTATGATCAAAGACACGTGAGATAATTAATAAATATCATCTATAACTTTCTTCTTGTATTGTTTTGTGCCTCTAGGCATCTTGTCTGTGAAAGTAGCTATAGCAGCATAGTTATAAATTACAGTCTAGTGGCACTTGCGATTTTTTTACGATTAGCAAAATTATGGAGAGACGTATAAAAAAATTCATTACAATACAATTCTATTTAAAAAAAAGGTGGATACAGTATCATTCCCAATAGCAACATTATGAATGTAGACTGCAATTTAATACGTTATTTATAAGTATTACAAATATTTGGCAAATTTTTTTTCTTTTTTTTCTTATATTTAAAATTTCAGACTTAACTACAATCAGTGTAAATGGAATTGGAGAGTAAGATGGCGTATTAGCTCAGTGGTAGAGCACATAAAAATACTTATATACAATTCATAAAGAGTGTGCTCTATTTCATCTAATGAGATTATAACTTTCCATACTTTGAGAATTGAAAAGTAGGATTTCCATTGTATTGGGTTTTAGAAAATTTGACGCATGAACAATAAAGTTGATAATTAACTTATTCTTGTTAGATAAGTTTAAGGACAAAAGCTATGATTAAAGTGCACAATTACTTATTTATTTATATTTTTTTTGTAGAGCGTACTTTTAGTTAATTATATCATTATGTGTGGGTTTGAGAGCTTTCAACCACATTCATATTTTAACGTGGTCATTGATACCTTACTTTTGGATACGGATCATCCAAGAATTAGAATTTCTAATAACAATAGACTTATGAATGAGTGATTAGGGACATTGGCTTATAAATTGGCATATACGGAAATCAACAATATTCGAAAAAATTAATTGGTAAGTATTTTTTTTTTAATACTATTAGAGGTTAAAACCTACTAGGATACTACAGGTCCGTTAAAATTCCTATGAAATCCCTAAGCGTAGTGTAGATAGTCTTTTTTGGATGGACTCAAAAAAACTCAACCGATACTTTGCACTTTGCTTAAGTACCGAAAAAGCTATGGAAATCTTGGCCACTTTATAATAGAGAAAAATATGAAATTAATGTTGAGAAATTAGAATAAGTAAAGGTGTAGAAAGAGGTTAAAGACATTTAGATAGAAGGCGTCGATATTATTTCTCTAATTACTTGTAACAATATTATTGTATTCCTTAGAGAATGTTTCAAACTGCACTAATGACATGATTCACGAATATGCTGGTACTGTTTGGAATGTGACTTACTTTCAAACAACTGGTTTATTTAATTTACGTGCTTTTCTACCTTAAATGCTAAATTTCTGCTTGTTAAGTTCAGTTTTAGAGTAATTTTATTGAAATTTCAGGTGTTTCGGACCGGGTTGTAATCGGTCCCAAAGAGTAACATGGTGTAGAGAATTGGTGGATGAAAAAGCAGAGCAATTCCTTAGGTATGGTTTCATTGACCCAGATCGAGATCAACCTTGGCATGGCCAAAATGTGGCCTCAACGATACCCCTTTCCGCTTAAAAATTAGAATTCTTCTACATACATTGCTTTAAAAACACTTCAAAGTCACTATTTTACATAGACCATTGTATTTATGTAAACTTACTAAAAAGAGTATATGGTACATTCCAAAGCTTTTCTTTAGTAATTATTTTGGTGACGGGGGACGTTCGCATTATTTCATGTTTTGAACTTGATATTCCTTATCTTTCTGCTCAATAAAATGTGGAAAATTTCCCACCTCTGTCGTTGTTAACGTCAATGATATGAAGAAGATATTACATGTTTCCATAGTATGACATTAAGCATTTTTCTTGGGGCATGGATTTTTTCACTCTACATGTGAAACCTCGCCTTGATTAAATTTGAGATAAAAGTTTAGTAAAATCTAATGCAGAAAAGCATTTAACATCGATTATTTAATACATCTCCCATTGGTTGCTACCTGACATATATATAGGTGTGATTATATATTTGGAATATTCAATGTCAATTTTTAAATCAACATTGAATACTTAAAATAATTTTAATTATTTTAACAAACAATTGAGGTGTTTAGTTCCAATATATTATTGAATAATTGAAATAAGATGTTGGTTTTTTTTATTTTGCAATCGACATCGATAATTAATTTTTTGTAGCTTAAATTTTGATTAAGATGTTATTTTTTTAAAATAACCAATGTTTAATGTATAATAGGACTACTGGTTTATAAAATAACTAACATTATTATTTTTTTTTTTGTAATCCTTAACAATTTTCCTAAATCTCATTACTTTTAAAGTAGTATCCAAACTTAATTACATAATCTAATAACTAATATTACTATATAATCTAATTATAGAATCCAACAATTGATATTACTATACAAGCAATAGCAACAATATTTCAAGTTCTATCTCAATGTTTTTATGGTCAAAATTAATATCCCAAATATAATAAATTAAAAAAAGATGAAGAATGATGCATTTATTTGGCTCTGAATAATAGGAGGTATATAATACATTAATTTTACAAAAATTAGAAATAATACCTCTACATACTGAGAAGGAACTTACATTATCTTCCAATGATAAAATTATTAATGAAATACTTATAAATTCTACTATAGCAAAATAAAGGCACAGGGATATTAAAATTAATGTTGTAGGTAAAACATTAATACAATATGCTTTTGTTGAAAAGAAATTTATAAATTGACTTATGTCATTAAACTTTAGTGGTATTGTATGTGTTTGATTATTCATGTCATCGTGACTTTTTGCATAGAAATACCTATTGACTTTTGTAAGGAAAAAATTTATCACTTTTTCTTCAAGAAACTCATATCATCCAAATAAAAAATTCAAATTAATAAATACAATACACAATAAATAAATAATCTTAACTAGGTTTAGAAGGAAACTGAGGCATTCAAATAGATCTTAACATTGAGAAGGAAATGCTAACAAGAGTGAACAAATAGTTAAACTTATGTTAAAGTGATCTTTTATAGCCAACTTTCTACTTATAAAAGAAAATCAATTAGTTAATCACTCCATAAGACATTCTCTTTTTTGTGAACAAAATGTTCTCGCTTTATAATATATCTGCAATTTGGTGTTGGGACAATTTTCCAATTTCAACTCATGCCTTCATTTTCATAAGTTTCGAGGAAAGTGAAATGACATTGTTTAAATATTCTATGGTAGTTATAAACTAAAATTGACATCATAAACCTAATGATAGCTTTACTTTTCCATGTTGATTGTATAATAAAGTCAACGTAGAATTTTGCTTTATGAATTTATAGCTTTAACTAGCTAGACATAATTTTACTTTTTCATCTTGGTTATTGTTATAGAATTGATATTATATATTATCCACGTCAATGATTGATAAACAATTAATGTGATATATTAATTTTTTAAGTGTACCTTTGTCACTATCCTAACAAAAACCAAACCTATGACATAAATAGTAAGATATATTCATTTGTTTATGCAAAAGAGCATCACTTTTTAAACAATATTAAACTATACAACAACACATATAAATAATTTCTATAATGTATACAAAACAATATATATTTATAAGTAATTGCTTACAAGAGCAATCATATATACATTTTTATTTACAATTGAACTATATAAATTTGCATTTCGCAATGCCTCGCATGTTAGTGCTTGTATCTTTCTCAATACATATGTAGCCCATTCCTCCTACAAGGCTGCTAAATCTTCTACACTATAGGTTCTTCTTTTTTTCTTGAAGAATTGCATGTTTACATAAAATACTTGATAAAAAGAGAGAACTACATATTTTTAATAAAGGAGATGCTATGGCCAAATGCTCATGACTTTGAAACAAAATAAAAATGTAAACTTCTTTGATATTTAAAGGCATTAATGTTGATCTTGCAACCCAAGTCATAACACCACAAAATTTTAATCCTAAATGAATAAATCAAACTCTGCATAGAAACTATTTGTGAAAATCCCACATAACCAACATAGAATTTTTTTTAAAAGAAGGAACTTGGGGAGAAGAATAGGCATCGGCCATTGATAGATCTTTTCATTAAAGGAAGTGAACTTAGCATGGATTTTTCATAGCAAAAAACAAACAAAACGAATACACTACTACATTTTCATCTCACTTTTGTCTTCAAAGAAATGAACTTGAGATTTTTGAAAATGACTTTACGTTCAATCAACGTTGAACTTACATACTACAATAATAATATACTTTACCAATGACACTTATATTGACGATAAAAATTTGGTTTTCTATGTTGACTTTTTAAACATTTTTTAAAAAATTTGCAAAAATTTTATACCAATCATAAAGTTATCTATATAGCCTTCTTGGAATTTGATCATTAATAGCTTGCAAGATGTTTTCAAGGAAGACTATACAAACGATTTTGTTATTGAAATAGTCCACCTAAATAAATGCTTGCATGTGCTTGGCAGGAATCCTATTGAGCAAGCTACACTAATGGCAATGCTATCTATATAGCCTAAAGTTAGATTAAGAGATGGATGTGCCCCTCACTAACTTTATATAGATAATCAAGAAATTTTATATTGATGGTTGAATTTTTGTGTCATTTATATAAGGTTTGTCTTAAAATTCCATTGGGGCATCGTTTTTCTTATTTAAGAGCAGAGAAGCAAAGGAGCCACAGGAGAGAGAGAGAGAGAGAAGAAAGCTTTCAAGGTAAGTTTTATGCATTTTTCTTTATTATTTTTACTATATTTTCATTCTTTTGTATATAATCTTACTTATATTTTGTAAAATAATCTAATTTTATTGTTGTTGCTTGGTGGATATTTGTGTTTTTATGTCTTCATTATTCCATTGAGGTAGGTCAAAACAATCTATGGTATTCTTTTTTCGAAGATATAATTAACGGATTGATTAATATAAGGTGCATTGGTTCAATTTCATCAAATTATTACTTTGTGTAGTTTGATGTGTTTATTGATTTAAATTGATGATAACATTGATATAGTATACGAGTATGAATTTGTTTTTATGTGTTGTTATGTTTGGGAAATTGTATTTTATATACTTTATTATATTTATTATTTCAAATATTTGGTGAGTATGATATAAAATAGAAAGATGAAAAAATTTGTAACAAGGATGACTAGAAATAGATAATAATTTACAAAATAATTTAAAATTCTAAGAAAATAATTTATGTTAATATTTAAGAAATTAACTAAATAAAAACATTTAAGTATTAATAAATATGTATTACTTAATAATAATGTAGAAAATTTTCTTACAATTTATTAAAAATTAACAAATAAAAATATTATTTAAGTAGTAAAATTTTCTTACTAAATAATAAAAGAGAAAAAAATCATAATAATTTAATGTTAGAAGTAATTCAAATACTTTTGTAAGTCTATTGAAATATGTAGGGAATCAAAGTAATAAAATATTGATGGAATATAAATTTTAAAAATTTAAGTAAGCAAAATAGAGACTTTTTGATGATTTGAAATATATAAAAATTTGAGTTAATAATTTAAAATCATGAGAAAATAAATTATGTCAATATTTTAAATAATTAAATAACTAAAAATGTTAAATTATTAATAAATGTGTATTATTGAATAATAAAGTAGGAAAATTTGTAATAATTTAATATTGTAAATAATTTGAATACTTTTAAATTGTTAAAAAAATTTAGAAAATCAAAGTGATGAAATAATGAAGACACATAAATTTTCAAAATGTGATAATTAAAATGTAAACTTCTTGATGATGTAAAATATATAATAATTTAAATTTATAATTTAAAATTCTAAAAAATAAGTTATTCATTATTTAAAAATTTTAAAAATAAAAATATTAATTTATTTATAAATGTGTGGTACTTTGAATAATTTTATTAAATTGTTAAATTATATAAAAATAAAAATAGATAAAGAATGATGCAATTTATGAAAAATAAATTTTAAAATTACATTTTATATAAGATATTCAATTAGAACTAAGAAATATAAGAATTTAGTCATTGCCTTCAATGAGCTATTATTAGTCTTAAATAGAATTGTGTATATTAAGAGTTATGTAAGGTAGCAAAATTTATTCTATGTAAATGAATATTAAAATGGATTTTATTGTATAGTTAAAATTATTGTAATTGTCAAATTATAATAATTTAAAATTGAAATATACTTGTGCTATAACCTTAGAGAAATTCAAAGGTTCGTTATGGTTAGTCTATAAAGACTAACTAACCCTTGAATTGTCTTATAAATTTAAACAATTTGGGATATATTTTGTAATTATTATTACCAACTTATTTGCTCATCATTTCATATTGTAAAAATTTCTTGGCTCTTCATTGTTCTTCGAGTGTATATTATATCGGTATGTAGTTTACATACTTGAAGAAGTATAGATAAATGATCATGGATAAGTTGAGACAATAACTACAAAAATGTCTTGAATAAGATAGGGTCTTACCTTTTAGATTTAAAGTGATACAATAAATTTAGGATACATAACAAACATGCATATAAGATTGAAGTATATAATAAATGTGATGTTGTTGGCCAATTATACCATATCTATTAACAAAAACTGAATAACTTTGTGAGATCATTTATTTGATGAGTATTGGAATGGTGCATTGGCATTTGTCACGAGAGTTACAAACTTTGTCAATGATAGGGGATTAGTGAGTTGTCCATGTAAGAAATGCATAAATTTGTTATGTAAAAAATTAGAGACCTTGAAGGCATACTTAATAAACAATGGATTTGATCCTTTATACATAAATTGGGTCCATCATGGTGATATGGATGCAACAATTGTTAAAGATATGCTTCAAGTGCCTCCTAACAATTGATAATGGTTAACATCATAAATGATTTCAAGGGCCTTTATGTTACTAATCAAATAGTTAAGAAAGATGTTAATAGGAATAAGAATGCCTTGAGAAGGAAGGAAGGACACATCTCATGATAAAAGCTCTAACAACCTTTTCAGACAAGTTAAAACAAAATTCCATCTTGATTGCACAAACTTTTTAGCCTTGAAACTTTTAGAAAGGCTTATGCATCTAAAAGTGCTTCATTTAATTCTCCTTTGAAGTTATTGAAAGAAGCATTTTAGAAGAAGAACAAATTGCTAGAATCATATTATAGTGCAAAGAAATGGCTCAACAAATTAAGATTGAAGTATAAGTCAATTCATGTTTGCATGTGTGATTATGTACTTTTTTAGAAAGAACATGTTATAGTAGAGAACTATCCAATTTATGGAGAGAGTTATTAGATTGATAAAAACATCAAAGGAAAAAAGGTGCTTTATAAATGTTAAATAATTTAATTCTTATTTCCTAAGTTTAAATATCTTACAATAAACATTTACTCATTCTAATTGAATTTTTGTTAAAAAAAAATCAAGGTAAGGATGATAGGATCCTACAACCCAATGATCTGTGTAGTCTAGTGCATTATCCTTGGCTCCTGATGGCTCTAGTGTCTGATCGATAAGCTTATCATTGCCGACAAGGTGCTTGATATTTATCAAGGACACAAGAAGACAATTGGTTTTGTGCTTACTAAAATGTCATATGCCATATTTGCACCTTTGATTCAACTATAACATTCCTCTAAGGCAATAGTAGGAATGCAGGATTGGTTATCAAGATACAAACCTATGTTGTCCAGAGTCAACAAGTCATCTAGCACAGTAGGAATAGATAACTTTAGTCATCAGTACATGCATGAGCAGACTTAAAAGGAAGTAGGTGTATTATATGAGGCTCTCCCACACCCAAGCAATATGAATTACTCTGCCTCCTACATTGCTTCTTTGTCCTTAACTACATATTCCTACATCAATTGTACCAGTAATATTTGCTCATAGTTCACAGTGCCAAGCCCTAGCCTCCACCCTCCTCCTAAACCTACATAAGGGGGACTTTAGATGATGACACTGATAATTATATGATTTAGTAGTTTTTTATATTGTACATACATTTTTTAGTAGGTACTTTATATTGTTATTTTAGATGATGTTACAATGATTTGTTATTATGTATTGTTTGAGAATTACTTTATACATTTTTGTCTATTTAATTTATTATTATAATTAATAAAATGCAATACTTTTAAATTATTATTAATTGAAAAAAATTAGAGGTATTGTAAATTTATTGGATAATAGATGCTATTGCAATTTACTACTAAAAATTATATATGAAATTATTAAGAAATTTCAAAACAATAGAGTTATACCAATCATATTGTCGTTTATTTAGTTTTTTTAATATTAAAATAGCCAACTATATATTGATGATATTGTCATTTTTATAGGGTTGAACCTATACTGATGACTTGTTGTCTATACAAATCTATATCAAATAACCCGTGGTAGCCAATACACTAATAAAATCTATCATCTATATAAATTAGCCTATTGCAATGACACAAATTATTATCGATGTAGGGCCAATAGGTATAACTTTATATTGAGAACACTTACATTGATAATGCATCATCTATATGCCTTTGTACCAATAACTTCTATTGTTAGTATAGCCTTTTTTTTATATAGTAACATTTTTAAAATTATTACTTTTTATTTGATATTTTTTATATGGATTACCATGGAAGAGGAAAGTAGAAAAAAATTAAGGCTTCATTTATTTCATCAAAAAGTATTTTATCAAAAAATATTTTTTATAGAAAAATATCATTTATACGTATATTAATAAGAGTGATATACAATGTATAACTTGTGTTTAAAAAAATGATAACAAAAATCATAGTAATGGAATAAAGTAATTGTTTTTTTGAAAAAAAGAAAGTTACTTTTTTCAAATTCTTTTTATTTTTAACATTGAATAAATAAAACATTTTCTCTCATCTTAATATTTTATAATTATATTTTACGAAAATTATCTTCCATAAAAAAAACCAAGCCTAAGTTTTTCATTAAAATGAAATGGAAATTTGACTTTTCGACCTAATTTATTCTAAGGAAATTTTGTTAAATTAACATGACCAAAATTAAATATTATTATTTAGGGGAATCAAATATGATCGAAATGTGTATCAAGGGGATCAAAATTATAATTAAGTGTATTTGAAATATATTTGATTATCTAATTAATCATAAATAATTATATCTATCAATCAATTAATAACTAATGTATACAATCAATCAATGGTGGAGACGGGGGATTAGGATGGGCCCCAACTTCCCCTTGCCTTAAAACTTTAATATAATATGTATTAATAAAATTTACATGACCCTCTCTAAGTTTTATAATATTTTAAATGTGACTCCCCCTAACTTGCAATTTTTGCCTCCACCGCCCAATATATTCAAGAGAAAAGCCAGAAAAAATGCTAAATCAAATTGGATAAAAATATCTCTAAAATTGTTCTAGAAAGATTGGTAAATTAAGTGTTAAGAGACAATTCGAAATGACAATAAACAATAAATGTGTGCGTGAATTCCTCCTAATTAAGCCAACAATACGTTTTATATTTGTTTTTTAGTATAAAAATTGAAAAAGAGAAAAAATTATAAAAAAAAAAGGCCAAAACTTGAGCTAATAAAGTGAGCCCATTACTCGGGCTTTGTTGGAAAGCCGAACTGACATATTTTAACTTTAGGCTTATGGCAACATAAAAGCCCTATATATACATATATAGACGCACGTCACACCGCCTGCCTAAATTTCTGTGCGAAATGTGTGCGTGGGTGCGGATCGAAGAATTGAAAAAGGCAGAAACTGTCTGTTCTTCTTGTGTGGCGTGCATGGAGACAACCAAGGAGTTGTAGGGTTACTGTTCAAATTATTAAAAGATACGTGGCCAAATTTATTCAGATTTGCATGAAATTTGATAATTGCATTCCTGGGAATTTGGAGAGGATAAATCATGTTTTTCTGCATTTTATTTCTTTTTTTATTAGCTAATTTTATACGATAATTAATTTTAATTATTATATTAATTTTATTAAGAATTCTACTTATTCTAATAAAGAGATTATATTATGTTTTGTGATTTTTATTCTCATATTAAAAGATTTTTATTCTCTTTTATTCTCACATTAAAAGATAGAAATTGTACATGTCCAACACAACAGTCACAAAGACAATATTGGTAAAAATTAAATATATAATATTGATTTTATTTTTCAAATATTTTTATTAAAAATATAATATATAACCAATTCATTGAATTCAAATTAAATCTTTAGTTCACATATTTAAAACATTTTTATAATAAAAATAAAATATATTATATTATATTTATACTAACCAATGATATTAGCATTTAAATTATAAATAATAAGGTAGCTAAAAAAGAAAAAATATGTAATAGAGTAAATAAAAAGAAAACAAATATCTTAAATGAACTATAAAATTTTTGATAAAATCCCAATTGATTTATAATTAATTTGAAATATTGTACTTGAAAACTGATATCAAGAAAATACTAAAAAAATTAAAATAGATAAATTTGATTTTATTTTTAAATATTTAATTAAAATAGAATATACAACTAATTAATTTAATTATTAATTTTATATTAAATTTTTACTTCATTGAAAATATTTAGAAATAAAAATAAAAATATTATACTATATTGATGCTATTTGCTTGTTGCTTATATTAGTATTTGAATTATAACTACATGAATATGTATTAAAAAAAGGTAAAAAATCAGTATATAAATTAAAGAGATGAAATAAATATATATCAATCTTCTTTATTTAAGATATTTTTCTAATGAAAATAAGATATAATATGTTATATTTATACCATTTAATTATATTAGCACTTGAATTGTAAACAATAAAAATAGATATTACAAAAATTTAAAATAAAAAAGAAAAACATGTAAAATAACGAATCTAAAGAAGAGGCATTGTGCCATCTATAAATCACCTATAAAGTAATTGAAGTTAAAAATGGAATATAATTTAATTAAATAAAAATTTTAACTTATTTAAAATATTTTTATAATAAATAATATATTATCTTATATTTATGATTTAGGATTGAGGTTATGTGATATTGGTATTTAAATTGTAAATAATAGGAATCAATAAGAAAAAAAGAATAAAATAAAATAAGACATGCTAATAGAGCAAATAAAAAAATATAGTGTATTAACTATAACGTGTTTGGAGTTAAAAATAGAATATCAGTTAAATTAATTCAATTAAACAATTTTTTATTCTTTTATTTATAACAAAAAGTAATTATATTTGTTACATCTATACTGCTCAATAAGGTCGAAATTGTAAATAACAGAAATGGATAAAAAAAATAACAACTTATTTAAAAGGAAGAAAAATAATATGTGAGTTATAAATCCTTGATAGAATCTCAATTGATATGTATTTAATTTAAAATATAATAATTAAAAATTACTATAAAGAAAATATTGATGAAATTTTAAAATTTTAATTTTAATTTTAATTTCTTTTAATGAAAAATAGAATATATAATTAAAACTAATTAATTCAATCAATATATATCTTCTATATTAAACTACTATATTATTTAAAATATTCTTATAATAAAGAAATAATCTATTGAATGTTTTTTTTAAGAACATTATGTTAAAATGAGTAAATTAAAGTAATAAATAGCGTCACTTTTTTACTTAGCATGTGTATATATAGTTGCTCGAAGGATCACCTAGTCTAAAATGATAATACTAAGATTATTATAATATTCGAAAATATGTAATATAATAGATAAAAAATAATATGTAAGTTATAAAGTAATATAAAAATAAAAAATACAAACAATTAAATGTTGAAGAAATTAAAAATTGATAAAATAAAAGTGTAAGTGGGCAGGATGAATAGTTCATGAAATAGAAGGGAGAAATAAAAAAGAGGGGAAAATTAAAAAAATGAAATGGAAGTAATTTTGGAAATAGGAAGGAGAAAAGGTAAATATTAAGAAAAAACTTGTAAATGACATGTGGCAGAGAAGTTAATAGTGAGGCGTATAGGGGTAGGCACGGATCTTTGGTTAGAATATTGATGGATGGATTGATTGATGATTAATAGATATGCCACTATTATTCCTGTGAAAAATGCTATAAAACTATTAAAATTGTGTTAGGACCTAATGCCCGGGCCAAACTGGGGTTTATTCACCATGGAGTTCAGAAAAGTGGATGCTTTGCTTTGGAGAAAAGGAAAAAAAGGAAAAAACACACACACACACTTTTGAAAGGAAATTTAGAAGTCCAGCTGGGACCGAAACCGGAGAAGGGAGAAGGGAGTTTGTCATGGTAGAATGCTTATTTTGTGAATCACACTGCATTCACCATTTTTTGTAATTTTATACTGAGATAATCGCATTTTTCTATATTTATCTGTATCACAGCAAAATTGCCATTGCAACTGTAATTTAAATTTCTGCAATGCAGGGCTAGAAATCAATTAATTGCATAGGTGTGCGAATAATGAGACCGAAAGCCGAGGACTAATTTAGAAATTATGAGGTATATGAAATATAATATATGATACTATTTAAAATCATTTTTAAAGATTAAATTATCCATGTGATTTGACTTAGTCATCTAAATATTAGGTTTCTAGCATCTTTATAGATCCCACATGAATTAGATTACATATGAAAAATTCGTGATAAATTGAGATCAAGAATTTATGGAATTATAGAAGATTTATTCATTAAACTCTAAATAATTACACTCATTATATTGGATCAAAATTTTTTAATACTTTAGTTTCTAAAAATTATTTTAAAGGATTTTATATAATACATATTATGTACTTAAGAATTTCTCAGATTAATAAGGTCAAATTATGAAATAATTCAAAAATATGATAAACCCAAAATAATTATGATAAACAATGTTAATAATGTGAGGTTTTTGTGGCACTTCAAATTGAGTTCTGAAGCATATTAAAATCATGATGAAGTGTGCCTTGAAATTAAGGAAGTGATTTTTTAACTTGATAAATAAGATAGGTAGTAATATTAAAATTTTCGGTACTAAAGTATGAATAGAAATATGTGTTGTAAAATGATGTCCAATACTCTAATGCTCATTGCATGGCATGATTGAAGATCTATACACAATTAATTTAATGTTTTATTCTAAATGTTTGTACTTTTTATTTAAATATTCATCTTTAATATGTTGTTAAGTGACTTCCCGCTTCTACTAAGGTGACGGTTGCAGGGGTTGGCATTGATCCCGAATCTTAATTAATTTTTTTGTCATGAGACAAAATTGTATCTTTTAACAAGTTATGAGTTCATTGCAAGATTTTGTGATGCGAGGTGGAGTACTAAATATAGGAATTAGATAACGTATTAGTTGACAATTTAGAATTCACTAAGAAAGTAATTCTAAAATCCATTAGGAAGTTTTCCTTCTTGGATATCATTAAAATGAAAAAAAATACATATCATGTTCTATATATTCATGTCTTATTGATACACATAAGAAAACTATCTCAACAAATAATTATTCTTCTAAAACACTTTTAATGTATATAGTATCCTACTAGAACTTTAACTTTACATTATTTATTCTATAATTACCTTAAATAACTGAATAAAATTATTAAAGATAATAACTACAAAATTTTCAAAATTCGAAAGGTAGTTGTGATTCTTCTTTGTCCTATATAAGACTCCTTTACTTATGGAAAACTTGTCCTTGAAGTTGTAGGTTGATCTTGATATCTATCAATCCAAATAAAAAGATATTTTAATATTTGGGGATTTTAAAATTCTTTACAACTAATCTCTTCATGATTTGTGAAATTGTATCCCAATCTTCCTATATTCAATAGGTGACTCCTTTGCAATATGAATTTATGGAATTTCATTTACTTCCTCAATGACTTCTTGTCTTCCTTGTTCAATGTCACGTTGGATTCCTTCTTTTTGAATTATTAGTTCTTATGCAATAATTTCTTCTTATGTATGGTTGTAATTAGAAAGATGCAACCTCACTTGTTCTTGCAATTTTTGAAATTTGGAAACTTCGAGCATTGAATAATTATAAATAAATGAAAAGTAAAGACAATTTTCAAGAAAACAATTAATTCATTTTTTCACACTATATAAGACTTCATCATAATAATTGAAGACAAATTCAATTATCAATGACCTTTTTATCTTTGACCAAGAAGAAACTTTTCTCATACCTTCTTGAACTCTATATTTCTTTAATTATCTCCACCAATCTTTAGTGTCATCAATCAATTTGTAAGATGTTAGCTAGAGTCGATTAAGATTTGAAATTTCTTTAATTTCAAAGTAACATTCAAGATCCAACAATCAATTAATAAATTTCCATTTGAAAAAAATACCCATCAAAACAAGAAATTTCTTGAAAATCAAACATGGAAACACCATCTTGCCAATTACCACTAAAAGGATTGCTTTATATACAATTGCTGCTACAAGCCATCAAGTAAGGTAGGTCACTAATTTGATATCACTTGACATGGGACAAAAGTAAGAATATAGTGACTAAATAACACATTATTTGACAACTTAGAATCCATTGGAAAAAATAACTTTGAAATTCATTAGAAAGAAGGAAAACTCATTGGATATCTTTAAATGAAAATTATATAGTGTATCTGTTTTACCTATTGATGTCATATTTGTAAACATGACAAGACTCCTTCAACAAATAACTTTGAAGTTCTACATGTTGCCCATAAATATTTTTCCCACTCTCCATTTGAACATCTATTCCTTGTGATGGAAAAACTGACAAGAAATTGTAATGAAAAATAATGGCATGTCCATTTTTGTATCAGAAAGGCTTAAGTTTATTACAAAAATAGATATGTTGCTTCTTATTATTATAATTTATCAATAGTTTACAACCATCTACACCTTTTAAATTGATCTTTATTATTCATTTTAAGTTATAGCATTTTGATTCCATATTTAGAATGACATTTATTAGACATGTTCAAAAAAATGCAAAGATAAGAAAACTAGTGAGAAATTATAACGAAAAGAAGTAAAATAATCAATTTTGCATTGGAAGGCTTGAGTTCATTACAAAAATGATTATTTTACTTTTTCTCACTATAATTTATCATTAGTTTAATCCCATCTACATCCTTCATCTCAAAAACTCTCAAGTAACATGAGAGAAATTATGAGAAGAAGATACCGACTTTCCCTTTCATTTAAAATTTATTATTTAATGTAAATTATACTTTTTTGTTGTATATATTGAAGTTCTAATATGAGAATAAATAAGATGGCAAAACAATATTTTTGAATAGATTGTCAATATCTTATTTATTTTATTTACATTTAATCTCTTGCTATTTGTATTTATTTAATTGTATAAGAAAAATATCATAATGTAAAAAATAATTTCACTGCTACTTATTTCACTTAAAGTTGAATTCAAAATAAAATTCATTAGTTCATAAAATGATGTTAATATTTTTATAAAATTTATGTTAAAATTATTGTTTGTAAGATTATGAAAAAAGTTGACAAAATAATTTTTTTATGTTATGACGTTGATTTTTATTTAATAACTAATATGTAAAATTCTACCATAGAACGATGTAATTTTATTATAAATACCGGGTAATTTTTAGTGGCCCACGTGTACACTTGAAACGATGTTGCTGTTTATGTAAGTTTTTTATTATTTCACTCTGTTATGATTTCATTTCTGTTGTTTGGGTTAAGAGGGGTGTAATGTTGCTGCTCATGTAAGTGCAGTTTGAGTATCATGCTATAGGAGTGGTTCGTTGCTGACTTAAATTAATCTTGACATGGAAGAAATTTGTAATCAAGAGAGGCAATTTGCCCATTGATCAATAAAATTGATATCTTTCAGCCAAAAAAAAAAAGACATCCTCCTATTAAGCAAATACACTGTCCCCCATATAAATTGATTGTTATTGAATGCAAAATGAGTAACAGTTAAATAAAGAAATTTATGGTATGTCATTAACATAATAGTCCATTAATATACTATTAGATTTGATGATACATTAATTAATTAAGTCCTACTGCATATCATACGATAATATATATATATATATATCAACGTTTGATACAGTAATGTAGGGTAATGGTGCATTGTGTGTACTCCCCAGATAAAATGAACCAACTATTTTCAACTAACATGTCCTTTTCTTGGAATTGGACCTCCCACACCTTACATCTAGGATCCATCAACCATACTAATGTGGTAAGAATGTCGTGTGGACATATAGCATTCTTCCTTTCTTCCCGTTCCTCACTTCGCGTTGGATCACTACTTCTATTGACCTCATTCCATAATAAAAACGCAAGTTGGCAATTTTTGACACATTCTGCAATCAAAATCAGCAATACCCAATTTAATTTAAACAAAGTTACTGAGATTGAGAGGCCAGAGCAACAATGGCAGCTCCTGTCATTACTGTATCACAGGATGGAAGTGGAAATTATGGGACGGTGCAGGAAGCAATTGATGCGGTCCCACTTGGCAACAATTCTCGTACGGTGATTAAAGTGTCACCAGGAATCTACAAGCAACCTGTATACGTCCCTAAGACCAAGAATTTCATCACTCTTGCTGGTTTATGCCCGGAGAATACTGTGCTTACTTGGAATAACACTGCCACAAAAATAGAGCACCACCAGGCATGCCCACTTCTCCTTTTTCTTTTGTTAAAAAATGGATAAGAAAAATATGGATAAAAAAAATAGGCTTCTCCAATTCTATCAGACAAGATGCTAGTAGTATATTAAAACAGTCATTAAAGACTTACTCAAAAGTTTTTTGCCAAATCTGAGATGCCATGCACACTTCATTTGTGTACATGACCACATGGTAGTTCCACTTAATATTATGCAAAGGTTAATATTAACATATTTGGATCTCTCTCTCTCTCTCTCATTACTTTCTCTCTTTAACTATAATGTGAGATTCTTCACATAATTTGGGATGTCTGATACCTAAGAATTTTGTAATTATTTTTTTCTCAAAATGAAACTGATATGTTAAATAAAACGATTTACTTTGGTACTCCTTTAGAAAAATGGAGTACTGATACAAAATCTTACAATTTTTTCAGAGTTTCAAGTATATTTACTGTTGTAAGTATGATGTATTTTATGTGTAATTTTTTATAATGCATATATTCTAGCCGTAAGATAGATAAAAGAAAAAGATACAAATTTGCTGGTTTGTGCTCCACACACTAGTGTCTTTTGTTGAGAGAGGACAAGGCGGGCTCCTTCGGGCGAAGAAATCCTTGGATGCGCATAATGTGTTACATTGATCCAATTACAAATTGACATGTAAATTAATCAACCAATAACATTTAGATGGATTTACATGTGTTAATCTTATATATTGCCATATACATAAGAACTTCTCCCTTAAAATGTATATAGTTGAATAAATGTATCCTAGAATTTTTTTTTTTAAATTTGTGCAATTGGGTTTAAATGAGTGCAAATCGATTATTTTGGCGGTGGGTTTTCTTGCAGAATGAAAAAGTGATTGGGACTGGGACTTTCGGATGTGGGAGTGTCATCGTGGAAGGGGAGGACTTTATTGCCGAAAATATTACATTCGAGAATTCTTCCCCTGAGGTAATGGTAAAAAAAAAAAAAGACAGCATTTTAAGATTGTGTCAGCTTATTTCTCTTACATCTGCACTTTTGATCTTTTACATTAACTCCGGTCCTCAGTATCATTAATTTGATAAACGTAATGAAATTGAACGTTGATGTAACATGAAATTGAGGGTGCGGTTTTGGAAATGTGGTATGACAATTATGTATGTGCATCTCTTCTTGAATTCTTTATTATCCAAAGGTTTTGCTGGTGTCCTACAACTTTGAGGGCGAACTGGTTCAAATTGAAAGTGACTATAAGGAGGCTATTGAGAACTTACTAAGAGTATCTAATTGTCCCAGGCGAGTGGGTTCTTGTGTTGGTCTGTTATGAATTTCTTGCAAGTCAAATTTACACTGTTGGTTTACTGCAGTGTCCAAGAATTTGTTATAATTTTGCGCATGAGGCAGCTAAATGAAAAGCTCATTCTATTAGGAGTGATAATATCAGTCTATGATTTCTTCCTCTGTTGAGATTAAGGGTTTGTTTGTTTATTTTTTTAAAAACTAATTTTTCACTTTTTATTTTTAAAATAGAAGAATTTGTTGGAAAATCTGTTTTTAAAAATTATAATATCAAATATAGTAACTTAAAAATTAGAAAAATAGAAATAATTTTTACATATTTTCTTAACTTATTCTCCTATTCTTGATAGTCAATTTTTGTAATTAAATAAAATATTTCTTTATTTGCAATGTTGATCACTCTTTATTATTTTTTTCTTCAACTCGAAAATAGTTTTTAAAAATAAAAAATAATTTTTAAAAATTCAAAAATAAAAGCATATCCAAGTATACTCTAATATACTTCACAAAGGCCTAGGTGGAATAATGGTGGTTTTCTTCCGCAAGGAAAAGCAATTAAGATGACAAGAAATAGTTCATGAGATCATTGGTTTTTTTAGCAAAAATTATAAAACTGAGTTGTTTCCATTTTTCAATGTTATGTTGATAGTTATGTGGTGCATAATTACAGGAAAACCAGTACTTTAATATATACATACATATATATATATACATATATATATATATTGTCTTTTCTGAGGTTTTAATATGTGTCAAAACTTGCTTACATATATGCATTTGCTTCCTTTCCTCTTTATTGACAGGGTTCAAAGCAAGCAGTGGCAGTTAGAGTCACAGGAGATCGATGTGCCTTCTATAATTGCAGGTTCCTTGGATGGCAGGTATTTTCACTGTCTCAACATGCTACTTCTGTAAGTATGAAGTTTCTTAATATTGAACTTTACGCGGAGATGTGAACGCGTGGAATTGCTTAAAGGCCATATGTAATCTTAAATTCATTTCAGAATCCTCCTCTATTATATGATTTGGTTCTTAGATAGATCTTTATGTGAGTTAATATTGTCACATTTCCAGCCTGATGTTTTAAAATGATATATATATAGATCTTAGAGCCATAAATCCTTGATTGATAGTTTAGATGGTCATATGTGCAATATGATTAGTTGTCCACTACTATCATTCATTTATTAATTATAACTAAAGTCACATTTATTAGTCTATGATACATTTATTAATTGTTATTAATTACTATCTTCAATTATTCATAATCATTTATCACCATCCATAACAATTGATCATTACTCACTGCAATTAAGCATTGATTACAAATATTTATTGGTTAAATTTTTTATATGGGCCACTCAATATGGAAAGAGAATATTTTTAATAATATAATAATTAGTATTACAAAAATATATAATTCAATTAAAATATAATATTATAATATATTTAATAATCTTTTCAATGGAATAATCTGACAATCTTGATGAGTACACTTTAAAACTGTGAAGATTCCTGAGAGTACACTTGATTATGCAAATTCAAACTTCACCTGAGGAGATAAATTTATGACGTGTTTATGCTGCAGGACACTCTCTACTTGCACCATGGCAAACAGTATTTGAGAGATTGTTACATAGAAGGAAGTGTGGACTTCATTTTCGGCAACAGCACTGCACTTTTGGAGCATTGCCATCTCCATTGCAAGTCTCAAGGCTTTGTAACAGCACAGGGAAGAAAGTCTCCAGATGAAGCAACAGGTTATGTTTTCCTGAGGTGTGGGACCCACTTTTCTGTGGACTTTGCAACTTCTCAAAATTCTTTTATGTTTTATTTATAGCATGTTTCTTTAGTTATAACTAATAACTAAACTATAGTTATGAATCTTTATAATTTCAAAAATTAAAAAAATTAAATTTTTAATGTGTATGAATCTCATAAATTATAAAATAAATAAAAATTTAATAAATATTATTCATTTATGACTAAGGATACATGAGAAAATTAGAATATAAAGAAAATTTTCCTTCTCAATTTCCGGTCTGATATTGTGTTTTAACTTGAATGGCTGTTGCAGATGCGTTATAACGGGTAATGGGGGCGCAGGATATGCATACCTGGGACGACCGTGGGGGCCTTTCGCAAGAGTGGTGTTTGCGTACAGTTACATAGATCAGTGTATAAAGCATGAAGGCTGGCATAACTGGGAAAACGTCGAGAAGGAAAAAAGCGCTTGCTGTTATGAATACAGGTACTATCATCGTCATCATCTATAGTTTCCTTCTTGTAATGCTTTGTGCAAGTAGGCATCTTGTGTGTGAAAGTAGTTTTAGCCGTGGGTAATTCTAAATTATGATTGTGATTTGTAAAATTATTGACAAATACGAAAAAATATACGGTCGTTGTGATATAATTTTATGGAGAATTGTGAATGTGATGTCATTTGCAATAGTAATATTGTAATTTAAGATCACAATTTAAAACTATTTAGAAAAATTTTATAAGTATAAAAAATAAAATTTGAATTTCAGTTCTAAATATTTGATATGTATTAAATTTAACTTTACAAATTTATTTAATCATCTCATATTTAACGATAAATTTTAATTTTTATTGAAAATTTAATTTTAAATCTCATTTTTAATATATATAACATTACTATCTTATTTATAAGCATTACAAATATTTGGTAAAGTTTTTTTTTTTATTTAAATTTTCTGATTTAACTGTAATCAATGTAAATGGAACTTGAGAGTAAGACGGCCTATTGGCTCAATGGTGAAGCACATAAAAATACTTATATAATCTATCCATAATCAGTGTCCTCTCTTCTCCCTAATAAGATTACAATTTTCCATGCATTGAAAACTTGGAAAGTAGGATTTTCGATGTATTAGGTTCTCTAACAATGCACACATGAAAAATAAAGTGGAGAATTAATCTATTCTTGTTAAATGAGCTTAAGAACATGAGTTATGATTGAAGTGCACAGTTATTTTCTGTAAAGCGTATTCTTAATATATTATATCATTATGTATGGCTCTGAGAGCTCTCGAGCACGTTCATGTTTCAATGTGCTCATTGATGCCCTATTCTAGGATACGGATTGTCCAAGAGTTAGAATTTCTAGTAGTAGTAGACTTAGAATGAGTGATTAGGAACACTGGCTTATAAATTTCTATATACAAAAGTCAACAATATTTTATCTATTTATTTATTTTTTATCATTAGAGGTTGAAACCTACTGGGATACTACAGGACTGTTAAAATTCCTATGAATTCACTAGGCTTAGTATAGATAGTCTTTTTTGGATTGGCTCAAAAAAAAAAGTCACCAGATACTTTGAATTTGCTTAAGAACTGTACAAGGTAACGAAATCTCGGCCACATTATAATAGAGAAAAATATGTAATTAATGTTGAGAAATTAGAATAAGTAAATGTGTAGGAAAAGGTTAGAGACATTCAGATAGAAGGCATTGATTTATTTCTCCAGTTACTTGAAACAATATTAATGTATTCCTTAAAGAATGTTTCAAATTGCTCTAATGACATGATTCATTAATATGCTGGTATTGTTTGGAATGTGACTTTCTTTCAAACAGCTGGTTTATTTAATTTATGTACTTTTCTACCTTAAATGCCAAATTTCTGTTTGTTGAGTTTAGTTTTAGAGTAATGTTATTGAAATTTCAGGTGTTTTGGACCGGGTTGTAATCCCTCTCAAAGAGTAACATGGTGTAGAGAATTGGCGGATGAAGAAGCAGAGCAATTCCTTATGCATACTTTCATTGACCCAGATCAAGGTCAACCTTGGCTTGCCCAAAAATTGGCCTCAAGGATACCATTTTCTGCTTAGAAGTTAGAATTCTTCTACATATGCTGCTTTAAAAACACTTCGAAGTCACTATTTTACATGGACCGTTGAATTTACAATTCTATCAACTCTATTATTTATTAAAAAGAGTACATGATACATTTCAAAGCATTTCTCTGGTTATTATATTGGTGACTAAGGATGTACGCACTATTTCGTGTTTTGAACTTGATATTCCTTATATTTTTGCTCAATAAAATGTGCAAAATTTCCATCTTTGTCAGTGTTAAAGTCAATGATACGAAGAAGATAGTAGGAGAGTGAGCATTTTTCTTATGGCATGGATATTTTTTACTCTATATGTGAAACCTCACATCAATTATTTAATACATTCCACATACGTTACTACTTGACATATATACAGACATCATTGTATATTTGAAATATTCAATGTCGATTTTTGAACTAATGTTGAACACTTATAATAATGTTGATTTTTTTAGAAGAGAGTTGAGGTGTTTAGTTCCACTATATTATTGAATAATTGAAATATGATGTTAGTTTTTTTATTTTGTAATCGATATTGATAATTGATTTTTCATAACTTAAATTTCAATTAACATGTTGATTTTTTTAAAATAATTGATGTTTGATATGTAATATGATAATGAGTTTATAAAATAATTGATATTACATATTAATTTTTTTTTCTTTTTAAATCCTTAAGAATTCTCCTAAACCCCATTACCCTCAAAGTAATATTTTGAACTTAATTATAGAATCCAACAACTTATATTATTATATAATCTAATAGCCACTAATATCATTGTACAAACAATAGCAACAATATTTCAAATCTTATCTCAATGTCTTCATGATCCAAAATTAATATCTTAAATACAATAAACTGGAAAAAAAAGATGAACAATGATACATTTATTTAGGTTTGAATGCTATAAGACATATAATACATAGATTTTACAAATTTTGAAATAATACCTTTACACGCTAAGAAAGAACTTACATTATCTTTCACTGATATGACCATTGACAAAAATATTTATGAATCCCACTATGACAATATAAGGGCATAAGGACATCAAAATTGACATTGTAGGTGAGATATTAAGACCATATGCTTCTATTGAAAATAAATTTACTAACTAACTTATGCTATTAAACTTTAGTGGTATCATGTGTTATTTGAATTATTCATGTCATCATGACCCTTTGTATAGAAATACCTATTGATTTACTTTTATAAGAAAGAAGTTTATTGCCTTTTCTTTAAAAAAACCCACATCACCCAAATAAGAAATCCAAATAAATTAATACAATTCGTAAAAAATAGACATTTTTAATTAGGTTAAGAGGAGAATTGAGGCATTCAAATAGACTTTAATGTAAAGAAGAAAATGCCAACAAGAGAGAACAAATTGTAGAACTTGTGCTAAGTTGATCTTTTATGTGAAGAAATTGCAGTGGACTTCCTACTTACAAAAGAAAATCATTTGGTTAATCACTCCATAGAGTACTCTCTATTTTGTAAGAAAATTCTCTTGCTTTGTAATATATCTACAATTTGGTGCTAGGACAAACTTCCAATTTCAACTTTTACCTTTATTGACAAACGTCAAATTTCAACTCTTACCTTTATTTTCATAAGTTTGAAGGAAAACAAAATGACATCGTTTAAGTATTCCACAATGGTTATAAACCAGAAATGACATTGCAAGCCCAGTGATAGCATTACCTTTCACGTTGGTTGTATAATAAAATCAACATAGAATTCCACTTTATGAATTTATTACTTTAATTGCTCAGATATAATTTTACTCTTTTGTGTTAGTTATTGTTATAGAATCATCATTGTATATTATCCATATTGATCATTAATAAACAACCAATGTGGTATATTAGTGATTTCAGGTCAAAGAACTATATGCAATTGTGACCATATGAGAACTACTAATGACACAAGTTTTATCTATGCAGTATTCTTATATTAGGTCAGTCTAGTACATCTGTTCACTAACAATGTACTCATGTATTGACTTAATATCGCATATCCATGATTCATAATCATCAATCACTATACATGCTAGTCTCGATGTACTATTACTGTTCCTTTCGTAATAATACTTAACTAGGAGCATTTTAGGAATAGTAAAACTATTCTAGGGACAATTATTATATTAAGTTATAAATTGTGCAAAAATTAAAAATAAAATATAATAATTGCATTGCCTAAAATAAAACATAATACATTGTGTATTATTTCAATCATCTATATGATTGATTCCTAAGACACATACCAACAATCTCCCACTTGGACTAGAGCTAATCACTCATGTATCTAATATCAAGTGACATAGTATGACCATCATGCTTTTTCTATGCTAATGGCTTTGTCAGTGGGTCGGTGATATTATCATCAGTTGGTACTTTACATATCTTCACATCTCCTCTATCGATGATTTCTCAAATGAGATGGAAGCACCTAAGTATTGTTTGGATCGCTGGTGAGATCTAGGTTCCTTAGCTTGTGCAATGGCTCCATTGTTGTCACAATAGAGATCCACTAGGTTTGCAATGCTAAGAATAATGTCAAGTTCAGTAATGAACTTTTTAATCTAAACAATCTCTTTTGACGCCTCAGAGACAGCAATATACTCAACTTCTGTAGTAGAGTCGGCCACTGTTTCCTACTTTGAACTTTTCCAACACACAGTACCACTATTTAGGCTAAATACATGACCTAACTGCGATCTAAAGTCATCCTTGTCATATTGGAAACTGGCATCAGTGTAACCTTTTACAACAAGTTCTTCCTCTCCTCTATATATTAAGAATGAATCCTTAGTCCTTCTCAAGTACTTAAGGATATTCTTAACGACAATCTAGTGAGGTTCTCCTGGATTTGACTGGTACCTGCTCATCATGCTCAAAGCATACAAGACATCAGGACAAGTACATATCATGGCATACATGATAAATCTAATTGCTAATGCTTATGGTATCTTATTCATGCGGTCCTTCTCATCTTACGTCGAAGGACACTGAGCTTTGGACAAATTTATGCCATATGATATAGGCAAGAATCCTCTTTTGGATTCTTACATGTTAAACCATTTTAATACTTTATCTATGTATGTACTCTGACTTAGGCCAAGCAATTTTCTTGATCTATCTCTATAGATCTTAATACCTAGTATATAGGCAGCTTCACCTAAGTCCTTCATCGAGAAACAATTCCCTAACCAAGTCTTTACTATTTGCAGTGTAGGGATATCATTTTCGATGAGTAGTATGTCATCCACATACAATACAAGGAAAATAATTGCACTCCCACTAACCTTTTTGTAAACACAAGATTCATCTTTATTTTTTATGAAACTAAATTCTTTGATTACCTCATCAAAATAAAGATTCCAACTTTGTGAAGCTCGCTTTAATCCATAAATGGATCATTGTAGCTTACATACCTTTCTAGCAGTTTTAGGAATGACAAAACCCTCGAGCTATGTCATGTACACATCCTCGAGGAGCTTTCCATTAAGAAAAGTAACTTTGACATCTATCTGCCAGATTTTGTAATCATAAAAAGCTGCAATAGCAAGCAAAATCCGAATGGATTTAAGCATGGCAACTGGAGAATAAGTCTCATCATAGTCTATACCATAAACTTACCTATAACCTTTTGCGACTAATCATCCTTTAAAGGTTTGCACGTTACCATTCATGTCGGTTTTCTTCTTGAAAACCTATTTGTACCCAATGGGTTTTACCCCTTCAAGTAGATCAACTAAAGTCCATACTTGATTAGTATATATGGAATCCATCTCAGATTTCATAGGCCTCAAGCCACTTCTCAGAGTCTGGCCCTTTTATAGCTTCTTAGTAGGTTATAGGCACATCTTGATCCATGAGCAAAACATAACCATTTTGAGTCATAAGAAATCCATATTTCTCGAGCTCATGGAGTATCCTACTAGATCTACGTGGGCCTTGTGTTACTTGAGCTAGTTCTTGAGCCATAACATCTTATGGTCTCTATTCAAGCTCTATTATAGGTTCAGTATTACTTTGTAAGTCTCGTACTTCTTCAATTTCTACTTTCCTCCCACTATTTCTCTTAGAGGTAAATTCTCTTTCAAGAAAAATACCAGTTTGTGCGACAAACACTTTGCCTTCACTAGGATTGTAGAAATAGTATCCCTTAGTTTCCTTTGGATATCCTATAAAGTAACACTTATCTGGTTTGGGTCCAAGCTTATCAGAAACTTAACGTTTTATATAGGCCTCGCAACCCTAAATCTTTATAAAAGATAAGTTAGGACGTTTTTTAGTCCATATCTCATTGGAGTCTTTTGAACCATTTTAGAGAGAACACGGTTAAGCATAAAAGCAGCTATCTCTAGAGAATGCCCCTAAAAGGAAATTGAAAGATCTGTATGACTCATCATAGATCGTACCGTATCTAACAAGGTACAATTCCTCCTTTCTGAAACACCATTCCATTGTGATGTTCCAGGTGGAGTGAGTTATGATATTATAGCACACTCCTTTAGATAGTCATCAAATTCTTGGCTTTAGATCTGATCGAAGTGTTTTAATACTTTTACCAAGTTGGTTTTGCACTTCATTCTTGAATTCCTTAAACTTTTCAAAGGATTTTGATTTGTGTTTCATAAGATACACATATCTATATCTACTGAAATCATCAGTAAATGTAATAAAGTGCTGGAAACCTCCTCAAGTAGGTGAATTAATAGGCCTACATACATCAGTATGTATGAGACTTAATAGATCATTAGCCCTTTCATTGTGTCCAGTGAATGGTGCTTTAGTCATTTTACCTAGTAAATAAGATTCACATATTTCATATGATTCAAAATTAAATGAATCCAAGAATCCATCTTTATGGAACTTGGATATGCGCTTCTCATTTATATGACCTAAACGACAATGCCAAAGATAGGTTAGATTTAAATCATTTGATTTAAATCGCTTGATATTTATGTTATAGACAGGCATTTCAAGATCAAGAATATAAAGCACATTGAACATTTGTGCACTACAGTAAAACATTTCATTTAAATAAACTAAACAACTTTTATCCTTTATTATAAATGAAAAACCTTTCTTATCCAAACAAGAAACATAAATAATATTCTTGCTGATAGTAGGCACAAAATAACAATCCTCTAATTCTATTACTAAACCAGAAGGTCAAGATAGATAATATGTCCCTACAGTTAGCGCAGCAACTTTTACTCCATTGCCAACTCATAGGTCCACTTCGCCTTTAGCTAGAGTCCTACTCCTTTATAATTCTGGCACATTTGTACAAATGTGAGAACCGCATCCAGTATCTAATACCCAAGATGTAGAAGTGGAAACATTAATTTCTATAACATAGATACCTGAAGCGGAAGTCTCACTTCTCTTCTTCTTTGTATCATATACAACTCTTGCTAATTGTATCATATACAACTCTTGGATAGTTAGGTGAGCAACACTTGTTCTAGTCCATCTTATGAACTAAAACCTAACTCTATGCCTCTAGGTCTCAATCCTATTAAGATATCCTAGTTAAGTTAGACCTAATGTTTGACATTCGGATATCACTATTATCTTGTCATGTCTTACCAAGATAAATGAGGTACTTTGCTTTAGCAAACCTACCTTATGTCGATCAAGGCGTTGACGAGTGCCAAGCACTAGAAGGCATCGTTTAATTATTACTAACTTAATATTTCAAATGAGGGATTTTAACTTATTCATTATTAGATCTCACCATAACTAGCCTATTTATTCATGCATTATACCTAGCATATCTCATACATCATATAAAGTAAATGAATAAAATAGACTACTGCATATCATATATCATGCAATAAATAGAACTATCATATAGTAGGAACACATTCTATCACATAGTAAATGCATGCTCATCAATTTCATCACGTAATAAAGAAATCAAAATGTCATATAATATAGCCCCAAAATTCTATTTTCTAATGACATTCCTAACTAACTCCTTAACTTCTTCTTGTCCCATAGCTCCTTAACTTCTCCTTGTTCCAAGCCAAGAATGCTCCATTGCAATTACAAAATTACAACAGAAACCCCGAGTTACAATCGAGAAGGAGTGAGATGAGAAAAGAATATACATTAGAAAAATAAAGGAAGACACGACACACAGGTCGTATTTAAAATCCATTCATAAAAACTCTAAGGGCCATACTATGCAACACGTTAAATTCGGATTATCATATGCAATGAAAATTTAAAATTTGATCCGAATTCTACCTAGAATCCATGCAAAAGGCATAAATCAATGATTAGGGTTTTACCTATTGGGCACTTGTGTTTCTACTGATCAAAACTTAAGAGCGGATGAATCAAATGCCGGTCGGAAGGTACAGCGTCTCTACAGTATCCACACAAAGTAAACAACGACCTCTCACCCACCACAAATCTGCTAGGATGCATTTTTCTCTCTAGAATTTAGGATTGGATGTTTTCTGAGTGATTTAGGATTTTATGAAAGTTATGAGCGTGTCTTAAAAGTACTGCCCTCAAGTCCCCTTTTATAGAATTTAGGCAAGTCACAATCCTAGTCCTACTAGGATAATGCTTCCAAAATCCTAATCACACTTAACAACTCATCTTATCCTTATCCCAGAGATAATAAGGAGAGATAGGACTTATCTATTAATTATCTAATATTAGATAATAATATTATCTCATAATATAAATATCTTATATTAGATAATTACATATAGTTATCAAATATTAAAATATTATTATCTCATAATATATTTATCTAATATCTGATAACGTAAATATTTAATATTACTTTAATATCAAATAATATCACATAATAATAATTATATTTATTATGTAAAAAATATATTATTATTTAATAATATATATATGCACGAAAATAAGTCTAATTAATTGGATATTAATATAATTAAATTTTAATTAATTATTGTCTTATTCCTACTCCTTTTGTGTGATCCTGTAGGTTCTTACTACGTTGACAATGACTCATTATTGAGCCATAAACAGTGAACGGTATCTAACAATACATCACTGCCACTCAAGTAGTAAGAATATCTGTAATTTGACATTCACCTAATACATGATCAACATTTTGCATCATAATCCCTTTTGTAATAATATCCAAATTGAACTGGAGGCATAGAGAGTGTCATCCTTATCAAAGTTTAATTTTTATTTCTTAATACTGAGTAAACTTCTAAACAAATTATCATATCACATATTGATTCATTTGAGCATGGCCATGCATTTCTAAGTCTCACTCAATCAAGGGGCCCAAGGATATATCTTTTTTATAAGAGTAACAAAATTCCATTTACATCACTCACTTCTCTTTGCATGATTTGTGACACACTCAATCAACGCCCTACTTGTCAACCCGATTAAAGGTGACATAGGATAATATTAAAGTGAGTAACCCCTCATGTAGGGAACTGTAGTAACTTTAGGTCAAAGGACTATATGTAATTGTGACCATATGAGAACTACTAATGACATAAGTCTTATCCTTGTAGTATTCTCATATTGGGTCAATCCAGTACATCTGTTCACTAACAATGTACTCATGTATTGACTTGATATCACATATCCATAATTCATAATCATCAGTCACTATACATGTCAGTCTCAATGTACTATTACTATCCCTTTCATAATAATACTTAACTAGGGGCATTTTAGAAATAGTAAAACTATTCTAGGGACAATTATTATATTAAGTTATAAATTGCACAAAATTGAAAACCAAATATAATAATTGCATTGTTTGAAATAAAACATAATACATTGTGTATTATTTCAATCATCTATATGATTGATTTTTAGGACACACACCAACATTTATTACTTTAATTGCTCAGATATAATTTTACTCTTTTATGTTAGTTATTGTTATAGAATCATCATTGTATATTATCCACATTGATCATTAATAAACAACCAATGTGGTATATTAGTTTCTTTTTTTTATGTGTACCTTTGTCACTATTCCAACAAAAACCAAACTTATGACATAAATAATAAGGTAGACAAACTTGTTAATGTAAAAGAGCACCGCCTTTTAAATAACAATAATAATGCAACAATACATATAAATAATTTGCGAGGCTACTAAATCTTCTACACTATAGGTTCTTGTGTTTCCTTTAAAGAATTGCATATTTTTCACATAAAACTTAATAAGAAGATAGAACTACATGTTTTCCATAAGTGTCTACCTAGTTTGAAATTTAAACAAATCACCTTGTTAGATACTTCATTGCTTTCATATGCTTGACCATACTAACTATATATTTACATACATAATATCCATACTCCATACTGCCTTCTTTTTAAGGCACTGTAACAAACTAACATAAAACAACGTTAATTTCATATAATGATGATAATCACTATATTAGGTACCTAAAAATTTATAAAAATATTACTTTTACTATCACCCATTTGACATTGAACTCAATGGAGCTTTGCATCCTATAGTATATGTTCATTACATCTATTAATGATTTCTTCCAATCTTTATGTAATTTGTGCCCTGACATGTTAAGATAGTAGATCGTTTTCTTCAACTTCGAATAAACCATGCTCCCCATCTAGTTGCAGCTATAAAATTATTGATATCAAAATAAATTAATGGATGAGAAAATGTAACCAAAGCTGAATTAAAGGCTATCCTTGTACCCATATACCTTTGATAGTATGGTATCATATAGCATTATTGTTTCTTATTCATTATCATGGTCTTATTTATGTACTTATTTCAAAATGTCAAGGTTATCCCTAACTCTTGCACCCTATTTGGATTTAGAAAATTAAAGAAGGAACCTAAGTTCCTCTTCTTAGTATCACGATATAAGTTCCTACAATTTTTAGAATAAATAAGTATTAAAATTCATATTATTTAATATGTGTACAAAAATAGGGAAGAGTGGAGGTGTAAAGATGAATACACCTAATCTAACTCATAACAATGAAAATAACTAACTCCTCCCTCTTCAGAATTTGTAAAATAAGATCCTTGGATGGAAAAATATCATCAATGTTTCTTCTGACATCCTTACTCAGAGAAACAAAATGATCCCATCATTTGACATCTTTTGTGCAATGGACTAGAGCTTCTCCCAAGATATTTCCACCTTTTTTTTTTTGCTAAGGATGAGCTATCAAAGTCCCTGACTCTTTGGACTTGCCATTCTTGTCTATATTCTCATCTTGCTTTCTTTTGCCCTTTTCTTTCTATAGAGGTACCTAAAAATAGATTGTAAGAAAATGTGATAATTATACATATTAGATAATATTTGATTTAGTCATAAACAATGAACTTGAATTGGTGGTAAACCTCACTTTTATAAATAATGAAATCAAAGCCTTTGGACAAGTTAGGTAGGAACCAAGTGCTTAAGCCACTGTGGTCACCTCCACTATCAACAATGATACCTCAACTTAATCAACATTGACAACATCTACCATGACTTTACACTAGTCCTTTGATAGTGCAACAATGTGGAGTACATGGTTTGGAAAAATCATACCTTTTATCACTTGCCTAATAGAGAGTCTCGCAATCTTAAGTACACATCTATATCCACTTTGCAATGACAAATAAACTAATTGGTCAGCATTAATATAATCTTAGAATGTGATTAGGGAGTGCTTAACAACAAGAAGTAGAGTGATAAAAATTTATCTATGGTAATTATTCAAACGAAATGAGGTTATCAGGGTAATAACTTCCTTACTATGGCACAGGGATCACCACCCACACATCCTCCTTCTTCCAAAGGGTGGCTGGCATCCTACTAGTCTACTCAAGTTCAACAAGCATATGCTATAAAATCAATTCATGCAACTCTACCCGTTCTTGCTCTGATAGTCATTCGTTGCAAGAATATTTTGAAAATTCCCCAAAGTGTTTCTTAATACTAACTATTCCCCCAACACCTTTTACATCTAGGATGCTCTAGAGTTTCCAAAATAGCAATTAATAAGTTTCCACATTGGTTGATGCTAAAATAGATGTCTAATATTTTACATATGATTACAAAAATACCTCTCAATTAAAATTTTTAACGTCAACTGTATATAAGAATCAATGTATAACATTTTACTACTTTTTGAACATAACAATTCGCCTTCATTTTCACATCAATTTTTAAAATAATTGATGTTTAAAGTTTTTCTCTTAACTCATTTACCAATTCTTCATTACTAGTAGATAACTATGCTTTATCATGTCGGCTTTTTATTTGATTCGACATGATAAGTTGCATTTATTTTAAAAATATTATTATATTGATTTTTACTTTAATTGATATAAATAGGATGCCATTAGAGAGCAAATTTATATATAAGGCATTAATCTTGACTACTTAATAATTCGGATTAGTCATTTGAACTAGTAAATTAAGCCTAACAGTTATCTTGGACCAATCAAAATTGGGGTGTTACAATTGTAAAGTCTCACATCAATTAGCAATTGTCTTAGGTCAATTAGATTTAGGGTGTTACACCACATTTCTTATACCAAGATCTAAGGACACAAATAATTTTCATAATTCTAGGTGATAATTTTGTGAGTGTCATCTAATTTGGACCATATATTCTTGGTCTATTTTTTTGTTTGAAAAGGATCCCTCAAAAGAGGAGGGCAAAACACAACAATCTAACTAGAGTCTAACAAACCAGAACTATTACACAGAATATAACGAGGAAAGCAAACGAGAGAGAGTTCCTGAGAAAGCAAAAGAGCAAACGTCCAATGAAGGGCTACAGAGAATTATTAAGGGGGTTTGATCTACTTTTCCTTTCCTTGCCAGCTAATCAGCAACTTGGTTGGATTCGTTGAAAATATGATGAATTTTCTTATGTGGAATTTGCTGAAGAAGCATCCTGTAATGAATTAAAAGATTCATAAAAAGAGAATTAATTAGCAGGTGATTTCTTTTGAACCAGATTAATCAGGACTTCAGCATCTAACTGTATAAAAAGATGACTGATGTTCTTTTCAATAGCCAATTTTAGGCCTTCATACAGAGCCCAAGCCTCAGCCACTAAGCTATTTGAAATTCCTATGCCCTTATAAAAACCAAGAAGCCACTGTCCCTGGCTATTTCAGAATACCCCACTGGAGCCAGCCAGACCTGAAGAATTATTGGCAGCCCCATCAGTGTTTAAAGCCACCCATTCATCATTTGGAAAAGGTCATTTGGTAAGGGTCATCATAGATTGTTTCTTATCTACAAAGATCCTCCTATCGCTATAGGCCCTATTTTCAACAGCCCGAGAAATAACTTGATGAGAAAGATGAGAAAGCAACTGGTTTTTCTGATGTGATGACAGATTTTTAAACAAGAAATTGTTCCTACAAATCCAGATACACCAGAGGGCTGTAGCATAGACAACTTCCCCAGGGAGTTTGAAAAGATTGGTCTTCTGAGAGGATTGACAGTTTAATCACACCCAATGCAGGAAATTATCCGAGTAAAACATGGGAAGATTAACAAGTGTCTGTAGAGTAAATCAGAATTGATGAATTAACAGACAATCTTTAAAAAGATGGGATTGTGTTTCTTGAGCTTGGGCACAGCAAGGGCAATTGTCATTTAATTGCATACCCTTACAATTAAGCATGTTAGTGGTCTTAACACTTCCATGCATTATCAACCAAACAAGGATCCGATTTTTTGGAGGAATAGGCAAAGACCAGATTCATTTGAAGTTAACATTCTGCTGAACAGAATCATCAGACAAATTGGAAGCAATCGTCTGATAAGCAAGTGAAATATGAAACTGATCGTCATTGGAAACACCCCACACAACCTCGTATCCATGTTAACTCAGTGGATTGACAAATATATCTTGAATGAATAAGACAATATTGATCAGGAAACAAAGCTTTCAGAATATCATCCTTCCAAGTACCTGGGCTTTCAACTAAGTCTACAACCTTCTACTTACTCTGGTCAGGGGTTAAAGGGCCAATAAAATGAAATCTCAAAGGACCAATGCCAACCCAGTTATCCTAAAAATGAGTACTTTGACCATTTAAGGGGAGCCACTGGAGACCTTGCTTAACATAGATACCGGCTTTTGTCATATCCTTCCAAGCGGGGGAAACTATTGATTTAGGGGCTATCCAATTATGCACATACTTACAGAAAAGAAATAGAGCCCAAGGGGCTTGTCTTTCAGTAAGAAATCGCCAATTCAATTTAGATAACAAAGCAAGATTCAAAATATGAGATTTCCTAAGTCCCAGACCTCCTTGAGGTAAGGGTTTAGCAACCTTATCCCAATTCTCAAGATGAAGTTTTATATCATCATTAGTAAAGCTCCGTAAGAAGTCACGAGCAATAGCATCTATCTTATTACAAACCTCCAAAGGCAGATAAGAGCATTGCATAATATAGGACGGTATATTTTCCAGCACAGATTTAATTTCAAAATTCTGGTCTTCCATCCACACAGGTTTGCATTGAGCTTATCAATAACATGAGTAAAAGAAGCATCCCTAGAAGAAACATTTGGGTAAAATGGAATCTTTAAAAAATGTTTTCCTAAAAAAAATATATTTCTAGAAAATGAATTGATTTTCTATTGTTTGGTGCATAAAAAAAATATTTTCTACTATTTGGTGCACAAAGAAAAATTAATTCTATTTAAAGTAAATCAAAATTATTTACTTCAAAATTTATTATAGTTTTACATACTTTTTAAAAAAGAAATTTTTTTATAAAATTTTTATTGTTCTTGGTGCCCAATAGTCCAATAATGATTAGTTTCCAATAATAAAATATATATTAAAGGTATTACAAAATTTTATATATAGATTCACACAATTAGTTTAATTAATTATTATGAAATATTATATAATAAAGCATCCATAATGAGAAAGGAAGGGAGAATATTTTAATGAATATTGCATAAAAATGTACACTTGGATTTCAATAAATAGAAATAGATTTTATAAAAATAGAAATAAAGCATCCATCATGAAAATATTTAATAAATAAAAATAAATTCTATGATCATGATTACATAACAAGATGAGAAGGCAAAAAGCTTGGGTTCAGGCATGAATGTATTGAATAACAAGAAAAATGAATTTTATTTTTTAAAATAGAAAGGTGATTTCTCAAAAAATAATTAACTTTTTGATTGACTAGAATTTATTATTCTATCGATCAAAATTTTTGAATGTCCTAACAGGAGAAAGTCAAAAAATGATTTCATTTTTCCCCCAACTAAACAAACCCAAAGAGGAATATCAAAATATTGATCCAGACTAGAGGTACAACCTACATTAAGGATGGAAGAGATATTTGCCTTGGTTTGAGAGTTTGTATTGGGAGAAAAATGAATCTTGGACTTCTCATGACTAATTTTCAAACTAGAAACAAAAGCAAAGTGATCCAAGATTTGTTTAATAGTTAAAGCATTCTGGACCGTGGCTGAGGCAATGAGAAGAATATCATCTGCAAAGAACAGATGAAAGAAAGCAGGGCTAGACCTCAAAGAAGATATGGGCTTCCATAAATCATTTTGGACAGCAACTTGAACTAAAAAACTAAGATATTCCAGACAGAACCTAAGAAAGATAAGGGGACAAGAGGTCTCCTCGTTTAACACCCCTTGAAACAAAGGTTTTAATTTGCCACCATTAAATAAAATAGTAATGGAGGATGATGACACAACTCATGATAAGGTGCTTAAAATGGGAAGAAAATTGGAATAAGGTGAGCATATTTTCTATGAAGCTCCACTCAAGTTTATCAAAAGCCTTTTCAATATCAAGCTTGAGCATCATTAAACCTTCCTGGCCAATTTTATGTTGGATTTGGAAAAGGAGCTCGAGTTATAATGGTATTATCAGATGCTTGCCTTCCTTGAAAAAAAGCACCCTGAAGAGGGGATATAAGACTATCCAGAAAAGGCCTAATGCGAGCCATTAGGATTTTTGAACGGATTTTGTACGCTGTGTTGCAAAGGCTGATAAGCCTTAATTGTTTAACTGACGCCGGACTCTTAACCTTGGGAATGAGAACCAGAAGGGTCTCACCAAGATAATGAGGAACACAAGCTCCAATGAAACAGTCCTGGATGACTTTGATAACTTTAGATTTAGTTAAAGTCCAGAATTTTTGGTAGAATCGAGGGTTGAGACCATCAATGCCAGGGGCCTTATAGATTTTTGCGAAAATAAAGCTGTTTTAATCTCAACTTCGGGAATTTTAAGAACGGAAGAGTAAGAATCAGCAGGAATACTTGAGAACCAATTTGGGTCGCAGGTCTCGTTGACAGAACCAATTAAAAGATTCATCAGAAGCATACGAGTTGTCGAAAAATTTTTTTTTCAAATTATAGCAGCAAGAGAAGATAACTCAATCACCATTCTCATCTTTTAAGACAGAGCAATTTATTAAAGGTAATGACTATGCCGGTGTACTAATAATTTAAATCATTAGATTTTATTCATTTGTGTAATATTGTACAGTATAAATATAATCTAACAGTAAAATTCAGGGGTGTACCAAAGCACTATAATCTCTTTCTTTATTAAATATTCTTGATCTATTTAGAAACATATATTAAGAAACATAATAATTATCAAAATTCAAAGTAGTTGTAATTGACTTTTCTTTTTTGTCTTACATCTTCTACTTATGTTCAATATTAGTGATTACGACCAAAAAGTTGTAGGAACTCAAACGCAAGATTGACTATATAATATGTTTGGGATCAATTTTCTGTATACGTAACTCTCTTGGGATATATGCAATTGTATCGCTTAGCTGGGTATACATACAAAGCTCCATAGTAGGTGGTATAGATTTTTGTTAATTTTTACTAATATATTTCAAGGCACTAAAACAAATACGTGCCATGCAAAAATAACTTGATTCTTATTACATGTCATGTCAATATTTCAAAGGGGAAATCACACGTAACCCCCATCAAATAGCCTTTCTGAACTTTCAAATCTTTCAAATAATTTTTTTGAATTTTTCCAAAATATGAAAATATAAATTGAGCAATTTGACGCCAATTATATGAACACTTTGTGGCATTTAAATTGCAATATTTGATAAATTTTTAAAAATTGTTTTCAATTCCTAATAGTTTTAAGCCACTACTAATAACTGCCGTAACAAAATTGTTGCTATGTTTGCCAAATTTTGAACATTCTCTAACACTTAGAAATCATTGCTAAATGCAATATCGTAGGTTTTGAAACTGTCATTAAGTGTGTTGTAATCGCTACTAAATTATTCTATCTATTTTAATTTTAAATCTAATGTTTTTATGTTTTAAATAAATTTAGGAGGTTATTTAAAGATTTGAAAGTTAATGGAAGTTATTTAATTTAATTTCATACTTTAGGGGGTGTTACGTGTAATTTGCCCTATTTCGAATATATAATGTTGCCAACGCAGGTTTCGCCAAATAAACAAACCAAGAATTTTAATTAAAGGACTCATTCTTTATGCACATCATAGATAACTATATCTTTTATAAAAATAGTTAGAAAACATATGCATCTCTATGCTAACCATTTCTGCATTTAGTAGAAGATTTGATGTAGAAATTGCATTCAAACTCATTTTTATAAAAATTGTCAAGCTTTTTATCGGTCACATATTCAATGTAAGACGAATTAATGAGAACGCCAAGAATAGGATTTAGTCCTTCCAAACATCATAAACAACTAAATCATTGATAACAAAGAGTAGCCTTGCAATAGATGAGCAGCAGCAGCCTATTTTATGCATTAATTTATTAAAAAAATAAGTTCTATTTTAATAAATTTTATAGTATAACTTACAACTTGTCATTATTTTTTAATCAAATTTATCATTTTTCTTTTAATTAATTGATAACACATGTTCTTAATTATGTAAATCTAATATAATCAATTCAATTTTATATAATTATATCCGATTTTAAACTATAAATAAATAAAAATAAGTATTAAATAAATATATAATATCATAAAATATAATTATTTCTATTTAAAGTAATAAAAATAAAATTAAGTAAATAAATAAATATATAAAGTGATAGATATAATTAATTAAATTTTACGTAATTATATTTTTTTAATAATATTGATTATGTTAATATAATATGGTATTAAAATAATTATAAATTAATTTAGTTTATGTATCTATTTATATTAATATATTTTTTTCATTTCACTTTATATTTTCAAATTGTTCAACAATTATTATTATCAAATACTTCATTAATTTATTAACTGGTAAGTTACAAACTATCAATTATTTGTTAATTTATTACTACTTATCAGAAAATTTACCAATTACTTACATAAAACATAATGTAACACTAATAATAATAATAATAATAATAATAATAATAATAATAATAATAATAATACCAGATTTGAACAGAAATTTCTAACGCGTTTTTTCTATCAAAAGATCCATTATTAAAAAGGAACTAAAATTCTAACAGTCACCTTTTTCTGATGAAAAATTTTTTTTTTATAAATCTGTCTGAAAATTTTCGAAAGTGCGCCCAAAAAATTACTGAAGTCCAAATATTTTCAAATTTCCATTAAAAAAATCATTAAAAGTTAATTTATGAAAAAAAAGCTGTCAAAAATTTAAAACTTATTTATGTGTAAATGACGACCCTCCTCTCTCCATTTACTTTTTCTCCTCATTGCAACACCACTAGAGAGCTCCTCACTTTCTCCCGGGCTCCATTCATGCATTTTGAAAGTAAAATTTACATTCTAAATTTTTTAAATTGTTCATTATGCTGTGCTTTTCGCTCCCCCCCCTTTTTTTGTTGATTCCATTTTATATTTCATAATTTAAATATTTTTTATTTTAATGTGTAGTTTTAGCTTCAAGCTTGTGCAGGAGTTAATTTGTCTTTTGTCTTGCTTGCATATAGAGTTAGTACTTAATTTTAAATTGTCAATTATTGAATTATTGAAGCAATTACTTTTTTGTTGGAATAATAAATTATATTTGATTCAGGGAATGAAGATTAGCCATTTATATTTTGAATTAAATTGAGAAGGATAAACAGATATATATATATATTGTATTGGATTTGAATAATATGTTTCATATATTTTTTGAATGGAATAATATAATTTATGGATTTTTGGAGTTTTAATATATTCTATTCATATATTTACATGTATTTATTTTTAACTTAATATCATTTTATTTCTTACAAGAATTTAAAAAATAAAAGATCAATTTCTCAAAAAATAAAAAAAATTCAAAACATAAAAAATTTAATTTTTTATTTTTGATATATTTTTCAAAAAATTAGCTTCCTAATTTTCAATTTTTTTAAGAAATGAATTTTTTTTTTAAAAAATCATTGGTTAGAAATCCATTGTTAAAATTTTTTGATTGGATATTTCATCGGGAAATTTATTTCCGACCATGATTTTTCTGTTGTTTCAAATCCATCGGAGATTCATGAAAATTTTCAAGAATTTCAATTTTTCATTAAATTATTTTTATTTTTGATAATTTTTTTATCAAAAAAGATGAGTTTTTTTAATGTAAAAAAGGGACTGAAAATTCATGTACATTATGAACTATGCTAACAATAATGTGAAATCAAAATCTTAACAAAGGAAATGAGAAAATTTTCACATTATTATTAAACACAAACCTATTTTGAAATTACTTGGCACACAAACCGCCTATGAAATATCTACTATAAAATATTTGATATGCAAAATGAAATAACCAACCCATAAATGAAGTGGCCTGCAAGATGTTGCAAGATACTTAATCTGAACAGTTGACGAAAATAACCTAAAGTGAATACGCATATAACTTAGATTGTTATTCCCCAATTTATTGTTGTGTAGTTGACATAGGCTATCCAGTGGTAGACTGACGAGCGCATAACTCATGAATGGTACTTTTGCAGAAACATGCATCTTTATTTCAAAATATAAATCAAATTCAAAGTTATGTGCATTGTATTTCAAAAATGAATAACAAAATCCACAATGAAAGTCTTGAAAATAAATCAAGTATCTTCATGAGAACTTAAACTATTCTGGGCATTCGAGGGTTAGTTTGGCTACCTCATGGCTGTAGTATTCTCATCTACATACTGAAGATGCTCTTAATTTCACTAAGTAGGTGCACAATTCCCAAAAAGTTCGCCGATTAAGATTCTCTTGTCCTCTATAAAATGGTAAAGAATAAGTAAGCGAATAATTTGCTCAGTGAAGTAGAATCACACCCAATCTTAGGTGAAAAACTTCTTAGTCATACATGTATAATATGCATAGAAACATAACTGAGAAAAGTAGATATTTTCGTATACTCATAGCTGAAAAATAGATATGTATACTGATGCTCATAGAAATAAGTATTTTTTTTAAAACTCTTTCTAACATTCTTCACTTTTCAATGCTTTCACAAACTTATTTTGTATCTCAAAGCTTGGCATATCATTCTCTTATAACTTTCATAATCTAATATAGTAACCAAGGGGAACATGCAATGATTTCATGTTTCCATGACTTCAGTTTATAAAACATTATGATATGGTATTCATAGTTCATCTCATAATAGGTGCAATGTATCATAAGCCCTCCAGACTCACTTGAAGGTTATTTCATGCACTAGTTAGGTCTTATTGTCACCACCTTTGAGTGAATTATGCCATGCTTGATGCTACATTGACTCAATCATTACCACACCTTTAAATAACTCACATTAGGTTTTATATGCCTAGTGCACCTTTTAGGCATTCCCAAACCTACTATCAGAAGTCAGACACATTCAACCTATAAGTAGCTATCCTACCCTTTCTAACTAAATTAACCATTTTTGCACTTCTTTTCAAATAATGATTTTGCTCTTAGGCCCAAAGTTACTATTTTTTAGTCCAACCTTAAGATTCCACCTTTCTTAGTCCAATGATGTCATTTATGTTATTATTATTAATATTATTGTATTTAACTCTAGAGTAATACCATTTGTACTCCCTAATACTTAGTCCTTTATCGCCTTCTTTTTTATATTAAGAATGTAGGTTGGTTTAACTCATTCTTTTATAAATACAAAAGGCATTTTTCATGATATAGAGAGGAGAGTAAGAGAGAGTAAATCTTAAGTAATGCAAGTAGTTTTCTTCTTTATTTTATCCTAATTGTTCCACTAAAATAAAGAAAATACACTTTACCCTAACAAGCATACAAGCATAGCAAACATACACATTAGGATAAATAATAACTTAGCTTAATTATCTTGATATCATTTATTTATTCCTTACAAACAAAAATAATTAAGGCTAATTTTGAAAAATAAAAATTTAATAACATATATTTACATTTAAAAATGGAGCTGATTGAGCAAAGCTCTTATTCGCCTAGTGAAGAAAGTGTTCTTTTAAAAAACCTAACCCAGATCCTCCTTTCCATGACTCTTCTCACTGTTGGAAATAACCTTAAATAACATAAAGAAAGAAAGAAATTAAAATGTTAGGAAGAAAACACTAAAGGTAAATGAACTAACCCTTTTAGGCTAAATTCTTATGATTAGCTTTCAAGCTTGTGAAATGCTAGCTACAACCTTATTTCTAGGAGTTTCTCTCTTTTAGAAAACCTTAGAAGTAAAAATAAGATTGTGAAATGAATTGAGGAGTGAACCTCTTATAAAGGCTCTATAGCACAATTAGTTGACTGCCAACTGATCAACAAGTTAGCTAGCTCCACAACACCTTTGTAACACATAACCCTAACCCAACCAGTCTAAGGTTTGATTCTCTACTAGCCCTTTCACATTTTTCCTAAGCCCAAACCTATCATCTACTAGGCCTATATAGGGCATTACATCAATAGTCTAAGAAAGTAAAAGAACAACATAGAACGATAACGATGATACCTCCCTCGAAAAAACTCAAGTAAAATAATTCGTTTGTTACTTGTAAATCCCAAATGTGTGAAAAATTGTACCTTATTTAGATTCTAACAAATTTTTGTGCCCACAAATTGCAAAATAGCTAAAAGATAAAGTTTGCACCACACCAACTCAAATTTAAAGTAATTTAATAGTTCATTACTAATCGTAATGTCATGCTAAAAATATGTATTAAACCAATCCATGTTGATGAAATTTCTAGAATGGACCTTTTAACGAGAGATATTAACCTTGGGGTATGATAAAAAAAAAAGGCATTCAAATCAATTTCGAGTAGTCAAATTTGGAGATTAAAATAACAATTGCGAGCTAGAGTAAGAAAAGGAAAGCATATCTAAGATTCTAATAGTTAGAAAGGCAATAAAAAAATAAATAATAATTTTTAATGAGAGCTCATTTTAAGATAATAAATGACAATTTTAGAATGAGTTAAGAATGGAAAAGGTTAGAAAGAACCGAATCACTTTTGAAATTCAAAATATTATATAGAAAATATAAATAATAAAAACATTATTATATGCCATAATTGTTTACTACAATTTGGAGAAAAAAAAAAGTTCTTTCCTCTTTTTCAATGGGATAAAAATATTTTTGGTTAAAGAATTTAGATTGCCAGGTTTTTAGAGTAATCTAAATTCTTGAACCTTCGTAGCCAATTGAAAAAAAAAGGAACGAAATTAAGTATTTATATTTTTTTTCCAAATTATAATGAATGTTTATGATTTTCTTGTGTAAAATTAATCAACAGAACAATTTAAAACATGATGCCTTTATAAATTAAATATGAATGTTGTGCAATATAAATTCTTTGATTCAAAGTATTTATAATAAATCAAAAGAAGAAAAACAAAACACGCCCTTCATTATTATATTAATAAAAAATCCATTATCCAATAAAGATTTGTAAGAAAAATTATTATGTAAGTATAATAAGTTGGAATGCAACAAAATTTAGCCCATTAAAAATGAACCAATCTATTGCCCCCAAAAAAAAAACCTAAAATTCCAATATGATATGGTTCATTATGTTATATTCTTCCTCAAATTAGTATTATCCTACCATTTGGGATTACAAATGATTTTGAATTTTTTTATTTAATTAACAAACTAAAATACTTTAAAGGAAACTAGCCACTATATAAGTCAGATAAGACTGCTATGCAATCTAATTTTTCAAATCTAAAGTATTTTTTAACAAATTAGGAAAAAAGAAAAGGAAAAAAATTTACTTAAAATTATAATAATAAATTGTGTATACATACAGAAGATCTACATGAGAGAAAAAAATTTAATGCTATATTAATACTGAAAACTCAATGCTATCCCCATAGATATATTATCAATTGTATTATCTTTTTTAATTCATGACAAAAAAAATCATCTATTTTTGCTGAAAATTAATTATTGTTTAGAAAATCAGATAGTTGAGTTTCAAAAGTAGTACTGTAAGTTTCTTCCTATGCTAGGTTCCATGATAAACCCTCCCCCAACAACCAATAAATTCTGTGTTGACTTTGAGTTCTGTCCTTCTGTGTTGTTTTGTTTTGTGTAGGTGTAATTATAGATGATCTTTGTCACAAGGGGTATGTATCTTAACAAAAAAGCTGGTGACTGACCTTTGCCATTTGACTTTTTTTTTTTTTTTTTGCTCGTGCCATTTGATATTGACTATAGTGATTTTGTGATTATTAATGCAGGTATAAGTGCATTGAGAATGATTTATTAGATTATCTACAACATTGTGACCTTAATATTGCTCCATACAAGTCAAAGGGCATAGAGAAGGCATCAAAACTCCCAACTTGGAGTATTAAAGCCAACAATACTGGTAAATTTGATTGTGAATTAAACTAAACTCTTCCTATTACCCATTTTGATGTTTTAGTTTAAACCATTTGTGGCAGAAAATATGGCATTTGAGTTAGCTAATCATCATTTAAACTGGTTATTGCTCTTCCTTTTTTGTCCCTTTTTAATGTTTTGTTTTGTTGTAATAGAATTTTTTATCATTTATTTTGCCAAAAAAGATCGAGGTATTTACTATAATATTATATCACTAGTAATCATTACTATAAATCAAGAAAAATGTTCCTGCCAAAAAGAGGAGAGGATTTTGCTTTATTTATCTAATAATAATCTAAGTTTATATTTTTTTCCTTGTAAAAGTTTTCTAGTTAGAAAGTATTTTCAACCTGGGTCACATAAATTATCAACAATGTACACAAATCATGACTTTGTGTAAAATTTCATGACTTAAAAATGAGTGTGAGAATTATTAACCTTCAATTGTTGCAATTTACCTAAATATTCACGTAACATTTAATTTGCTTCTTCCAATGAATTACGTAGATAGTATTCATTTTGTCTCGTTCTTAATTTCATAATAGGCAATTCTTCATCACAAAATAAAACTTAAGCAGCTATCCTCAATACACTTAGTGTATTGAGGACGGCGAAGCTTTGTACACAAAAGTTACGAAATTCGAACCTCTGCCAATTAATTCAATTGAAATATGTATGATGCTATTGTTCTTACTTTCAGCTTTAGTTACTAAATATATATTTTATATAGAGTTGCATTAAAAACGCATATATATGACAATCTTTAAATATTTTGTAAATTAATCATTTTTTAAACTTACAGTTGATATCATTGTGTGAGTATTAACATAATTGTTGTCTATAATATTATTTCTGTAGTTGTATATTCTTTTCCCCTACTATATGGAATTCACCTAGACTTGTATGCTCACCTACTTTTTAAGATCATCATCTTGTACATTGTGCTAGAATAATAGAAAATATATTGTACATTCAGAATTCTTTATATCTAAAACTTATATGTACAACTAAAGCTAGGGTCTTGGCATTCTAAGAGGAGATATGTTTCTAAACTTTCTCAATAATTGTTTTGTAAATATTCTTTGATACTTTGCTATGATGAAAGGGCACTCCCAAATATTTCCCTAAGTCTACAATTAATTGAATGCCAAGACATACTCAATTACAATGCTTTATTATTGTTGACGTTTCTAGAGAAAAAGACTCATATCTTCTATTTACTCACTTTCTAACCCAATGAACTACAAAAGACTTCAAGATAAGCACTTTAAATTTCCACCTAGTCCATGGAAGCTTTAGCGAAAAGAATCAGATCATCATTAAACAAAATTAAATCGGAGGCCTACTTTTATTCAATCTTATTAGCTTTCATCTCCTTATTTGAACAGCAAATTTGATACAATGGGCCAATCTTTCAATATACATAACAAAGAAATATGGAGAGAGAGGACTTCCTTGTTAAATACCCTTTTTTGGAGAAAAAGAACTTGAAGGCTTTCTATTCTATAGGACACATATAGAACATGTAGAATCACAAGTCATAATGAGGGAAGTTATGTTATTAGATATATATATATATATATCTTTCTCAATGTATCCTCCAAAAAAATGCCAATTAACTTTATCATAAGCCTTCTTTAAATCTACTTTAATTATCATCCACCCTTTTCCCCTTCTCTTTCTACATGGAGTGAATAATTACTTAAGCTATAACAATATTATCTAAACTATGTTTACTCGGAACAAAACTACATTGATTAGGAGCAATTAAGTAGCCCAAAATAGGTTTTTATCTATTGGTGAAAATTTCATCACAATTTTGTAAATCACATTACATAAGCTAATAAGTCGAAATGTTTTTTAAAGTTGTTAGGCTATCCACTTCAAGGATGAATACAAGCATTTGATTAATATGCTTAATTACTTGATACCAAATAACTTCAAAAATAGAGTTACATATTATTTTCTATTGACTTTGAAAGAAGATAACATGCAAGCCATTATGATTGGGAGCTATTAGTGGAGCTATGCTAAAGAAAGCGATCTTTATTTCCTCCATAATAAAAAGTGAGTCAATTTCCATTTAAGTATTCTCAAATAGATGTGGAAAGCAATTCTACAATGGAAAACTCCTAAAATTAAAGTTGTCATTTGAGAATGATTCCTTATAGAAGGAAAAAGTTGTTTCATTTAGTTCTTACCATCTTCAACCTAATACTCTTTCTTACTGTTTAAATGGTCAATACTATTTCTCTTCTATCTCATCACTATTTATGCTTAAAAGAATTTCATATTCTTATTCTTATAAATAACCCATTTACTATAGGACTTATGGTACTAAGTCACCTTATTCTAAACAAGAATTTTCTCATAGTCCTCCCAAAGCTATTTTTGAATCCTTTCAAGATATTTACTAAGGTCATAAGAGAGTTTCCTATCAATTCCTTCAAGATGGACCATGATCTTTTTTTTCTTTTTAGTTGTTTTATTGAAAAAGTATTTATTCCATTTAGTTGCTCTTTCACAAAATTTCATTAATGTTTCATGCCACCTTTTCTCATATTGTTAACAATCTCACACAATTAGGGGAAAAGAACAATCTATTAACCAAGTAATGAGAATTTCAAACAAAAAATTCTTTTTACTTTTAAGTAAGTCCATAATTTAAGGAGAATTAACCTATGATCAGACTTAAAAGGTGGAAAGTGGATCATTGAAGCTATTTGATTATTCATTCTCCTCTTAACATTATACAGGCTTCTATTTAATCTTCCTTTTAGACCATTTCCTTTCCATGTAAATTTAGGACATTTAAAGCCTAAGTCAATTAACTCAGAGGTAGAAATACACTTATTAAAGTGATTTATTAACCACCAGTAAGCTTGACATCCTCCTGACTTTTATTAAAATAAGTATAAGCATTAAAGTTCCCTTAAACAATCTGTAGGCTAGCCATGTTCAGCTTGAATATTCACCAAACTGCTCCATAACTCTTTTCTTTCATACACACATAGACTTACATGAATAAAAGTTATGAAAACTCTATATCTTTCATTAGTAGTTTCAACAAATCAATGAACATATTGCTTAGAAAATTCGAGCATAGCGATTGATACCTTATCCAAGTTCCATATTATTTATATGCCACTTGAGTATCCTCCTATGTTAACCTTCACAAAAGTTTTAAAATATCTTATTTTCTTAATTCTTATTACCACTCTTGATCCATTAGTTTTGGGTTCAAATATAGCAAACAACTGAACATCATGCTTCTTAACCAAGTCTTTAACAAGACTAGGCAATGCTTTAGATCCAGTACCTTGATAATTCCAAGAAATACAGTTCATGGAAATTATAAAATAAAATAAGGCGTAAAACAATTTATTAACTTGTTGTCTTATAGCAAGGTAAAGATAATTTTGACCAAAAGGTTTAGCTTTTACATTCTCCATTAGTTTCTCACCCCTATTTGGTTACTCCACCACGAGCTTCTATATTCATAAACAATGTAGTGGATGAAACCAAAGAGGTTTCACTAACATGAGTTTTGCTATTATGAGATTGCATAATTAACAAGCTTTCAAAAAGTAAATTAAGCAAGCTATGAGATTCTTGTCTTCATTCACTTAGTTTACTTTTAAATGGTCCAACCTCATTAAGCATCTATTTATGCAACCCATTCAAAATTAAGTTAAATCTTTACACCAATATTATGTTTCCCTTAGCCGATATGAACTTCTCCACCAATCTGACACCACTTATTATCTCTATTAAATTTACCTTAATTTTCAATTAATATAACCTTATCTTTTCAAGGTTCATTAATTTTAAAATCAATTACCATAACTGCCCCATTATTAACTATCAATCTAAATGATTAATTCCTAAAATTATAACATTATCTTCCTTAAGAGCATTATCATTCAAATTCCTATAAGGGCAAATCTTGATCTATAATTATTATTTTTTAGCAAATCATTATCAACCAATCCCATTTTTTATTTTGGCTACCTATCAACTGCTCATTCCTTTTTCAATCATTTATCCTTTTAAACTAATATCCATAGCCTTGCACAATTTGATCATTCAAGGTATTATTGACATTTTTATTCACAACTTTAAAACTTAAATGTTGTTCAACTTTTGGATTAGTACCTTGAATTTTAGGACATATATGGCCATATTTACCATATTTAAAACATATAAAATGCAACTCTTCGTGCTCTACATGATAAACACAATTCATAAGTTTAAAATTTAGATATATTAAAAAAACCTCTTCCTCAAATGAATTTCAATGCATATTCTTGCAAAATTTTCCTTTTCCATGATATCTTCATCTCTGTTCTCCTTCATTTTTTAGGTATTATCATTTATTTTAATCATGAAACTAAAATAACTACCTAGTCTCCATAGGAAATGCTTATTATAAATTCAATTAGAAGTCTTGGAATCCTTGCCCAAATCACCTTTTTATGAAAATCATCTCAATAAAGATCAAATTTTTCTTTCCAATATTGGACTATTAAGTAGTGATTTGCTACAAGCTATGAACCTTCCAACAACACAAAATTATAATCTTTGATATCCATGAATCACACCATATAATAATCATTTTCCATATCAACGAATTCAAAAGACCCTCATAACAACCACATTTTTTGAAGTCTTATTTTAAGAAATCTCATTCCCAAGCATTTACCAAAGAATTTAATAATGAGTAATGATTTCCAAGGTTTACATAACTCATTTCTTTCTTCCTTTGTCACTTTAATAATAAGGCATGTTGGATTATCATTAACATCTACGTCCTCTCCTATTTTAAGAAAATCCAAATCCTTATATCATCCTCTATATCACACATCATTCTTTCTTTTTCATTACTTTCCAAATCATCACATCCATTAAAGTTAAGAAGTTTATCCTTACAAGACATGAGTTTGCTAGCAATTTTCATACCAACATCTTATTTTTTTTCCATCTTATAGAGATTATTGACCCTTTTAATCATAAGGCCTTTCATTTTGCATATTAAGATTTGTATCCTCTTTCCTTAAAAATATGATCTTGTGGTCCATAAAATTGTCACCTCTTCCTTATTTCTCATGCATAACATCATCCATTAGTATCTCTAGCATCTTTAATCCTTTGGCCTTTCTTTTTTTTTTTTCTTTTGCTTCTTGTTAAAAAATCTTCTTCCTTCAAGGATTATCCTTTATGTTTTTTTTCCCTTTACCATTTGTGCTATTTAATTTATGGTTAAAATCTTGTATTTTAAAATCTATATGATGTGCAAGCTTTCATTCTTTCCAATAAAAAATAAAAAAGTATTAATAACTATATAGCCTTTCAAATGATCAAATTTTTAGATTATCAAATTTAAAGAGTCTATATTTTCATATTATCAAATTTGAGGCTCAAATTATCAAATGATCAAATTTTTAAACTTTAACTATCTAATTAGGGAGACCAATTAAATGTTCTAATTATCATCCACTTAGATTATCAATTTTGTAGGTTATATTTTTAGATTATCAAATTTAAGGTCAAATTATCAATTAATCAAATTTTCAAATCATCAAATTTAAGGTCATATAAAAATATTATCAAATTTAAGGTTTAAATTATCACATTCTTAGATAATTAGATATTTAGATGTTCATATTTTCAAATTCAAATTGAGGCTCAAAATTTTCAAATTATTAAACTTTGGGGTTTAGATGTTTAAGTTATCCGATTTTAGGGTTCAGATGTTTAGGTTACCTAATTTTAAGGTTCAAATGTTTAAGTTATCCAATTTGGGATTCAAAAAAGTTCAAATCATTAAAATTTGGTATTAGTCATTAGATTATCATATTCAAATCATGGTTTTACCAATTTAGGGTTTCAGAATACATAGGTATCCATTTTGGGGCAAGTTATGGTTAGTTCCTACAAACACTGGATCAAGCCTTTTTTACTAACTCAAAAATGGGTAAATGATAAATATTTATATTTTAAGGGTTATAATAGTAATTATTTAATAATTTCTTAATTACTTAGCAACTGCTTTCAACCACCTTATCCAAGGAACTTTTATGCAATTCATTACTACTTAGATTATTCTCTCTTGCTATACACTATTAATTTAAGTGTTGAAGTCTCCCTTAAGAACCCTACTTTACTTCATCTTTTTTTATGTTACAAGTACACTAAAGAGAGAAAAATCATTCATTTATTCTTATAAGATAAGCTTTTTCTAGCAATCTACATATCAACATTCGACTCTTCTCCATCTAGTGGAGATGCTTGACCCCCTTGATCATAAAGCTCTTTAATTTGCATATTAGGGTCCATATTCTCTTTCCTTAAAAATGTGATCCTATGGTAATCAAAATCCTTATCTCCTCCTTATTTCTTATGCATCACATCATCCATCAATATTTCCATTATCTCCAATCCTTTAGCCTTTTTTCCTTCTTCTTGCTAAAAGATCTTTTTCTTACAAGGATTGTTCTTTATTTTTTTGCCTTAATCATCTATGCTTTCTAATTTATGGTTAAAACCTTGTATTTCAAAATCTATATGATATGCATGTTTTCATTCTTTCCTATAAAAAATCAAAAAGTATTAATAACTACATCGCCTTAATTTTACATGTGATTGCAACAATGATTGAAAGAATGTTATTTTTTAATAACGATTGTGAAGAATCAATTAATTACTACATAGTTACATATGCTGAGAAAGATATTTTTAATATTATTAATAATAATTGATTGTATTAAGGACAATTGGACAAATACATAATATAACTATATTTTTCCTTCTTTTTTTTAGTATGTTAACAGTGATAAGGTTTGAACTAAGGACCTTTAACATATTATTCAAGTTTCTCACAACTAACCCACCATTTAGTGACTTAGTAACTATATTTTTCTAAACATATAATAATAACAATATAACATGTATATTGTAATTTAAAATTATATATTAATTAAAAATATGATACAATATAATTTTTAATCATATATTTTAGTGCCCTTTTTAGCTTTAGGTACTAAGTCCATCACTAAAAATTGAACTTGTGAACTTGTTGATATGTTGGTCAAATTATAATAGCTATGATTGCTACACATCTATGACGGCCTTAAGGTTCATAGATGTTTTCTTTTACCAATGAACAAGCTTGCTAATAATTAATTAAATACCAATCATTTTTGTTAAGATTTTTTATTAAAAAAATAATGTGTAAAAATTTATTGTATGTGATTAACATGATAAAATATAATTTTAAAAATTTTAATAATGTCATGAAACTAAAAGCACGTATAGAAAGATTCAGATTCACTCAACTCTCACTCACTATAGTTTACAAGATATGTATACATAGAAGAAATTCTAACTTACCTAAAATCAACAACTATTAACACTTAAGAATTTAGAAAAAAACACATAAAAAAGAAGTTATCTTTAAATGAATTTAAATAAATTAATATTCATATGGGTATTAGTAAAGGGATAAAATTGAATAAACTAATATTTCACAAGAACAAAATTGATACAAAATATTTCATAAAAATGAAATTGAGAAGAAAAGAATTTTACAATATCACAACCCCATCCGGCCATGATTGGCATGAAATGGAACCTAATATCTTAGTTTCCACCTGCTTAACTTAATCATCCTTAATTCATGAACATGTAAAATGATATATATTATGAGTAACATGATGAGACATTAATAATTTAATATTTACAACATTTATTAAATTATCTTTACAAAATAAGGGAAGGTAGCTCACTTATAAAACTCTATTTCCTAATAAGCTAATTTAACCCAACCCTATAGGCAAAAGAGTCCCTATCCAATTATCTAACTCTACGAACTAAGGCTCAAGCTACAATCTTATCTATAAACAAAATATCTAACTACTACACAAAGGAATTCTTAAAGGATTTATTCTTGTTGTAATGGGGATGGAAACATTTCAACTTAAGAATTTGCAATATCAAACATGAAGAGGTAAGTCCAAAGCTAAATGAGTAAATATTTTAAAAAATAAAAATCATAATACCAAATATACTTTATTGATAGGATTTACTTTCCTTTGTGTGTATTTAACTATTACACATATTTTCTTAATCAATCATTAGAAAGTGTAATGAATTTTCAATATGTAATATGGACACAACTCCATGTTTCACTCAATTCGTTGATAATAATTCAATAGTATCACAAGGAATATGTAAAAGAAAGAAAATAAATCCCTCGTAACTTTCATGATCATTTCCCCTTCACAAATCTAACTTGTTTTTCTAGTGTCTGCCTTATCCTTTAACAAACATTTGCCAAATTCAATTTTCAATTTGCAAGAGTATCATATCACCTTGTTTCAATTCTTATGGATAATAACACACATATAATTTATCTACTGCAAAATAAATCAATTCACCACACATTTTATACATCATCATAACATCATGCCTCTTTACATCACTCTATGTTATTCATTCATATCATTTAATATATAATAGCTCATATTAACAACATGATACAAATTAAACAAAAACCTTATTTTTGTCTCTATAAAATTGAATTTTTATTAATTTCATTTATCACTAAAAATTTATATCAATTTAGTCCTTATAAGATTAACTATACATTAAATTTTAGTCCCTTCATACAATAATTAAGTAACTCCATTTCATGTATGAAGGAACTAAAATTTGGAGTTAATTTTATAAGAACTAAATTAATATAAACTTTTAGTAAGGCACAAAATTGATAGAAACGCAATCTTACAGGGATTAAAATAGGTTTTTATTCTATAAATTACATACCTTAACGCTCTAGGAATAATTATTATTGAGAATACAAGGGATTATAATTGATTATCCAATCCCAAAGAGCAATCTATAGAGGAAAATTCAATTATGCAATCAATTACATAGGTCCAAAGGCAAAAGCCTTGGAGATATAATTAATTATCTAATTGATTATGCATTTAAGGAGAGCAATGCTTTTAAGCACAATCAATTATCAATTGACAAAGAGTAAATTTTTAGGATAATAATCAATTATACAATCAATTATGTCTACCCAAAAAACATGTTTCTAAAGTATAATCGATAGATCCAAAGGCAAAAGCCTTGGATATATAATCAATTATCTAATTGATAATGTATTTCGAGAGAGCAAGGCTTTCAAGCATAATCAATTATCAATTGACAAAGAGTAAATCTTTAGGATAATAATCAATTATGTCTACCCAAAAAACATGTTTCTAAAGTATAATCAATTATAACCTAAGTTTCTACAAAATTTTCTTTGAAAATCATTGTTCATTGGATACCATCTCACTAAGATTTGATCCTATAAGCTGCAATATTCAATCTAACTACCATATGATGCACTTATGTCATCAGTTACACCAGATATAATAAGAAATCTGAGCTAAAAACCTCATATCATGCAATTTCTTAAGGAATCATATAGAATTAGAAAAACCTAGTTCTAACCAACCACTTTCTATCAAATTCATTGAAGTTTCATTAGAATGCTTACTCACTTTGTATAGAAGAGATATTAGATGAAGGAAATTGTGGGTTAATTGCCCCTAATCATCCAAAAACTCAAATACTCAAAGTTAAGGTCCCAAAACCACTTTCTTGAACCAAGGTTCTTAATCCTCACAAAGCCAAGAAAATGAACAAGAAATTTTATAAGAATAGAAACTGGAAAATCTTACCTTACTTGGAATGAAGATTGTGAGTGGTTAAATGGAGATTGGAGCCTCAGCTTGGTTGAAAGGAAGAAAAGGAAAAAAAAAAAAGGAAGAGATAAGGATGAAGATTAAAGGAACGTGTGAAAATAAAGGGCTGGTGGTTGAAATTAGGGAAATTAAAAAAATGTGTGACTAGGGGTGAAATTGAAAAAATACTCTAAACTTTCTCCATATTCACATACTCATCTCTAATCACTCTTAACTTTTGAACATTTTAGTTTATCCCTTTCTCAACTAATTCAAACTAAAATTATATTCTAGTTTTATTATAATAATTTATCATTTTCTTCATAAAACATTTTTATATTATAAGGGGTGTAATACATAAGAATTAAAAAAAGGAATTTACACTTGAAAACAAATTTATGCAAAGGATCGAGGAATATGCATCAAAATTAATCTAATGAAACATAAAATAGCGCTACCTTTAAAATTCATATTTAAACTTTTCTTTAGTGAAATTATAAGAAAAGATTATAATAAATTTAAATCAAACAATGTACATTAATATGAGATATACTAAATATTGTGCAATTAAAAAATATATTTTGAAAGTTCAAACAAATAAAATGATTGATAAAAAGATCAAATTTTAATATGGATGTTAGCTATTTAGGTTTAACCAAAATATATCTTTGATAACTAAATTCTTAAATTATCATATATTATTTGATTTAAATCTATAATTATCTTTACTCATCATTTTATTGAAGAAAATTTTAAATTTGGATTTGAGTATAAGAAAATTTTAAATTTGGATTTGAGTATAACTTTATTCTATATTTCGAGAGAGATTTGTATAAGTTTTCAAATTAGAAGGAAAGCCCGTAGAATTTTACTAATACTCGACGAAGGTCAATATATTCTTCTTGTAATTTAATGAATCTATGTCTAGTTGCGGGTATCGTAATTAATCCCATAATGGTATGAACATAAGGCCTTGAAAGAATTATTAGTCTACCCCAGTTTCTTCACCCCCAGTTTCTTCACCCACCAACCTTGAAAAATTATCAAGTTTTAAAGTCATAGACTGGCCATTTTTTTGCACCATCATCTTTTAAGTTTCATGCTTTTTTTAAATAGGAAATGTAGAAAGTCACTCAACATTCATGTAATATTTTGAGTTCGAATTTAAAATATTGAAGAAGAATAAAAATCCAAATAAAAGCCGAACTACGTTAGGACTTGGAAGGGCCACAATCTCCAAATCCCAACGTATTCTCAGCCGCTTATATACGTAATACGTATATTTTGCCCCTTCAAAATATTATATTGACACCTTCAAATGCAAAAATTACAGCAAAATATTATGCAACATAAATTAATATTTTTTAATAATTGTATTAACAAATATTATAAATAAATACTTGTAATTAATCATATATGTATAGGGGTTTTATATATTTTTATCATTTTTTATTTTGAATTATGAATATTTTTATTTCATAAATTTAATTTCTATAAATTATGTTAAAAATCTCATAATTTTTTTCACATAAATTATAATTTTGTACAAATTTTACATGCAATAAACATTAAAAATTGTAATTCAATTGAAATAATATTGCATTACAAAAAATTAAGAAATTTATAATTTTTTATAAAAAATGATTATTTTAAGTATAAAAAATTACAAAATATGTTGACATCTATTTTCCCAAATTCATAGTTAAGTATAACGCATAAAAGTAATACTTCATATGCACAAATTCATCCCAAAAAAATATTTTTGGTTCCATTCCTAATCTCAAAATAATATCAAGTATCACTGCACCATTAAAAACGCTTACAATTTTCATGCTCCTTCATATCAACGTAGAAATTAAATGACTTCTGTCCAACAAATAACACAATGTAAAAAATTTTGCTTGCTAAGAGGCGTTTTGTTTGCACAATATTTTTTTATATTCTCAAATTTTTAAAAAAAATTACATTTTTTATATTTGATTCAATTTTCTTTTAAAGAAAAAATACCTAGAATTTTTTAAAATATTTTTAGCCCAATTGTTCTCAAAATATTCTCACAGAAAAGATGAGTATCTCAAATTTTTCTCATGTTACTGCCAAAATAAAAAATAAAATAAAATTATCTTCACTTATAACTGTGCCTTGATTTCTTTCCTCATCTTTCTCATTTTGCTTCCATCGCTCCATCGATGCGCTGCCTTCATACGTAGTTTTACGTGCTGCTGTAAAAGTATATCTTCTTTGTCTGCTAGAGGCACATGATAAATGAGTTTGCCGGTGAACAAATGGCAATGTACGGTAGAGAAATAGCCTCTGTGATCGTATTGGTCGTGTTTTTTGAGGCTTGAAGAGTAATACGTAACTGGCTAGCTTGAATTTATTAAAAATCCAAACAGAAGCAAATTACTGCTAGGAAATAGCAGAGGTTTCCAAAAGTTTTTCTTGGTTGGGTATCATTATTATTATCGGGAAATCTAGAAATATAGGCTGTGATATGTTAAAAAAATTTAAAAATTTTGTATCAGAAAATTAATGGTGTCTGAGTATTTTGTACTCTCTCTTTTTTGTTGGGAAGATGAGGCAAGCGCATTATTTTGAGAACATGCTTGCTGCACCGTAAGTCTGGGTTTTAGGATCATCAAATTCTACGCATTTCCTTTTAAATGTTTAAGTTAATTTATTAGGTATTAAAAAGATTTTATGTGTCCATATTAGTTAAAAATATGATTTACTAAAATCTAAAATGAAAATTATATTAGGAGTTCTTGGAAAATTTTAAGTTTCTCAAGAATGTAAAATATAAATCAAATATATGAATATAACATATTTAGGAATTCAACATAATATTCTTAAAAATATTTAAAGTAAGTCAAATATAGGAATAGGAATGTTACATTCTAAAAATGAGATTTCAAAAAATCACATTCCTAAAAGTATACATTTTTTCTAAAGATATAAGATTTGTGAACCAAACTCCCTCTAAAGGTAAACTAATAATAGTAAAGATTTCATTGTCAAAAGCGCAAAGCTGTCACATGCAATCAATGACAAACAACAACATGGAAATTTGAGTAAACGCAATCCCTCATTTATAAAAATCGTTAACTACTATATTTTTTAAAATTCATGACAAATATTATTAATCCTTTATCTTTACTTTTATTATAATTATTCTTTCTTATCTTTCATAATACTAAAATATATGATAAAAAATTGTAATCAAAAAGCAAATATGCATTTAACATTATTAAGATGAGACTTTAATATTTTCATTTATTTTAATATTGTTAATTAGATAATTAAATAATCATAATAAAAATAAATATTTAATATTATTAATTATAAAATTTGAAAAATATATTAATCATCACATTTATAAATAAAAAACTAAATATTATATTTACACTATGTTTTCTTTGTAATTTGTTCAAAAATTCATTAATAGGATTCTTGTGCCAAACAAAATCATATTTACTAAACATCTATAGATAGAAAATTTTATGGCAAGGAATTAATTAATTATGTTGAAGAGAGTTGTATTAAATTAAATAAATTGAGAGGAAATTAAAGACAACAGGACATAACATTTGAAAAGAGTCTTAACCAACAAATTCTTAGCCCTAGGTAATGAAAACATATTAAAATTAATTCTTTTTAGTGAAAAGGTAATATACTCTGAATGTTACAATCATTTTTTTTTTCATATTCCTACACTTGAACTCATGACGATGTGAAGGATGGTAAATTTAAAAAAAAAAAAATCATGTGCAGAGGTTGCAATAATTGATAGCCATTTATTTTATAAGAAAAATAGCCAATAGGTGGTCAAATTGTTTTGATCTAACCCAATTAGGTTTGTGGGTTCTATTTTAATAGAAGGGAAAAAAAAATGGGGCATGTCCGAATTGTGGTCGGGGACGCGTGACATAAACTTCAACCATCGATGACCGAACTTCTCACAAGATAATAGAAGAGAAGAAATTGTTTGTGAGCCCTCAAATGCATTTTTATTCTGCACTTCCTCTGCGTCCCAGAAGCCTAACGAGCATTTTTAGTACTAAAATTGGCAACTAATGCAGTTGCAAACAACAGAATAGCTGTAGAAAATAGGCTTCAAATGCACTAACTAAACCGACCAAACTCATTTTAACAAGTTCATGTTTGTGTGGATTAGATACTGTGAAATTAGTTCATACATTCGGTCTAAATCGGATTAGTTTCAACTTCTATCAGGTTACGTCCATTGGTTAACTCAGACAGCTTAATCGATTGAACCCGACCAATGGTCACTCCCAATAAAAAGTTATCATTCTGTGAAAGGATGTGAAAGCGAAATCAACTTTTTTTTTACGATTCATTTTATATTAAATTAAATCTAATTAAAGATAACTAGTTATGTCTAAAACTGCTATAGTTTAAAGTACCTCTTTTAACATTCCTTTTCAACCAACTTCACAAGCAAACTTCACCGCAAATGCTTTAGTTTGTCATAAGGTGCGGCTAAACGATTACTAGCCAAAAAATTCTTACAAAGCGATGGCTTTTGGCACGCAATTCATTGAATTTTAAAAAGATTGGAAATTAATGTAGAACAGAATAATAAATAATACTTTTTCATATTTCTTTGTAAGTATTATTTCAGAGAAAAATTTTCTTCATACTTATCTGCCATTTTAAAAAATTAAGGTTTTATTTATTATTATCTTTTAAATATTATTTCTACTATATAAATAAATGATCAATAACTTTATTTATTAATTAATTTTTAATAGAGAATATATTAATAAAATTGTAACTCGTCTCTTTTAAAATTAAGATTATTTATTATTTTTTAATTATTATGCATTAAGGGAATAAAAATAATTAAAAATATGAATTAGACTAATCAATTCAACCAAAAAAAATCATAAATAGTGAGGTTGATAATGCAATTCAAGCGATTCAACCTATGGAATCTTTTAAGAGAAGTTATTAGAATTTATAGAAGTAATATTATTTTTGCTTAATATATATATGAGGTTTAATGAACCTCATACTAAAAAAATAATCTCATCTCATCTCCACATAGATGAAAGTCATAAAACAAAGAAAATAGGTTTGATATTAATTTTTTAATAGTTTAAATTATTATCTTAAAAATATGAAATTACTTAATAATATTTGAAATATTTTCATATTTTATATACACAAATTTAATTTTATAATAACTTAGTTATTTTTAATTATTATATATTAAAGCTTTTAATCTATATTATAATTCTGGTTAACTCCACTCAAAATATTAAATCTTAAAATGCTCTTATTTGATATTCAATAGTGGGTTCCATTGTAAAATATTGAATAATAATCAATCCACCTTTCTTTAATTTCTATGATCTTATAATGTTTTCTCCCTGTAATTTTCATGATCTTGCTACCAAAATCTTCCTATTAGGTTAAGATCAAACACAAATTTTCACCCAAAAAAAATTAATAGAACCTACATCTCAAAATCCTAGAATTCTCAGATACCCCGAAAACAAACAATCCCAACTAGCTTTTCACCTCGAATCCCCCATAATATGGTCTCTTATTTTTAAAGGAAAGTCTCATATTTTTAATTAAAAGATTAATTATAATATTTATTATATATCATGGTAGTATGAAAAATTAATAACTTCCTCTTTGAAATAGCAAATATTATTTTTATCACTCTTTTTATATTTAATATTGAATAGATAGAACATATTTTTATCATTTTAATATATTACAATTAAATTCTTATGAATTTTTTTTTCTGCCGGAGGCATAACATCAAAATGAAATCCCATGTACCCTCTTCCTCTAATTCTAACGCCACCAAACCTATCAGCCAGGTACAGCAGGAAAGCCAACCACTGTTCCACTGCCCACAATATTCATGAATCGATCAAGCTCCAATCCAGTAATAAGGATTCACAAGCACAGCATCTATATTTAACAACAATTCAAACAAAGCTATATAATGAAAGAATTAAGGAATAAATAAATAAAAGCTCGTCATAATAACACACACTATCTCATGTTGTGTAAATGGACTTTCCCAAAACGTTGGTTCTTGGTTTTACTATTAAAATCTAGGCTATTTATTTTATCGAAAAATATTTTTTATTAAAAAAATATCATATATATATATATATATATATATATATATATATATATATATATATATATATATATATATATATATATATTAATGAAGTAGTGATATTATTTATATTAATAATTAAAAAAATTAATATTTAAATGTTTGAAAATAGAATAAAGTAATTTTCTTTTTTAAAATAGGACAATTTGCTTTCTTTAAACTCTTTATATTTAATATTAAATAAGTAAAATATTTTTTTATTGAAACGTTTTACGGATATATTTTGCAAAAAAAAAAGTATTTTCTAATAGAACAAACGAAGTCCTAATGTTATCTTATTTTTGGTATTTTACACCGTCTTATTCGGCACTCACCTGATGTTATTTTTTAAAATTTTTTTGTTTTATAATATGAGTCTGAATTTAATTTTATATTTGTAAAGTAAGTTGTAATTTCTGTCATTATTAAAAAAAATACAATAGGAGTGCAATAGAAATAAATGAAATAAAAATTTATGGTCTTTGTGTGTAAGGGTGAAATAAGAGGTAAGTTTTCTATTTTTATAATAAAGTCTTGGTTATCCATGTCTTATTTATTTTTGATTATACAATATATATTGAGAAATGCTCTCATGCATCGGATCGCGATCAATTCTGGTGTGTTTTATTTCCAGTGTTTCTCATGCACCCATCGGACTTTATTTTTAGACCAACGCAAAATTTAGTTATTACATCTTTTAAATTTCACAACTAATATTATTAATCCCTTATTTTTAATTTTATTATAATCATTTGTCTATTCATTCACTTAAAATATTAAAATAAATAAAAAAATACTAAATTTGATTATAAAATAATGTTAACATATGTTTACTTTTTTATTACATTCTTTTTTTTTTTTTACCTTTTATTTTAGTGTTACATGTGAAAGGAGGGATAAATAATTATAACAAAGTAAAAGTAAAATACTGATATTATTAGTTATGAAATTTAAAAGACATAATAGTCACCACCTTTAAAAATGAAAAAGTAAATATTGCATTTGCTCTTATTTTTATTATCTTGGGACTTATTTGATATAATTATAAAAAATAAATAATTATCAAATTAATTGAAATGTGTAAATTAATTTTATATTTTATATAATTTTTAGCAATGATTGATTTTCTTAAAAAATAATGTTTATATCTTATTTTTTAATTATGACTTTTTCTCACAAAAAGCTTTTAACACTAAGTGTTTGTTCAGTAGAGTAATTACAAGTCATGATTAGCAATTATAAGTTGAATAATTTATTATTATTATTATCTTTTTTAAAGATATTCAATTATTTTTTTTAAAATTTTTCATAATTAATTATAAAAAATGATTCCGATTAGAAAATTAAATAATGATTATGAAAAGAAATTTTTTAAATTTTATACTCTTACTAACCTTACCTTTTTTAAATATTTTACATTTACTGCACTCTATTGATATAAATTTTAAATTTTAAACTTATACCAACTTCATTTTTTATTTTAAATTTATGAATGACTTTTGTGATTTTATAATTTAATTATCTGTAATTTTTTCAAATCAATGAATATCAAAATAAATATAAAATATCACTAATTCTTTTTTTTTTAAAATGAAGGACATACATTTAAAAAATAAAAACATAAATTTATTGTTGAATTTGTGTAAAAAATTGTTGGTTATCGTGCTTATTAATTATATTTTTATTCAATAGTTTATTGTTCCATCATTATACTAAACAAACCCTTAGTCTTGAATGCAAATGTAGGATTAATTATTGTAAAAAATTTAAATACCTCAATTGTTTTTGAAAAAATTTAATGATATAAATTCAAAAAGAAAGAAATACACAAAAATCTATCAGTGAACTCGTGTAAAAAATTGTATTAAAATCTATTGCCAACCAATTATTCAATAATTAATTATTCCATCACTATATTAAAAAGGTTCTTAGTCTTGAATCCAAACATGCGAACAATCATAATAAAAAAATTTAAATCCCTCATTTTAAAAAAAAATAAATTTAAAAAAAAAAGAAACACCAAAATTTTTTACTGAACTTGTGGAAAAAAGTCGGAGGTTGTTGTGTTTATTAATTATTTTTTAACACAAGTTCAAATCTATTACTAACCACATAAAATCACATTACATACTAAAATCTATTCTCACTCAATTATAAAATAATTAATTATTCCATCACTAATTTTTGTAATACCAAACAAGTCCTTAATTTTGATTTCGTTTGTCAAACAATCATTAAAAAAAATTGAATCCCTCAAATTTTTCGGAGAAAATTAAGATATAATTTATAAAGAAAGAAAATAAAAAAATTTATTAGTGAATTCGTTTGAAAATTTGTATGTATTGACAATACAAGAAATAGATGGAATTTCATCACAAGGATTCAAAATATAATAAATAAATAAATAAAATTATGCTTTTGCGGGATTCAAAGTCTGCCAAGGCAGCTTCCTATTATTATTGGATGAACTCAGAATGTGGAGATGCAGGGGATTGAACCCCGTGCCTTTCCTAAAATATAAGCTACAGACCCTGAGTTGCGGTGTTTTGATCCGTCGAAGTAGTCTTCTATTACTATTGAAAGTAGGGGTGAAAATTAGAATCGGTTAAGCGATATAATTCTGCCTAATTCAACTAAACCAAACACTAAAAAAATATAAATTAAAACTTATTGTGTTATATTTTCTAATCAAATTTAATCAATCAAACCTATTTGTAATAGTTAAGGACAGATTTGATCTGGTTTATCATTAAATGATGAATGCGAATTAGAAGAAGGGTCTCCATTGAAGAATTTAAAACATCCTTAAAATAATAATTTTTTTTAATTTTAATAAAGTTTTCGGTCGGATTCAGCCGATAATAATTAGTGGACATCCACTTCTGCTCATAACTAGCTAAACCCATAAATATTTCTTATTTTTTATTCCAAAATGAACCAAAACTAATGTTTAACTCATCTCCAATTGCTCATTATCAGGAGATTATGATTGATTAGTGTCAGATTAAAAAAAATTACCATCCCTAACTCACAAAAGTCAAAATTTGGAGATGTAGGTATAAAATTCCGTACCTGTCGCATATAAAGTAAGTGCTCTATCACTCGAGCTGCATCCCTTACATTGCACATTGTACTTGAAATTATTAGTGACTTATCTTATGCCATGGGCAATCTCTTTAAGCAACTTAAGCCTTCTCACCTTACAATATATTTGAAAATTCATTAAAATTTTAAAATTTAAATTAAATTTTATTTACATGTTTAGTTTGAATATTAAATTCAATTAGAACTCACTATATCTTTTTAACAGTAATTATCTAATTGAATACATTCAACTACTTTTACTTGAATTGTGTTTAGGCAATAAATAAATCAATTTATAACTTCTTAACCTAATCAATGAATTATAAACTAGTTCTTAAGTGGCATTTGATTCATAAAAATTTTTTCATATTCTTGAGAATATTTTAAAGGAATGTCAATCTCATGTTTAGTTCAAATTTCAATAAAAATATTTTCAAAAATATGAACATTGCCATGAATGTTTTTAACCTAATATTCCTGCAAATAATTCTCATAGAAAAGTGGTTATTTTATATTCACATGATATAAAAATATTTAAATAATATAAATAAATTATTTTATCTACCCTTCCATTAAATATTTACTATTATTAACATCTCATTTGATTACAACATATCATCGTTGATTACTGTCAACTATTACTCATCGATGATAATCACCTATCACTTATGACCACTGCTTAACACCCACCACCCACTACTACTCATCATTAACTATTGCCTATTTTTTGTGATTATCGTTCACCACCATCCACTATCAATAACTACAGTTTACCACCACCATCCATAATAACTATCGTTGATAACTACGTATCCTCTGTAAGCACCACCAACCATTCATCCATTATTATTAATTATTATTAATTACTACTTATTATCGATGACCACCATTAGTCATTGTCTATTGTTAGTTACTATCACTAACTATTACTAGCTATTAGTGACCATCATCCATCACTATTATCATTGTTACCACCTATTATTAGTAATTATTATTAACCACCACCACTCATCATTATTGACCATTCAATTTTTAATGAAGACATGTTTTGCAATTATTACTATGTATTTCTAGATATTGTCAATCTCCACAATTAGACTAACCATCTTGTTATGGAAGGATATTCTTTTTAACGCATACATTTATCTTAACAGAAATCACTGTTGCCTATACTTTGCTAAAGAAATCCTACTCTGACGCTATAGTAAAAGTTTATTTTAGAAAGGAATGAAGCAAAAATGTATACTCTTTGTTTCCTTTATTTCTCAAACATATGAAAACAAATGAAGCAATCGGCCTAGTACTAGCAAGAATCTATGGACAACAACGTAGGTAGATTGAAAGATATGTCACTAATAGATAGAACAAGAATAAGTGCCTTACTTGAAACTAGGAAACTTCACGGTTGTATACATCATATAGGCAATCTTAATAGAAAAATGGCGGTCTTGGTAGACCTTTAGATTGTTGAATATATGTAAAGGTGAACCAGGTCTTGTGCTTATAAGGCCAAAACAAAGTACCAGCTTCTGACTATGAGCGAACAATGCCTACTCTACCTCCTCCAACTCTATTTGCATAATCATCCCTGCTGCAACTACCAAATAAAACTTGAAGAGTTGTGTTAGGAACATAACCAGTCAATCTTAATCTGCAATCATCTCATCTAGCATGATGTAAATTTGTGCAAACAATGGGTATGACTTATCTTTAGCAATGAACCAGTGGACTTGGCCATCAATGTTTATTGATCTCAATCCAAAAAGCTTATTAATTTACAATAGCAAATTGTTCAAATTTGTTCGATCAAATAATTTTGTACTAATTATTTTTAAAATCATCCCTAACTTCCAACAAATCGACAATCTAAATTTCTTACATCAGTAATTAAAAGTGGTATAGCTTAAGTAATTCCTTAAATCAAAGATGATTCAAAGGAGTGAAGTTTAGTTTTACTGAAGCAGTCATCTATTATTGAGAGAAAGACATTGATTTTAAAGATGCGAAGATCAAACCTCGTGCTTTTCGCATGCTAAGCAGCTCTCTACCATTTAAAATACATCCCTTGTGTTACATTTTGTACTCGAAATCATTATTGATTCACCCTATATGCAGGCAATCTCCTTAACCGGGACAAGCCATCTCACTTTACATTATGTTTGAAAATACTACTTTAGCACTTAAATAAATAAATTCAAACTTAAAATTAAATTTCATTTCTCTAACTCGTTAAGGCTATTAAATCAAACAAAAAAAAATCATTGAATCTATTTAGCAACAATTATCTAGTTGGATATATTTAACTGCCTCTATTTAAGATATATTTAATGCAACAAATAAATTAATTTATAATTTATTATCCTAATCAATAAGTTATAAAATAGTTCTAGGAGGTGTACACACTAACTTATTAAGAAAAAGAAAAGGTTTGACCGAGAGCCTTTTGACTTGAATGACATTCAATATCTTTTGAAAACTTTACATTTTCTATTACAAGCATAACTCAATCCTTGATCTTTACATATTTATATATGTGTATCCAGTAATTTAACCACTCCCACTGTTACCAACAAAACAAAAGAAAAGCTGCAATTTGATAAGTTTCATGAGATAACTTATAATTGATAGCTTCTTATTTTATTTTTTTGAATTTATCCTTCTTTAGTCAATTAATTGACAACCTAGTCCTAATTGTATATAACAATATTTTTCCTAATATTATGCTATTTTTAATTATTTTTTATTGTCCACAAAGTGGGGAAAAAACACTTATGTGCTATTACATATTTGGCTTATACTCATAAATTCAATATAAATAAATAAAAAATAAGCAACTAAATAAATAAATATGTGATATTATAAAATATAATTGATTAATTTTTAGATAATTTTATCCTTATTTTATATAATAAATAATAAGTTAGCAAATTAATAAACGTGTAATGTCATAAAATATGATTAATTAAATTTTGGTTACTTATATACTTATTTTGAATAATAAATAAATGAAAAATAAGTACATAAACAAGCAAATGAATAAATATTGCAATATCATAAAATATAATTAGTTGAATTTGAGACAATTATATTCTTATTTTGAATATCTTAATTGCATCAATATAATTTGATTTTAAAATAAATATAAATTAATCTACTTCATATATCTATTAATAAGAATATATCTTTTAATGTCATTTAACATTTACTAACTAGTTAATAGCTAATTTTACTAAAAATTTTCATTAAAATTAGTTAATTTTTAGCTATTATTTATCAACTAACTTAATAACCACGTGCACCAAATAGAAACTTAATAAGGTTTTATTTAACAAACATGTCCAATATTATCTCTAACTTTTAAAATAATAATTAAACATGTAATATATATTATAACATTTAAAAATACTGTATAGAATTTTTAAAATTATAGTTAAGAATAATTTTAAAATTATCCAAAAATTTTAAATTATTAACTAAATTTAATTTTTAAAATAAAAATTATTCAAATAATATAAATTAATATTTAAAGAATTTGGCACTTGAAATTACTAAATGTTTCAGCATGATCAATCACATGCTTAGAAAATCGTTTTATACCTTACATTTATCCCACGAGCCAATGGTAGCTGCATCCAACGGATTCTTCATTCTCCTAAAACAAAAGGGTTTTTTTTTTTTTTGGGGGGGGGTCATAAAGATGTAGGACTTAATTACAATAAAACTAAGAAACTCAACTCACAGGTCCTCAAGCTAATAATTATTGAATGAAAAATATTAGAAAAACTAATCTTATTACTATGTGATTTATTTAATGTGTGAAAATACATTAATTTGGTCAAAACTTCTCATAATCAACTAATTTTTCTTTTGGTGATTACCAACCTAGAACCTTATTGAAATTTTATGTACTAATTAGGATTACCGATTTTTATTTTGACTAAAGTTATTAATATGGATCAAATGTGATCCAAATTACATTTTAGAGAGATCAAAATAAAATATTATATTTAAGAAAGATTAAATGTGTCATTTTAAATATTTGAAAGATCAAATTGTGATTAAATCAAGACATAAATAAACATAAATTTAAAAGTAAAAAATATACCAATTCTATAAATTTATTTATGTGATTTCTCCTTTGAAACTTTAAAAAGATATATATTTTAAGCGTAAGATAATAAGTTTTTTAAAATTAGACTTGGTCATTGACCCAATTAAGTAACAATGGCAAAGTCAGATTGATTCAACTAATTAAATTGGATGATTAAATAGATTAATATGTTTTTTAATATATAAAATTATGTATCATATATAAAAAATTATTTAAAAAATTAAATCTACTTAATTAATATAAGTGCATTTTTATCAGTGACATGCTTCAATTTTATTCCCAACTAATCAGTAGTTTATAATTTTTATGTGTAATTGAAACGATTGTTAAAAGAAAGAATAAATTTATCATGTAAAATGTGCTTTTATAGTTACTGGAACTGTTTTTCATTAATACAGAAATCTACCTTTTTATTTATTCAAAATTTTAGTTTTAAACTCGAACAATAAAAAATTGCGATTTAGATTTACAAAATATGAGCAAATTTGTATTATATGCCTGTCCGGTAAAACTTCACTAATCATGAATACTAAACTATTTATTTTACTCTTCAGTGGTTTAGGATCTTTATTTTATTTTATTTTTTAAAAAAAGTATGAGAGAATGAAACATGGGTTTCGAGTAGGAATTTGCATTGACATTCAGTCCTTAACTAAACTATTTATTTTATTCTTTGGTCGCTTAGGATTTGTTATTTTTTTTAATGGAGTTTGAGAGTAGGAAACATGGGCTTGGGGTAGGAATTTGCAGCCACATTCAGTCCTTATAAAAAAATAAAAAATTTAAAAATTTAAAAGAAAAAATGGGTAACGAGTTGGAGGAGTCGCCGATCTAATTGATTTTATGTTGAGTTTGAACGTTTGAATGGGTGAAATGAATTTTTTCGGAATTATGAGCTTATAGATATATCAGGTCCATTCTCAATTTTTAGGTGCCAATTCGACTCGTTGAATCAAAACAGTGGGGCATATGTTCTGCCATATTAATTCATCCCCTTGTTAATTTAAGGCTAGAACAAGCAATAATTGTGTACACTTATTTTCCAGAAATAAGTATACGTATATGTGACATAATGGAAGAATAAGAGCATTTAGAAAAACAAATGGAGTACAATTTTTGAAGGGGTGTGTTGTAAATAAAATATGTAAAATTTATCCATAAGCATAAAATTTAAGCATCATTGCAAATGCTAACGATTGCCTGATATGTTGGTTAAGCTAAAATTAATTGTTTTCAATTAATTAATTATATTTAAGATTATTAGCAGAATCTCAATTAATGTTTTATTATTACTTTTCATAATATAATTAATATTTTAATTTCATTTAATATTTTATTACTATTTTTAATAAAAGCACATTTGGATCTAATACAATAATCATAACTGTAGTTACTATATCTTACTATCCAAATGTATAGGACCTCTTATATTTTTATCACATCCCATCCCAAAACCTATGATCAATGTAAGAAATTATTAAAAATAACCATTTATTAGCTTTACCTATACCTATATTAATATAATGCAAGACATGCAATAGTGCACATCCTTCGAAATATCATAATTGTGCTTTGGTACGAGGAAATTCATATTCACACATGCATGCAAAGACTAGTATTTGAGAATATCTAGACCAATTGTTCCAAGGCTTATCTAAACACCAAAATCCTCATATGGGCCCACTTCCAATCCATTTATTAGTAATTAAGCATCTAAAGAGAAATATTCCAAAGAAAAGAAAGAAAAAGAGAGTGAATCTCAAAAAACTCAGTGAGTGAGCATTAAGCAATGGTAAACAATTAAGCTTAAAATTAGACCATGATATATATATTCTCTTATAGGAGGTGACTAGATTTCATTTAAAAGAAAATATAGATTTTCATGCCTTTACTAAGAAGGAGAGAAAGGCATACCAAAAGGCTAATCTATCCTTCAAAGAAATAGCTACGGGCTTACACAGTATCAAGATCACACCATTTATCTCAACTCATCACAGTCACAATAGAAATTTCATCATACAACTAATACATTCATTTCGATATTTTCATGATTCGATCATAGCAATTCAATAACATTCAATGGAAACTCATAATATATATATCTTGTGATTCCCATCCAATTTTATCCTTCACAAGCTCATTCTTGTCTCTCAAGAGTCAATTTTATCCCCTTACAAACAAGCATGTGAATGTGGTGTATATAGCCACAAAGTGTATATCATTGCCCCTAACAACATTAATCACACAATAATTAAAATAACAACAAATGCATCATTAGCACTATCATTTCATAGCTATAACATGGATATCTATATATTAACAAGTCTATAAACAATAAATATCAATAATATAAATCAATTATAGCCTTTGCCAATTAAATTCACAATGCATTCACATGTGTCACATCATCATCTTACTTTTTTACATAATCTCACATCATTTAGTCAATGTCATCTAATACCTAATAGCTCGTATTATCATCATGTGTCAAATTACACACTTTGGCTTTCTAGTAATGAGCATTATTTAAAATATAGGAGTCATAATCAATTATGCAATCCTAGAGAACAACTTTGTGAAGGCATAATCAATTATGTAATCGATTATAGAAGCCTAAAGGCATGGTTTTTCCGTATGTAATCCATTATGAGATTTCAGAGACCAAATTTTATTGAGGCATAATTGATTATGTCAAACAATTCCAGGACATCATTGATTATGTAATCAATTATCTTGTAGTTCTAATAGAATTCTTTGATAAAAATACTATTCATTCATAAGGAAATCACTTCTAACTCATTTCTAATGCTAAATTAATCAACCCATAAAGTCAATCCCAAGGACGTAATCGATTATGTAATTAATTATCTTATAGGTCCAATAGAATTCTTTAATAAAAATACTATTCATTCATGAGGAACTCACTTCTAACTCATTTCTGATGCTAAATTACTCAAATATTTCATTATATTCAGCCATCAAAATATTATATCCACTAAATCCAATAAAAATTCAAGTCATCAACTTTATATCACAACATTTTCCTAAGATTCAAGAGATCAAAGAAACTTAACCTTAACCTATGTCAAAACATTCAAAATATTCAAGATTTAATTAGAATGTTTACTTACCTTATGTAGAGAATGTAATAGATGAAAGATTTTATGGTTTTCTTGCTCCTAGTCATCCAAAATTTAAGAAACTAAGTTAAAGTTTCCAAAATTCCTTTAATTCCTTTTTAGGCTAAAATCCATATATCATTCCCATCCTTAAGGAAATGGACAAAGAGTCCTTTAAGGATTAAAGTCTCAGAAACCTTACCTTGTTTAAGTTGAAGAGTGTGGAAGATTAAGGAAGATTAGTGCTTCACTAATGCTTCATTAGTAGAGAAGAAGAGGAGAGGAAGAAAAAGATAATAGTTAGGAGTAAGGGCTTTTGGAGAAAATATGAAGGAGTTAATGAATGGAGAAATAAAAACAGAAATGGAGTTAGAGACAAAGTTGAAAAAAATTCTAAATTCCCCTCCACATTCCAATATTTAACTCTAATCCTACTTAGCCCTTAAATACTTCACTTTGTTCTTTTCTCAACTATTTTACATGAATTTTTTATTTCAAATTTCATCATAATTAATTATTTTTCACTCAAAATATTTTAAATTTTAAGAAGCATAACAATTTTCATGGGTCCACACTAATAGGCATCCAAATATATGAAACCTCTTACATTTTCATAGGATTCGTGTTTATTAACAATCAAATGGAGCACCTAGCTATTTAAATGTGTGAAGGAATTTGCATTTTCATAAAGTTTATGCTAATCAACAATTAAATGCAATAACTGTGTTGCATTTGTTATACTAGATCTAAAGCCAATTTAATTTCATTAATCCCTTTTTATCTCTCTCTTAGTTATTGACATTTCATTTCTCTCTCTTTATTTAATATTATACTAAAACAAATGAGTATATTAAATTAATGTTTTATTAATAAATTTTGAGATGATACAAATGAGGCTACTTAGAGTCTAATTAATACATCTTATGATCTTATCCAATGCCCTAGGACCATTAGAAGTTCCAATTTTAATTAGACAAGAAATCATAATGATAACAAATCAAACGGGTAGAAAATATACCATTAAAACATAAAGAAACTTATAATGTATTATTAATATAGTAGTATATCAATACATTACTAGATCAAGGATTGATATGCCATTATATGATATGTCTCTAAAGATTATCAATATAATATGCAATAAAATTTAACAATATACTAATATACCATTATATCAGTAGTATACTACAAACTCTACCTTATGACATGTCAACATGTTAAGGTATTATAACAAGTAAGAAATAAATATTGTTGAAATATCTGGACTTTATTAACTTTACATAGGTATCTCGATATGGTAGCATTTTAAGGTATTATTGACAGGCAGCAGGACTTGTGATTCAATTTTGCGTAAAAAATAATCTTACAATACTTGTTAATTGTATAGGTTAAATTGCAACAAACGCTACTTATTTGATACTGTAGAATAAGCTATTTATACTCATTCAAATAATAGTTTACTGTTATACAACTACCATTCTTAAGCCAAATATACGCACTTATTAATCATTATTATTAATTTTTTTAACAACCGCAGTGAAGTCATCAAACTCATGAAAAATAAGGAACACAATTTTAGAGATGTAAAGAAAAATAAAAATTTCTCAAAATTATAGCGTCATTTGAACTAAAAGGCTGATCAAAATGCCATTTCATCACCCATTACTCTTTTGTACCCATTCAAAATTCCAAATGTAAGAATTGCAAAGAGACACAAAGCCATCTCATTTAAATATTTCCCTTTCTCACTTTTTCCCATCCCAAGTTAGTTAAAAGCAAATAAAAGCAACCAGCAACATTATACACTCTTTGTTTACTTTATTTATCAAACGAAGGGAAAAAGTTGTGCAGTAGTGAGCGGGTACTAGCAAGAAACAACTAGGCTAGATTAACAAAAATGTGACCAATAGTCAAAACGAGAACCAGAACCAAATTTTACTTTTGTAGGGGCTTTTCATTCAAAATGCCTCATTTTGTAAAATTCTGTTATTAAATATTCTTCTTCTGAAACTATTTTTCATTCGATCCTACTTTTACTCATATCAGTATTTTATATCTCTTCTTTTTGGCATCGTCGTTCACGTCATCACGTGGATGTAGTTTGCATTATCTCTCTTTTCACTTCTTTCACCCTCTTCCCTCCTTCTAGTACATGATGCTACTCCCATGGACTCAACATTTACGATGGGAGTGCTATATGCTACGTTAGAAAAATGATGGGAGCTATAGATTTCTACAATCATTTTGTATTTTGTCTTTTTATCTATTTACAATTTTATTAAATCCTTTGTTTAAAGATCAACAAAGCATTGGAGAAATACAAAAAAATATACTGACATCAAATGGGTTTTACTTATCAATAAATAAAAATTTAAATCTCAAAAATAACTTTTATTGAAAAGGAAGAAATCAGTTAATATTCAAATCTTAAAACTGGTCTTCCCACTTGATGTCTCACCAGGAAAAGAACTGATTAAAAACTTAGTTCTCACTTTTTTTTTGGATTCGGAGTTGATTTTAAATTTATTTAGTTGTTGAGAAAATGTTATCCTAGGTTTTTTATTAGGTACAAGCAAGATTAAGGAACTGGATTTTGCCCAAGTCGTTCATTGTCAAATGACTTGCCATTGTTACTAGCGCTTGCCACTATTATTGGAACAAGGTGGGTAAGATATTAAAGTCTTTACCTATGAATTTTTCAAAGTGTTAAGCATTTTAATAGACTTGGAATGCAAGCAAAGTTATATAAATTCCTTTTCTCTTCAAAGTACTTGTAAGACAAAAAGAAGAGAGCAAAGCAAAGTAGAGCTTTTGAGAAATCTCTAATTCAGTCAAGTGTAATAAAGAGAAAATAATGTGAGTATTGAAGGTATTATTTATACCTTATATAGAATATAGAAGTTCCCTTAAATAGGGTAATTGAAATGTGGTTGCAAGATAGTTAGCTACTTATTAAATAATTACCATTATAATCCCATAAAATACTAGTATTTATCATTTAGTCCCCTCTAAGTTCGTAACAAGGCTTGATCGAGTATTCAAAGAAAACTAATCATAATCAATCCAAAATATCATAATTGGATGGCCATACATTCTGATACCCTTAATCCCAAAAAAAAAAGTGTTATCCAACCAAATTTGATAATCTAAACATGTGATCCACAAATATGATAATTTGAATATTTATTATTGTATAAATTGATTCCATATACACTAATCAATCCAATCAATGAATATTGGTCACCCTTTGTTAGCAAATGAAAATCGGCCTTCATAAATTGATGAAAATCATCCTTTAAAATAGTGTCAAGGGTTGTCCAAGCTTTGCATGACATCAAGGGTCATTAACTTATTTGATCCTCCTTCAGGACAAAAGGTCATTAGACTATTTGATCTTGCCTCGATGCCACAATGGTCATTGGATTTTTTCGATCCTACCTCAAGATCATATGAACACTAAATCCCAATCAATAATCAATTATGAGCTCTTGGGTGATATGAACTAGTCCGGTACTTTGCATGAGCAAGCCCAAGTAAAGAAAGATTTAATATTAAGTGAAGGCCCAATGACAAGAGGAAGGTTCAAAAAGATACAAGAAGGAATTGGAGCCCATGTGAATGCATTTTGGCCCAAGAAGCCTAAGTAGAAGAAGCAAGTAGAGTTGAAGTGTTGCTTATCTGAGCCCATGAAATCTAAAGATATCCGGAGTGCAACAAATCTAGATACATTTTCCAATATGAAGCATGGCAAATCAGGAAATAATTTCCTAATTCGGAGTCAACAAACTTGGACATATTTTCCTAATATGGAACGCTACAAATTAGGAGATAATTTCCTATTACGGAATGCATCAAATGTGGATATATTTTCCTAATATGGAGTGCAATGAACCTGGACATATTTTCAATATGGAGTACAGTAAATTCGAAGACATTTTCCTAATCGGGATTGTAACAAATAAGAAAAATCTGAAAATAATTTCTATTTTTAATTTAGTGATAGTCAAACTTTGTATTTATGGCATTTACTATTTGTATTTTCCTAAGACTAGTATAAATAGGAGGCAATGTAACTCAGAATTAAGCAGTTCATGAATAATACACAAATTTGAGTGTTTTTTCTCCAAAGTGTGAGAATTATATCTTTTTTTGCTCTTGTGAAACCTTACTTTGTCAATCTTCCCTTATAAGATTGGTGATTCAAATTCATAAAAGCCCCCAATTTGTGCTTCAACCTAGGTGCATTGTTGTGTGGATTGGTCAATTTGTGTTCGTGGTTAGACAAGTGGTCTAAATAGCAGGTCACATTCCTTATAGCGTTGGTTGGCTGCTTGCATTCGTCAGGTCATCGAACCACCCAAGTTAGAGCTTATCACTCCCAATTCCCTCCTCATTTCTGGAGTGTGGCGCTCATATCATTCTTTTACATTGTTTTGATTTACTTTATTTGTCTACGCCGTGAAGATCGGGACACTGCTATAGAATTCCCTATCATTAGGTCACTAACTTCTTTGAGTCACAAGACCATATGATTGTTATGATTACAAGAGCTTTGATTAGTTACTTTTATAGGATATCCTTTTTATATGAGTTGTGCATTTTGCACATTTTTCCTTACATTAAAAAAGTAATAATGAATTAGTATAGAATAATAGGGAGTTGGCATAAAATTGGCAAAAGTTGAAGTTTCTCTAAATTGTAATAATAAGCATGTAATTTAGACAATGATATTAAAAAGATTATAGGGTGCTCTACCCCCTCTCTCAAAAATTGGCCACAATTTAGGTCAGTTAGGTTTTGTATTGTCTTACTTATAGGATATGCTATAAGATGAATGGTGACACTTTATACATTTTTTATTCCTTGCATATAAAGAATAATATTAAGTTAGCATTATAGTGCAAGATAGTGTAACAATTTGTGGCGATAAGTATATCATAATTAGAAACAACTTGTGATCAAGCAAAGTGGTACTCCATTTTTTTTATTGTCTCTTGATAATTAAATTTGTAAGATCTGCAGCTTTTAAATATTTTACATAAAATTCATCGGGACTATATGCAAATGGATCATCTCGTGAATATGACAAAGATGTAGTAAGTTGAGAATGTAATTATTCAAATGTAACCTGCTTCTATCACCAGGTGTAGTATTCGTAACAACTTAATTTCTATGTAAAGAAATAGGGAGTTGCAACCACTTTAATTGGAAACCAACTATCCACTGGTCTTAATCCATGACCACTCATTCATTTATGGCCTTTATTTAGTAGGTGGTTTCCTCCAACTTGGAACTCGAGCATAATGTGCTCAATAATATAAGCTTAAAGCATTTAAAGAAACTTATCATGCATCAAGAAGAATATCAATAATAAACATAAACATTTATATAAGAAAAATTTATACTTACACCAAATGGTAGAAATGTGTATTGCGCGAGCCAATTATCATGAAATATGGCTAATATGACTAACCGCAATGTCCCGTTATATATGGCTTTTATTTCATAGTGTCAATATACCATAATCAATTACAATGTAAGTTTGATCAAGATCTGCCATGGTTCCAACAAATTGAGTGGTCAATAATTTCATTTCAAAGTCCTTGACATAGTGTTACCGATTAGGGAATTTAGGAGTGTCCTACTCCCTTCAACCAATGACTGAACAATTAAACAAACACTTTAATTGAACAAATAAATGTTATGTCAAACTTACACTGCTGCAATTAAGTAGACACCTCAAGGTAAGAAGTTTAATATAAAAAATGAAATTATGTTTCCAATCTAATCCTCATGTGACTGGGGACTTCTTTTTTCATTTAATTATCAAAGGAGTAAAATAGAATAAAAAGTGTCTCCCTCTTTTACACTAAATTCTTTCCTGCCGTAACTATATTTATGGCTAAATTAGGTTAGAAGGAGGGTGCCCTGTTTCACACCCTCCCTCATGCCTCTTAGAAATGCAAAGTATTGAAATTTGTCTGAATATTGAAACTAGAAAAATACAAAAGGATGAGTTTTATAGTTTAGACTCTAAACTCGATCTTTTAAAACTAGAGCCCAAAGGACATAATTTGATTCATAAGCAAATCTTACTGATAAGTTCTATGAGAAATGTTGGTACCTGTTGCACCTATATTGAATCTTGCTTAGATAGTAGTTTCAGTAAACTAAAACATTCAACTCAAACATAAATTACTTCAGATTGTTAGAGCCGTAGAATGAAGAACACTTCGGAGCTATATGGTCAATACATGCACAGAGAGAGCTAAATGATATACTATATCACATGATAGAGCATAGGTTGTAAATTGAAGTATCATGTGACGGCCATACTATATCACAAGATCATGATAGGCATATAACATTTCAGCTATAAATCATCTAGAGTAACTGAAACATATAAGGACAACTTTGACAGTATGATAGGTTGACCCCACAGTGCGTGAAGGTGAATGTGAAACATGAAAATTAGAAAGTGGGATGGAAAAAGAGAATTGATTATTTACATGAAGCAGAGTGTTGACAACCAACAAAAGTAATTCAGAAGGGACAAAATGGAAATTAAAGTCGTTATCACTACAAAATCAATGCCAAAGACACTACCTAAAGCCGCAGTCCATAACCTCAGCTGACTTCATATGCTACCTGATGTTTATTACCAAAATAAAGCAAAATTTGCAAGAAATATGTAGCATGTTCTTGCCCTGCTGCCAAATGGATAAATGAATAATATCACGTGCACATCGAACTATTAAATGCTGAAGTGGGACACGTTAGAAATTATTCACAAATTTACACAGAACTAGATGTGTTTTTTCAAACATCCTGACTAAATTCAAAATAGTCCAATAGGTAACAATTTACCCAGTCACATCAGAAAGTAAGGAAACGTACAGGAAGAAACTGTGCGCAGATTCTGAAATGAGCAGTACACAATAATAGGCTTAAGCAACTAAAGGCATATTCAGGTCACTTACAATAGAGTATTCTTACTTAAACTCTTATCCCATGGAATATTAAGAACCTATTCCTAATGCAGGTTCCTTATGATTGATATAAGGAATTGGTTAACATGGCTATGCACGAAATCATGCAACCTGACCACATGATGAAATTCTCACATATATGCCCACTATAAATTAAGCATCAAATCACAAACTATTTAATAATCAATATTTGTGCCCTCTTTTCCTTTATTAGGGGATGCTAGACATTGTTCAAGAAATAACACTCTTATCTTAAAAGGTGACATTATTTAAGTTGAACTTTGTTTTGCAATATGGCAGATATATCAATAAGGCATTGAATCAAACACCTCATGTGCCACTCAGATTTCTCATATCTAAAAAATAATCTAATCTATATCTGATAATCAGTAAGAGGAAACCAAAACCAAGGAATTATTTAAGTTGAAATTTGTTTTGCAATATGGCAGATATATCAATAAGGCATTGAATCAAACACTTCATGTGCTACTCAAATTTCTCGCATCTAAAAAATAATCCAATCTATATATGATAATCAGTAAGAGGAAACCAAAACCAAGGAATTCTATAGTTGCAATAGCAACTTTCATTGATTTTCACACATAATATTTTTTAGTTTTAAGTTCAAGAAGTCATAACTTCGAATGTTTTCTAATATTGTGATCTACATTGAGTAGTATTTGAGAGATTCCTCAATGATTTTGAGATTATGTGACTTAAGATTGTTAGGAATGACTTGTGAAAATTATGTCAGCCTTAGTCCTTTATATAGTAGAAATACAATCAATGCTTTTCAATACTAACAAATTCAATCCCAATAATTATGCCTAGACTTCTACTAATTATCGTAATTACTAGCTAATTACAACATATACAATTAATACTATTTAATTATATTCAATACTTTTTAACACCCCACCTCAAGTTGAAACTTATATATCATATGCACTAAACTTGTCACATATATATTTTATTCTTGGACCTCATAGGGATTTTGTGAGCATATCAGTCAATTAGTTGTTGGAATTCACAAAAACAGTGATAATTTCTTTTGTAACAACTTTCTTATAAAGTGGCAATCAATTTCAATATGTTTAGTTCTTTCATGAAAGATAGGATTAGATGCAATATATAAGACTACTTGATTGTCACACACAAGCTCTATAAGATCAAGCATATAAAGTTTTAGCTCTTATAATAATTATTTCAACCATATGAGTTCATAAGTAGCCAATGTTATAGCTTGATACTATACTTCTACACTTGATCTTACCACTACACTTTGCTTCTTTCTTTTCCAAGAAATAAGATTTTCTCCAAAAAGAATATGATACCTAAAGTAGAGTGATGATCATTTCTAGAACCCACCCAATTAGCATCTAAGTAACCAACAATTTGAATGTGCCCTTTATTCTTATATAATAAATATTTGCGTGGATTTTCTTTTATATAGGAAACAATTCGAACCACTACGTCTTAATAAATATCACATGGTGAGTTAAGGAACTAATTCACCACACTTACTACAAATGAAATGTCTAGTTGAGTGATTGTGAGATAATTTAGTTTTCTAACAAGTCTACAAAATCTCCCTAAATCTGAGAGTGGTTTGTCTTGATCAAATAATAGTTTAATATTTAGATCTATAGGAGTATCTACAGGTTTAGAATTTATCAGACCTATCTCATCTAAAATGTCAAGAGTATATTTGTATTGAGAGATAGAAATGCCAAAACAAGATTGAGTCACTTCAATACTAAGAAAATATTAAAGTTTTCCTAAGCTTCTTGTTTGAAAATGTGGAAAATATGTTGCTTAAGTTGATCAATACCAACATGATCACTTCCGATCATAACTATATCATCAATATAAACAATGAAATATATAAATTGAAAAGTAGATAAATGATAATAAAAAAACAGAATGATCTGCTTCACTTTAGCATACACCAAAATCATAAATGACTTTACTAAACCTCCGAAACTAAACTCAAGGAGACTACTTAAAACCATATAGAGATTTTTTTTAATCGATAAACAAGACTCGTCTCTCTTTAAGCAACAAACCCTAAAGGTTACTTCATATAAACTTCTTCTTCTTCTTCTTCTTCTTCTTCTTCTTCTTCTTCTTCTTCTTCTTCTTCTTCTTCTTCTTCTTCAAGATCTCTATGTAAAAAGGCATTTTTTTATCCAATTGATATAGATACCAATGATTAATGGCCATAAGAGATAAAAACAAACAACCTGATGTAATTTTGTCAACAAGAGAGAAAGTATTGCTAAAGTCTAAGCCAAAAATATAAGTATAGCCTTTGGCAATCAATCTAATTTTTAGCTAGTCTATTTTTCTATCAAGGCCAACTTTGATATTATATACCTAGTGACATCCAACAATAGATTTTTTAGAAGGTAAAGGAATCAAATCCTATATGCCACTAATTTCCAATGTTGTCATCTCATCAAGCATCGCTTCATGCCACCTTGGGTGAAAGAGAGCTTCTTGTATTATTTAGGAATAGAAATTGAGGACAAGGCAGAAACAAAGGTAAAATAGGGTGAATTTGAAGGAATCGAATCAAGGATTAATAGTGGTAAAACCTCAAATATGGAAATAAATTCTCCAAAAGAAAAAAAGAAATAAGATATTTCAAAAAAGGTAACATTAATAGATATGAAATACTTCTTTGAACTTAGAGAATAACAGACGTACCTTTTTTGTAGCTTCAAGTAGCCCATAAAAACATATTTTATAGAATGAGCTGATAATTTATCTTTTCCTAAAATGAGATCATGAACTAAATAAATGGACCTAAAAATATGAAAAGAAAGTCTATACATAGATTCAATCAGGTGCACCAAAGAATATGGAATTATATTTCCAAAATAGATAAAAGCATACAATTAATTAAATAACAAGCTATTAAGATAACATCACTCCAAAAATAAAAAGGAACTTTAGCATGTAATAACAGAATTAGTGCAGTTTCAACTAAATGATAATTTTTCTTTTAGTAACTCCATTTTGCTGTAGAGTGTAAAGACATCTTAATTGATGAATAATGACATAGACAAAAACTCATGAGCATTATCACTACAAAGCACTTGTATAGTTATTTCAAATTGGGTATAAATCTTAAAAATAAAGGAGTTAAAAATTGAAAATACTTTAGAATGATCTTTCATCAAATATAACTACATACATAGTGAATATTCATCAATGAAGGTTACAAAATACTAAAAACCTAAAATGATACTGACACAACTAAGGCCTTGTACATCATAATGAATTAAAGGAAATAAAGACTTAACTCAATTAGTAACATTATTAAAGAAAGAACTATGAATATGTTTACTAAGTTGGCATGACTCACAATCTAAAGACTTCAATCTTAAAAGACTTGGAACCATTTTCTGTGGTTTTGAAAGACTTAGGTGACCCAGATAACAATTGACTAATTTTAGAAATTTTGTAGCAACACAAGTAATTAATTATGTTGGTTAAATATAGTAAAGTCCTATTGACTCATGTTCGTTATCAATCATCTTCCCTATACCTTAATCCTGTATTAGAAAAGAATTAGAAAAAAATGTTACAAAACAATTAAAAGTTCAAGTAAGTTAATTGATAGAGATTAAGTTGAAAAAAGAATTAGGCATTTAAAAATGAATTGTAAATTTAGTAAGGATAAAGGTTTAACTTCACTAATACCATGAGTGGATATTTTAAAACCATTAGCCAATATAATTGAAGGTAGAGATTTAGTTGTACAATCAAGATGAGTGTAATTGATTACTAGATATGTGATTAGAAGCTTCTAAGTTAAGAATCTAGCGATTACAAGATGCAAAATGAGATAAGCAAGCAATAGAATTCCTATGTCTACAATGGATGCAAAATATGTCTATTCCTTTTTAGATGCTTTATACTAAAGAAATTGTCTTTTCAAGAATTCTTAATATTCTAGCTCAAAAAAAGAAAAGAATTGATTAGTTGGTTTAAAATTAGATTAAACCACATTGGTAGAATTAAATTGAATAGCATTGGTAAATCGAGGAGATCGGCCATATAGAGTAAAGCATCTATCTCTAGTATGTCTTAACTTATGACAATAAGTACATTGAAGTCGATTGCTTCGACCACCAGCATGTCCCCCTTCATGATCACCAATATGCATCAACAAAGTAGAGTTTTTAGTATTAATAGTAGTATTAAAATGGGTAATTGTAACAAATAGTTGATTAATACTTTTATTGTGAGAACCTCTGCATTACCCAATGTCTACTGACAAAAGGTGTTAAAATCAAATTTTAAATCAATAAGTATAAAAACCATAAGAAACTTATCTTATTGTTTCTCTTATTCTTTAATATCAGTGGTGATAGACAAAAGCTTCTTATATTGAGCTATTATTGCCCTAGCAATGCTAACATAAAAAAAATATATAATTCTTGTGTTAAATCCTTCAACCTAACCACAACCTTATACCATTGTTGAATATTATTAGAATATAAATCCTTATCTTCCTCCTAATAGGTTGTAACAAGTGTCATATGGTTGAAAAATAACCAATAAACTAGGATGAATGGATTGTCACAATATTATACATAATTATGCATCAATATTATTCCACTCACTCCATTTACCAATCCAAACATCTTCAACCTTTGTAATCAAGTTTTTAGAATAACCTTGACCCTTGAACCATAATAAAATGAAAGCACTACATTAGAAAAATTTGAAGTCATTCAATTTTGTAGAAGTAATTGTAAGAGTACTAAAAATTATAGAAGAAAAAATGCTACTAGAGTTGTCAAGTTTAGATGTAAACATAATGGGAGGTAAAAGAAAAAGAAGCCACTAGTTGAGAAAGGCAGAGTGAAAGGTTAAAGAGAAAGGGTATTGTCTGTCCTTAGTTGAAAAAGATAGAGAATGGTTCTTTTTTAAAAAAAAAAAAGCTACAAATTAACAAAAAAAAAAGAGATATGGTCCTTAGATTGATAAACTAAAGTCACATATGGAGTCAACAAGAAGCCATAGTTCACTTATGATGGTGCAAGTAGCGCACATGCACCTGGAACGATGGTGCATTGATAACGCATGTAGTTGGGAATGGCTGAAAATTCACCAACAACACTAATTTTAGTGGTGCTTTTTTTGAAAAATCACAATGCTACTTCATAAATCAAGGCAACCAAATTAGGTACGATAGTTTTTTGTTTGAATATTCTAATCAAAAAATAGTTTCTATGGAAAAAAAATTGCACAATTTGAATGCTTGGAGGATAGGTCTATGTTTAAGTAAAAAAAAACGGTTCCCAATTTTGGAGGATGGAAATGTGTTTGTGTTTGGGGTTGTTTATGCAAAAGATGAAAAACTAGAATTTTAGGCAAAAAATGGTTCATAAGTATAGGATAATTCTAGGTAGAGAAAGAGAAGAGCTTGAAGCTTAGTACAAGACAATTAAAGTAGAAGCAGAGTCCCTCAATGTGAAGGTTCTAATAACAATTTGCGAATGTTAAGAATGGCTTGTAAAAATAATCTCAGCCTTGGTCTTTTATATAATAGAAATACAATCAATACCTTTTAATACTAACAAAAATACAATCTCAATAATTATGCCTAAACTTCTACTAATTATTCTAATCACTAACTAATTACAGCATATAGAATTAACACTATTTAATTACATTTAATACGATTTAACAATGTGTTTTTATTTATCTCAAGAGATTCTTCAATAAGCTTTGCGTTCTATGTAGAGTACCTGCAAAACAGAAAAAAATGGAAGCAATCTGAGTAGTGAAGGTGGTTAGAAGATGGTATAATTTGAGTAATAAAGGTATAGTGTATACCTTATATAAAAATTCTCCTAAATAGGATGGTTAGAAGATGGTTGCAAGATAATTAGATAATTATTAACAACACGAGTTTAGTTTATAAAGTCTTGCAAGATAATTAGATAGTTATTAACAACACGAGTTTAGTTTATAAAGTCTTGCATTTATTATTGAATACTTCTAGGTGTTGGCAGTCACCACTATCTGATTAACCAACTTGTCATAGAAGGATATTCTTTTTTCCGCACGCATTTATCTTACAGAAATCACTGCTGCCCACACTCTGCTGGAGAAATCCTGCTCTACTGCTGTAGCAAAACTTCATTTTAGAAAGAAATGAAACAAAAATGTAGACTCTTTGTTTACTTTACTTCTCTAACATATGAAAACAAATGAAGCAATCAGCCCAGTACTAGCAAGAATCTATGAACAACTTAAGTAGATTGAAGGATATGTCACCAATAGTCAGAACAAGAACAGGAGCCTTGCTTGAAACTATGAAACCTATAACGGTCACGGACAACAATTTGACGGTTGTATACATCAGAGGCAATCTTAATAGCAGAATGGCAGTCTTGGCAGATCCTTAGATTCTTGAATATATGTAGAGGTGAACCACGTCTTGTGCGTATAAGGCCGAAACAGAGTGCCAGTTTCTCACTATGAGTGAATAATACCTGCTCTACCTCCTCCAACTCTTCCGCACTATCATCTCTTCTGCAACTACCAAACAAAACCTGAGAAGTTGCGTTAGGAACATAACCAGCCAGCCTTAATCTGCCAATCATCTCATCTAGCATGATGTAAATTTGTGCGGCCAATGGGTGTGACTTATCTCCAGCAATAAACTGATGGATTTGACCATCAACATATATTGAACTCATTCCTGGAACCTTCCTGATGCCCTTTTTCTTAAGAAATAGCCTCAGGGAATTAGCCTTGTCCTCTTTTCCAGCCACTGCATACATATTTGAAAGCAAAATATGATATTCTGTGTTGTGTGGATCCATTTGAATGAGGTCTTGCATCACCTGTTCACCCAGCTCCAGCTTACAATGGGCCCGGCAAGAACCTAGCAGAGACCCCAAAACCACTTCATTAGGAGGGATTGGCATCATCATCACCAAGTTCTTGGCTTCTTTCAAATGACCAGCTCGACCAAGAAGGTCTACCATACAAGCATAATGTTCTATTTCTGGCCTAATGCCGTAAACAGACTCAAGATCATGGAAGTATCGCCAACCCTGTTCAACAAGGCCTGAGTGGCTGCAGGCACTTAACAATGATATAAAGGTCACAGAATCCGGTTTTACTTCTTCAATCATTTGAGGAAACATATCAATCACAGCTTTACCCTGTCCATGCATGGCCAACCCACCAAGCATGGCATTCCATGCCACCACATTCTTTCGGGGCATACTCTTGAATACTATCAATGCAGAGTTTATCCTACCGCATTTTGCGTACATGTCAATTAAACTTGTTCCCACCATTATATTTGTGTCTCTTCCCATTGTTTTCAAAGCAAAAGCATGAACCCACCTACCCAGAGTCACATCACCTGACTGTGAACAGGCCGATAAAACTGAACTAAGTGTAACATGATTCAATCCTAAGTCACAATCAAAAATCATATCACCCAATAGCAAAAAGGCTTCACGGGTTAATCCATTTCCTGCGTAACCGACTATCATAATAGTCCAACAAATTTCATTCTTCTCGGGCATCATGTCAAACACCAACCTTCCACTTGTCACGCCTTCCCATTTGACTGCTCCTTCCAAAATCACAGTCCATGACACAACACTATGCTCCTTCATCTCTTCAAAAACCTTCCTTGCCTTACCCAGTAGTCCACACTTCACATACATATCCATAACCGCATTGCATACTTTCACACAGCTATCTAAACCAGTTTTCACCAAACACGCATGTCCCTGCAGCCCAAACCTAACATCCCCCAACCCAGCACACGCATTGAACACACAAACCATAGCCACCCCATCAACCCCCACACCCCTTCTCCGCATTTCAACAAAAAAATTAAGCGCATTTTGAGGAATCCCATGGCGTGAAAAGCAACCAATCAAGGTCGTCCAGTCTACAGAGTCCTTGTGCGATCGGGGTATTTCATCGAACACATTCTGGGCATGAGAAGAACAGCCACATGCTGCATACAAGTGAAGGAGGGCGTTGCGGAGGAAGTAGTCCGGCAAAGAGACAAGGCCATTGACAATGGCGATGGCATGGAGTTTCTTCCCAGTGTGGAGAGAGGATTGTCGAGCACAAGCTCGAAGAAGAGAGCGGATTTGTAGAGCAAGTGATGAAGCAGGGTGGGTCGTCCATTTCATGCGGAAGACAGAAATGCGATACTGAAATTGCCGTTGTAATCTAACGGTGATGAGCGGGTTAGCGATGGAGGGGACTTAGCGTGAAATCAAATCAAATTAGGAGTGTAAAATCTGAATTTACAGGTGAATGGGATAAAACTTTATCCAACATCTTTACAGTTGAAGCCGGTATCAATTTTAAATTTTGGGTTCACCAATAAAAAAAATTAATTTTGGATAAATTAAATTCACATCCCTGAGATTCAGTATAATTTCATTTACACAATTTTTATTTTATTACAGAATATGCACTATGATTTATTTTATATACACTCATCGTTCACCTACTTTCCATATATTCACTTCATCTGCTCTCTGAAGAATAAAGGAGGAGAGTATATATCTCTAACAATAAAAAAAGAAAGAGTTTAATTTGATTATACCTAAAAGACATGAGTATAATTTATTTTTAAATTTTAACAAAAATAATCCACCACAAAATTAAAAGAAAAATACATTTATTTTTCTAAGAAAATTACATTCACTCCTTTTTAATTTTAAAACACAACATATATTATTTTTTCCCTTTTAAAAAGACATTTGCCTTTAATGAACAGTATTATTCAATCGATTGAAAGAGATAAGGCCATTGACAAAGGCCATGGCAAGGAATTTTTTTAAGGGTTGGTTTGGCATCAAACTTCTTTAAAACTAATTTCCTTCCATTTCAATTAAAATTATTTCAATTCATTTGCAAATAGATTTATTATGAGTAATTGTAATTGACATGAATGTTCATAAATATTTTATCCTCTTTCATAAAATTATTTTTTTTCATTATAATCAATTAGGTTTAATTCTTATTATAAATTATTAATATGAAATTGTAACATATAATCTACCTAATTTATAAATATGGGGATGTAAGGATTGTTTTATATACAATTGAATCAAATAATTCTCCTTCCTATAATTCTTTTATATTTTCATTTCTTTATCTAAGTATTTTATAATACATTATCAACTAAAAGTCTCTTTTATTTTGATTTAGATATAATCTTCAATTTTCATTATTCTTTCTTATTGTCTAGTCAATAGGTATACATAGTAATATGATACTGTTCAGAAAGTCAATACACATTGTATCATTTGGATATTCATATCATCATTTTCTTTTTCTATGTTTTTGCTAAACAATTTGATCAATTTATAATTACAAATGATAAATATATATGATTTTGGTGATTGGCCTTTATTATAAAAATAGAAGTGTCTTCAATAGTACTCCATTTGTAATAAGTTGAAAGCTTACTTATATGTTGGTGGTTTGGCCTTTATTATGAATTCAAAAGTGTTCTCAATACCTACTTTATACGTAATAAATTGAAAGTTTTTTGGAATTGTAATTGTAAAATTATGTGCTCTTAAGGCACTCTTTTCTAACATATCATACAAGTGCACATCAAGTATTATATTAGTTAAATAAGAACCTTCCCAAGTTTTAATGTTTTTCTTCATCTTATTATTTATTAGTTTGTTATAGATTTCCAAAAAAATTTTTGAAAGCTTGTTTGATATTGATTATTTCATTTTTTATCATTTACTAATTTTATACACATCCAATATTGTTTATTATATTTTTAGAAATAAATATTTATTATTTTTTTACTAAATTGTGAAATAGGTAAAATTACGAATATGAATCATGATAAAATTAAAATTTTAAATAATGGCTAATTTGTTATGCTATTTTGTAGAATAATATTCTATTTATTTTTAGTAAAATTAGTGAAAATTTGAGATCTTTTGGATTATGAAAAAAATTAATGTATCTTGGATATTATTTAGTAATGTAAATTTTTAATTGCCACATTTGACACCTTCATTTTTTAAGAGATTATTATTTTTAAATATGATTAACCAAACACAATTAGAGATATTCAATACTAATTAATTATTATTATATTAATTATTGGACAAGTGCATCAGATTTTGTATAATGTATTTGTATACACATTTCCTATTTTTCATCAATTTCTAGTTTAGATATGTATTGTGTTTTAAAAAAAAATAAATAATTAGAATTTGAAAATTTTCAGTACCATTGTATTTGTGCATATCTTTCTCATGAATATCCTTTTAAAAATTTTATGAAAATAAAATTTTACCGAATCATATAAATTGATACAATATCATACATAAATAAAAAATAATGAAATACCTAAAGCACTAGCTACATCTATACAAGTGATGAATATTAAATAAATCACTATCTACTCTAAGTATGTTCATAGACATTGCAACTCATCAAATGATCAACAGGAATGACTCCTCCTACGAACTCTAGCTATTAGTGTGTTTTAAGGAGAACATGTTGGGAATTCGGATTATCACATGCAGCGGAATTTTAAATTTTGATCCGAATTCTACCTAGGATCCATGCAAAAAGAATAAGTCAATTATTAGGGTTTTACCTATTGGGCACTCGTATTTCTACTAATCAAAACTTGAGAGCGGATGAATCAAACGCCGACCGGAAGGTACAGCGTCTCTACGGTATCCACACGGAGTGAACAACGACCTCTCACCCTCCACGCGTCTGCTAGGATGCGTTTTTCTCTCTAAGAATTAGGATTGGATGTTTTCTGAGTGATTTAGGGTTTATATGGAAGCTTAAAACGTGATTATTAAGTGCTGCCCTCAAGTCCCTTTTTATAGAACTTAGGCAAGTCATAATCCTAGTCCTACTAGGATAATACTTCCAAAATCCTAATCACACTTAACAACTCATCTTATCCTTATCCTAGAGATAATGGCAAGAGATAAGACTTATCTATTAATTATCTAATATTAGATAATGATATTATCTCATAATATAAATATCTTAATATTAGATAATTGCATATAGTTATCAAATATCAAAATAATATTATCTCATAATATATTTATCTAATATCTGATAAGATAATTACTTGATATTACTTTAATATCAAATAATATCACATAATATATATATATATATATAAAATGTGAATTTATTATTCTTAATAATATATATGCACAAAAATAAGTCCAATTAATTAGATATTAATATAATTAAAGTCCAATTAATTATTATCTTATTCCTACTCCTTTTGTGTGACCCTGTAGGTTCTTACTACGTTGACAATGACTTATTATTGAGCCATAGACAGCGAGCGGTATCTAGCAATACATCACTGCCACTCAAGTAGTAAGAATGTCTGTGATTCGACATCCACCTAATGCATGATCAACGTTTTACATCATAATCCTTTTGTAATAATATCCAAATTGAACTGGAGGCATGGAATGTGTCATCCTCCTCAATGTTCAATTTATATTTCTTGATACTGAGTAGACTTAAAATAAATAATTAATATCACATATTAATTCAACAGAGCATGGCCATGCATTTCTAAGTCTCACTCAATCAAGGGGCCCAAGGATATTTCTCTTTTATACAAGAGTAACAAAATCTCATTTACATCACTCACTTCCCTCTGCATGATTTATGACACACCCAATCAATGCCCTACTTGTCACCTGATTAAAGGTGACATAGGACAATATTAAAGTGAGTAATTCCTCATGTAGGGAACCGTAGTGACTTCAGGTCAAAGGTTTATGCATAGTTGTGATCATATGAGAATAACTTATGACACGTTTATCCATGCAATATTCTCATAGTGGGTCAGTCCAGTACATTGTTCACTAGCAATGTACTCATGTATTGACTTGATATCACATATCCATGATTCGTAATCATCAGTCACTATACATGCTAGTCTCGATGTATTATTACTATCCCTTTTCATAATAATACTTGACTAGGGGCATTTTAGGAATAGCAAAGCTATTCCAAGGATAATTATTATATTAAGTTATAAATTACGCATAATAATAATAATAAAAATAAAATATAATAATTAAATTGCCTAAAATAAAATATAATGCATTGTGTATAACTCTAATCATCTTATATAATTGGTTCTAGGACACACACCAACAGAACAAATATCTAATATAAATGAGGTGTGAGTAGATTAGCTTAGCCTTTAAGGGTAGCAACTTTTATTTATAACATATAATCGAAAATAGGTCAACTCATTGTTGAGAACCTTCCATTACCATATTCATAGGTTAGAATAGCATTTAAGCCTAACTAGATTGTTATTTTAGTTTAAGCTAAACTTTTTTATATTTTACTTAAATTACAAACTAAATGTCTAGAATAAAATTAAGTCTAACACTCTCCCATTTGGATTATATAATTCAATAATAGTAGTCATTTTAGTAAAATGCAAAAGTAAATTATAGCATCTTTATAGTCATAAATCTAAGTTGAGATCATAAGTTTCCAATAGTGCATAACACAGCATTTAGTAAGGATATTAATAGAATACACACTGTACACCTATAACTTACTAACCAAATACAATTTCCAACAAAGATATAAACAAAATTATACTTAATAAGATTTACGTAATAACAAAAAGTGACAATATGTAAATTTCCATATAAAAGGATAAAATATCTACCCAAAATGCCAAATGAAAATTATTATTCATAATACAATATTAAGATAAGGTCTAAATGCCTTTATCAATAAGCCATAACAAAAAATGTGCACAATATACATAGCAAAGTATGAATATTTCATTTATATACATCTCAATATAAATAATTTATATTATAGTACTCCTATTAGCCCAAAACATTAAAAAACTTAGACAAACCTATATTAATTACATGATCATAATACATTCATGCTATAGACCTTTGTTTAATGGATCCATAAGCATATGATTCGTGAAAATATGCTAAATGTATGTAATATGCTCACGTATCTTTTCTTTTACAAACTAATATTTTATATTAAAGTACTTCATACAAATAAAATTTTTATTGCTTCAAAGGAATTTCACTATAGTAATATTGTCACAATAAATGGTTAAAAGCCTTTATATACTTTCTATAATTTTAAAATTAGCCATAAAATTCCTTAACCACACAAGAGCATGAGAAGATTCATAACACATGACATACTCCACATCTAAAATAAAGGTTGTTGTAAAGAATTACTTAACACTTTTCAATGACAAATCTCCTTCTACCATCATGAAGATATACCTAGATATTAATTTATGATCATATGGATAACTAATAAAATCTAAGTTTGAGTAGCTTGTAACTGTGAGATTTTCCAATCTTCTATAGGTTACCATATAATCTTTTGTACACTGTAAGTACCTTATAACTCTTTTTATAGCAGTTCAATGTCTCTAACTAGGATTATTCAAGTACCTCCTTAATACATCAATAATATAAGCTATGTTAAGATGTATACACACCTAAACATACATCAAGCTACCTATGACTGATGCATATGAGATATTTTTTATTTTCTCTTTTTCAACATCATTATAAGGACACTGAGACTCCCAAAAAAAAATGTTGCCTTTTGAAAATGGATGTTGAAAGTTGAGAGCATATGGACATGTTAAATATCTTAATACATTTTCAATGTACATTTGCTAAGACAAACTAAGCAAATTCTAAGATTTGTCACAATAAATCTTTATGCTTAAAACATATAAGGCATTCCTAAAATCCTTCATATCAAAGTGCTTTAACAATATATGTTTTGTCTTAATTAACAAGTTTATATCATTACTTCAAAGAGAATATTATCCATGTATAGGACTAGTATAATAAAACTACCCGTACTCATCGGTATATAAATGCCTTGATCTATAATATTCTTCTTAAACCCAAGAAAAGTCACTATCTCATCAAACTTAAGATACCACTGTCTAAATTATTATTTTAAGCCATATATGAACTTTTTAAGTTTATATGCAAAGTATTTTTTTCCTTTTTCTTAGAAACTATCTAGCTAGTACATATAAACAATCTCCAATAGTGCATTATTTAATAAGGTTATTTTTACATCTATCTAGCGTAAATCTAAATTAAAATAAGTCCCCAATGTCATAATAACTCAAAATAAGTATTTAGTTGAAACTAGCAAAAATTTTTCTTTATATTATATGCCTTCCTTCTTAGTAAAGCCTTTAGCCATTAATCTAACCTTATAGCTCTCAATTTCACCTTAAGTATGATATATTTGCATCCAATCAACTTGCAACTTGTATGTAGCTTAACTAGATCTCACACTTGATTTTTATGCATTGAAGCTAATTCATCCTTCACAATACTTAATTGCTTAAAATAGTTTTAACTAGATACAGCCTATAAAAATGCTATAAGATTAGTGTCATCATTAATGTCATATTCATTCTCTTGAAAATATACCCAATAATCAGTAAGAATCATCATCTATGAGCCTTATAAGATTTCATTAAAGGAATCTCTTTCATTTATTTCATTTAGTTTAGTATCTTCTACCATTGGCTACACTAGATCAATTAGTGGAATAACAAAATATCTTTAATAAAATCTATGATACGTGGTACTTGGTTCCCACTATCTAACTCATCCCTAAAGAAAATAGCTTAGTTTAATTCAATTAATCTTGTTGTGTGAGTTGGATAGTAAAATCTATTACCTCTTAAGCCCCTACTATAATGGCTTTATTGTTAATAGGCAATTTAGATATGTTATAGGACAATAAAATTATTCATTTATGATGATAAAAGAATTTATTAGTGATAATGGGTGAAAAGTTATTTTTAAAGTTATTCAAAAAAATTAGAGCATTAATGGCATTTGGGTATTTTAATTAATAAAAGAAAATGATTAAGTTAATTATAATTAAAGTGGATATCAAGAAAGTATCTTAGAATATACTTGAATTAGAGATAAGTTTAAAAAAAATTAAAGGCTTAACAAGTAAACATATGTGCCTGTAATGTAAGCTAAAAAATTTTATAAATAAAAGCTCCATTACCCATTTAACATCAACCATCCAAGAAGAGAAATAATATACTAGTGTTTACATCCTGTAAGAAAGAAAAAAATTCCTACAAATTCTCTAAAAGTGGGTTATGGGTATCACACTAAGAAAGGAAGTTTTTTAAAGAGTCATTTAAGAATTGATAGAGTTTTAAATATTAAGGTTATCTAGAAAAAGCAAAACCCCTCAAACTCTAGTAAATTATATTTATTTTCTTAAAATATTCAAATAACTCTTTACTAACTCCATATCATTTTGGATGATACATCTTAAATGCTAGATAGAGAGCAAAAGTTCTACTAGTTTTCAAAGGTGAGTAAGTAATGCATATTCATAATGTTTTTATCTTCTCCAACTACTTTTATCTTTTCAACTTATTTTTATGATAATTACAATTATCCATATTTTACTTCTTCATATATGGTAGAGCTTTACAGCTATAGGTGCTCTTAAGACAAGCATTTTGAAAATCTTTCTTTAAGCTATGATTATGAGAAATATGTTAAAATGGTGGTACGATGATCCAGATGGTTTAAATGAATTATTTTACTAAAAATTAGATGTTTATGGAACATGTTTGTTTGAATATATTGAAAGTCCATGATTTTGCAAAATGATGAAATGGTTTTGAATTGAGGAATATGAAACGATTGATATATTTGGAAATAGAATATGAAATGGTATGATAATTGCAAAGTTGGAAACTTTGATAGATTATTTATGGATGGTTCATGGATTAAGCCTATACAGATTATATAAAGATGGAACTTTTATAGTTTTGAAATATGTTTTAACCATAGATAAATTATTCGAAACTATTTACCAAAATTTTTTTTTATAAAACTATTTTCCATGATTATTATTTCTATTATTTAATAAACTTATTTTAGGAGAAAACTAATTAGAAAACTATAATTAGCGATAATGATAATGTTAGTCTTAGTGCAACTTGGTTAGAACCTTACTTAGCAAAGGCATTGCTAATCCTATGTGTCGACTAACACATGTAAATTAGAGCCTAGTAACTTGATAGGTTATGAATGATTGAGTTATGTGCTCTATATATCACACTAAGATGAAATGTGGTGTGTTGGTTAATTTGCCCTTGAGTCATGCTCCATACATTATATCAAGCTAAGATATGGCAGGTTAATTAATTTACCTTATAAGTTATGTGCTCAATATATTGGAAACCTCCCACTTAAATATTATTTTATATTCAGTTAGTTTAAATGTCATGTTTTGAATTCATATTTATGTTGAACTTTCATATTTACTTATATTATTATGATTTAAATACTTATATTTTCTTTATATTATCTAACTGCTTAATTTTATGTTTATTTTATATTATGACCTTTCTATTGTAACTTATTACACATGCTTTGATTTAAAATTTTAAGATTTTTATGAAAAGTATATGCTTTAACTTGTCTCATTTTCATTGGGTACATGTTATCTGCTCATTGAATTAATGATTCACTATTGTGCATTTTATATTTTCAAATAGGAATAAAGTTATGAGTTTATTGTTTTCAGCATCATAGATAAAGAAAAAAATTAAAGTTATTATTTTATATTGGAGTCTATGTTGGAACTCTTAGAATTACTCCATAACCCGTTGGCAAGATCTAGCTTCTGTTGTGACATGATTGGTTTAAATTTGCAAAAAGCTATATATATATAATTGTGATTTACCATGAAATGTTTAAATGGTGATCAAATAGTGAAAGTCCATGGTAGGACTATCAATTATGCTAATAATGTGAATACAATGTTGATGGTTAAAAAAAATGATGTATTGGAGACTTACATAATTGATAGTCCTACCATGGACTTTCACTATTTGATCACCATTTAAACATTTCATGGTAAATCATAATTATATATATATATATACCATGGACTTTAGGCTATATACTTTTGACAAATACTAGGTTTTAGGCTATCTAAATGTATTGGAGACTTACATGGCCTAATTCATATAAGTATCCTTTGAGGTTATACACCAGTTATAGCTATAGTTTTAGGTCATGACAAAATTAGTCTAAGAGCTTTAAATTTCCTTGTGGTTATTAGAGCAGGTGTTTTCTAGTAGGGTCACAATTGTGATTATGTTACTTGCAATTTTCATAATCATGTCACTACTAAAAGCATAATAGATTGTTGTCATTCCCTATTCTTAAAGTAAGGTCAATTAAGTTATTTGTGAGTAAAAATCCATCCTTTTTTCTCATTAGCTTTCTTTTAAGAATATTATTATATGTGATATGTATATATTTGATGTGATTAACTGTCATTTGATGTGTAAAAGCCATGATTATTTATGGTGGATTATCTATTGTTCTTATTCTATGATTAATGGTGTGTTAGAGTCATAATTATCATTATGGATTAGTTTAAAAGAATTGTCTTGAAAAGTTTTACAATCAAAAGTTAAAAATGTTAATTTTAAAACTAAAATTTTGGTTTCCATTTTGTTTTAAAAAAAGAAAGAAGATCTTTGATAAGTTTCCTAAAAAGTTTGACAAAAAGAACGTTTGGAAAAAAAAAAAGGAGATTTTCAAAGTAAAGGTTTTGAAGGAGACATGGGAGATGATTTTTTTTTAAATACTATCTACAAAAGCAAATGTTTGGAAACATAATTTTCATACAAAAGTGAAACAAAAAAAACTTGTTAAATGAAGCATATATACATCATGGGTTCCTTATAAGGACATAAGGCGAGTTTTTTATTTTTATGTTAAAATCAAGTATACATTAATTTAAAACTTATTGTAAATATTATACACTTGTTACATCAAAGCTTTTAGGCAATAATCACTTTGGAAAAGCAAGAAGAAGGTCTCAAGTTCTATATGGTATAGTGGCAAAAAAATTATGTTTTTCTTATAAAAAATTGCTACAACATGTTCTAAACTATTTTTGAGATGGTAATGTATAAATATACTAAGGTTTTTGAAGCAGATTCTTTGGAAAAATAAAGTGAAGTTCTCAAGTTTTAATGCTGAAAACAACATAGAATTTTTTTGTTTTCAAGTTAAAAAATTGATTCCTTACAAAGTGATTTTCAAGAAAATTGTTTGGGTAATTGATGTATGTTTTAGTTATGGAAATATTTGAAAAATGATGTTTAGAACTATGGTTTTACTATCAAAACTTGTGGAAAAAAATAGTAAATGAAAGAGCACGTTTTCAAGCTAAATATTACCCTTTCAAAATAGTTTTATTGAGGTTATGTTTTGGGCAACTTATATAACATATTTTTAGTATGAAAATGATTGAAGTATGATGTTTTACATCTTACTATTCATATTAGAAAATTTTGTAAATTTTCAACAAAGTTTGTATATTAAAATGGAATTTCAAAGATAAGAGTGCCACCTTCAAAACATTTTGATAGCTTAATGTGTAAGTAACTTGTGTCTTATCTTTAATATGAAAGAGAGTCAAAATGATATTTAGGACCTCTATTTCCATTCTATAATTTTCTAGAAATTTTTAAGGAATTTTTGGATTTTAAAGTGAAATTCACAAGTGAAACTTCTTCCTTGTCAAACTGTTTTAATAGTTTGAATTGTGAATAATTTCTGTAATTTGTTTTGAGCATAAAAATAGTTAAAAATTGATATTTTATGTCTCTAGTTATGTTCAAGAATTCTTGTAAAAATTTTATTAAAATTTTATATTTAAAATAAAATTTCTAAGAAAAATGTTTATTGTTTTAATAGTCAAATATAATAGTAATTTATATGACCTGTTATGAACAAGGAAAATTTTAAAAAAATAGAAGTTTAAAGGTTATTTTATGTATTTGGAGTTTTTAATACATTTTTAATAAAATTTGATATTTTAAATAAATTTTCTAATATTTGTATCTTTAACCAAGTTTAGTTGAGGGGCATGTAAGAATGTTTTAAATTTGAAGGTGTATAAACATGACAATTTTTGCAGAATTTTTTTTATACTACTAAATTATAGTATGAATTTTTTGTTTTAAGTGATGAAAAATAATTTTTTTACTTGTTAGAATAATATATAAAGTAGAAAATTAAAATTACTTAGAATAGAAATTGTCAAACTTGAGAAATTCTATAACATTCAAATTGATTTTTAAAGTTAATTTTAATATGCAAGAGAATTAGTATTTAATATATTTAATTTTTGGCACTCTTGTATAACATTTTCATTTCATTTCTTATTTAAAAATTCTAATTTATTTTGGAATAAAAAATTATTCTAAACTTTATTTTTTCCCACATTCCAATTTATTTTCTTTTCTTTTTACGAGACGTTATTATATTAGTGGACAATAAAATTACGAGTTAGTTAATATTCCTTTGGTTTAATATTTTTATCCATGATTGAGATATTTTTATGTAAGTTACGAATTCATTCCGATCAATGGATTAAAATTATTAAATAATTGAAGTTAATTAATATTTTTTGCGAAAAATAAACGTTGAACACTTGATTCTTCTGCATAATCTGTACCAAAATTTAAATTAATTTATTATGAATAACACAATGGGATGTAAAATGACGTGTTAACTCTCTTTTGCATAAGCGAGTCAGGGGCACTTACCTAACCGAAATAGTAATTAAAAAAAGTAAAATTACGGTAAATAATGTCCCTAATATAATAATACCCCTAAAAAAAGAAATTAATTGTAATGGTATAAAAATAAGTTTAGAATAATTTTATATTTTGAAATAAATTAAAATTTTCAAATAAGAAAAGAAATGAAAACGTTATAGTAGAGAGACAAAAATTAAATATAGTAAATACTAATTTTTCTCCCATCATCAAAGTCAACTTTGATAATTAATTTGTGTGTTATACAAACCATTAAATAAATATAAAATTAATAATGTAGATTTAGTTTAAATCTTTTATACTTGCATTGGTCTCAGTTTGATCCTCTCCCTATATAGAAACAGGAATAGAAAGTAGGAATACAAACTTCTTCTTTTTTTAGAAATTATTCTTAAAAATTATTTTTAAATTTAAAAAAAAGATATTTGAATGCTAAATAAAAAATATTTCATTTAATTACAAATTTAAATTTCAAGAGCAAAAATAAATTAAGAAAAAATAAAAAATTTAAGTATGTTTATTTACTATTTTTAAACATAATTTTCTTATTTAACAAATTATTTTCAAACTTTATTTTTCAAAATTGTAACTCCGAACATGTAAGTTAAAAATAAAAAAATAGAAATAATTTTTTAATATTTTTTAACTTGTTTTTTTGCTTTGGATGTTAACTTTGTAGTTTTTGATTTTTTTTTTTAACCTGCTCTTTTGGATATCAGTTTTGTTCTCCCAATATCATTCATTCTTTATTTTTTAAAATTTGAAAACAATTTTTGAAAAAATAATTTTTGAGCACAATTTTTGAAAACAAAAAAATTGAAATATTTTTCTGCTTTTTAAATTATACATTTTGAATTACAGTTTTTAAAACAGATTTTAAAAATAATTTGCTAAATAGAAACTTCTTTTTTAAATAATAAAAAATAGGAAATTATTTTTAAAAAACAGTAAATAAACAGACTTAAAATCTTTTCAAGGACAATGTGCATCTCCAGCTCAGAGATGAAAAAATGTTATTCTATACACTTTTCCACCCATTCAAAAATCTAAATTTTAGGATCGTGAGTATACATAAAGCCATCACGTTTAACCAATTCCCTTTCTTAGGGCTACTAGAGAGCAACCGGCAACATTGAGTACTCTTTGCTCACTTCATTTATCGAACATTGGAAGAAAAAGGGTGAAGTAATAGTACTAGCAAGAATCTATGAACAAGCAACTTTCAAAGTCAGAAACAGAAACCTTACTTAGGAGGGCAGTTTAGGTCAGGTGAAGTTGCCATTTATTCCAAGTGAGGTGAATCAGAACACAGTAAAAATATGAAGGTAACCAGAAGCATTGGTGGAGATGCGGGGGATCGAACCCCGTGCCTCTCGCATGCAAAGCGAGCGCTCTACCATTTGAGCTACATCCCCTCGACCGCTCCATGTATTTGCATTTATTATTGTATGATTGCTGCATGTTGGTATTTTCCACACTCAGATTAACCATCTTGTTATAGAAGCATATTCCGTTTTTCCCACACAATCGTCATACAGAAGTCACCGGTGTGCACACTGCAGAAGAAATCCCGCTCTAAATCTGTAGAAAAAGTTTATTTTAGAAAGTAATAAAGCAAAAATGTATACTCTTTGTTTACTTTACTACTCAAACATAGACAAACAAATGAAGCAATCGGCCCGGTGCTAGCTAGAATCTATGAACAACAATTTAGATATGTCACCAATAGTAAGAACAAGAGACTTGCTTGAAACAATGAAACCTATAACGGTCACGGACAACAGTTTCACAGTTTTTATGCCAGAGGCAATCTTAGTTGCAGAATGGCATTCCAGGTATATCCTGAGATTCTTGAGTATATGTAGAACTAAACCAGGTCTTGTGTTTATAAGGCCAAAACAGAGTGCCAGCTTCTCGCTATGAGTGAACAATACCAGCTCTACCTCCTCCAACTCTTCTGCACTATCATCCCTGTTGCAACTACCAAACAAAACTTGAGAACTTGTGTTAGGGACATAACCCGCCAATCATTTCATCTAGCATGATGTAAATTTGTGCAGCCAACTGGTGTGACTTATCTCCAGCAATGAACTGATGAACTTGACCATCAACATGTATTGAACTCATTTTTCTTAAGAAATAGCCTCAGGGAATTGGCCTTGTCATCTTTTCCAGCCACTGCATACAAATTTGAAAGCAAAATATGATATTCTGTGCTATGTGGATCCACTTGAATGAGATCTTGCATCACCTGTTCACCCAACTGCAGCTTATAATGGGCCCCGCAAGAACCTAGGAGAGACCTCAAAACCACTTCATTAGAAGGAATTGACATCACCATCACCAAGTTCTTGGCTTCTTTCAAAAGACCAGCCCGGCCAAGAAGGTCCACCATACGAACAAAATATTCTATTTCTGGCCTAATGCCGTCAACAGACTCAAGGTCATGGAAGTATCGCCAATCCTATTCAACAAGGCCTGACTGGTTGCAGGAACTTAACAATGATATAAAGGTCACAGAATCCGGTTTTACTTCTTCCATCATTTGAAGAAACATATCAACCACAGCTTTACCCTGTCCATGCATGGACAACCCGCCAAGCATGGCATTCCAAATTTCCAAGCCACCACGTTCTTTCGGGGCATACTCTTGAATACTATCAATGCAGTGTTTATCGTACCACTTCTTGCATACATGCCAACTGAACTTGTTCCCCACCATTATATTCATATCTCTTGCCATTGTTTTCAAAGCAAAAGCATGAACCCACACACCCAGAGTCACATCACCTGACTGTGAACAAGCCAATAAAATTTAACTAAGTGTAACATGATTCAATCCTAAGCTACAATCAGAAATCATATCACTCAACAGCGAAAAGGCTTTATGGGTTAATCCATTTCCAGCATAACCCACTATCATAACAGTCCAAGCAATTTCATTCTTCTCAGGCATCATGTCAAACACCAACCTTCCACTTGTCACGCCTTCCCATTTGACTGCTCCTTCCAAAATCACAGTCTACGACACAACACTATGCTCTTTCATCTCTTCAAAAACCTTTCTTGCCACACCCGGTAGCCCGCGCTTCACATACATGTCCATAACTGCATTGCATACCTTCACACAGCTATCTAAACCAGTTTTCACCAAACCCACATGTCCCTGCAGCCCAAACTTAACATCCCCCAGCCCAGCACACGCATCGAACACAAACCATAGCCATCCCATCAACCCCCATACCCCTTCTTCGCACTTCAACAAACAAATTAAGCGCATTTTGAGGAATCCCATGGCGTGAAAAGCAACCAATCAAGGTCGTCCAGTCTACAGAGTCCTTGTGCGATTGGGGTATTTCATAGAACACATTCTAGGCATAAGAAGAACGGCCGCATGTTGCATACAGGAGAAGGAGGGTGTTGCGGAAGAAGTAGTCCGGGAAAGAGACAAGGCCATTGACAACGGTGATGGCATGGAGTTTCTTTCCCGAGTGGAGAGAGGATTGTCGAGCACAAGCTCGAATAAGGGAACGGATGTGTAGAGCAATTGATGAGGCAGAGCGGGTTGTCCATTTCATGCAGGAGACACAACAATGATACTGAAACTGCCATTGTAAACTAACGGTGGTGAGGGCGTTGGCTATGGAGGTGACTTGGCATCAAATTAGCAGTCTAAAATGGGTTATAACTTTATCCAACATCTACACAGTTGAAGCTGGTATCAAATTTAAATTTTGGGTAAGTTAGGTTCACGTCCCATGAAATTTAGTACAATTTTACTCGTATCCTTTTTATTTTACAAAACATGCACCAGGACTGTATTTGTTTTGTCAAAGAATATTTCTTATAAAAAAAATTATTTGCATATATATAAATAAAGAAGTTACATATTACTTGCATTAGTACTTAAAAAAATAATATCTAAAAATATCAAAATAGAGAAAAATAAATTTCTTTTTCAAATTGGAATAGTTTTTTTTTCAAACATCTCATATTTAATATTAAACAAATAAAATACTTTTCCAATCTAAATATTTTATAATTAAATTTTATGGAAAACATTTTCTATCAAAAAGCCTAATATTCTTTTTCATATGCATTCATTATTCACCTACCTTCTCCTTAATTTTAATTCTATAATTATCTTCTCTACTTGTGAAGAATAAAAAATGAGAGTGTGTATATATATCCACAAAATAGAAGGAGGAAGAGTTTAATTTGGTTAAACTTAAAAAATATGAGTATAGTTTATTTTTTTAATTTTAATAAAAATGGTCCTTGAGAATATAATTATAGAATATCTCTATAAAAAGTAAAAATTACATTTACTCCTCTTTAATTTTGAAACACAATATATACTCTCTTTTTTGTTAAAAAGACATTTCCCTTTAATCAACGGTGTTATTAACCGATTAAAATCAAAAACATCATTTTTAGAGTCTGTTTGGCATCAAATTTTTCTAAAATGGTTTTCATTTTATTTTAATAGATATTATTTCAATTTATTTATAAATAAATTCTATTATTTGGAAATTATATCAAAAATAATTATTTCATTCATTTCCAAATGAATTATTTTATTTGGAGAATATTAGAAAAGGCATACAATTCAATTAAAAACTAAATTTTGATTATATTATAGTAAATATAATGTTAGAAAGAAGGTAAAACTTTTAATATAACATATGTTACAAGTCAAATTAAATGAATTCTAATAAAATTCTTAATAAATTCAATAGATTAATGGTACAAATATAATTAAAATAGAAATGATAAATGAAATAAAAATTTTTTTACTTAAAATTAAATACCATTTTAAAATAAAATTTATTTGAAAATAAAATAAAATTTTATTCTTAGTTATTAGAAGGAAATAAGTTTAACTTTTTTTCTGTTATCAAAACGTGTTTGAGATCTAAAGGTTTGACGGTAGTAAGAATTTCGTCATCATCTCATTTTATTAGGATCAAAATCAAACAAAATGCGTCAGAGTGCAATTATGAATAACTACTTTTATTATTATAAAAAAATAAAATAAAATATAACTTACAACAAAATCGTAAAAAAAAAAAAGAAAAGAAAAAGATCGAGATCATGTATTAAGAAAAAGACTTCAAGAATTATGTTCATATCCGAGAATTTGACCAAAAACAATAGGGTAGATATCTTTCAGAATTACCCTACACATATTAGAGATAATTAAAATTTTGCATATACCAAAAAGTGAACAAATCACATAAATTTGTGTGTTAAATAAAAAAATACTAACTTGAATATGATAGATAGGTGCTTGCTATGGTGCCCCTAAGGGTTTGGTGTCCGGGGTGGTGTGGCAAAATACAAGCCAGTAGATGAAATTACAAAAAATTTAGCATTGACTTAGTAATCTCATCCAGTGATTTGTATTTTGCCACACCACCCCGGACACCAAACCCCTAGGGGGACATTAGAATTCACTTGATAAATAAAACGCAAAAAATTAAGAAAGTATATTTAGTTATTCAACATTATTTGACTTACAAACTCAAATTTTCCCCAAATAAACTAATATTTAAAGAGTAATCCAGATCAAATTCGCTCGATTAAGATCAATTACGATAACATGTTATATTTCAAATTAAAGAGAAGATATTATAATTTTTATATCACAAGAAGATCAGTATATTTTTCTCATATAATTAATATTTGACACAGAGCAATGGAGGATCTTTACAGTTCTTTATATTAAGATCATAAATCATATATTACAACAAATCAATAATACAATGCATTGTATATTATACTCTTTAATTCAACATATTTTAAAAATATCTATCAAAGGTCTAGTTATATTTTAATATTAAAGAATTACAATATGTTGTATTGGTGAAAGTTGTCAATTGTTAAAAACTATCTTCTAGTGAACATTTTCCGCTGTGAAATTTATGTATAATGACATGTAATTTTTACAAATTCTTGTAAAAAAACACAAAATACAACAACAACAATAGTTGTACAAAGTAATGATCATGCACATAGCTCTATGTTACCAAATTCAAACTTACTGACATCATAACCATGAAAACTATATTTGTAATTAACAAGAGATAAAAGAAAATCTTGATAAAGATTTAGGTGTAAATGGATTAGAAAGGGGAATAATTTCTTCAACCCTTTCATATCTCGATAGCTAAAATGAAAAGAAAAAGGGTATAAAAACTTCAAATCACAGAATACTTATCCCTGATACATAATGCTAATTCATACATGATCTGATGTGTTCCATGCTCCATGCCCACTTGATTGCATAATGTACTTTGTACACATAGCATTTAGCTTATTACATAATTTACTTTGTTTGGTAAATATTACATAATGCGATTTGTACATACATCAATTTAACTTATTTAAAATTTGCTCAACCAATTTTAAAGATAACAAGATTACTTTTGATCAAATTGAGGTATATGTAGGGAATTAGTTGCTTGCAGATACAACATTCTCTGAAATCAAATTAAAAACTTAAGACTCCCCTGTTTGTTTGCTTTCAAATATGTTTGATTCTTCGATTTTGAATAATCCTCGCACTTCATCTATCCCTCTCTAAAGGAATATACGAGAATGAAATTCAAATATCACATCAGCCTCCGTTCTCAACTCACTTAATTCCTTATTTATCAATTTTCTTCAATTTAAGAAAGAAACATGCAATCTTCTCCTCTAGAACCCCTTTTTTTTTTTTTTCTACAACCAACGATTTTAATACAGAAAATTTTTTATATCTATAATTCCCTCATATTCACAACCTCAATTTCCTCCAAATTGGTTAAACTAGATTATGAAGAGGCCATCTAGAACTTGATTATGAGAACACAAAAACTGATTTTCCCTAGAATTTTTTATGAACAACAATTGACAACCCTACTTCCATGATAAAATTGAAAGACATAATCATTCATTCATTATATATCAAATTCCGTACAAGAGACAGCAAGCATAGGCAACTTAATACATTTCAAGAAGCAAACAGTGTTGAATTAGGTGCAAGCACTGCAAAACACAGTTAAAAAAGCAAAGGGGGAACAATATGTAGCCATGTATCTTGACAGCAATTATAAACCAACAACATGAAAACTCGTGTGGTCTTGCTTATTTTTTAAGTTTAAAGTACAAAATCAAAGCAATAACGACAACAAGGACCAAGATGATGCCGCCAATAATATACTTGTTCCTGTTCATCCTTCTTGCCATGTTTGACAAAATTTTCTTGCTCTTACTTATGTTATCATCCACTCCATGAAGCTACAAGAGAAAATAGTAGAGTTAATAGACAAGAAAGCATGTTTTTACAACCCATTGTCACTCGGGAAAAGGAAGAGTCTACATTTCTTACAACATGACGATTGAATTAAAATTACATAAAGCCTCATGCTGAATATTTAGACTGATGAAATATTAAATCTATGAATGCTTCTCAAGAGGTGACATACTTTAAAAAAAAAAAAAAAAAAATTCAACATGATCATATAAATTGAAAAGTAATTTCTGGCAATACTCAAAGGTTAAATATCATAGATTCACAGCATACACTGCAGACTAAAATTACTATAAGAAGAGTATGAAAATTCCTAAAACGCCTGCAAGCAGTAGAACTACAAGCAAAACATAGATCAAATTGAAAACACAAATACCGTAGTATGTGCATGCAATAAAGATTGTCGTTGTGAGTGTAAATCTTGAAGGATTGAAACACCAAGCTCTTCTGTTTCCAACATTGTTCTTCTGCTATCCTTAATTCTGTCACTACTTTTGTTCAACCTTTCAGTTGACATCATCAATCTTGATCTCTGATCAGCTGATGCCTATTGCATTCACATTAGTAGCTTATGTGTCAAATGTGGGGCCCCAATTCAAAGAACATAAATGTTTAGCAATATAATCCCAAAATATAAATAAATAAATGAACTAACATATTTCAGCAATTATTTCAAGATCACAACCCTCACATTTATCCTCAAAGAGGTCTCATATTTCTTTCATGTACACTTCAACAGACTATATCCTTTAACAAACTTAATATACTGTTTACAAATATCTAGCCTTGCAAATTGCTTCTCTTTCTTTGCTAGAGAGTATTAGACCAATGTTGAAGTCGAACCAATATATAAACCCTGATCTTCACTACCAAAATGGGTGCAATGCAGAAATCTTTGAACACACTACATTATATGCCTCTTCTTAAAAATTTCATTTTTTTTCTCTGGGGGTGTGGGGAGGAGATAGCCTAAAACTTCATTGATGAGATCCACCATTAGCGAAAGGCATGCATGTGGCCTCATAAGATGATTTTGAATCTGGCAATCAAATGATCATTAACTGAACCATCTTAGAAGTGCTTATTGATGTTAATTTGATGGTTTATGCTTGATTTTGCTCCTCTACACTTTAATCTCAATTCATTTGTGTCCCTTTTTTTTTTCCCTGATAGAATAGTATAAGTGGGTTCAACGTAATCCCCTAATTAGCAAATCAGTTCGAATTCAATTTGCCCCTCAAATATTTTTGGCTATGGGCCCAAAGTAAATAATTTGGCAATAATGTAGCCTGCTTGAAAAGAAAAAGGCACACCAGCAACAGTGAGCTATGCCCATGCCACCATAAATTTTGTCAGTCGTGTAGTTCTGAACCTCATTTACGTAAACTTGCAGACTGAATTGAAGTTATGTGAAGTAAGGCAGACAAATTACATCAAAGTACAAGTGGGAACAAAATAATAAGCCCATTACTTTTTACTTATTTATTAATCAATTGTAAGAAAATAGGAAGATCAAATTGCTGCTTTATAATAGCTTGTCATCACAACAAATCAATCTTGAATATCAATAAGGGTACCAGAGTAAAACAGAGATATACCGTCATGGTGTCTGCCATGCCTGATTCCAACAATTCATCCCGTGCAGAAGGGTTTAAGTTACCAGATTCAATTTTCTTTACTTCAGTTTTAAGGTTGTTCAAATCTGATTTATACTCCCGCAACTTAGCAAGAAGCATAGCCTTGGTGTTTGGCTGCAAACTTCTTGCCTCAAGGTCCATTTTGCGAATCTACAAATTCACAAGAACAAACACACTCAACTTCCAGAAAACAGAATAAATACAGTGTTCCCAACAAAAATAAGTGAGAACTTACCAAGGCTTCTGCTTCACCAATTCCAGCCTTAATTTCAGACAGCTTCTGCTTCTTTTGTTCTGCCGATCAATTAAAAATGAGACAGATTATACAAGAATATATGTCACCTCCAAAATAAAACATTTTGATAGTTTTCTCACAGTTCATTACTTAAAAAGGAGTCACAACATAATATTACATACTTAAGGCTGCTTATTCTTTCACGAATATTTAAGATCCATTAGGCTTTCTAGTAACATTCATCCTGCGGGTTTTAATCTTATTTGTTAGAAGGGTTAACAATGGCTTGGTTTAGTTGTGCCACCCATGTTTTTGTTACTTTGTACATAGATGTTTCATAAACTTTTTAAAACCCAATAGAAGCAAAGAAACTTCCTTTTCTATATATTAGATGTCCCTCCCCTTCATAAAACAATGACTCCTGCTCTTTTTGAAATACTTGGGGGATGGTTGAACTACGTGGACTTTTGTTTTCATCCTATGGAATATGGACTCAATAACAGCATACGCTCATCCTCAGAACAAAACAAATGATACTTCTAAATCAAAAGATATAAATCAAACACCAGTGGCTCCTATCTCCAACTACTATATTCAGTTTAGCTTATAAGAATTTGAATCAATCAACCAAAAGAACTTTGTTTCTAACAAAACAAATTTGTCTGAATAATGCCCAAAAAAAAAAAAATTAAGAGGTGGGCACGACTTCACAATATAACAGTAGGAGAAATTTTCAGAATGCAATGTCTATCAATGGAAGCTAAACACTAATATCTCTGAAACGAAGCTTCATAAGATATAGAGTAAAAGATGAATAATTTAAGTAATTGCAGAAGCATATTGAATATCCTAATTACGAGTCATGTAATCATGGTGGGTGCTTTGATTATGCCTTGGTAAGGGTTCATTTGACATGTAATTTTTTTAGAATTGATTTCATTTCATTTCAATAGAAATAATTTCAGTTCATTTACAAATGAATTCTATTATTTGGAAATTTGGTTAAAAATAATGATTTCAATCCATTTGCAAATGAATTATTTTGTTTAGAATGTATTGAAAAATGCCTAGAATTTGATTAAAAAGCAGACTTTGATGGTATCTTAATAAATACAATATTAAAAAGAGAGTAAATCTTTTATATAATATGTTTTTTGTGCCAAATAAAATGAATTCTAGTAAAACCCTTGTTAAATTGAATGGATTTCATAACAGCATAAATGTAATTAGAATAGGAATTGTAAATGAAAATAGTTAAAATGAAATCTCATTTTACTTAAAACCAAACACCATTAAAAAAATTTCATTTAAAAATAAAATGGAATCTTGTTTTTGACCATGCCATACAGGGGCAAATAGAATGAGAAGTTTCTTCCTTTACTCTATTTCCAAACAAAGCTTCAAAACATTTCACCGAGGAAAAAGAAAAAAAAAAGCTCCAAAACAGGAGAGTTCATAATAAGTTTATATACCGGCAAAAATAAACAAAAATTGGACTAAAAATAAAAAATCCTTGGATACAATGCACAATCCGGATGCATCGAGCAAACTAATTGGAAATAAAGGAAGGAAAGATCAAAGGAGAATCTTGTACTACCTCCATTAAGAGCAAAAGCTGAAGTGCACTTCTTCAATAGATTAGCTGAGAGTTCGCAGTACTGGCGTTCGTAACCCTCAAACACGTTACTCATCGTCCAAAACGCCTTCTGATCAAATTCAAGACCAACAAACAAAATTCAATTCCATCCATCTTTAGGTTAGCAATACACTTTCAACGAATTTAGAAAATCGCGAATTCTAAATCTTTCATACCGAAAAATTAGCCTACCCAAACCCTAATTTGTAATTTGAACTATAAAGACGTAAAGGATCAGTTTCATCAGTTCCTTCAGACACTAATTTCAAAAACAGAACAAGAAAATTGTGCGAAGACCTGAGGTGATTGGAAAATTGGAATCGATCAGAACTGCAGAAATTGCCGGGAAATTGATCGAAGGAGACCGGTGATGAACGTCACAAAGTGGTCTTTTTCTTTTTTGCGGGGGTTCTGCGGTTGTGAAGGATCAAGAGGGCAACGCAGATACTAAATTACAATGGAAAGATTTAAGAAAGTGGATCATGATGAATAATGCACTTTTGAAAGCGTTCGGGGTGCAACGTTGCGATATGACACGAATTTTTTATGTTTTTTTTTTAATGAGAAATTTTGGTTGCATTCTCTGAAAACGAGTACTGAGCTTGATAAATGTAATAATTATTTTATAATTATATTTAATATAATTAGAAATGGAATAAATATTTTATTTTATAATTATATTTGACATAATAAAATATTAATAGAATAAAAAAAAGTTAATAATAATATCTTTAAAAATAAAAGAAAAATAAAATTAAAATTATATTATATAGAAAATGATATCCTCATATTTATATTAAAGTGCATTCTATTTGAACCACTTTTGAAATTATATAGTATATTGTACTAAAAATTATTTAACATCAAAATCAATATTGATATATTTATTTGATATTTTTTAAAAAAATTATGGAAATATGAAAAACGAAGTTATAGATTTTTTTTTAACATTAAAATAAAAAATAAAAATTAAAAATAAAGGATACATTTGGATATGTTTCTATTTTTATATTTTTAAAAACTATTCTTAGACATTATTTTTAAAAACTTTTTTAAAAATTATTTTAGAATTAAAGGAAAATAAAAAAAATTAAAAAGTAGTAGGTGTAGCATAGAAAGAAATAATTCATTTAATTAAAAAATTGACATTTAAAGTAAAAAATAAGTTAAAAATCTAAAAGTTATTTTTATTTTTCTATTTTTAAATTACATATTTAGAATTATAATTTTAAAAAATAAATTCTAAAAATAAGTTATCAAATAGGTTTCTCTAATTTTAAAAATCGATTACAAACTTAATTTAATTTGCATTACTTAAATTAGAAATAGGGTATTCAATTAAGAGAACATTTTTGGAATTTAGAAAAATTAATTAGGACAAAGTAGTAAAAAAAATCCTTTCCATTATGTTTGGAATAATTATTACATAACTTTTGTGATGAAACAGGGATTCCACAAGGCTTACCAATTAAACACTCTGCATTTCATTCTTTTTTAACTTTACCAAACATGTTCTAGATACCGAGATCTATAAAACTGTGAATTTTTCGCAAGGAAAAAGTGAATAGGAGATGAGCTTAAGAAAGCAAGAGTAATACCACTCCTTTGATATTTTATAAGGAAAATTACAGTTTACTAACATGTAATTTCACTAATTGCCATGTGACCCAACTAAATTTTCAAATATTATAATTTATTCACATTAATTTTTTATCGTTAACACTTTGCCACCTAAATTATTTTTCATTCACAAAAAAACTTCATAATAGATGAGTTAAATAAAATCGAAAAAAATTATATGTGAGTAAATCATAATTTTCTTATATTTATATAAATTAATGTCAAGAATTTGCAATAGAGACTAAAATATATTGATTTTGTTTCTTTACTTTAACAGTACACCTTAAATGAAAAAAAAAACTATTACAAAATAGGGTACGTATAAAAAAAACTAAAGCTCTTGATATTTTTGTAAATAAAAAATTCATATACTCTATTAGTAATAATTTTGTAAAGTACACAATAATAACATATATTTTGTAAATTTAAATTAAAGAGATAGGATTAATATATATATTTTAATCCCAATTAAAAATTCTAAATATCAATTCACATAAATATAAAAATTATAATTTATTTCTATATAATTTTTTAAAATTCACTTAACTCACTTGCTATGAAATATTCTATTAAAAATTTAATGAAAAAAGTTTAAGTGAGTAAAATATTAGCATTAAAAAACATTAGTAGGCAAATTATAATACTTGAAAATATTTGTGGGTTAAGTGAAAATCAATAAAACTATCTATGTTAAATTATAATTATCCTATTTTATGCCGGTGATGACATGAATTTTGCATTTTTTTTGGGATTTCACCAAGGAATTTTTGGACAAGAATGGTTTATTTTATGAGCAATTTTACGTGAAGTTTGAATTCTAAGAGGTGGGATGATTTTATCATTAAATTATTCTTTTAATTCAAAAGCAAATGAATTAAAATAAAAAATAAAAATTTTAGTATATTAAATATAATCTAATAATAAAAATATTCAACATCTTTTAGAAATTGAATTCCACGTAAACTTGTCAAAATGAGCTAATCTAACTCTATCAATCTAATTTAGTGGGCAAAAATTATATATCGAACTAGTTTCAAGTCGAGCTATTTTCTCATCAAGTTAGATCTAGATCGGATTGCAATGATATGAACCTCAATCTCAATTCTAAATCGACATTTATCAAGTGAGTTTAAATATATTTTATAATTCGTTATATTTTATTATTATTATTATTATTATTATTATTATTATTATCATATTAATTATTAATTTTACATCATTAATTAATTAAAATTTATTATTCTTATTATTTTTATTAAATATAATTATATTTTATTATTATCACTTAAAATTTTATTATATATGTCAATAAGTTATATATATTATATATGAAAATAATATATATTATTAGATATATATATTTAATAAAATAAATATATATTATTAAAATTAAGTAAATGTATGAATTTGCATTTAATAATATATACAAATAATAAAACATTTTGAATTTTATGCTATATATTTATTTTATATTATAAATATATATTATTAAATATATATTGATCAAGTCCAAAATATTATATATTAAAATAAATATATGTAATAATATATATTATTAAATATATATATATAAATAATATATTAATAAAAATATTTATAATAATTTATATATAATAATAAATAAATAATAATATATTATATTATATTATATATGTATATAATATATTTAAAATTAATATCAAAATTATTTATTAAATTTTTTAAATAATTCAAAATTTTAAGTTAAGAGTACTAATTCAAATTTTAATATAATTATTTATTTTTATAAACTTATATAATATATATTAACTATATTAAATATATAAATTTATTAAGTTTAATATTAAAGATTATTTAATATTGCTCATATATATAATTTTAATATTATATATATTAAAGTATAATATTAATATATTAAAATTATTATTTTAATATCTTGATAAAAATTAAATATATAATAATAAAATAATTATTTATTACTTACTATTATTACAAAAATAACAAATTTACTAAATAACTCGATGGACTAACATTTATTAATTCCAATATTTTACCAGATTAGGCTAATCAATCTCAATCTTTTATTAAATTGGGCCACTATTATCATCTTCTGTACCAATTTCAATCTTAAGTCAAGTAAAATTATATCAATTATAAGCCAATCTATTAAACTCAATCTATTTTAACATATAAAATTACCCTTCTTTTATTGTATTTTTTAGGTATAAAAACATATATTAACCATCAAATTTTTCATGTATTAAAAAAATAAAATGATTCATGACTACATTTTTTCAACAAAAAAATAGATTTTAAAATCGAGTTTAAATTTAATGCATTATTAGTATAAAATATTTTATATCATTAGTAAATAAAAAAATATCATAAAAAATAATGGTAATTAAAAAAATTTACTAATAATAACATAATTTTAACATATTATTATTGATGTGATAATACAAAAATGAATAATAGTATAATATTAATTCATACTGATAATAAATTAAATTTAAATACTAAAAAATATACAAACAAAATGTCCAATTTTTTTAATTCTTTACCAAAACAAAATAAAAGTTAATACTTTAGTAGTGTAGTGATACTTAATATTATTTTAGAAACTTTATTTTCTATTATATCTGGAGTTCAAGCCTAGAACCTTACATATGTGCATTCAATGAATTATCACTAAAAAAAATCAAAATAGAAGAGCAATGTGGATATTTAGTCAATACACTTATATCATTAAAATATTACATCACATCCAACAATTTTATGCAATATTTTGCACAATAAAAAAATATTAATTACAAGAATATTTCAAAACAAAATTGAAATTGCAAACATCATGCATAGATTGAAATTTGTTAAAAGTAAGGAAAAAAAGATCATTCAGCCTTAATTGGTACATCATATAAGAATTATTGGATAGTAGTATATGGGATAAGGTAGTTTATTATACAACATTTTATCTATAAGATGAAGATTTATATAAAATTATCTTATCTTGTATTTAATCATTTTTTATAAGAGTATATAAATTTAAAAAATAAATAATTTGATAAAATGCTTTTACATATAAAAAAAAGACTAATGATTATGAAGATAATTTCCAAATATTGAACATCAAAAAGAAAAGAATTAGAAAGATAAAAAAAGACAATAGAACTGAAATGATTTGAGATTACCATTGATGATAAATTCATTATATGGTAAATGCAGTATTAAAAGTTTAGTAATAGAGATTTGTAATTTAAAAACCATGCAATTATGAATTTGATAAATAAGAAATCAAAGGTTGAGAATTTCATAAATAGTAAGTCACCAAAAAGGTAATTTTTTTAATTTGCAATTATTATCTTTTCTTTTTTTTAGTGATAATTTATTTTATCTTTTAAAGTGTATCTAACACTTTAAAGAAGTTAGATCACTTTAATAGATGCAGAGATCCATAAAATTGTAAATTTTATAGTTTGTGAGGACAGAATGAATAGGGAATGAATGTAGAAGAGTAAGAGTAATATTACTCATTTTATATTTTATAGAAAAAATTATACTTTACCTACTATAGTTTTGCTAATTATCATATAATCCACTTGTATTTTTAAGCGTTACAATTTAGCCACTTCTGCTTTCTATTGTTAACACTTTGTCTATCTAAACCTTTTTTTACCAAATTTTTAATGGGAAATTTTATAACAAGTGAGGTAAGTGAAATCAAATGAAATTAAATATGGGTAAATTGTAATTTCTTAGCCGAGAGCCTTTAATTTAAATAACATTTGATATCACTTAAAAGTTTTATATGTTCTATTATATCTAGAGTTTGATTCTTGATTTTTAAGTATATACATCTAGTAATTTAACCACTCTTATCATTACCTAAAAAATTATAATTTTCTTATGTATATGTAAATTAATGCCAAGAATTCTCAATAGGAATTAAAATATATTAGTATTATCTTATTATTTCAATAACATACATTAAATGAGAAAAAAATTATTACAATACATAGCACATTAAAAAAAATCAACTAAAACTCTTAATATTAGTAAATAATAAAATTTGTATAGTCTATTAGTCTTAATTTTATAAAGCATATGACTATAATATATAATTTGTAAATCTAAATTAAGGAGACAAGATTAATATATTTTTTAACTCGATCTTTTTTTACCTAAGAGCCTTTACCTTAAGTGGCATCTAATATTACTTGAAAGTTTTGTATCTTCTATTATATCTAGAATTCAATTATTGATTTTTGAGTGTGTACGTATAGTGATTTAATCACTTTTATCATTACCTAAAAATTATAATTTTCTTATGTTTATATCAAATAATGCTAAGAATTCTTAATAGAAATTAAAATATATTAGTATTATCTCATTATTTTAATAACATACCCTAAATAGGAAGAAAACTATTACAGTACATAACACATATAAAAAAATTAATTAAAACTCTTGATGTTTGTAAATAATAATATTTATATAGTTATTTAATTTTATAAAGTACTATATAATAATATATAATTTGTAAATCTAAGTTAAGGAAATAGGATTAATATTTTTTTAACTCTAATTAAGAATTTTGAATATTAATTCATATCAGTATGAAAAAATTATAATTTGCTCTTGTATATTTTTCTCTAAATTTACTTAACTCAATTGCTATGAAATATTTTATTAAAAATTTGATTAAAAAAGTTCAGGTGGGGGGAAGTGTTGACATTAAAAAGCATAGATGTGTAAATTGTAATGCTTTAAAATACAAGAGGGTTATGAAAAAACTAATTAAACTATATATAAGTAAAGTGTAATTATCCATATTTTATATCACTAGTGACATAGATTTTATGGTTTTTTTCACTAGCAATGACATGGATTTCACCAAAGAATTTTCGGACAAGCAAGGTTTATACAATTAGTAATTTTGGGGTTCAATATTTTCATCATTAAATTATTTTTTAATTCTAAAGTAAATAAGTTAAAATAAAAAATATTAATATTTATACATCAATGATAAGACTTCGATACCCAAATAATTTTTTTAGGGTGTAAACACCTAATCTGATAGTTTTATCATATTATATCATGTGCTACTAAAAACTTGATTTCACAACTTATTAAATTTCATTTGTTTGTTCATAGTTTCACCCTATTAAAATTAATTATTTTGACAATAACCTGCTATTTTATTTATTTTAAATTTATTACCTAAATTATTATAATTATAAAGTAAAATAAACCATACATCCCTCTAGTTTAATAAAATTACATGGACCTCTCATATAATTTCAAATCTTATACGTAATCCATTTAATAAAAAAATTTTAAAAATATTCTATTGTTTATTCTTTTGCATCTTTTATTATAATTTTTAATATAAATTAATTATAAAATTACTATGCTACCTTTTATTTTATTTCATTGTTCCTTCCTTGCCTTTTTTGTTTTCCTTTCTTTCTTTATTGAAAAATCCTAATCTCATTGCCCTCCTTACAAGAATTGACAATAAAAAAAGGACAAATTACCATAGTGGAAATCAAGCGATGTATGCTTCTAGTCTTGAAAATATCAAGTGTATTCTAGAGGATTATTTATTGACAAAGATTAAGAAAGGATAGTAGTAGAAACTTAAAAACAATGGAGTGTAAAAGATTGGGAATATGTAAAAGGAGATGTAATCTAATTCAATGGAACTAAGTTTTGGAAGAATTCTTCTTAGAAGGAAGCAAAAGATGAGTTAAATAATAAATCTCAATCATGGCTATGATCCTATATACATTAGTACAAATTGCTCTTATAATTCAACAAATGTTAACCACATGACAAGTGTGAGGAAAGGTAGATTAAGAAGTATAATTATTACAAGTTTTGTTTTATTTTTGTGTCAATGTATATTTTCATCAATGTTCATGAATGAAAATGAATGAATTTTAAAAGAAATATTGATGGTATTTGAAAATTTTGTCATTGCTTCAATAGATTGTATTGCCTAAAATTAAAAACTTATTTTTTTCTGTAAAATGGGCTCTCTTCACAAGTCAAAAGTTTGTAATTTTTTTCTATTATCTTCACTTACAATTGAAATTGATTGAAAATTACTTCCAATAAATTAATGAAAATTATTCCAACATTAACAATTATTCTATCATTCGTAGTCAAATCTCAATAGGTTTGGTATCAATATGAAGCTTACAACATCTTATTAATTAAGGAATCAAAGTTTAGCTCTATATTATTCTATTATTTCGTCAAATCTTTTGATGAAGAAGAAGGGAAGGATATTTTTGAAATTACATAGTCAAATTTGTCATTTTTTTTTGTTAACTTTACGAAGATTAGCTCCATTAGTTCAAATTAGACTCCAATTTTAAGGAAGATCCGTGTATAATTTACGTGGAGTGGAATATGATCAATTAAATCACATAATTGTTAATTACTTAAATGAATCAATCAAATTTGAAATTTTGAATTAACTTAATTAATTATATATATAATTGACCACTTTAGTCTAATCAATCAAGATGATTTTTTAATCTAGTTTAATTACTTGATTATGTTAAATAAATTAGATCAATTAATACTTATCTTTATTAATTCAGTCATAGTGTTATGTTGTATAAATTAATTAATGTAAACCATAATAAATCAAAATATAACTAAAAATTGGGAATTGAATCTTGATTAATAAAAAATTATTTTTGTTAGGTAAATATGTTTAAATTGTTGAATTAAAAATCACTTAAATTAAAATGTTACAAATTATTTATATTCATGAATTATAACTTCACTATTTCATTGTAAGCAAACTTATCAACCATTTTGCCTATAATATCAGTTAAATAAAGTACAGTCATACTTCACCATTTTATTTTCACCATATTTATCCCTATAAGCACAAAATTATAAACTTCAGGTTAAATATATTAATAAGGCATATTTTAATTATAGAACCAATGCTCACTTACATTATACCATATAATTTATCACTTTCTTAGTTACCCTACACATATGATTAATTAAAAGATCTTAATAATTTGTTCACCTAAGGTACAATTATATTACTTCACTATAGTCACTTTATTGGTAAACTTCACATTTCATCACCCTAGCCACTTTACTATATAATATTACTAATTTATTAAACTAATTTACAATTGCTTTACCTTTAAAATCTTTTTAATCATTTTTAATTTGATCATGGTATCATCTATTGATTCAATAGCTCATATAAAGGTTTTAATATGTACTTATGTGACCAAGTAAAGTGAATGTGTACTCAAGTATGTGATATAACGAGGAGAAATAGCTTAGATGTATTAGTGAAGAGAGTGTTGTCAAAATGTAAAGAAAAATATTAAGTATAATAGTGAGATGTTCAAAAGAGATTGTTCTATGTAAAATAATAAATATAATTGGTGTATACAAATAATCTTATTATTAATAAAAATTAACTTGTTTATTACATGTGAGTGTCATTTTTCTCAATAATATATCATATAATTTGTAATTATAATGATTTCACATTATCACACTTAATCACATTAATCAATTAATTAACCAAATATCATAATTATATCATATAGTTACTCACTTTCACATTAAATAATTAATAGATATCATAAATATAACTTGATTATCATTTGAATTGACACTTACATTAATAACATTAGACAACTAATAGTATCTTAAATATTACTATTCATATCTTAAATGCTACACTAATAAAATTAGTTTCAAAACACACTTAATGACAACACAGATACCTAATAATATCTTAAATATCACTATACATATCTTAAATGCTATACTAATAAAATTAGTTTCAAAATAAACTTAACAATAATGATAATCATTTCTAATTTGATCATATTATCATCTATTGCTTTGAAAGCTCATATAAAGGTTTTGATATATGCTTGTGTGATCAAGTAAAGTGAATGAATGTTCAAGTATATAATATAACAAGAAGAAAGTGCTTAGTGTATTAGTGAAGAGAGTGTTACCAGTATACTAAGAAAAATATTAAGTGCAACATGGAATTTCAAGAGAGATTGTTTTGTGTGAAAGAATACATATAATCAATTTGTGAAAAAGATCTCATTATTAATTAGAATTAATTTATTTATTATCTATGTTCATATTAAACTATCTCAATATTTTTAAAGTTTTTACTTGTCCAATTAAAAAAAATTGTTGATTAAAAATGAAAATCCCCCTATTATTTTGATTGAAAGCTCTTGTATTACTTTGTTTGCAATATTACATATTTTCTTTGAGTTGCCGCTAAAAATGGTATTAGATTGCCTTATTTCTTTAGCATTGTCTACTTTTTTTTCTAATTTTTTTTAGTAACAAGTTAATTAAACTTATTTATTTTCTTGAGTGTCATGCCCTATGTTACAAAAAAAAGAGTTAAACTTTAAAATACTACTAAATATTTAGCAAAATAGATAGTCTAATTATTGTGCACTTTTTTTAAGATACAAGTTAATAAGCTAATTTTTAATTATATTAATAAAAAATTATTTTTAGCATTCAAATAAAATAATTAAATAAGATTGATAAATTTAGTATGATATTAAATAGGCAGATTAATGATGGAATATAATGTTTTTAATAACTCAATATTTAATTAAAATAATGAAAGATAATTAATTATTTTAGCATGGCATTAAACATTTGGATTATAAATGGTGTATGATAAATAATTAATTAATAAGACACAATTTCAATGAATAACTTATTATAAGATTAAATATTTAGATTAAAAGTAATATATTATAAATAATTAATTAACGATACGATTTCAATGATTAATTTAGCATAAAATTAAATACTTAGATTAAAAATGATATGTAATAATCAATTGAGTAAATTATTTTAACCTCCCTTCTGGTTTGCTTAAATTACATAGACTTTCCTTTTATTTCTAAAATATACATAAGCTTCCTTTATGCTTTAAAAACATGTTACACATAAATTCTTTTTGAATCAATGTTAACTTTGTTGGTTAAATAGCCGTTAAATGCAAAATATAACCATTTAATACCAAAAATACCTAGGCATTTTCTTAGCAAACTTTCTCAAGAAAGGTCTAGAAAAAATTTGCTTATTTCTCCTTCAATTTTAACATCCTAACCAACTTAATGCCCATAAATTTAGCTAATAAAACTATAGAAATTTATAGTTTTCTTAATTACTTTCACAATAAATTTCCTTAATAAGTTGTAATTGAATTGGAAATTGTATTTTTATAAAAATATTTCAATCAAGAAGGGAAGAAGAAGTTTTCTGAGAGAGTTGTTTGTTTTGTATTCACTTTACTAAATTATTTATACATATAATTTCAATAAAATAAAATGGTAATAAAAATTTGATTCAAAGAAGAATATACAATTTTTGTGGTAGTCTAGAAGAGAATATGACTTCAAATAAATTTCTCTGTTTTCTATGAAATTTCAAGCATTCACTTTTTTGTATTACAATTGATCCAAAATGTACATCCAAAAAAATATATGGCATGTTCTTAAAAAATGAAGAAAAAAGAAGTGTTTTGATTTGATTTTTAAATAAAAGATTAATGGAATATATCGGATGGATGTTGCACCATTCTTAGATGATCAAAGCTAGCCCTAATACCTAAATCTCACCCAATAAAAATGGTATAAACCATATTAAAAATTCGAGCTAACAGGTATGAAGAGAAAGAAAAATGCAAGGAAAATGAAAGTGGTGTTGAAATTGGAGTATAATTTGAATAAATAAAGGGTGTGATCACCATAATATATTAAAATAGAAAAGAAATTAAAAGTAAGGTATATTCAAGGATTATTCTTAACTTTTTTGTTAAAATGAAGCAAAGTGTATATTTTGAAAATATAAGAAAGATTAGGAGATGTCAAAGTAATTTATTTTAAATAATTAATTAATGTAACACAATTTTAATAGTTTAATAAAAGTTGTGGCAACTTTTAACAAATTAAAATCCATATATCAAGTTATCAAAAAGTTAAATCAAACCATTCATTTAGTAAATGATTAATCTAGTGATTTATATTTATTTAAATATCTAGGATATAGATACCCAAGAATATGATCTTTGTATTGAAGTCGTGGCCATATATTAAAGAAAATTTAATGATGAAAACATTTAATATCTTAGAAGGTTGAGCTCTCCACAAAATTACCCTTATTTTATTTTTAAGGCATAAAAATATATATTAACCATCAAATTATTCATGTATTAAAAAAATCAAATTATTCATGGCTACATTTTTCAACAAAAAAATGGATTTGAAAACAAAGTTTAAATTTAATGCATTATTAGTATAAAATATTTTATATTATTAATGAATAAGAAAATAAAATATCATTAAAAAATAATGGTAATTAAAAAAATTTTATCAATAATAAAAGAGTTTTAACATATTATTGACATAGTAATATCAAAATGAATAATAATGTAAAATTATATTAATAATAAATTAAATTTAAATCCTAAAAATATATGAGAGAAACATCCAAAAATATTTTTTTATTCAATACTAAAACAAAAATAAAAGCTAACACCTTAGTAGTATAGTGACATCCAATGTTATTTTAAAGACTTTACTTTCTATTTATTATGTTTAGAGTCCAAGTCTTGATCTTGCGTGTGTACATTAAATAAATTACTACTCCTATTACTAAAAATTAAAATAAAAGAAGAATATGAATATTTAGTTAATATTACTTACTGAAATACAATTGAAATATTACATTGCATCCACCAATTTCATGCAATATTCTACAAAATAAAAAAAATATTAGTTACAAAAATACACAAAATAAATTTGAAGTTACAAACATCTTGTAAAATTAAATTTTGTTACAAGTAAGAGAAAAAAAAAGCATTAATATAAAACAAATTAAAAATGTAATCCATTATAACAAAGTATAACCAACAAACAAGATAACAATGATTTAAATAAATATCTTTCATAAATCACAACAAAGTATAACCAACAAATGAATTTTTCACCTAAAGGAAAAAATAAAATAACTATGGTTTAAATAAGAATCTTTTAAAAGGTAAATTCAATGCGATAAAAAATTGAATAATGTGAAAAATATATTATTTACATCATCATATATTTCAAAATTATTGATGGATGAGCTTGAGGATACATTTCTATCATCTTAATAAAAGATATTCACTTAATTAATTTAGTAAAAATAATTAAGAGTTATTGGTAACCAAATCCTTATGACTTTTTTTAAATAAATGAGGCTTAAGCCTAAGGAAAGAAAATTACAAACTAATTACTTGTAAGGTAGGAATCCCAAAAACATTACCAAGTAAAATACTATTAAGACTTGTAAAAGGAATTTTAAGAACTTTTAACCTAAAGCCATATTTAAGACTGTATAAAATAAGTTAATCCACATACTAGATACCTTCACAATAAGTATGAATGATCAGCACCATCCAGTCCTTTAATAGAAGTTTAGAATGAAGACATAAGAAAGTGTTATACCTAGTTGAAGAGTACAACCATCCATGAGGAAGTTAAATAATCACTAAGAGTCCAATTTTAGGATAATCTTTTTGCAACTAACTTGCTAAGCTAAAGATAGACCATAATAAGCACCTTATAACTTACCTACTAATAAAAAAAATGCTAAGATTACAAATCAAACCTTTCATCCATTGCCCATTCTCAGAACTAAAAAAAAAATCCACATCCAACATAACTTGAATTTAATTTAGAAACCTTAATAACATTAGGTTTGAACATTCTCTTGGAGGAAGGGACCATAAAATATCAAGTGAGACTTCAACTATTTGTACATCTCCCTCAGTTGAATTTATAAAAGCTTTTTGAATAGTCCTTGTAAAGCTCACTAAAAAATCCATAGTATTCTCGAGTACAAGTTGCTATTAGAAATTTTACTCACTTTTCCAATGCTATAACCACCATATTATGGAGCTTTAGAGAATAACTGAGTCCAACCGTTCGGCATTTCAAAGCTACCATGACAAATTTAAGCAAAACTAACTCTTCAACACCAAAAAATACAACCCTTTTTATTAATCTACATTAGAACCTTCCATAACCATTTAAAATGCTTGTAGTCCCTTAGGACATGAACAATGTCCTTAACCAGTTGAAAATAGATTCCACAATTAACAAAACCAAAGCCATGGACTACATGAAGCTTGCTTGTCATTAAACTATTATGAAGAGATCTCCATATGTACAACTATAAGTGGGTTAGGCCTTTTCAAGACTAAATACATTTCCACAATACATTCATTTCTGAAATAATATGTTCACACAAACTAAAATATGCAAAATTGATACTCAAGTCCTTTTTAGGATTAGCAAGCTGACTTAAACAATCTTAAACCTTATACATAAAAGGCAAAAGAAGATCCATAATGAGGAAATCCTCTTCCCTTGGTAACTAGCTCAATAAACCATTAAGGTCCCTTTTCCTACCTTTCACTATAAACTTTGTGACAAATTTTAAGCTACTAACACTAAAAGTAGATGCAAAACCTTATTAATAAGACAATAATTCTAAAGCCATTTATCATGTTAAAAGGATGTTAACTACTAATTATTAATCTACTTATTTGTCCTTTTTAACATTAGAGGGTAAACTTTTGCCAAACTCTTTCATAAAAAAGAGTTAGAGTCTTTTACATTAATAGCCACACACCAATTCCCATTCCATATATATTTCCTTTTCAAAATAAATAACCATAATTTAAAATCTCCAATACACACCTTCTAAGCTAGTTTCATTCAATAAGCATTATTCACCAATCTTAGATTGCAAAAACCCAACCTTCCTATAATCTTAAGATTACAAAAAACTTCCCACACAATTGTATGGATCCTCTTTTTATTAACATCATGACTTAATGTGAAACATCTTTGAATATTCTCAATTTCATTTAAAGTCATAACTAAAATTATTAAGGATTGTATCACATAGGTCGAGGCATCTAAGACTGACTGAGCTAATATAACTCTACCAACTATAGATAAGCAATGCATCTTCTAACCCATAATTTTGTCCTACACTTTTTTAATAAAGTGAGAATAAGTTTACCTATTCTCTCTCTTATAAATCAAAAGAACACCTAGATACAATCCCATATCATTAGTCATAGAGAAAAATACATTTATCCAAGATTATTTCTTTTAATTCCTTTACCACATTTTTAGAGAAAAAGATATAAGATTTAGCTTGATTAACTCTCCATTTAGGAATATAAGTAAATCGATTTAAGCAATCTATTATTGTATCAATTTGGTGAATTGAAACTTTTTAAATAATAAAAGATCATTTGCAAACATGAGATGAAAGATACCTATTCCACTTCTACCAGCCTCAAGAGGTTTTTATTTTTTTTTTATTTATAACTTCATAAATCATATAAGATAATTTCTTGATGCATGAAACAAAGAGATAAGGTGAGAAAGAATCACCTTTTCTAATCTTCCTAGTTAGGGTAAATTCTCCAATTTTACTCTCATTCTATAAAACATCAAAAGAAATGGAAGTAACATATCTCATAAAAAGACTGACCATATCCTTATCCAAATGAATTTGTTCCAAAAATTTTTTGATAAAATTTCAATTTAATCTATCATACATTTTTTCATGATCTACCATGATAGAAAAAAAAATATAGTTTTGTCATACACCTTTCTCATAGTATGAAATAATTCATGGCTAATAACAACGCTATCTTGCATACAATACATTGGAATAAAACTCATCTAAAAGGGAGAAATTAATGATGGGAGATACTTTCCTTAATCTATTCATAATAATTTTTGTAATACACTTATAAACAAAATTGTAGATAGAAATAGGCCGAAACTAATTGACAAGCTCTGACTTCATAACTTTTGAAAGTAAACAAATAAAAATCTTATTCATATCGTATAGATCTCTCACTTGAAATGCACAAATTTAAAAATCTCTTCTCTTACTACATTTTAATTCTTCTAATAAAAAATAGCCAAAAGTTCATCTTCCCTTAGAGCTTTAATGCCATTAATAATGAACATAGCTTTCCCAATCTTTATTCAGGAAACTAGCCAATGAAGAACAATATCTTGATCATCAGATAATTAAGGATAAGATATAGTAATATTAGTAGAAACCCATTCCTTTAGATCTTTACAAAATAGAATTTGATAAAAGTCACATATAATTGATTACAATGTTTGTTTGTTTTCTACTCACTCCCCAGCTTGATTTTGAAGCATTGTAATTCTACTCTTATTTTGATGCATTATAGTTTCAGTACAATAGTACCTCATGTTTTTATCCCTCTGAATTATCCAAGTCAAGCTTAATGTCTAATGCTAAAGAATCTCTTCTTGATTAAGAATTTGATCTAATTCCCCTTCTAATTCATTCCTTAAATTTTACAGATGAGAAATTGGATTTCTTTCCAAAGTTCACCATACACCTATAATTCTAGCTAAAATCATTCTATTCTTCTTTTGAATATGATTAAACACATTTTTATTCCATTCTTACAATGCTAAAACCAAATCCTTCAAGTCATTTACTGTAATGGCCCCACTGTTAATAAGTAATTTAGAATCGTCATAGCATAAAATACGATTAGATAGTTTTAATATGAACTTAGAATTATCTTAAATGGGCTTATACCATTTTTTTCAATTTATTAAAAGAATTTAATTTGATTTATACTATTATTTAACTTAGTTTCACAAATTAAGTTTAGTCTATCAAAATTGAAAAAAAAATTTAAGTCTAAGATACCTCCCTTAGAGGGTTATATGAAATATGCATTTTTGAAAAAATAAAAATCTCGGTATTTGTTTCCCTTGTATTTATACATTAAAGAATGATTTTAATGAATTTTTAGAAACCTAAAATGACTATTTTAGGAAAAAATTATTTTTAAAAATTTTTAAAATTCGATATTTTGAACTAGAATCTAAAATTTAGATTTTTATTCTTTAAATTTTTAATTTTTTTAATATTTTTTATATCCAAATGAGGGATGTTTCCTTATTTAGATTTATGTTTTAAGTAAATAGAAAACAAAATGACAAGTAGAAAATGAGGACATTTACTTAAATAGTAGTAAATGAAGAGTAAAATGACAAATAGAAAATTAGGACATTTACTTAAATGATAGAAATGGCAAAAATGTAAATAAGGTATTAAGACCCAGAAACCCAGACTCACCAACACATAGACCTAGCAGCCCAGTACAACATGACCCACAGACTTGGGAAGCCCAGAAACTAACCCAAACTAGAACACTAGAAACTCCAAGAAGACAAAATTAAAATAGACATACTCGAATTAGAACAGAATAGTCCAAAAAATGCTAAAACCCTAGCTCCTTTATTCTTCTTCTCCATCTTGCACTTCTAGCTACTCAAGATCAATTCTTTTCTTCACATTCCTACATATTTTCTTCTATTTCCACCCTATCTTTCACTATTGCTCTTCTTATTTTAGGATTTTTGAGATTTTGGAGATTTTAAAATTGCTTTTACTTACCTACTATTTTTGTTCTTTCTTTTACTTAATAAGGTAATTCCCAAGCTTCATTCTTTTATTTAGGAGTTAGATTAGCTTAAATTAGTTAGTAAATAATAAAGATTAGTTTATTCTTAGGTTATGCTTAAAATGTGAAAATTTTAAGATTTTTATAATAGGAAATTCAATGTTGCAAATTAATATTGATTTATGTTTGAATTGCTGTTTGATTGCTTATACAAGGCCAAGGAATACTTCTTACCAGTGGTTCGTAAAATAGGAAGAAATTAAACCAAGCATATATTGCCATTTTATGAGTACATAATGTGTATTTCCACATTTTTACATATTTTCTAAACTTCTCTATACTTTGAATTATTAATTATTTACTATCATTATTTTCTATGTATTTTAATTCTATATATGTGTAGAGCTTTAAGCACTTTTGGGACAAGCACCTTAAAAATTTTCTTAAGTTATCGTAATTAAGAATGGTACTAAAATGACTCTATAATGAGGAAATTAGTTTATGTGACTTATTTGAAATGGTAAATTATTGGACTTTATTGTATAATGTTCTTTGAAAGGTTATTATGGATGAAGTGATAATGTATTAAAGTTTTATGTATGCTTGTAAAATTAATTTTTGATGAGTTTATATTGCCATTTTATGAGTAGATAATGTGTATTTCCACATTTTTACATATTTTCTAAACTTCTCTATACTTTGAATTATTAATTATTTACTATCATTATTTTCTATGTATTTTAATTCTATCTATGTGTAGAGCTTTAAGCACTTTTGGGACAAGCACCTTAAAAATTTTCTTAAGTTATCGTAATTAAGAATGGTACTAAAATGACTCTATAATGAGAAAATTAGTTTATGTGACTTATTTGAAATGGTAAATTATTGGACTTTATTGTATAATGTTCTTTGAAAGGTTATTATGGATGAAGTGATAATGTATTAAAGTTTTATGTATGCTTGTAAAATTAATTTTTGATGAGTTTCAAATGATTTGATATTAGAGATGTTGATTGCCATAATTGAAAGCCTTTATGAGCTTCTCATAGTTGAAAGGAGTATGGATTGAGATTATTTTAAACTATTGATATATGAAACTATTTATTTTCAATAATTTTCTTATATAACTGTTACTTATATATATACATTTTGTTTTGCTATTTTTTTATAAACTTGTTTTAGGAAAAGACTAGTTGGAAACTTTGACTAACTGTAACAATGACATTAGCCTTAGTGTACCTTAGTTTGAACCCCTATTAGCAAAGGAGTTGCTAACCCTGTGTGTTGGCCAACACATGTGGATTGATTTGTGGTAACCTGATGGATTGCTTTAGAGCTAAGAGCTGTCTTGAAATTGTTAATTCATGAGTAGAATGCTTGTGTTTGTTAATTATAACTGGAAATCTCCCACCCCAAGATGGAATTTTGATAGTTTATGTATTTTAAAATTTATTAGCTTTGATTTTGATTATTTATTTATCATGACTATATTGTATTGAAATTTTTTTACCATAAATTTATATTAATGATGATTTCCTATACTATGATTAAAGAACCTACTATCTACCTTTAGTTTAAAACTTATGTTTTAGTATTCTACTTCTAATGAACATTCTAATTGTTATTTTATCAAATATGATTGTATAACTCTTATAATATCTTTTTATATTGAAAAGCTATTTAGTTCTTTCGAAGGAAAAACTCATGTCATAGCTTGTCTTATTTCCATTGGAAATTCATATTATCTATTTATCGAATCAATAACTCATTCTTTTCATTGTAATGTTTTTCATATAAAGATTTGGCTTTAATTCTATCATCTTCAGCTCCTTAGAGAGAGAGAGAGAGAAGTATTCTCTTATGGTGAGTCGCACTTTATTCGTGTGGGCTTAATATAGAACTTTTACATATTTTTGAAAGTTATAAAATTATGAATACTCTTAGATGTGCTTCATTAAACTTATAAGCAGACCATGCTTCTGTTGACATATGTATATGTATTTATTATAATTTACAAAGGATTGTATGATTACCAAATGATATGAATTTTATATTAATATATGAATTAATAGATGAATGTTGAAAAATGAGAAAGTCCGTGTGGGACTATGTGCATATGAAAAACTAGTGATTGTGTAATGGCTATATGCCTTTTTAAGTTTGAAATAGGTTACAAGTTATTTTATAAAGTTTTAAGCTAACATGGCCTATAAGGTTTTGTTTTTTCCTTAAGGTTATGCGTCGGTCAAGGCCCCTCATTTCCAATCATGACATTTACAATATTCGAAGTAGATCTCCACTTAAATGAGAAGAACTATTGAAAATTAACATGACTTAACTAAGCAACTTCAAACCAAAAGGCTTATTTTCTTTATCACTATGTCCTTTATGAAAATTAACTAAAAAAGGATGATAATTTAATCGAATCCTAGGTAAAGTTTTAATAAACGTATCATTAAATTTAAAATTTTCACTTAATATTGCAAAGAGCTTTATCCAACTTTTCAAAGAATTAAAGATAATTTGCAAGTTTAGGCTTTTTCCATGTAAATTTACTACTTTACATGTCAACTTTAATTAAATTACATGAATTGATTTTATCATTAAATAGAAAAACTCTTTGTTTATTAAAAGGAAAACTCTTTTTCTTCTGATCTAGATCTCTCATATCATTTAAGTCGCCAATCAATAGCTAAGGTATTGTCACATTATCATAAAATCCACACAAATCTTCTTAAAGAATAGATTTCATCTCTAGATTAAGATTAGAATAAATAAATATCAGAAGCTAATTATCATCATCTTGTTTCACCATGAAAGGAAGGTATTAAAAGTTATTGACCGGTAATTCCAAACAGACTTTACCACTTTTCAAAGCCACCTAAATTCTACTTAAGAATCCATCTCCTTATACTAATTCCCATTTATCAAAACCTAACTTTTTAAATAAATTTCCAACTTGGTTATTACCCACCTTTGTCTTTAGTAAAGCTAACATTTCTAGGTTATTAGATTCTAAAAATGCATTAACTTACCTATGAAATCCTCTTTTCTTGCATCTATACAATTTCATACTACAATTTTTTATCATAATAAAAATATAAAAGGTAGAAATCCATAGCATATAAAGTCCTTAAACTATCTCTATCACCACCATCCTCTCATGCTCAACCTTATTTTAATCAAAAGGATTTTCATTTTCCTTCATTACCTCATTACTAGAAAAATTAATATTTTTATCTAATGGGTTTTCATTCATGAGCACATATGAGAGATGTTATCTTACCTCACCATTATTTATTTGAGATGAAAGAGTTAAAATTACACCAATGCCATCCATACTTAAAGATATGGCCAAAACATAAGGTACTTAGGAAACATTAATGTCCATCATATTATTCTTCTTATCATGCTTTACACCTTCACTCATGTTATTAAGCACATTACCCTTGAATTAGCATTTTGAAAGCTCCTAAAATGTTGTACTTGGAGTCTTATTTAGAGCTTGAAATAGATGTCTAGAAGGAGTACTCAAGGTCATTTTTTCCATATAAGAGCATTTAACTTGCATAACTTCTTTTTAGTAAGCTAACATTACATTTACCATGACAATATCACCTTTATTAGTAGAAAACCCAACCTTCACTTGTCTTTCCTCACCATATTTACTAGTGTTGTCATTCTTGAAAGCTTCATTATTAAGTATAGTAAATCATGGATCCCCTAATTTCATTCCTCTATTTTTCTATACATTACCAGCCACACCTAACGTCTAATTAACTCTTTTCTAGCCACACTTCTTGCATTGCACAACCATCCATTCGTTATATTTACTCTTATTATTAGTATCTAAGTTAGAAGATTTTCTATTAAATTTGAGTTTTACACTTATATTCTTATTCCTATTTATCTCATTTATGGTCTTTAGATAGTGTTATTTTGAATGAACTATTGATCACAGGTAAAGCAAATTATGTGAAGGCTTTTATACTTAATACAATAACGTTTCCTTTAAAAAGAAAATTCCAAGAGCAGCTTCTTCTTCAATTCTACTTTAACACAAATATAAACAAATTTACCTTTTGTTTGATCTATTATGGTAGCATCCATTTTTATTATCTTACCATTCCTATTCCTTAGAAAAGTGAGAAACTTCTAATCAAAACATTTAATGGGCAAATAAGGAATACGAACCTAAGCAACAGTTTTCTTTATTACATTATCAACTAGATTAAATGAAGGATCTTAAGTACACACTATTATATGATGATAAAAAATCAATTACAATTTTTTTGTGAGAGCAAATTTACAATCATTAAATGCACTAAATTTAACTAGGTTGTGGTTATTTAGTAAATCAATGATGTCTAATATATTATCCTTAACCCAAAATTAGTGAAGCTTATTGTCCAAAATCTAAAACCCTATTTCACACTTAAGGAATTTAATTATTAAGGTCCTTTTCCATAACATATTCATTCTCTCCTCCTCAAATTGGAAAATAATTATTTTAAGGCAAGGTCTTCTTTCATTCATATCTTCCACCACCCTAAAACCACTAAAATCATCATCATTTTCCATCTAAATCTCCTTTTCTGGCATGGGACTATCCTTCTTTGCACTAAACCTTTCATCATCTACTAAAGTATCTTTATGTGATTTTCTTATCTTTCCACCCTTTCCCCTATAGTTTTTAGCACCTTATCATCATATAAAACCACCCTCTACCTTTTTAAGAGACATCATTATCCTTTTGCTTATTTTTTTTTCACATTGCACTTTATTAACTCAGCTTCCTTCTTAAACATTGGTAGAAAGGCTCACATCTCACCTTTGTAGCAATCAACCTTTATTAGCTAAAGCCTAACAAAGCACATAGAGGTTATTTCAAAAAAGTGTGGTTTTAGTTTGAATCTTTATGACTTTATTTATAAAATATTTCCAAAAAAATATTTATTGTGGGTAAAGTATTCAAAATGTATAAGACACCTTTTTAAAAAAAAAATAAAGAGAGTCGAGGCAATTGACTATTTTTTTTAGTGTTATCATAAGAAAACTCTTTCATTATAAAATGGTTAATTTAAATCATAATTACAACTTAAAGGGCAAGTTCATCACTAAAGCTATACTAAGGTGCTAATAATCTCACTTGTCTTCATTAGCCAAAAGTTGATGCCTTCTTATGATGAACTTGTGACATATGCGATAAAATAATGACTCGATACCATTAAGTCAACTATTAGTAGTTTTATTTAGGAATAGACAGTAGCAATGAAATTACTATTGGTAAATGGGTTAATAGACACCAAATGTATATTCTAACATTAGTAATGATCATTTAAATATATTAAATTTTAAATCTAAAAAATAAATCCATTCATAAATATTTATTAATAGAATAAAAAATTCTATTTTTAAATTACTAATGGATTTAGTGAAACACTAATGCATGAAAATTTAAAAATTTATTTAGTAGTGGAATGGAATCTTTTTAAATTAGCAATGAATTTAGTGATAAATTTATAAGAAGTCATTGTTAGTTCGATCGATATTTGGAATGCATTGTTTTATTAAAATAGGTTAATATTGGACTTATTTGTCATTAACTTCATTGGTAATCTAGTCCTTATATCAAACTCTAATGTCAATCTCCTATTTTCCCTTTCTACATCCCTTCTTTTTTTTTCCTTTAATGTTATTATTGCATTTTTGCCTTTTTCCAGCTTGTTTGCCATTGTCATTCGCTTCATCATTAGCTACTTTCCATTTCAATCGATGAGTTTTTGTTAATTTATTTTATTTTGATGTTTTTCCATTGTATCCTAATTTTAAAGTTTGAATTTGTTAATATGTTACATATCTTACTTATTTTGAGTTCAATTTGTATGATTTAGGGTATAGGAATATTTTTGTTTATTTATTTGTATGATTTTTAGGTTAATTTATTGATTTCTAAACAAGCTTATTTCCATGTTCTAATTGGGTATTGTGTTCTTTCTAGAAAATTATATTTTAATTTTTTTAAAATTTAAAAGATGGATATCATTGGAAATTTTATTTTTTAAATTTTTTAATTTTTTAAATGAGTATTCAATCATAAAAGATATACTTTAAAGCAATAAATTGGTTTTATTCATAGTGCTAGTCTCTTTCTCCTCTTTATCATGAAGTTATGTGATTAGTAATGTAATTGATAGTGCCTATTCAAGATATAATTGTTTGTAAGTTAAACTTTTAGCTCAGTTACTATAAATACTATAGTTTACAATAATCTAGAATAATGACAATTTTTCTTCTAAGTTTTGTATTTGTGATAGATCTTATAACTAAATGACTTCATTAACTATCAAGAGCTTGTAATTCAAGTGACACCTAATGTTCTTTGAAGGCTTTATGTCTTCTGTTGCATCTAGAATTTAATCTGATCCTTATGTATATGTATCCAATGGTTTGATCACTTCTATAATAAAAAAAATGACTTCATTAACTTATAACCTTAGATGATGTTGTTGTACTTAATAGTTCAAATAATCTCAATTGTTATTAAGGCTTTTTTATGAAAAATATTTTTTGTAGAAATATAGTTATAAATTGTTAATATGGTAGAAATATTTAATATGTTTCATGCTAAATGTAAAGAATTTGGTGGAAAATAACATCCTATTTTTTAAGGAGAGAGTTGTTTTCCTTCACTACTATGACTCTAGATATCATTTTTTTATTTGTAAAATATGAAGACAATATATAATTTCTTTATCCATATAGGAGCATATGATATTTTTTTATGGAAAATATCTTCCAAAATATAAATAGACCCTCAATTACAACTTTAGATGATGTTATATTAAAACTACGATGCAGTTTTGTATTAGAATTATATGTTAATTTAATAGTATGATAATTAACCATTTACTATTAATTCAAAATTAGTTTTAGTACTAGTTTTTAGGTAATCAGGCTTTGTTAAGTTAGAAAATTGAATATAATTCTTAGTTAACTTAGTATTTGTTAAGTTAGTAAAATTAAATTTTATTTTCAATTAAGTTAGAAATTAAAACTAGTTTTTAGTTCAAAGTATAAAATTAAAATTAGTTTTAGTTTTGGTATTAGCCTTAAGGTTGTAGTTGACTAAGTATTTGTTGAGTTAGGAAATTAAATTAATTTTTACTTGAGTTAGGAAATTGAATTAAATTTTAGTTAAGTTAGGAAATTGAACTAGTTTTTAATTAAGTCAAAAAACTAAATTTACTTTTTAGTTAACTTAGTATTTGTTAAGTTAGAAAATTGAATTAATTTTTAATTAAGTTAAAAAATTAATTATTTGTATAATTATAACTTAATTAATATTGTAATAATTAGTTATTTTATTTATTGAATATTATAAGGTATTATATCATCATTATGCAAATGTAGATTCATTTCCATCAAAGGTTTTGATCGTAAATTTAGAGGTCGCAATACTTACTTATTGACATCATTATCTTTACCCATTTTGAGCACCACCCATTAACACCTACAATAGCAGTAACATTAATTGTTGCACAAATACCATTACTGTCAGCTAGGCAAGAGTCCTAGATATCCTAACCCATTCCTTAAGACCCCACCTCATTTGACTTCAATTATTCTTTAAAATTGTGGATAAAAGTGCTAAAAGATAGGGAAAGACAAGGCATTAATATAACAAACTAATCAAATTCAATAGCAACCAATGCCAACTGATATGATAGGTTTGATTCCATTTATGCACTTCAAGCGGTTGATATTGGTTCAATTTCAGGAAAAAAATTATTTTTATAATTATAAGATGTTAGCAAAATAATTCTTAAATTATATAAATTTATAATTTTATCATTAAATGATGATTCATATAGATAATTCTATCCCTTTGTATAGTAATTTAGGGATGAAATTTTTAGCATGAATTTGATAAAAAATAAAATTATTTATAAGAATCATTATTTAAAAATAAAATTATAATTTTATATGATTCAAGTACCATTTTGCTAACACCTTATCATTTACCTCAATTTTGTTTCAGTCAGTTGCATTGAATTATTTAAGTGATCCTAACCAATCCCAACTTACAATTGTTACATAGGACATTGCTTCTATATCCTTTTTAATCAGTTAGCTTGCTTTTTCCTGACTTTAGACGGATAAAATACCCAAAAACCATTTTTTTAGAAACATTTTACCGGTTTGCTGTTTCTTCGAAACTAAATACCAAAATACGCACAAGGACCTGAGGGCGCCACATGATATGGCATTTTTTGGGGGGGGAAGTGGCTGAAGGCGCCATGTTGAATGGCGCCTTCGTGATTAAATTTAGGTTGGGAGGCGCCTTTCAACATGGCGCCTCCATGTTTCAAAATTTTTTTAAAATTTTTTGGGAGGCGCCATTTGATCTGGCGCCTCCCTCCCTATATATATCCTCCCCTTCCCCTCCGCAGCAACAGTAACAAAGAAACCTAGTTCCAAGCTTCGAGCCTCTCTGCAGCAACCACTTCTTCCCTTCTTTCTTCACAGCCATTGTTAGCTTTTTTCATATTTTCATTCATAAATTTTCATCCTTTGTTGCATCTGTACATCTCATCTGGCAACATTTGCTTCTTTGGAGCAGATCTGATCTTCTTTCCTGCTCTTCATTAGGTTAGTATTTTTATAATTTTTTATATTTATATAGTGGTAGAAAAATTTATATTTTATGTGATTATTATGATTTGTGATATGAAAAAATGATATGAAATTAGGAAAAGTTGTAAAAATTTATATGATCTGTGATAGTTGTGATTTGTACTGATTAACTTTTTTATAATTTCTGTATGTATATTATATATTTTATTAGTTATTATGAGAATATATTTATAGTAGGAGAAGATTTTTTTATTTTATGTTAATTATTATAATTTAGAATTTAGACTCACTTTGTGCAAATTTATATGTTCTGTGATAGTTTGTATTTTTACTGGTTAGTTTTTCTATAATTTGTGTATTTATATTATAATTTTTTTTAGTTATTATAAGAATATATTTTACATTGGGGGAAAATATTATTTTATGTTGATTATTATGATTAATGCTGTGAAAGTTATGATATAGGATTTAAGAAAAAAATTGAAGAAATTTATATGATCTGTGATAGTTTATAATTTTAAAAGAAGAACAAAGGGAATAAAGAAAAGTGTTTTAGAATAAAATTTACATTCTAGGTAAAAATTATTTTTAGATATATTTAAAATATAAAATTTTTAAGGATATAAATATGATAAAAATAAGATTATTTTTATTATATGTTCATTATTACGAGGATATATTATCCTATTAATCAATATTTTTTATATTAATTTTAAGAGTAATATATGTCAGAATAAGTAAATATCAATTGAGGGTATTTTGTAAAGACTTGATATTTTATGCATTATTTCTATTTGTTTTATTTTTTATTGTAACAATTTTGTTATTCTTTTTTGTTAACTCATGGTATTTAAACACATACACAATATTTTTTAACAGTAAGAAGATATTAATTATTTGATTATAAATGTATTCTATATAAATTAATATAATTCATTTAATTAATTAATCTATTATACAGTAAATTTTTTATATTTTATACTGTATGTATTATTTATTTCTTATTTACTCTATTGGTATTCTATTATATCTACTCGTATTGTCTATGGTTTAAAACACCTCATCATTAATTAACATAAATATTAATAAGTTATAATTTTTTTAGGCTTATTATAATATTTTAAATAAATTAAAGCTCTAATATACTTTTTTAATATTAAAAATAATTAATTTTACTATTATATTTAGATAAAATACTTAGTAATTAAATTAAATTTTATTTATATAGATTTTTTGAAATTTTTGGTGATAATAATTTTTGAATGTTATGTTTTAAAATTGAAATATACCAACTAAGACTTCTCTAAGGGTGTGTAGTTTCGTACATTAATTTTTCTAATTTTCACTCCACTTTGTTTAATTTTTTTCCCTTTCTTTTTTCAATCATTGTATTAGAAGTTCACAATGCAATATAATGAACTAATATAAATATAATATAATTTACTTTTTTGACTGTAAAATTATTTTTAATAATCAAATAAATTATTTAATAAAATTAATTGATTACATATTTAATTTTTTAACACTTATTACTTTACCTTTCACATAGCACCTTCTCCTTTGTTAACTCTATTTGGCTACTATTTTTTTTTATTTGACTTATATTATTTATGATTTAAATAATAAGATAATTACATAATATGACATAATGTAACATATTTAATTTTTTGGTGTAAAAATAATTTTAAAAAATTACTGTATGGGAAGCGTTAATTGAAATAATTAATTATATACTTCCAGTTCTAACTAAAAGTATTTAAGAATAAAAATTAACTAACAAGGAAAAATTATATTAATACTTAGCTGATAAAAAAATTTTAAACACTATATTTAAAATTAAATATCCGCTCAATAAAATGTTTATCTATGCTACTTTTTTTGTTCCTTTTATATAATTGTCTTGCCAAAGTATAATTTAATTTAGTCATGATTCTTTGCATAATTTTTGTAATGATACAATAATAGTAATAATTTTTACTTAGAGATTAAAGTTATTAAAATATCTAACAAATTTTCTTTCATGCAGAGGCCTTTTTCTATTTGCTTTTCCCAATACTTACCGGTTAGTATTTTATAAATTCTGTGCTTATATTATAATTTTTACTAGTCATCATGAAAATATCTTTTATAGTGGTAGAGAAATTTGTTTAGACTATTATGATGTAAATAATATGAGTTTTTTATTTTATATTGATTATTACGACTTACGATGTGAAATTATGATGTGTGAAAAATTTGTAGAAATTTATATGTACTGTGATAGGTTGTGGTATTAAAAAAAGAAAAAATGAGATAAAGAAATGTGTCCTAAAATAGGTTTTAGGCTCTAGGTGAAAGTTACATTTAGAGAAATTTTTTATGTGAAATTTTAAAATACCATAAGAGAGGTAATAAAAAAAATTTTAGGATATATGGATGTAACCAGAAGTCAGTGCATGTAAAAAAGAATCCATGGTAATCTACATAAAAATATACAAACAGTAATGTGTAAATAATTTTAGTTGCTGTTTAGTAATGGGTGTGAAGGGAGTAAGTTATCATGAAAATAGAAAATATAGTGTACTGAAAATATTTCTCTATTTAATTAGTATAAGTTGTGCTGAATAAACAAAAAAAATGACAAATTATGAATGAGTGTAGAAGTAGCTTAAAAATTTGCGGGAAAAAAATGTCGGCCTATAAAGCTCAGAATGGATTTGAATTGCGCGGGTAAATTATTATGTACTATTTACCAAATACATTACAAAAATAATAAAATATTCTGTTCATTTTACTTGTAATATTAAATACTGGTAGATTCGTTTGTAAAAACAAAAATTGTATATGATAATCTGTGTCAATTGTGAGGGGGCAGTGAATATTTTGCAGCTAGAAGTAACGAGATGAATAAAAGTGTAATTGCTTTTATATATTCAAATGGTACAATAATTGAGGGATCGATGGGAGTAATGTACGATGGACCTCCCCCAAAGGCACTGAAGTTGAAAGGATGCAGCACTATGGATGTCTTGCGTGAGAGAATTCATGCCCGACTGAAGCTTCACCAAGATTAAATTGTGGAAAAAATTATTTACAGGTTTTCACAGCATCAAACAGAGGCTCAGTACATGGCATACGAATTGGACGACGATGAAGACTTGGCATGTGCGGTAGCAAGCTACGAACAACATCCGACGATGACAGCCATGGAATTGTACGTGGATGTGATCACATCCGAATTGCACGCTGCCAACCTTGGTTATGATGAAAGAGTTCCAAGAACTGGACCACCCGTGGATCCAACGGCTTATGTCAGCACTGGTTGTTCGATGGTGCGGGAAGGCTCTCCTTACACAGGTGAATTTGAGTTCCACATTTCTGATAGTCATACTCCTGCATTGGACTCATCTGTTGCAGGTGTTTTCCCGGTAAATGCACCACGTACCTTGATGGGTTTATCAAGTGCCTTGCCGGTCGTACAGGAAGAATCCATCGATCCTGTATTAATGGATGCCCACCTAGAGTCTGGTTTTGAAGACGATGAGGTGTCCTGTAGTAGCGGTGACGATCGTGACACTGATGACGAAGAACGTGCCACTACACATGGAGACAGCGTACCAACGCGGTGTGTGAGGAGTGGTAATGCTGCACAGAAATCATGCGGTGTCCCTCAAGCTGCTGTCTTCTCTTACATTGATTGGGATGCCGTAAGAAATGCTAGTGAATTTTTGAAAATAATGAAAGCAAGCTACGATTACGGCATGGAGAACTTACAGGTTGGACAAGAGTTTGATTTCAAGGAGGCATTAATTGCTACAATCAAGCATTACCACATCAGACGGCACCATAGTTATTACGTGGAGGAGTCGGATACCAGAAGATTGAGTGTGAAGTGTGACAATTATGGGGATGAATGCAAATTCCGCCTTAGAGCGACCAATTTGAAGAATTCTGACACTTGGGCAATAACCAGATTTTCAAGGCCTCACACATGTGTTAATGCCAGTTTGACATAGGATCACAAGTCTCTTGACTCCGAGTATATCAGTTCCTTGATATTGGAGATGGTTAAAGTGAAGCAAGATGTTCCAATCTCGCTTATACAAGAGAGGGTGGAAGGCATGTACGGGTATAAGATTTCATACAGAAAAGCATGGAAGGCAAAACAAAAGGCAATTACCAAGGTGTACGTGATTGGGATAAATCATACGAAGTGCTCCCCAAATGGTTGGACATCTTAGGCTACTGTGACCAATGTCTGTTCAAGTTGGAGTCAGGAGAATTCGTCACAGTTGACAACCGTGTTGATCCGCAAAAACATGTTTTCAACCGAGTTTTTTGGGCTTTCAAGCCGTGTATTGCTGTGTTTTCGTACTGCAAGCAATTCATACAAGTTGATGGAACACATCTGTGTGGCAAGTACAGAGGCGTGCTGTTGATTGCTACGACTCAGGACGGTAACAAATGTCTTGTCCCTCTTGCCTTTGCCATTGTTGACAAGGAGAACTATGAAAACTGGAGTTAGTTTCTGGCATTATTACGGATAAATGTTATGAACCAACTAGGAATATGCCTGATATCAGACGGACACCGAGTTATAAAAGATGCAGTAGCCAACGAAGCCCTAGGATGGCAGCCTCCTCATGCATATCACCGGTACTGTATCAGACATATTGCCAGCAATGTTCGCAAGTAGTGCAGGGATGACAATATCAAGAAAGCTATCCTTAAGATTGGTACGCCTTACAGCGCAACTTCGTTGTTGATCCTTCTTATTTTAAAAATGTATGTATCTAGCAGTTCAACCCGGTTAACCTATTTGTCTCCTTCTGTTCAGCATATGAGCCCAGTTGGGAGAAGGCCATGGAGAGATTGGAGAACCTTAACAAAGTTAACGAGGAGATCCACAGGAAGTTGATCGCTATTCCGATGGAGAAGTGGACGCTTGCTTATGATGAAGGCAAAAGATATGGTCATATGACGACTAACATAGTAAAGTGCATCAATGGACTCTTCAAAGGATTATGGAAGCTACCAATTACAGGCCTTGTTCAACAAACATATTATAGATGTGTCAAGTACTTTGTGGAAAGGGCAAAAGAAGCATATGTTGAGCTACAGCAAGGTCACATATATGCAAGCAGATTCAGACAGGAGCTTGCGACTATCTAGTCACGTGCCTCTTCTTACTACGTTTATGCTTATAATAGACAAGGAACTAGATTTGAAGTGGTGGAGGGCCCTGATATGTCTACGGGATCATGTGGAAAGGTCGTCCAGGTGTTATTAGATAAAAGGCAGTGTGAATGTGGACAATTCCAAGCATATAGGTACCCTTGCGTTCATATTATTGCTGCTTGTGCCTCAGTCAACATATCGTGGGAACCATATGTTGACACTGTATACAAACTTGACACCGTACTAAACTGTTACAAATCTGAGTGGTGGCCGATCGGGGAGTGGTTGCAATGGAATAACCTACCACTATTTCCTATAGTGGTGCCAAATTATGGAAGACTGCGTGCAAGGGGACGACCGAAGTCGTCACGAATCAGAAATGAGATGGATTGGCCTCAAGAGAGTGCTGTCAAGCAAAAATGCGGTCTCTGTAAGGCGGAAGGTCATAATCGTAGGCGGTGCCTACTGCTACAACAAGAGGAGGGCCTTTCTTCACGTTGACTTTGGTTTTTACTTTTGCAGACGTATGTTACGAAGTACGTTAACTAATGTTATAAATGTCACAATTGGATGATGTGTTTTGTTTTGCAGTTGTAAAACTGCAGGCTACTACGTATATATATGTTACCCCATTACCAGTAATGTTAACAAAATACTTAAAAATAGCAAGTGCCAAATTTTTACTTATGTGTATCTTTGTACGTAATTTACACATGTATGCTATATTAGTATATGTTTAGATTCCATTCTAATGCAATTCTTGTCATGGCAGATGGCATCCACATCTCGACGCGTTGATCCTGGACCACGGGATCCTTCATTGCTGACGGCCCAGGCCAAACACATATCCTAGTTGATTTGGGCAGGCCATGTATAGAAATAGTTAGAACTTAAGAAAGTTGGTTGAACAGTTTCTGAATTGTCAGACGCAATAACTAGTAAATTTTTTTTGTTTTGCAGCCTGACCGTGTGTTGAGGATTCGACGGGCTCATCACTACCATCACCAGCAGCCGCTGGAGTTGATTGTCCCCTTCTTACGAGAGGTAGGTTTCTACGGAGTGGCGATGTGCGAGTTTGTGCCGATCGACCATCAATTGATCAGTGCATTTGTAGAGAGGTGGCAGCCGGAGACACACACCTTTCACATGCCGTAGGGGGAGACGACCATTACATTACAGGATGTTGCTCTCCAGCTCGGCCTACCCATTGACGGTCGTGCAGTGACGGGGCCCACTGTGTGGGGATGGGGAGCCCTGATAGAGGAGTATCTAGGACTGTAGTTACCAGTAGACGAGAATGTCATCAGAGGGGGGCGACTGAGGATGAGTTGGCTTGAGAGGCATTTCACTCATCTTCCAGATGATGCGGATGAGGTGACAGTGCAGAGATTCACCCAAGCCTACATTTTGCGTCTCATTGGTGGGACGTTATTTCCAGACCACTCCGGCACATATGTCCATCTCATGCATTTACCCTTGTTCGGACACTTACATGAGGCTGGGACGTACAGTTGGGGATCTGCTTGCCTTGCCTATCTGTACAGAGAGCTCTGTAAAGCCACTGCTCCGGATTACAGGGAGATTGGAGAGTGTTGCCTACTACTGCAGCTTTAGGCATGGGATAGATTTCCCACTATCGCCCCCGCGATTATTGTTTCAAACATACCAGAGGGGAATGCAGGGATTGATCCCCTAGCCCGCAAGTAAGAAAAATTTTCAACTTCCACTTACAATTAAGTTCACTTTAAAGTTGCTTAACTTAGTTATTGTACTTGGTAGGTGGCACTATTAGAAGACGTTCCAGGATAGTCCAGCACACAGCCTACCCCATTACAGATACGTGCTGGACCGTTTTCGACTTGACCAGGTATGTAGGGGATAATGGATATTTTTCTTTCAGGTCTTTGTCCATTTCATTATCACATTTAAATGACAACAAAAATTTACAACTTCAGATCGTCTGGATCCCATACACCGAGGAGGTCACCGCATCACTGCCTCAGTACTGTTTTGACAGGAGCGACATGTGGACAGCAGTGGTGCCACTCATTCACTTTCAGATTGTCGAGTGGCACTAGCCTGATAGGGTTTTGCGCCAGTTTGGACTACGCTAGGCTATTCCTAAGCCACCGAAGTAGGTGGTGGACGTCCATTGCCTTCACTTGTCCGATTGGCATGACGAGGAGTGGCACATCCGCCATCAGCCGTACATTGCACTCTGGGATATCCGGCAAGACTTGTGCGTTATTGCCAAGCCGACCGCAACCCTAGTTCTAGGCCCACGATCCGATTATATGTTATGGTACAGACAGGTTACCAGGCGATGTATTACACCTGTTAGGGGAGTGCTAGACCTTGTGGTAAAACTTCGTGCTAGTTTTCTATGTCTGATTTTCTTCTCGTGCATTAGTATTGTAACTAACTTTAATGTCAAAAATTTGCACAGGTAGATGAGGTGTCCGCACTACAAGACTTCACTATACCTGATGGGCAGTCTAGGTTCTCATTCGATGCGCTCAGATTGGCGACGGACTCCATACTTCACGCTATTTAGGCGGTCGATGACTCACATGCGGAGCCAGCACCTCATGCCCATCATATCCCAAACCCTACGGAGGGTGACCTTGATCAGCCTCGTGCTCGTCGACGTCATCGCACTGCTTCACTGCCTACATCGCAACCTAATGTTCCGTCCGCTTCGACAATGCAGCAAATTCCACCATCGACTGCTCAGGACACCATGATGATGATGTCGGACATTGCTGCCTCATCTCATATGTATTATACTGCACTTGATGATCCTTCATCCTCCATCATGTTCCTGCCTGTACTATTTCGTCCATCATCACCCCAGATGTACCCGTTTACTTCTGGTGTTCCATCCTCGTTCCAGACATTTTCACACATACCAGGAGTTTCATCTTCATTCCATGCCTTTCCTTCTGGTGATGCTAGTCCATCACAGCCGTATCATCCTGCATTTGATTTTTATACTCAGGATCAGGGATTAGCACTTGCTGGCATGATGACAGACGACTCAGAGCTTGTAAATAGAGGTGGAGGTGGAGGTGGAGGCAGAGCGAGAGCCAGGGCCAGAGGCAGAGCTGGAGCCAGGGGCAGATGAGCCACAAACACCGGAGATGTGACTTCTGAGCCTGCGCAAAGGGTTAGTAGATATGGCCGCCACATTACCGATCCTGGATGTGGGACTGGACATCACTTACGTAGACATTAGCTTTTTTTTCATGTTTATTGTATATTTATGCACATCATCTTACTACTTTATTACCAAACATCAGCATTTAGGATGATTTTCATTATTATGACATTTTTATTTTCTTTCGTAGGTACTAGTATCCATTTTAATTACCAATTCTTACAACAAATACACAATCAATTGGTTAAAATACCAAAATACGGCTATTTTATAAATTTTTTCTACTTTACCGTAGTTTCAAAAGTATTTACCAAAATACACAGGGCAACACATTGCATGGCGCCATTGGGCGCCCGCTGAAGGCGCCATTTCACTTGGCGTCTCCTAAGCCCCATTTCATAAATTTAATTTGGGGCTGGGCAAAAGTATCAATTTGCTATGTTTTTAAAAATTATTTTTTTGTTTTACCATTCTTGCAAAATATTTTATCAAAATACGCACTGCGGCGGAGAGACGCCAAACCAAATGACGTCTCTGGGAGCGGTCCAACCCCATCTCCTAAATTTTAAGTTAATATATAAATAATAGAAAATAGGGGAGTTTAAAATAATTAGAATATTTAATTTTTTTCTAAAAGTAATGATAATGACAACTCCCAAATTTAATAACTAACATTATTAATTTTTTTTCTCACTATTGTTATAATTATCCATTCTCTTATTTATTTACCATGTTAAAATACATAACCAATATTAAAATAAATTAATAAATTTTCTCTTCATAATTTGAAATATATAATTATTTTTTAATTTTATTTTTTATCATTATTTATTTTAATATTATTAATGAAGAAAGGAATAAATAGTTATAATAAATATAAAAAAATTAATAATATTAATTATAATATTTGAAGGATAAATAACCATCATCCTTGTAAATGACATTAAATACTATATTTATTCAATACGTTATGAGTTGAGTCTACCAAATATATTATTGGAATAAATACAAAAAAAAACAAACATGTCTATTTCGTTATATATATATTTTTTAACAATCTTTAACTTCGTATATAGAGAATATTATTGAATAATTCAATAAATTTGCTTATGTGTAATAATGTATTAAATAATTACTTGTAATAATATAATTCCGAACGGTGGAAGTTTATAACTCTGAAAAATGATAAATATTAAGTGTTATTAGATCAAATTTTGAGAGACATTAATATAACTTACGTAATTTTTCTTTATTGATCCTATATTTTATTTTAATAATATTCAATTATTTATTAAATATTTATTACTTTTATTATATATATTATTACATTAACTACTTTCTTATTTAATTCCTCTAATAAATTTATGTATTAAATATCAAAGTGGAGTTAACATATTTTTATATGACATTAAAAATAATTATGAAATAAGTAATTTATTTTTAAAATTTTTTTTTGAGTTACAATCACATTATTTATTTTTAAAATTTATATTTTGAAATGACATCAAAATTAATTATTTTTAAGAAAAAATAAGAGAGTGAGGGCGCCACTTTGAAAGGTGCCCTCAAGGCACCAAAGGCGCCACCTTAGATGGCGCCTTCGCCGCGCTCCAAAGCCCGTGAACGCCATCCAATTTGATGCCTCTTACCTTCCGTGCGTATTTTGGTAATATGTTTGCGAAGAACGGTAAAACGGAAATAAGTTTACAAAAAAATACTAATACGGTATTTTTGCCTAACAAAGTTCTTTATATAGGGTACAAAGATGGTCAACATCTTAGTACTATATAGATAACTTTGTCATCTGTGTAGATGTCATACTTATACAGATAATAAATGTCATCTATATAGGTGGCCTGCATATTTTTTTGTATAAAATTACAATCTACTATTAAAAAAATTATATTTTTCATTAATTTTTTAACATATTTATTTTTAATTTAAAAAATTTATTTGTAAGTGATTGATAAAAAAATCAATTCACAATAAAATATTTTTATAATTATCAAGTATCATTAATGTAAATATCATAATATTAACTGTAAAAATAAATAAAATAAATATTGACTCCTAATAGTATATAATAAAAAATTACTCTGCATCGATATATAATATAAAGTATCAAATAAAAAGTAAATACATGATATATACAAATATATATAATAGTTACATAAAATAATAATCATCATTGTCCTCGTCCTTACCATCACCTAAAAGCACATGCAAAAGTTAGGATGGAAGTGGTTGTGGTTGTGGTTGGGGTTGGGGTAAGGGTAAGGGTTGCTACAGGTAAGGAATCAAAGGATGCTACAAAGTAAAGGAAAATTGAGAAACGAATTTGGATGATACTCTTGGCTGAGGGATATTTATCTGAGGAGGAGGAAGAGACATGATAGGTCAAGGGAGAAAGAATCTCATAAACCACTAGGGGTGGCCAAAATCACATAAACCGCTTTGAACCAATCGAATCATTTTATATTTGGTTAGTTTAAAATGGTTGGTTATAAAAAATAGTTTAATTCAAACAAAATTTTTATTTTTTTAGTTTTATTTAGTCGATTATGGTATAATAATTTTCATCCATGTTAAATTATTATTAACCAAATTCTTGCAAAACATAGGAGAACTTGTTTTATAGCAGCCCTTCCTATTACTTAAATGTTTGACCTTTCAATTCAATGCTAATAGCTCACCAGACCATGATATAAAAGATTAAATTATAGATAGTTTCACGTCCTGCCATCTATAATTTAATTTCAGTTCCAAAATTTGTTGTGGCATGACACGTAGACAATCATGTGTCCTTTCAACTATACGTGGCATATGTTATGATGAGGAGTAGCAGACCTAAAGAGCCAAGGATACAACATTCAATGTTCCTGCATGTGGGGCTTCAACAAAAAGATGTATAAACAGTGCGTTTTGGCTTGGATTGTCTCTTTTTCCCTTAACTTTCATGAGTTACAAGCTGTAAACCAGCCATTTTTTATTTGAATATCTTTTTCACACATCTCTATAACTCCTTCTCTCAAAAACCCTTAACCCACCACATATTGAAATTTAAATTTGCCCTACCACCATCATTCTAGGTATGAGGAAGATCTACCAAAGTAGGCTTCATCTTTTAATTCATGAAAAGCTAATGACTAGCAGCTTTGTCTTCAAAAGTATGAATTTTTTTTCTTTTTATTTATTCTGGGTATGAGTTAGTTCTTAGCTTTTTTTTATATAATTTTTGTTGTTAGAAACTCAAAATGATTAAGTTAGGATTTTTGTTCATATTTTATTTTTATTTTTGTTTTATTGTTCCTCTGTTTCAATGTTTTCCACAATACCTAAATTAGTGGCTTTTCAATAAATCAGGAGATATGTATGGGTCAGAGAATGATTCGAGTTAGTGAAATAGCTAACCATTTTAAACCGTTTTCAACCGTTTTCAACCATTTGTAACTGATTATTTCAGTTAGGAACGGTTTACATAATAATTTCAATTAGTTACGAGAGTTCTAGGAAATCAATAGGTTAAAAATGGTTAGTTAGTTTTTGAACTGAAACCGACCAAAACCGAAGTTTGCCCAACCCTGTAAACTACAAAGTAATATGTATCACCTCAAGTGTAATGTGAGTTTGTTGTTACACTTGCTCATAATAAAGAATTCATTGCTCCGCCATAACTAAGGCTTGCTGACTCTGGGTAACGTCGAAGGAAATGCTATAGTAAATAAACTAGTATTGGGGTTATCATGTGATATCCTAGGAAGCATATGATCAACCACCCTTCTATGCCCTCAACAAGTGTTGAGCATCTCATCAATAACAGCATGCTCATTAAGCTCTGATAAACCTATCGAAGAACTATTGGAGGAATCACTAGACTAGGAAGATCAATAGCTTACCAGATCTAGCATCTTGGTCTTGATTTTCAACAAAAATCATAAAGTTTGAGTAAAAAATTTTCCTATGGTAATTAAAATTATTTAATCCAAAATTAGTTACTTATATAAATAGTTTGAGCATCCAAATGCACCATTCCCTTGTATGATACGTATAACGCTCACAAAAATTCTCCCTCATTGGTTACAATTCACCGATGTTTTTATTTCTCTTTGTTAATTTTAGAACATGGTATTAATAATTAGTATGATTTTTTATAATAGCATGAAAAGGGACTATTAAGTTAAAATACCTTGTTATATCATGTTGCTATAATGGACTTTGATCCATGGGGATCATTGTACATCTTTTTTAACCTATTGTCTAAATTTCTTCTATATAGCTCTTGTATATTCAAATGAAAATATTTATAATTACAAAAGAAACTAATTGAAAGTTAAAGATGGAAGTTACTAACTTTACTTCTACCTTACTCTGTACTTATCACTATTAAAATACATGCATAACCTATCTTAATAATCAATCAAGATATTAATAAGATAAGCTTGCCTCACACTGTGTAGATCACAAATGTCATTATGAACTTTGTGTTGCAAGAAATATTGATGTAGAACAAACTTCCATTCTTTGAATTAGTTAATTGTCGTCTACTGGATACTAGTAATCATGTATCCTTGCTTTCCGTGCTTAACATTTATGAAATCAAAATGGGACTACATTAAAAAATATGTAAAAATGTTATAATTATTATATCCATTTATCTTAATATCAAGAATAAAATAATGTCAAATATACATTTAATAATACCTACATTGACTCTTTGCACAACACACTCTCTCCGCTTCCCACGTACTTGCTTTCAATTTTTTTGAAAAGGCTCATAATGTTGCCTAACCAACATTCCTATGTCATGTGCAAAATACTTAGATTTTAAATAGATTGCTTACCATGTACCTATCTTATCAAAATGGATAGGTAATGGTTTACCATTATTCTTTTGGATTTTCTGGTGGAGGGTTAGGGACCTTGATTTGTTGTAATGCTATCAACTTGAAGTAGTTTTCAAATATAACACATTGTTAATAACATATCTTTACATGAAAGAAATGCAAAATAAAGTACTTGACTCTAATTAGTTTTACCTATCTTGTACTAGGAAGGAATACGAGTGGGATTGTGTGGTAGGTCATATCCACTATCTCCCTTATAATAGTGTGACATAACATCAGTCATGGGTATCAAGCATCATTATATATGATCAAACACATAAAATAGTCATTATAATAGGACATAGGTAATACTTATGAAAAAATATTATATTTTTTCCATCCAAGGTAATCTACATTTGTATTTACAAAATGAATTATTTGAAATGATCAGTACAATAGGACACAAATATATACTTACTATAAAATATCAAATTGTCAAGATACAAGCTTAATACTATTTTAAAAATGAAAAAGTATTAACCTTAACTAGATTTATTATCCATGAATGCTATAAGGTCATCATCCTCTTCATTAGTTTCATCATTATCATTGAACTCTAAAAGCTTCTCTTCTATGTAATCCTTAGTTGTTTCATCTTCTGAGTTGTTATTGTCATTTATGAAGTCATTAAACATTTGTAGAGTAAGATGAACATTTCTAGAAGATGAAACACAAGGAGAATCGTGATTTTGATCCCGTAAGGTAATCAAGTCAATATCTCCAAGATCAACTATGAGTGTAAAGTTTGCAGAGTTATTATCTTATAATAGGACATGTCATTGACACTAACATTGTTATCATTAAGGAGATGCCATACATCATGATGTATGATATTATTTACAACTCTCTAGTTTGATCTATTAAGAGAATCATCAATGTAAAAAACTTATTCTGCTTAAGACGCAATATATACAAATCATTTTTGTACTATTGAGAATTAATAGAAATGCTTGTCATGTTCTTATTTATGATAATTTTCTTTTTCCTATGATTAGTGTTATACTATTTACATTTGAATAAAGTCATAAAGTAATTATGTAAATAATTAAGCTTTATAACATATTTCAAAATATTGTAGAATGTGTTACCTTTAATTTTAGGCCAAAAATCTCACTGTTCTACATCTTATGCTTTGCATCTCAAGAAGTAATTACAAATCGAACTTTATTTACCACACACACTAAATATGATATAATCATGAAGCCTAGTCTGAAAGTTAAAGATAATAGCTTTTTAGTTGCCTCAGGGGATCTACTCTTATGAAGATGGTACATCTATAAAATTTTTAAAGTAAACGATAATAACATTAACAACTAAAACATAAAATTATGAAATTAGGTTGTAATGGATATGATAAAGAATTACCTTGGAGTAAAAGTAAAAAGGAAATTAGGTTCTTTACAGATGATCAATATTTTCACCATCACGTACTTGTAGTTGTTCCATATGTTTACTATACAATATAAGTTATTTAATAAGAACTAGAAAGACTCAAATGAAATACTAAAGAGTTTGGGGGATTTACTCCAGATATTTTTAAATTTTATGATATTTGTTTAGGATGTATCATATTGCAATATTTTAATCATTTCTGCCTAAATGAACAACATCCTTTTTGTCGATAAGTCGACACTAGATTTAAAAATCGATTGTCACCTTTCTATTCTCACATCAACTGCATCTTGATTTTAATGAGGTTGGATAAATTTTGTTTCCACCCTTTATGAATGCATAAAATAAAATGTTAATGCCTTATTTATAATATGCTCTTCAGCAATAGGACTTTTAAGTCGAACACGGTTCCTAACATTGTCTTTTAACTTTTTTATATATCTCTTATATGAATATATTCATTGAAAATAAATGGGAACCTCTAGCAATACTTCTTCAAACAAGTGCATTACCAAGTGAATCATTATGTCAAAGAATGCTGAAGGCTATATCCTTTCAAGTTTGCAAAAAATTAGTACATTGTCTTCCTTAGCTTGCTTAACATTTTACTTATTTGAAGTTTTTGCACAAATTTGGTTAAAGTAATTGCATAACTTAATAATTGAATAGACGAGCTCTTTTGGTAAAAATGTCTGCATTATAGATGCAAACAATCACTACATAATGACATGATAGTTATAGGATCTCAACCCTTTAATCTTGGTATCATTGTTAGTCACATTCTTATTCAAATTTCTAAAAAACCCATCAGGAAAGTTGACATTTTCAATAAACTAGCAAAACCACTATTGGTTGTCCTGATTAAATATGTATATAGCATGTGGTTTTATCTACTTAATCCTTTCCTTGTATAGGTGTAATTATGGACTTATATTCATGTTGGCTAAATCGCGTCTTACATTATCTATATTTTTCAATTTATATTCAATGTCTAATAGTGTGCTCACAATATTGTCATTAACATGCATCATATTAATGTTGTGCCTTAAGATCATTATAGGTTAGTATGGAAGTTCGAAAAGAATGCTCTTCTTACTTTAATTAAGTTCATCTACACCTTTTTTTCACTTAATTCCACCATATTGTCTACATTTTCTAGGAAGTCTTTGATATACCTTGCTTAATTAATCCATGATTATGTCATTAATAAACTTCCTTGGAAGGGCTCTCCTCTCAGTCTTTCCAATGAAATCTTTACTATTTCGCTAAGTGTGACTCTTCGAAAGGCAATGACGATGAGTAACATAAGCTATTTTTCCTCTAATCCACATTAATGGCGTATCTTCATTGCAAGTTGAACATGCTTTGTGCACTTATCCACTGCACTGAAAAAGACTACTTCGTGCAAGAAAGTTATTCACAATCTATAGTACAATCGCATCTTAAACATGCAATTCTTAGTAACATCTTGAGTTTCAACTCCTATCTCCCATAACTATTTAAACTCTTTGAGAAGCAGTCTTAAAAGAACATGAACATCTATATCTTTCCTTAAAGATTGTAGTCCAAGGATTAATAGCATTAATATGAAAAATGACTCTCTCATATAAAGCTATGGTATTGTAGCTAGTTATCATAATTGGCCACATGCTATAGACATACTCATAGCATCAAAAGAATTGAATCTATCCGCACTTAAACTCAATCAAACATTCCTTGGTTTCACTAAGAAATTAGGACATTTCTATTGAAATCTTGCCAAGCTTCTCTATTAACAGGATGTCATATAAATCCATCTTCAATGGATTGTCTTGTATGATGCCACTTATGTCCTTTGTTATGTGCCTTAATTTGTACAACTGCTTCAACCTAGGGGTTAATGGAAAATATTGTTGCACCTTTTAAGGAGCATTTTTCTTTTTTGTATTTTTATCAATCCATCAACTCTCCTCACGTATTAGACAAGTCTTATTTCTAGCATACTCTTTTGAGAAGAGTGCACAATTATATTTACAAACATGAATTGATTCGTACCTTAATCTTAACTTATTTAGCAATTTCCCTGCATTATAATATGATTTAGACAATTTATTATCCTTCGATAATGCTTCCTTTAATAACTTCAATAAAGAGTCAAATGACTTATTAGTCCACTTATATATTACTTTCAAATGCATAAGCTTAACTAAAAAGTTCAGGAAATAAAAAGTTATGCAATTGGGATACAATTCTATTTCAATCTCTATAAATAAGTCATCAAAGCTTTAGTTGTAAAACGTGTCCCCCTCCTTGGTGTCTTCAACTAATCTCTATCATTGTCATCCACTTGATCAACGACATAAAGGCTAATAAAGTCATGTATAATATCAATCATCTCATAAGCATTATTAAAGGTTACCCTACGCATAACATTAGCCTTAGATATATACTTTTCATCATAATGGACCTAGTTCTTATATAATAGATCAAATCTATTATTTATTAAGTGTACATGCATTATCTCTAATGTTTGGTACTACATATTTAAACATTTCTTACATAGACATGTTACTAGTCCTTTTTCATTGAAAAGGTTACGAGCTCTATCCACAAATGCAGTGGCATTATTTTAGTACTAATTGGATAATTAATCTTGTATGGTTATCCAACTTTTGTTAACAAACATATTGTAATTAGCCTACAATATCATAAGTCATCACATGATTCATTTATATGTGCATATTTGTTATGTGCTTTAAATCCACCTTATCACTCTAACTATAATAGGTATGATCCTGTTTCATTAGAGATATTCTTACAATTATTATTTTGACTTATCCGTAATACATTTCATACATATAAAAATTTTAGCAATATCTTTCTATAGTTCTCTGAGTGTGTATACTATATACCGATATAGTACACACCTAAAGAACAATTAAAAAAGAAGAAATTTCTATCAAGTGAAACAATGAGTAAATAAGTTGAACATAATAACTAAAGGACATATCCTAAACTGTTTAAATTTTTAGGATAATTTAAGGATTGGTTCGTCTAGAAAGACTAACCAACCTTCTAATAGGTCTAGATTTATAGTACAAATATATTTTAAATTTAACATATTATATTTTTTTATTATAACATTTTTAATAAAAATCTAAACTCATCTGTTTATGTATTGTTATGTTGATAATTCAATGATATATATTCTAACAATTAATTCGTTATCAACATTATCTATTATCTTTTTACTATTTTGAATGATTACTTAATAATATAAATATTCCACATCATCAGATATTACGTATATTTGATCAGTTTAACCCCCAAGAATTATTATACATTATCCTCTTAGTATAACTATTATTTCTACATGATATAATAAATTAGTTACTTTTATATGACTAAACCTTTGCATCAAGTGACAATGCCTTTTTTATTATCTATTATTATTTATATTTTTCATGCTTTAAGTTATCAATTAAATTATAAAATATTTTGCATTACAAAAAATTTAAATATTAATTATAATTATGATCAAAATATTTTGTGACCATTTTTTATTTACTCGAATTCTTATATAATTTAACAAATTGACAACAATTATATGACTTACATCTACTATTAAATTATTATATATTGTATTATCCATTTGTACTTACATTGTTGGTATTTTAAATTCTTTAATTATAAAACATTTGACATCATAGAAATTTTTTTATTTTCATTAATGTAATTATGAAATTTTCATACTATTATTCTTCAGATAGTTTCATTCTTGTATAATATAATAAATTAATTACTGTTATATAACTTACATATAATATTAAGTTATTATGCATTTCATTATCCATTACTACTTATACTTCTAGTACTTTAGATTGCTTGCTTCAAATCTTCTATAAAATAATAGATTAATTATCATATATGACTTATTTATCATATTAAATTATTTTATATTTCATTATATATGACTCCTTACATTTTTAGTACTCTAACTTATTACTCTCATTCTTATATAATATAAGGATTTAAATACCATTATGTAATTTACTTATAATATTAAATTATCATGCATTTTACTATTCATTATTCCTTATATTATTAGCACTTTAAAGTTATTACTTTCATTTTTGTATAATATAGTAAATTAATTACCATTATATGACTTACATATAATATTAAATTATTATGTATTTCATTATCCATTACTACTTAGATTTCTAGTACTTTAAATTATTACTTCAATTATTCTATAAAATAATATATTAATTACTATTATATGATTTACTTATCATATTAAATTATTATACAATTTATTATATATTACTACTTACATTTTTACTACTCTATAATTATTACTTTCATTTTTACATAATATCATGATTTAATTACCATTATGTCACTTAATATTAAATTATATGCATTTTACTATTAATTGCTCTTTATATTTTTATTACTTTAAATCAGTTACTTTCATTCTTGTATGATATAGAAAATTAATTACCTATGGTATGACATAGCCTATAATATTAAATTATTATCCATTTTACTATCCATTACTACTTATATTTTTATTACTTTATGTTATTTCTTAAATTATAAAATATTTCGCTATCGTAAAATTTTTTATATAGTTCATTACTATAATTATTAAAATAAATCATTGTCAATTTTTAATTACTTTCATTTTTATTAAATTTAATAATCTAATAAAAATTATATAACTTACTTATAATATTGAATTATTGTGTATTTTGTTCTCTATTGTTATTTAATGATATAATTTTATTAAGTGTTGAATACTTATTATTCAGTAATTTTTATATGAAGATTTAATTAAGTTATTTTATAAATATTCAAAATTATTTATTTTACTAGTATTTCAAATAATTGCTTAATTTACTAAATCTTTCACATCATAAATTTTTTTATATTTTTATTCATGTAATTATCAAAATTTTTGTTCATTATTTTTTATTCACTTTTACTTTTAATATAATTTAATATTTTAATTAATGTAATAGTTAAAATTGTTACAAATTTTATTATCCTATTTTCTAACAAACTCATCAAAGGTTTGACATAGTAAATATACCAACTATTATAAAATATTAATTTCACCAACCAATGTAACAAAGTATTAAAATAAAGTCATATTCAATTATTATATCAATATCATTGGATGTTTGAAGTAATCATCATACAAAACTATAGGAAATTATTTTTCACACAAAATATCATATTAAAATATACAAAATATTATTCATACTCATTATATATTTAACACATTAAATATATATGTTATTATACAAAAGAACGATTATATTAAACTAATCTATGACAGTATGAATTTATTTTGATGTATAATATTAAAACCATAAAAAAATTTAGTATATGACCTTTTCAACATATATCAACACAATAATGAACTAACAATCAACAAGTTCAATAAAAAATACAAAAATAAAAATTTAATTATTTAACCATATAATATACAAAAAAATAGTAAATAAATATAAAAGAATTGTAAAAAATAAAAAAATTGAAAATGACATTCTTGGAACTTGGAAGAACCGAGAGACGGAGAGTTGTTGCATTGGAGAAATGGTGAAATGAAAGGGGAGAACTGGATGGCCAAATATATAGATAAGGCCTATATAGATGATAAAATATCGCTTCTATAGGTCTATAATCATCTTAATAGCTATTATTTTACCCCTCAGGTAGAGGTGTACATGGTCGCCTGACTCGATGAGCTCGGTCGCCTGACTCGATGAGCTCGACCCGGAAAAATAGAGTATTTGGGCTCTTTTTTTTAGTTTGATAGGCTCGATAGAACTTTTTTTTATGGCCTGATTAATAATGGGCCAGACTTGGGCCAAGGCAAAAAAGCCTGATAGGCCCGACCCAACCCGATCCAATTATAATAATTTATTTTTAATAATATGATTATATATTAAAAAATATAATTATATCTAATTATTTTTAATATAAAAAATATTAATTTAACATATTAAATATTTTATATATTTAAATATCATATTATTTTTTTAAATATATATATTTTTTATTTTAAAATTTATTTTTATTAAAAAATAAAAAAAATTATATTTTTCGGGCTTTTTAATTTAAAATTTGGCCAGGCGGGGCTAATTTTTTTTAAAACTTAATCGGGCTAGGCCGGGTTTGGGCCTTTAATTTTATATGATTTGGCCCAATGGCCCGGCTCGAAACCCGCCCAGCCCGGCCCATGTACACCTTTACCCTCAGGCTTTTGAGATATGTGTCATCTGTATTGCCCTCTTGTCATCTGCATTTCTAGAGGCATATGTGTCATTTTATACTTTAACTCTATTGAGATGATAATTTATTGTTTGTATATCTTAAAAAGTCACTTATAATGCTTGCCAAAATTTGACCATCAAATTTTTGGCAAGATAAAAAATTTCAACCCTATCAAGATCACTTTATGTTGTCTATATAGGGATTTTTTATTTTTTAAACAAAATTTTTTAGAACTTATGCTAACAACATTTTATCATATGTGCAAGCTTTTTAATCTTTTTTTAAAAAATGAAAAACTTTATATAGATGAAAAAATATCATTTGTATAAATGTTATTTGTATTAGTGTAGATCTATATATATGAGTATTTATATTAAAAATATTATATATCATATTATAAATAAGTATATTAATTATTAAATAAATAAATTTGATAGGTTTGCAAATTACTTATTTAGTAATCTCAATCTGTCTTATTTAAATAAATTAATAGAATTAATTTAAATCAAAAAATAGATCAGGCAGTAAACTCACTATAGACAATTCAAATAAGTTTAATTTTTTTATTTACCATATTTTCGTAATAATTCAAATGAGTTTAATTTTTTTATGTTGTTGGATTTGGTCCATTTGGATCATAGACTGTGGGCCTCCAGATCCATTTTACAAGCCTAAGTAAACTCACAATATTGTCTAAATTGATCTGCATTCCTACGTGAGACGAGGTTTCCCCAAAGGCGCCGATTTAGGACCTCACCAAGCCGCCGCCGCCGCCGCCGCCGCCGCCGCCGCCGCCGCCGCCGCCGCCGCCGCCGCCGCCGCCGCCGCATTAGGATTCTCCTGTCCCTTTTGTATTTAGTTTTATTTTACTTTACCTACAACATTGTTATTGGTTTTGTATACCATCATCGTTTTGTTTTGTTCTGTTGTCACTTTATTATCATGTAATTTAAAAATAAGTAGCATGTAAGTGCTCTTTTTAGATCCGTATGAAATGCATAAAAGTGTTTTGTTCTTTCTACAACCATGGAAGACGACTCTGCCAAGCAGAATTTGTATCCGTGCATTTCCAAAGAAATGGGAAGGGTGAACTTTAGAAAAAGAAAGATATACGACTTTTAAAATTGTAGACTATAATAAAAATCATAATTAATTTTAAAATAAAAATAATATCTTTATTTTTAATAAAAATAATAAAAAAGTAGGGGGTCCGACAGAAAAAAATTGTATACAAATGTGGCCAGAGTTTCAAGTATAATTTATGACCTCCGTACAAACTCCACAAAAATTGTTTTGTGCAATAAGATTCGAGCCTTACAGATGTTTGACAAACAGCTTATTAGATAATTTTTGATTGGTTGCATTGGTTAATTTTTTAAAATAGTCATTTTTTTCATTTGATAAATGATTGTTTCAAATGGATAATCAATTAGCTATTTTTACAACTGCTTGGAGTCTCAGCGTTTTACTTCAGCAGTTGGAGTATAGATTAATTAAAAGACTAAGCTATCTTATATTTTTCGGTTTGCCCTTCTTGTCTGTGCATTTTTGGCTTCCCGTGGCTCTGGTCTTCATGTGACATGCCAAAATAATTTACCACAAGTCATGCAATGATTTTTTTCTTTTTTTTTTTCAGCAAACCTTTCTTTTATGGGTGTGGTGGGAATTATAATTGACAAAAGGTTTCAAAGTATTTCATTTATAATTATTAATTTATTATTAATAAATTTATTAATTATAAAAATTATATTAATTTAATTTTAAAAAATATTTAATATATAATAATTTATAATAATATATTATTTATAAAAATAATCTATTGAATAATATATAAAACTAAAATTATTAAAATAAAAGATATTTAAATAATTGATAAAATATATTTATATCTTTATATGTTATTTTACATATAAACAGCTTATTATAAATAACTATTTTTACCAAACATTTTTATTAAAACAGTTAATCAAATCAGTCATCAGCCAATAGTTAATTGAATCAACTAATCACTATAGCTATTAATTAATTGCCAAATAAGGCCCTGCTCTCCCTAAATGGGCTTTTTGGCCAAAATTCGTTATGTTGAAAAATAAAATTTTCAAATATTGTGCAATAAAAATAATTATCGAAAATGCTTAAAAGTTTTTTTTTTGGAAAACATGGATTACAGGATTATGGGATGGCGTATCTCATGATTAGTCTGATTGGTTATGAGTGGGCCCCTCCTGTGATCAGCGACACTTTTTTTTTTATTTTACGGCTTATTTTTTATTTTATCTAATTTGTACTTAATTTTTTAATTTCAATTTGGACCTATTTTTTAAAAAAATTTATTCATTTTTAATTTGTCACTCTTTCTTTGTTCTATTTTTAATTTTTACTTAATTTGTATTTGATTTATTTTTTTACATTTTAGATATTTATTTGATACTAATTATTCAAGATTCTAAATAATAATCGATAATCTTATTAACTCTCATAAAATTGTACAATATATATAACCGCTACAGCTATCAATTAATTGTCAAATAAGGCCCTTCTCTCCCTAAATGAGCTTTTTGATTGAAATCCGTTATGTTGAAAAATAAAATTTTCAAATATTGTGCAATAAAAATAATTATCGAAAATGCTTAAAAGTTTTTTTTTTTTTGGAAAACATGGATTACAGGATTATGGGATGGCGTATCTCATGATTAGTCTGATTGGTCATGAGTGGGCCCCTCTTGTGATCAGCGACTCTTTTTTTTATTTTACGGCATATTTTTTTTATTTTATCTAATTTGTTCTCAATTTTTTAATTTCAATTTGGACTTATTTTTTAAAAAATTTTATTCATTTTTAATTTGTTACCCTTTCTTTGTTCTATTTTTAATTTTTACTTAATTTGTATTTGATTTGTTTTTTTACATTTTAGATATTTATTTGATACTAATTATTCAAGGTTCTAAATAATAATCAATAATCTTATTAACTCTTATAAAATTGTACAATATATATATATATAATATAATATAATATAATAATAATTAGTAACTATCATAAGATTACTGGAATAATTATTATTTTAATAAATATAAAGTTTTTACATATTCTCTTATAAACTTATTAGTTGAAAGATTTAAATTATAAAAATAATTTTTTAAATAATATTTTATATACTATAATGTATATATCTATAAAAATCTTTAACTAAACATGAAATAAGAAAATAATCTACATCATAAAAATAAATATTTTATTAGTAAACTGTATTAATCCATAATGTGATACAATTTAATTTAAAAAAATAATTATATACAAATTATATATTTTTAATAAAATTTTAAACAAGAATAATAATATTATAATATGTTATTTATTTTTCATTCTATCACATGTAATATTCATGTTATATAAATAATAAAAATAAATTATGCATAAAAATTTTTTAATTTAATACTTGAAAATAAAGTATTGAATTATGTGCCAAAAATTATTAAAAAATAATATATTATAATATTGTAATTCTTATTTAAAAATAAAAAATTATATCATCTGATAAAATATTTAATTAATTATGGTAGCGAAATATTAAATATAAGTTTAGTAAAATTCAATTTGTAAATTTTAATTTTCTAAAATTTAACAGGGCAAAATTTAATTATTTTAAAGTAAGTTGAAAATAGTATTTGACTTTAACATAGAAAAAGTTAATAATTAAAATAATTTTAGGTTAATAATTTAGCTTTTACTTATTTTATTAGACAACATTTTCTATAGAAAAAAAATCATAGATATATATTGATAAAGGAGTAACATGGTACTTTTATCCATGATTATTAAAAATGGTATATAAAGTTATGTAATAAAAGAAAGTAAATTCCTTTATGAAAAAAACAAGAAGTTATTTTATCAAATTCTTTATATTTAATATTAAATGAATAAAATATTTTCTCTTATATTTTTATTTTATAACTTTGTTCTATAAAAAGTGTTTTATGTCGAAACAAATGGAGTCTTAAAAGAAAAAGTAATTAAAGGATAAACACATAAAATATAAATATTTGTTCTTAATTAAATAAAAAATACATGTATTTTTATATTTTTCTTTAATATGAAGTACAACCATTTTTTTATTTTTTTGCCTGAAAATGAGTAGCATCCATAAAATGTATTTCCTTGAATGAGTAATCAGCACTATTTCCTATAGTTATGTGAAAGCATAACTTGAAATTAACAACATAACAAGTGATATTTTAGAATCCTCCATGGAATTTTAAATAACAATGTAATGAATGAAATTTATTAAATAATATGATTTGAATTAATGAATAAGAGTGAAATTTTTTTTCAATTTGTACAATTTTTCTATAAAATTAGATAATATGATAAATAAAATATGAGATAATACTAAATCTAAAGAAAAAAAGTTACAAATGAATTAAATAAATAAATTAGATATAACGCTATAATACAATGATGAAATATTCAATTATCAAAATAATGGCTCCCAATCTTACATCGAGAGCATCGTTTCGCTCATTACGGTTGTTAAGCTAGGAAATGATATTGTTCATTTTCATCATTATCCTTATTATTATCTGTGTGAGTTGGACTGGTTCTAACTCCTAAAGGGTGGAGAATTCAAGTCCTAGTGGGAGGATTGAAATGATGAAATAGGATTTTTTGAGGTGAAAAACTTTTGTTGTTATTGCTCTATGGATCCACTAGCGTACTTAATAATAAATGCAAAAGGATTAATAAATAATACCATTAGAGAACTGGGGACTTGCTAAGTTGATTGTGATGGTGATGGGGTGAAAAATGATAACTGTAGAGCATCATCAGTGTGTTGTAGTAGTAATGTCATACTATGTGATGGACTAGCATCTTCACCTATGATGAAATGTGATGAGGGGGTATATATTGATGGACCTACACCTCCTATATTAGCTTGCATTAATGGAGGGGTGTAAGAGGAGGAGACATCTACTTGTATCATCGATGGATAACCATGAGGGATACTTTCATCATTATCCCCCTCTATGGGAAAAATGAGATCCCTAAAAGACATGAAGTTATGGCCTTTCTTACCATGCCTAGGCTTAGGATTAGGTGGTCTCGATAATTCATTAGTCAGATAAGCAGGTTAAGAATCAGTCATATCTCAATGCTCTCCCAGTGCACATAGCATGAGGCCACATTCCTAATGCACTATCTCTTTAAATTAACTGTATATCTGAGAAGGAAAATCCTTAACACTGAGCTTGCGTAATTTTTCAACTATATCAGCCTACAAAGAAGTACATTTTGACAACTTAATATATAATATTTTGAAGAAATAACAAAAGAAATGTGAATGATGAAAAATTATCATAAATCCTAGACTACCGCTAATTAGATGAATCAATCGTTTGGTGTGTCTCCAATACCATGTCATAGAGCTCGAGTTAAGGTAAAGAGCATCTATTTCTATCTCAGTTAATGAAAGTATGTTACACCATGCATTCTAAGTACTAATGAATATCATATGCTCTTACCGCCAATCTTTGGATGTTTTACCCTGAAGCTATAAGGTATGACAAGAACTAAAATTGAATGGCTCTTATAGGATTAGTTATTGCTTATCATATTGGTGAAGCATACGATCTACAAGGTGCCATTCCACGATGTGGAAGTATATGATAGGGACTGATGCTAACCATATGTTGGGTGAAGTCAAGCAATACGTTAGTATAAGCTATTGTATACTAGGAATGCCATAAGAGTACCAAATAATCTGCATTAAACAAGCGTAAGATAAATAAGCATATCACTATATGTGTGACTAACTTTATTAAATACAACAAAGTTAGCCTTCCAATCTCATCGGCCTTCATTTGATCAAGCAAAATTCTATATTAATATAAGGTCATTGCTAGTGGCTGAAGAGGTAGCCCAGTATTTTTTCACCTATAAGAAATATAGATTGTATATTATTTATTTAAATATTTTAATGTGTTGTGAGGAATGCAATATGAAAATATGTATGATCTACACCTGAAATCCAATGATGGAAGTAAGGGATAAATGTCTAGTCAAGGGTTAGGATATGAGGGTCTCATCGGTGCTAGGGTGGAAAATCAATCCCATGCCTACAAATGTAATAGGTGCAAACACCCATCAATGTTAACCTCATCATATTTAATGGCAGTACACAATTCTCTATATAAGTATGCTAAAACCACTTATACTGTCTAGCATTTGTAAAGTTTGCTAATAATGGTAGACACATTAATAAGACTCTGTGGCCCAAAGTGTCAGATAGAAGGTAACCGCCTATGAGTATCAAGATGTAAGCATGTGTAAAGCACTGTATTTGTTCATCATCCGCATCATCTAATAAGTGTTCAAAGTTTGTTGCTAGCCAAGTGATCCTTATGTGTTAGCCCTGTAAATATTTATCAAGCGGTTTAACCCTAAACAAATCTTCGCACATCTCTAACTAATCATATCCGGTGTATTCAGATATGGGAATGCCTTTACATGACAAACCTAACTAGGTGAAGACATTTTGTAAGGTAATGGTGCACACCCCCTAGGTGGTGTGGAAAGTGCGTGTCTTAGGATATCATTACTCAATGAGTGTGGACACGAGAGTAGCATTGAAATTAAAATGATCAAGGCAACTGACGTTATAGAAGCCTGCCTATTGAAGATAAGGGACAACTACAAGTGGTGGATCAAAAAGATAATTCCTATGTGCGACACGTTATAACTTGAGGATTCGATCTATTTGCAAAATGCCAATTAAAAACATAGTTAGCACGCATAAAATGCATAATTTTTATTAAAAGAATAAACTTACATGGCCTAACTAAAGGGCCTACAAAACGTGTCTAGATTGTAAGTATAACAAGGACTCATCATCAAGCCTAAGGGTCACAACATAATGCTGACCAGCTATTAAAGTTGAGTGATATAAATTCTGTCGAACTGGATTAATTTAGTAAATTATACAAACATAAATTATCATAAATTTTCCAGACCATAGCAAGAGAGTAAATAATTTAATATAATAACATAAGTATAGTATACTATTTAGATACAATAAGTTATCTAGTGTTTACCATTATGTCAACAAACTATAGGGGTGTCATGACACATTTCTTTGATAAGACTAACATGTTACATAGTTGTGCTCGATTTGCATATATAACACATACCTTTGAGGTTCGGATGGACTCTATCTCCAGTTCATTTCATTCCTTATTCGTGTGGAATGTGACCGACCACTAGCACATATCATCATTGGATCTAGCACTAGTATTTTTCCATTCAATGCTAGCTAATGTTTCATACTGCCGATTGATCAAAACTCACAGTTATAAGCATTTAACATTATCTCTAATCAAAAAATTATAATGGATCTAACAAGACCTTCACCTATGCAATAAACACATGTTGGCAAGGCTAATGCTCTGTTTGAAATTCGCTACAATCAAATGTTTGATTACAAAGGCTAACCTTGCAAGATCGACTAAATTGCTTCCAAGTTAGGTCATATGACTCCTCTACCTCGAAAGCCGACCTTTGGCAGTCAAAATGACGCATATAACAGGTAGATACTTTCAGAATGTACTCTCGAATCCTTTTTCAAATGTCCTCGCTAAACACTTTTCTTGCTTGCAACTGTGTTGCAATGGTCTCTACTCAATTAATAAAGTATATATTTAGTCGATATAATGTAACTTTGACTAATCTCGTAATAGATAAAAATCTAATCTTTTTAATGATGCTATTGATACACTTGACCAAGTTAGTTGTCATGTGCCCCCATTATTAACCTTCTTTATTATAAGCACAACTTTATTAATTTTTTGAGATATTATCAATCCAATCAGCTGCTTTTGGGTGCAACAAGTGTAATTCATTCAACTTACAATTCATAACATGTCATTCATATTGGTAACTTCATATTGACAACTTGTACCACACATTGTTGTGATTGAATAAATAATAATCATGATAAGTAATAACAATTAATGATGATAATGTAAGTAATATGCACCAATGCTAGTAAACATCTTCTTCAGCCATGCTATCCTAAAAGTTAAGTTTAGATTGCTAGCAATGCGTCGAAAGTAAAACACATGATAAACATAAAGGGGTTGCCACTCTACACGTGAGTTTGCAATGACAACTAGTATTTTAGGATGTCTACCTGATATAAAGTAAATACTTTGCTTGTCCTTGATGATATGCTGTCGAACGTTTGATAAGAACTAAGCCCATGTCTCATAAGTTTTTTCCTCTACCACAGCAAATGCAAGAGACATAACTTTTCTATCACCATCTTCTGACATTACGATAAATAAGACCCCTTTATACTTTCCATATAAAAAAGTGTTATCTACTTGGACCATTAGTTTCAAATGGTCAAATGCATCAATGCATGACTTAAATGTCCAAAACACTCAATGGAATAGCACAACTAGCTCATCTTCGGAACTGCTTAATGAGTATTCTTTACTAACAATCTTGAAGTGAAACCCAAGATTAAAAAGTCACACAGCCACCAATCACTTTGGTAGCATAGAGTATGATTTCTCCTAATTCCCAAATACAAGAGTGATGGCTTAGTATTTGCTTTTCCATGCCTTTTTCTACGATACTGAGTACTCAAATATACCATATATTTATTCAATGACTTATTGGATAGACACACTTGGATTCTCGATCACTATAGCCACAATATAAGATAAAATGACATCTGTGTCTAATTTTAGAGGATCTCTAGCAAGAGAAGTAGATACATATGTATGAGGCCTATTATATTTTGATATTTGCCAGTGATTCTCTTTTAGCTTATGACATGATTTAACCCTCCAATTGTATTGTACACTATAGTGAGGGCACTGGTATTCTTCATACCTAGCTGAAGAGTAATGCATGCGAAATGTGTAGTGAGTCTGAATCGAGTATATCTTCATTGCACGATAAAATAATTTCTAGTCTATATATCGCAAACCCACATATGGTTCTTGATTGTGATTTATATTTATGTCATCTCCCACTTTGGGATAATCATAACTTATAAATACTTCTATATTTATTTATGAAAAAAAGGCAGTGGTGGATTCCATATATCGGCTAATGAGTGTTGTTAAGAGTGTGTTCATAATATCTTTTCCACCATTATCATAATCATAACTATCATTGTCACATCATCATATGCATCTTCCTCTTCAAATTTATCTATTATGTCATCTATTTCCTCTAAGATAGAGAGGAATTGAAGTAAACCATAGTAGAGTTGAGAAAAACATGGCTATAGAATATAATCGACAATAAGGGTGTGAAATTGTTGTCCATATTCAGTTTGCCTATTTATTAGTTCCATACTAGTAAGGTATGGATTGTAATATAATGACTTTTCATTAAAGTCGTGAGGTAGGCTGGTGGATGGTTGTATGCATGGAACACTCTCATTAACTAGTTGACTTGCCATAGTTCCCTAGTTGTGACGTGTGCATACGATTCTAGGTAAGACAATTAAGTAGGGAATCATGCATTTGCTTCCCATATTTGTTGAATATCATCATCATCTTCCAAGAGACACACCTTATATCATGTTAGATTCAACAAAAGCGGATGCTTATATACTAACTCAGTTACGACTTGATTTTTATGAAGTTGTAACTTTCGCCCAACTAGATTTTTCAATGCATCTAAGTTGATATCTAATTTAATTCTCATTATTTTGACCCTATGACACTTAAATGTATCGCTTTGATATGTCTCATAAATTTTTCCATTCCCATAAATACATATTTTCTTCCCTGCTACTCATTTTTATTCCTACCATATCTGGGATTTGCAAGTCATTTCAGGAATTAAACTTACTTAATATTTAAAGATGTTTCATAATTACAAAATAGTTACAATTAATTATTACTATATAATTACTCATAATTATTTCAATCTTATTACTTAACTAACTAATTATAATTATTGCAATCTTTGATATAACCTTAAATTATTTATTAATATCTACCTACAAATTTAATTTAAGTTCAATTTTAAAATTTAAATTTTGTGAAAGTAAATATACTAAAAGAAGTTTGTAAAGAAGGATCATAAACAAGATTTTCATAAAATATATAGTGCAAGTAAATATTAAAAATTTGATATCAAGTAAATATTGCTGAAAGTTAAATAAAAAACTTTAATTTTAATATTAAAATATTATTTTAAAAAATAGAATATATCATTAGTTAATTCAGTTAATAATTTCTATACAAATTTTTAATTCACTTAAAATATTGATGATTAATTAAATATAAAATATATAATGTTATATATATGTAATTTGGTGATATTATTATCTATGTGATAAATAAAAGAAATAAATGAGAAAAATAACGCAACACTAAATTATACAAATAAAAATAAGAGAAATAATATTTAAATAATAAAACAATCAGAGTTATAAATAAAGTATATATTAAAATGAACTAATTTAATTTAAAAAATTAAATATGTTAGAATATTTCTATTGTAAAAATTTATATTATGTTAAACTTATAACATCTAATAATATTTGAATTTTAAGTAATATAAATGAAAAAGAGAAAAAAATATAAAAACTGAATTATAGGTATAGTATTAGGTAGAAAAACACTTTCCCATAGTCCAAAACATGTGAAAAATAAAAAGCCAAAAAAACAAAACAACATTCATCCACAAGAAAAGTCTATTTTTTCATAATTGGATATACATATATATATATATATATATATAGATAACATAGGAGTATAAATTAGTATAAATTGACATATAGTCTTCAAATTTTCATATTTAGATAACATTGATGAAAAATAGCATACAAAATTAATAAATTCAATTAATTTTAAAATATTTTTAATAAATATGGAATATGTAACTATTTCACTTAATACCAAATGAAAACAAAAGATAAATATAAAGAAATAAGAAAAATAGAATTACATAGAAAATTAATTCATTAATTCAATTAAATATAATCTTTAACATATTAAAAATATTTTTATATTTACAGAATATATCTTACACTTTATATATTACTTAGTGGTGATTGACTTGTAAATAATAAAAGTTAAAAAAATAAAAAATAGGCAATGAATTAAGTTAAAGGAAGATGAATAGTATATAATTTATAAAGTTCTGACAAAGTTTTAGTTAATTTATGTTTAATTTAATATATGAAATTTGAAAATTAATATGAAGAAAATATTAGAGAAATTAAGATAAATAATCATGATTTTAATTTTTAATAACTTTTATTAAAAATAAAATATGGAATTGATTCATTAGATTTATATTTTCTTTTAAGGTTTTAACTTTTTTAAGAAAACTTATAATAAAAATAAAATATATCATGTAATATTTATGTCACTTTGTAATATTGGTGTTTGAATTATAAATAAATAAAGTATAAAGATAAAATTTAAAAATATATAATGGAGAAAAAAGTAGAAAATTAATGGGTCAACTATAAAGTAATAAGTATAAAAAATAGAATATATTAATTATTAAACTAATTAAATTAAAAATTTTAAATTTTAAAATATTTTTATAATAAAAGAAAAATATATTGTGTTATATCCATAAGAGAATTTAAATTAAAGGTCAAAAGACGTAATTTAAATGTAAAATTAAAAAATAAAAGTAAAATTAAAAAAAGTTAATTTATTAAATGTAGAAAATTGGATGAAAAGTTGATATGTATTAAAAAAAAAGAGATGACCACCCAAAATAACCTTCAATTAGTAGATGCAGATAAATTAAGATTTAAGAGAATAAAATATAAATATAAAGATTTCTCTACTTTCTCTATTTTTAAAATTTTGAATTTAAACATGATATTATATTTAATTTTATTAATTACATTATACTAATTTATATTCTTAATAGGAATAGTAATAGTAATTATTATTAATAATAAATTTTATTAATAATTGAAATTTACAAAAGGATAACAAAATAGTAGTACAAATAAAAATTATAGTCAGAACATTGATAGAAGAAGAAAATGTAGAGGTATTTTGGCGAAAATTTTTTTCTTTAGATGTTGATACTTGGTAAAAATAAAAAAAAGGGTGAGATACTCAAAAAAACCTTCTTTTAATGGTAGGATACAGGTTATATGTATTTGGGTCAATAAGCCCTAAATGATTTAAAAAAATATTTTAAAAAATCCAAATTATTGCATTCTACCTTCAATTGATATTTCTTGATAATAATTAATTATTAAAGATTATTACTATTTTTTTCAAGTTTTTTAAGTATTCTAAATTTTTATTTTCTTTTATGATAATACCCAACTTACAAGTATAATAATTTCAATCATAATAATATATATAAAATGCATAGTTTAGTCAGAATACATGCATAATAATATACTCAGATACCATAATAACACAGATAAATTAGAATAATATAGGTAAATTAAGATATATACAAGCATAATAATACAAAAAAATTAAAAAATACAAATACTATAATAAACAACTGAAAATAATATATACAAATATGCTAATAAAATATCTAATCAAATATAATAATAATAATAATAATTATAATCTAGTCATAATGTCTAATAATAATACAAAATAAATTTAAGAAATATTTGTAAAAAAATTACACTCAACATATTATATTTTATATCACCTGAAAATATTTTTTCATAACTAAACGTCTTATTTGGACAAATAGGTTTTATCTGCACTAGTAAAATAAACTGGAAGAGGTTTCACTATAAACAAAGCTGCGCTAAGCAAAACTTCTCAACTTCGTTGGGAATGCATGCAACAATTCCAAGGGTGTAGTAGGTCTCTCAAGTTTGTTGGGAATGCATGTTGTTCGGTTTGTGTATATAAGGAACTTATTCACTGGAGCACAGTGTGTAAATCACGGAGTAAGGATTAGCGTGATTGAGCTCTGATCACGGGGTGGCCCTCCGTGTGACCAAACTAATTATGGGGTGCCCCCTCTTGTGATTAGTGGATTTCTTTTAAAAAAATACTTTTAAGCATTTTGGGCATTTATTTTTACTACACAATATTTGAAAATTTTATTTTTTTCACATAACATATTTCGTTCAAAAAGCCAACAAAAATGTGTAAAGCGAGGCATAAATTGTGCTTTTTTAATAATAAAAGTAATCGAACCACTTTAATGTATATATACAAAATTTTGAAATCAAATTTAAAATATGAAATATCACAAAATCTTCAAATAATATTATACATAATTGTAGATTAATTGTAAATTTTTTTAATAGCACAAATAATGATTTATTTAAGATGCACATATATATAATATTAAACTTGAATCTCATATATATATAAATTAAAATTTTAAAATAATACTAAGTATGACTTCACGCTAAAATGTTGATGGATATTATTTATATCTTTATTGATCAATATTATCCATTTTATTTTTATAATCTGACCGGATTCTTTGTTCATGGTAGGTTAGGGCGCTTCTCATGGCCTCCGTGTTAACACATCCAATGATACTGCAATATGACATCGTTCAACCGCATATCTCTTTGAAGCTATCAATCTTAGCCTCCGTCAAAGATTTTGTCTGCAGAATTTTTTTTTATTTATATAAAAATAAGAGTCATTCGTTATTTATATGTTTTGTGTTAAAAGAATATGTAAAATTTTTGTGATTAAAAAGGAGTTATCTACCATTAAATTTACCATATTTAATTTATAAAATATTATTTTATAATTTTAATGTTTTATAATTATATTTTTATAGAATATGACAAAATAAATAATCTTCAGTGTCAAGTGTTAGACTGCGTGGGATGCTGATCATCATCATCGTTATACCATACCCCGTGACATTCCCGTCGAGTGTTGCGTCCTCCACCTTGCTTCTTTTCCCGTCCAAATTTTCATCCTTGCTCTTATTTTTCTCTTCCTTATGTAAACTTTTAATTTTGTTTTATAATTTTTATATTATTTTAATTTTTATCAATTGTATTATTTACAATACGCATAATAATACCTTTTAATTGTCTGCATAAATATAATTTTTATATAAAATTATTTAAATTTTAAATATATTAAATATTTAGTTTAATTGCATTAATTAACTATATATTTTATTTTAATTCACATTAATTAAAAACACACATATTATCTTTCTTAATTTTTATTTGCTTTATTGTATATTTTATTTTTTTATGTGAATTCCTATTGCCTATGACTAAAATACTAATGTTACTAACAAATATAAATATAACATAATATATTTTTCTCTTATAAAAAAATATTACAAATATGTTAAAGACTTGATTTAATTGAAAAACTTAATTACATTTTTATTTTAAACTTATATTACTTAAAAACTTACACATTGTATTTCCTTATTTTTTATTTATTTTATTACATATTTTCTTTTTTCTTTTTTCAACTAATTTCCTATTGTTTATAGTTAAAATGTTAATATTATTAACAAATATAAATATAGCAAAACATATATTTCTCACATTATAAAAAATATTATAAATATATTAAAATTTTAATTTAATTAAATTACTTAATTATATTTTCTATTTTTAACTCTTATTGCATTAATTATAATCAATTTTATTATTTGTAGCACACACAGTAATAATTAATAAAAATATTTAACATACCTTAAAATTTTAATTTAATTTAATTATTTAAATACAAAAAACAAGAGGAATAGTGAGTTATAAATTAATATAAGAGTTAAAAATATAATATGTAGCTAAATAATATAATTAAGTTAAATTAATAATATATTTATATTATTTTTAAATAAAATAAAATGCAAGATTATTATCACAAATAATAATAATTAGCGTAGATACAATAACGAATAATAGTTATTGTTTATTAAATAACAAAATGAATGAGCACAAGAAATAGAGAAATAGGTGAGTTATAAAATAATAAAAAAATTTTAAAAAATATATATTTAAATAATTTTATTAAGGTAAATCAATAATTTATTTATAATATTTTTAAATAAAAGAAAGTACATAATTACTAATGTAAATAATAATTGTTACTGTAGATATAATAACAAATAATATTATTATTTTGTAGAATAATAACAATAATAAACATCAGAAAGAAGATAAATAGTATGTGAGTTATAAAACAATATAAAAGTTAAAAATTAAATAATCAATTGAATTAACCAATGACTTATTTATAATATTTTATAAGAAAATATAATACATATTTATCAGTGCAAATAATAATTATTAAAGTAAATTTAACAACAAATAATGACTCTTATTTTTTTAAATAACAATAGGAATGAGGATGGGAAAGAAAATAACTAATATGTGAGTTATAAAATAATATAATCATTAAAAAAGTACTATATAGTTAAATAATTTAATAATATTAAAAAATAACTAATTAATAATTTTTAATAAATAAAATATAAAATTATTAGTATAGATATAACAACAAATAATAACTATTATTAATTAAATAACAATATGAATGAGCACGACGGAAGAGGAATAATATATAAATTATAAAATAATATAATAATTAAATTTAATATATTTTAAGTAATTTAATTAAGTTAAATAAATAATTTCAAATAAAATTAAATACATAGTTACTACATAAATAATAATTATTAACATGGATATCAAACAAAAAATAACTGTTATTTTATAGAATAATAACAAAAATGAACATAGAAAAGAAAATGAATAGTATGTAAGTTATAAAATAATATAAAAAATTTAAAAATACTATATAATTAAATAATTAAATTAAATTAATAAATTATTTATAGTATTTTATAATAAAATAAAATATGCATTTATTAAGGTAAATAATAACTATTAGCATAAATATAATAATAAATAATAACTATTATTTTATTAAATAATAATAAGAATGAGCACAAGAAAGAAAATAAATTGTGTATGAGTTATAAAATAATATAACAGTTAAAAATGCTTCATGTGGTTAAATAATTCAACTAAATTAAATTAATAACTTATTTATAATAGTTTTTTAATAAAATAAAAAATAAAAAACATAATTATTAGTACAAATAATAATTATTAGCATAGAAATGGTAAAAAATAATAACTATTATTTATTAAATAACAATATGAATGAATATAGAGAAGAAAAGAAATACTATGTGAGTTATAAAATAATGTAAGATGTTAAAAATATACAATATAGTTAAACAATTCAATTAAATCAAACTACTAACTTATTTATAATATTTTATAATAAAATAAAATATTTATTTGTTAATGTAAATAATAATTATTAGTCCAAATAAAATAGCAAATAATAACTATTATTTTATTAAATAAAAACATGTATGACCATAGAAAAGAAAATGTATAGCATGCGAGTTATAAAATAATATAATAATTAAAAAAGTATTATGTAGTTAAATAAATTAATTAAATTAAGTCAATAACCTATTTATAATATTTTATAATGAAATAAAATGCATAGTCACTAGAATAAATAATAATTATTAGCATAAATACAATAATAAATAGTAATGATTATTTTATCAAATAATAATAGGATTGAGCATAGACAATTAATTTGTGAGTTATAAAATAATATAATAGTAAAAAATATATTATATAGTTAAGTAATTTAATTAAATTAAATTTATAACTTATTTATAATATTTTTAATAAAATAAAATATTTAATTATTGGCATAAATAATAATTATTAGAATAATAAATAATAAATAGTAATTATTATTTTATTAAATAATAACAGGAAGGAATGAGTATGGAGAAAAATGAACAATGTGTGAGTTATAAACTAATATATGGTTAAAAATATACTATGTAATTAAATATTTAATTAAATTAAATTAATACTTTGTTTATAACATTTTATATTATAGTTTTATTTATACTATATCATAATATTGATATTCAAACTGTAAATAATAAAAATAGTAATTGAGCTATAAATACTTAACGAAATCTTGTTTGACATATTATTATTTAATTTAAAATATAATACTTAAAATTTGATATGAAAAAATTTATAAAATTTAAATAAATTTGATTTTAATTTTTATCTACTTTTATTGATAAATAGAATATTAATCAACTAATTCAATTTTTAATATATATTTTATATTAAACTTATAATTTATCTAAATTTTTTATAATAAAAAATAATATATTTTTATCATAGCAATAATTTAATATAAGAATAATATCATAATTATTATAATATTATACAAGTTTTATATTTATATCATTAAAAAAATTAATATATTCTCATACGAACGCGTGAATCTTTTAATTAGCTTATGGACCTTTTAACTAGTTATGTTATAATGCATGTAGAGGAGTTCGTTAAACATGACGTCTGTCTTCCTCCTTCGCATGTTAACTTGCCATACCCGAACGAACTTGATTAATCTATTTTCGATTTGCTCAATATTGCTAATAGAGTAAAAATAGATTGGGTGTAAAGAATTCATTTGAAACTGACATAATTTTATTTAATTTAAAGTTTAGATTTATATAAATAATAATAATAGTAATCCGATTTGAGATTGAAATTGACAAGTGTAAGTATGTTAATTGTTAGATTAGTCTATCAATTTGATAATACTAATAAATAGTAAATAATTAATATTAATATATATTAAAATTGTGATGAAAATTTTTTATTGAAAATTTATTCATTATAATCTTAATTTTCAATTGCAATATGATAGAAAGAAAATAAAATAAATTAAACTAATTTTATTAATTTATTGTTTCATAAATACTTACCGTCCATATGATAAGTCTTTTCACTAATAAATTAGAGATTCCCCTCTCAATAGTCTCTTTGTCTCTATATAGTAGGTTTTTTTTGACGAAATTGATAATCTTAAACTTTTGAGAAATGTGAAGTAGGGACCTAATATATATATATATATATATTATTCAATCTAAATTTTAAATTTTATCCATCACAGAATCTAAACTTATTTTCACTAGTATTTGGTCAAAGTATTCAATTGCCCATTTAATTATGTCATGTAGGGTCTAATTAACAATAATTCTTTTATTAATCAATTATATAATCCATTGAAATATTAGCAATCTTCCACTTAAACATATATCATTTATTAATATTGGTTGCATAAAAGATTAATGTTAATATAAAATTGGTATTTTTATATCCATTAATCCTAATTGAGATCATTGGTATCTAATAACATAAATATTATATCCAAAGGGATATTAACATCATAACATATCAGACAACCATACCTCAATGACCAACACTATTAATACATGTAGAATAAGACTTACACAATTTTATATAAATATGTGTAAATCTACATACAATGATTCCTAACATCCACCCAAGATGCCTAATAAATGCGAGCACAATAATGAGAGAGGATCTAAATATCTTTATAAACATGTCCATAACCTAAAATGTGACATTAACTTTTATTCATAATATAAAATTTATTATATTATAAAATAATATAAAATTTTATTCATAAATTATAAATAATTCATATGCATTAACTCTTATTGACCTAAAACTTCAAAGGCTTTACAGTAAGCCATATAGTTTACATGTTCAACAAAAGTTCTTACTACTAAATCCTTAGTCAATAGATTTGCGAGCATATAGTTCGTGGAAATGTGTCCAATAATAATAACATGCTTGCAGCACCTTCTTTTCTCATATAATGATATTTCACATTAAAATACTTTGAATGAGTGGAAACTTTTGTAATTGATAGAGAAGCTTACAGTTAATAAAGTTGTCATAGAAAATGATTAAGAGTTTGGCAATACTCTCCTATAAGATGGAACTTAGAAAGATAATTCCTTAATCATATAGCTTGACAAAAAGCTTTATAACAAGCTAACATACTCTATTTTCATGGTGAAGTTGTAACAATTGACTGCTTGATATTTTTCTATAACATAATGCCTCTAGCCATCATGAAAATATATTTAGATATAGATTTTGAATCATCTGAACAACTGACATAGTCTGAATTTAAGTAGCTTGTAATGCCAAAATCTCCCTAAACTTTTATAGGTTAGCATGAATTCCTTCCTACCTTAAAAGTACCTCAGAACTTTTTTTACAGCAATCTAGTATCTCTAACTTGGATTACTCAGGTATCTTTCAAGTACACCTATAGTAAATGCAATATCAGGTTGTGTACATACCCAAATGTACATCAATCTACCTACGACTAACGTATTTAAGACCTTTTCCACCTTTTCTTTCTTTTCATTTGCTTAAGGACATTAAGCCTTGGTAAATACTTCACCCTTTTGAATAGGTAAAGCATCTTGAGAGCAAGTAAAACATATTAAATCTTTTTAGAATTTTCTTAATATACGACTTTTGAGATAAGCGAAGAATATCCTAGGACCTTATTACGAAGTATATCAATACCTAAAACAAAAGAGGCATTTCCTAAGTCTTTCATCTCAAAATAATGTGATAGCAATTGTTTTGTCTCAATTTGTAAGTTCAAGTCATTACTCGCTAGGAGAATGTCATCTATGTACAGAATTAGAATTACAAATTTTCTAGCATTTTTCACCATATAAATACGTTAATCTGCACTATTCTCTCTAAATCTAAAAGAGGTAACTATTTCATAAAACATGAGATACTATTATTAAGAAACTTGCTTCAAGCCATACACAGATTTCTTCAATTTGTACATTAAATGCTCTTTATCCTTCTTTCTAAATCTATCTAGTTGCTTCATGTACATAGTTTTAGATAGATCATCATTTAAGAATGTTATTTTCATATCCATTTGGTGTAACTTCAAATCGAAGCAGGTAATAAGTGCTATAATAATTTTGAAAGAATCCTTCATTAATATGAATGAGAAAGCCTCTTTATAATACACTCATTCCTTTTAAGTATAGCCTTTAGCTATAAATCTAGCTTTATATCTCTTAATTTGTTTGTGAGTGTCATACTTGATCTTAAAAACCCATTTACATCCAATTGATTTACAATACAATAAGATCCCATACTTATTTTTTATTTATTGAAGTTAATTCATCCTCTATTACATTGATCCATTGAGGAAATTTAGAACTAGAAATTACTTGAAAGAATGTAATAGGATCCGTATCTTCATTTAGATCATACTCGTGTTTCTATAAATATACTATGGAATCATTTGATATTGCCAATTTATGCTTTCTAAGTGATATTCTTAAACAAACTTTAATATTAAAATCCTTATTTTCCTCCAAAAGCTATATTAAATCATGTTATGGAGGATCAAAAGGTAAAGAACTAGCAGATTAAGACATTAAGGGAATGACTACCTTTTCTTCTTTGAAGTTTGTAATTTGCAATGTCTAATTCCTATTATCTAACTTATTCTTAAGATAAATAGCTTTGTCAAATTCAATAACTCAAGTATTGTAAGTTAGACAATAGAACCTCTTGCCTCTGGAACTAATATAATAACTAACAAGGAATATAAATATTATTTCAAAATTAAGTTTTCTAGTAGTAAGAATATATAGCTTCACCTTTGCTCTATAACCCTAAATATGAAAATGACTCAAAGTTAATTTCTTATTGTTTAGCAGTTCATATGGAGTCATGAGCACAAATTTACTTAGTACATGATTAAATATATAGCCTATGGTCTTCAATGTTTCTCCCCATAAAAAGTCTAGAAACATAAAATGGGAAAGCATACATCGAACCATATGAAGAAGTGTTTTGTTTCTCCTTTTAGTTATCTTATTTTGTTCTGGTGCACTAGGCATATAGCTAGCCTCAATGTCACATTCTTGTAGATATTTGGCAAAAGGACATGGGTTCCTTCTAGTCTTATCATATCTTCCATAATACTCTTTTTCTTAATTAGAATTAATACATTTGATTTTCTTGCTGTATTTAAGCTTAATTGCTACCTTGAATGTCTTGAATTCATTCAAGGACTCTGACTTTTCTAAAGTAACTCTATCCATCCAAATTATGAATGATCATCAATAAAAGTAATAAAATATTTTTAACCTTTGATAACTATAGGTGTAATGGGATTGTAAATATTGGTATGAATAAGTTCTAGGATTTCTTATCTTTTAACTCTCTTTTCCTTTCTAGCTTTAGCAATGGGCTTCCTTTTTGGTATAGTCCATACATCTATCTTGATCAAAGAAGTCAAGATTGTATAGAATACCCTCTTTGATCAACCTATGAATTCCATCTCCAAAAATGAAACCCAAACGCCTATACGATAGCATCAAGGAGTTTTCTTCAATTCTATTTCTTTTTTTCCTAGTGACTATGTTAATTGTCTTAAGGGGACTTAAATCTAAATTAATCTTGTATAACCCATTTATTAGTTCACCAGTCCCTATCACAATTAAGCATTGGAACATATTCACTTTCTTGCCTCCAAAATTACAAGAATACCTTAGAGATCTAACACTATAATTGATATTAGGTTCTTTCTCATGAAAGGCATAGAGACCATATATTTTAATACCAACTCATATCTAGTGGAAAATCATAAAAACACATTTCCAATAAGCTTTACTCTCACTTTCTCATCATTTCCCATTCTGACAATTAATTCACCATTATTTGGCTTCCTAAAAATGTAACTTAAATGTTTATGTCATAACATCGAGGATTTTTCTTCAATTCTATTTCTTTTCTTCCCAGTGACTATATTACTTGTGTTAAGGGAACTTAGATCTAAATTTATCCTGTATAACCCATTTATTAGTTCACCAATCCATATCACAATTAAGCTTTGGAATAGATTCATTCTTTTGCCTGCAAAATTACAACAATACCTTAAAGATCCAACACTACAATTAATATTAAGTTCTTTCTCATGAAAGGCATAGAGACTATATTTCAATACCAGCTCACGTCTAGTAGATAACTATAGAAACATATCCCCAATAAGTGTTACTCTCACTTTATTACCATTTCTTATTATGATAATTAATTCACCATTATTTAGTTTCCTAAAATTTCTCAATGATTGAAAAGAATTAGTGATGTGGATTGTGGAACCAATATCCAGCCACCATGTATTTGATGGCACATCCACTACGGCATATTATAAAATGAAATATTGAAGAGCATTTTAAACTTTACAATACAATACAATACAAGAATTAAATGTCATACCCTTAAAACACTAATACTAAAGCGTATTTAAGTATTTTAGATGCACAATACTCAATTCACACTTACACTATAGCCAACAAACCTCGTTAATAACATAATGTTGAATGACATTTATGTCATTAATAGAGCCTTTTCCTTTTAAATGTTTTTTCTTGTTAAAATCAAACTAAAAACTCATGCAATTGACCCCATAAAAGGTGGGTATGCAATTACATAAATTTTTCATGGCATAGTGCAAGTCACTAGTAATTTTTCTTTTAATAAATACAATTCTAAAAATTATTAAAATACACAAATGATGTCCAAAAATTTTATAAAAATTCCAAACTATGGATAATATATTAATAAATGCACAAAAAAATTTGGGTTTAAAATAAGCTAATTTGAATATTCAAATAAAATGGATAAAAATAATTAAAAATAATTTTATTTCAAAAATTTTTAAAAAAAGGCCCATTGAAAAGTGAAGTATGACCATATGTGCATTGTTACTAGCTACTACAATAGGGTGGTATGTGGCCCCCACACACTAGCTGTGTACTTGAATGACATGCATGACACACTATAAATCATCTCTTTTAGTAAAAGTAGGTAACAATAGGTTTGTTTCAACCCAATTTTGATCACATAGTTTCGTAGCCAATTTTGCACGATTCCAAGCATGATTTTTGCAATCTACTAACATAGATTTTCACTTTCAACCTCTAACTATCTAACTAGTTAGTTTTTAGCCCAAAACTACCTAGAAAACTTGCAATTTGAAATTATCAAAAATGATAGTTTCTCGGCCATGGATGTTCTTATTTTTTAAAGGAATTTCTCATAAATTTTATGATGCTTCAACATATTATAATCCTTTAAAAAAAATTAATTGTGTCTACTCATCATTCCTAATGAATCTATGGGCTCAAAATTATGTTGGTTAGTAGTTAAGAACTACATTTAGAAGAAAGATGTAGTTTGTCAAAGACTCTTTTTTTATGATATTTTAAAACTCACTTATAGTTTAAAATAACTTATTTTAGTAGGAGTTGTATTAGTTAAAGAATAGAGTAACATTTCTAATTTATAACCTAATAGTCAAATAGTTTTCGAGAAAGGGAAAATTAAAAGTGCCTATCTATATGGAAGTATCTCATCTTTGATGAGATCACAGTTACTTTCAAATTCAAGAAAAGTAATATAAGCCAATGTTTGATGATAAATATGAGCATTTTGATAATTTTATATCTATGTGATGATGAAATTTTCCTAAGTTGATTATAATATGGATGTGTTGGTTGAGACAAAGTAATTAAGAATTAAGGCTTATGGTGGGCCTATAGCTTGTGGTGGGCCTATAACATACAAATCTCAGAGATATTTTAACTTATCTAATTTTGGTACCAAAAAAACCTAATATGTCAATGTGCTCTCATAGTATTTAATCCAAATGGATGAAGTTTTTTAGGCCCAAATGTTTTTTAAGTAATAAGGATTGTCCTATATGTGTCAATTATAGGTAGCTTGCTATCGATTTAAGTAAGTGGTTTTGGAAAGCAAATTATATTATATTTGGCCTAACCTATAAAAGATTAGAAGATTTTGTATTTATAGGTTACTCTGACTTATTTTATCAATTGTTCAGGTGATTATAAATTTGTGTATGGAAATATGTTAGAAGGAGTTATGTCATGAAAATTATTGTACAGTCAATTACAACAACCTCCATTAAAGGGCAATACATGTCGTGTGTTATAAATTTCCTTATTAAACTAATAGGTTAAGGGTTTTTGGCTTTATACTAAACATATATTGCAATAATACTATTATTATACTCTTCTTTCTTAGAAATAATAAATTCAACCGTGTAAAGAACTTTAATTTGAAGTACTAATTGATGTGAGAAAATGTGTGAGCATATTACTTGCTCTTTATAAATTATGTACTCACAAATCCATTAGCCAAAGGCTTAAGGGTAAATATAAGACATGATTATGTAAATAATATGAATTTGCCTAAACTTTTACCAGTGTTTTGGGTTAATGGGAGTTTTAATGATATGAATTCATTAATATCTTAAGATATGTTTAAATGAAATAGTCATAATGAGATATTTGTATTATTGCCATATGTTATACACATTATGGTTATAGCTTGTGAGTATAAACATTTAGATCCTATCTTATTAATGTGTTCAAAATATCAATTCTCAATATCTTAGGCAGATGTTGAGACCATTGGGTGGGAATTTATATTTAATCACATTAAAGTAATGTAAATCCTATTATACATATCATATTTATTGATTGTTTGGTTGACTTAATGTCCCTTTGAATACAATATTTAGTATTGTTAGATGCTTATGATCTTAATTAGATCTATAGGTGAAATAATACCATTCTAACATTAATTCTTTTCAAATGGCTATCATTTATAAATTAATATAGGCCTAAGTTGAAGATTATTAGAAATTTTAATATGAGCCTCGCTTTAATTTATAAAAGATAATTAATGTTAATTTTTAATTATGTGGACTTAAAATAAAGTGATTATTTGTAATAGGTCTTATGTGATATTATGACTTAAAATAAACTAACTTAAAATAAAGTGACTATTTGTAACAAGTCTTATATGATATTATGACCTGAATATAAATTGGTTAGATATGGATCCTGTGATAGGTAGGATTCATAATTCAATCTAGTTATTTTAATGAGGTCTCTTACCTCTAATAACTAACCTTAGTCTAATTAGCCCTATTAATATTCAGACATCATAACTTTCATCAATGAGAGAGAAAAGAAAGGTTATGATGGAGGGAGATCAAACCTCAAAAGAAAAGTTTCTTTTGATGATTTTAGGAATATTGATTAAGGAAAGACTAAAGTCAAAGATTAAACAATTAGTGAATTAAAAGTGTTAAATTGAGGATCAAACAAATGTTGATCTAGTTATTTATATGACTAACTTTATATAATTACATGTCCCATTTATCTTATTCCTACCATAATTGAAAGCCAAAATCTAGGGTTTCACGTTTAAATCATAATTTATTCTTGAAGGAAATACATATCAAAAGCTTGGTCAATGAGCATGTAATTTTATTATAATGTTGCAATTTTTCTTATTGATATTCAATCAATAATAATAAGAATTTACTTAAAGGACAAAGTGGAATATATGTTTATCAATACTAAATTGCTAAAATCTATGTTACAAAATATTATATCATATCATATCATGTTGTATTATGTATATTATGGCAAATAAAAATTGTATTTCATCTATGCTCATGCAAAGTTATCTAAATATTTTCAAAATTTTTGCTAGTCCAATTAGGAAACTAAAATGAAAAATCCCCCTATCATTTTTATTAAAAGCTCTTATTGTGTTTTGTTTATAGTATTATATATTTTCTTTTCACATGTTTTATGTGTTGTTGTCAAAGGTATTAGATTGCTTCATTTCTTTAACATGACCTATAGGTTTTTTTTAGTAACAAGTTGATTAAGTTTATTTATTTTCTTTAATATTTTTCTCTAAGTTACCAAAAAAAAGGGTAAATTTTTTTAAAAAATTACTATTAAATATTTAGCAAAAAAAGTTAGCTTAATTATTGTAGTATGAAGTTTTTACAATTTTTAAGAAATGAGTTAATTGAGCTATTTTTTAATTATATATAAGAAATTACTATCAACATTTAATAAAAAAATTAAAATGGATTTATAAATTTAGTATGATATTAAATAACTAGATTAAATATGAAATATAACAATTTTAACTACTCAACATTTAATCCAAACAATTAATGATGATTGATTAATTTAACATAAAGTTAAATAGTTAGATTAAAAAATTTATACAATAAATAATTGATTAATGTAACATTATTGATAGCAAAATAATAATAATAATAATGTAATACAATTTTAATAACCTATATGAGTGAAACTTCCTTTTTTTTGTAATAGTAATAATGGTTAAATTATTAAATGCATATATATAAGGATTGAGGTTTTATCCTAAATGCAAGTGGAAGGCACAAAACTTTCAAAAGACATTAAATACCATTTAAGTTAAAAGCTTTCAGTTGAGTAGATTTTCTTTTTAGTTCCAAATAAAATTTATGAAAAATTTAGCATTAACCCCTCAAGACATTCAAATTTATATATATTATATTATCAAGAAGTTAAATCAAACTATTTATTTAATAAATAATTAATTTAATGATTTATTTATACTTAAAATTTTGGTGTGTGGATATCTAAGAGAATTAATTTTATATTGAATTCTAGACTTTATATTAAATCTCAAATTTCATATGAAATAAAATAAAAGTAAGAGAAATCTTATTTCTTTTATATAAAATCACCTAACAAATATATATAAAAATAATCTTTTTCTTAATAAGAAGAACTTATTCCTTCTTTAGTTGGAAGTTACCATGTGCCAAAAAAAATTGACATACATCACAATTTTTAATTAAATTGTATTAATTATCAAAATTTGTCATTTAAGCAAAAGAAGTATAACAAATGAATAGATCAAATTCTAAATACTTCATTATAATTAATAGCTTATTTGATATTATTATTAGTTAAATAACCAGAGATTGAGTCTGTAGTTTTAAAGTTGAGGGAAAAAGTTGATTTTGAAGCATAATTCAAAGGCAATATGCATTTTAGGCTTTTTAATTGGAGTTTAAATTTAATTTAATGTAGAAAATTTTAGGCTAAGATATAAAAAATAAATTAAAGGAGAAAGAAGACAAAATTTTTAAATATGAATTGAGAAGAAAATGGGAGAGAAACATTTTTTTAAAAAAAATTGAATTGATTAGAAAATGTCATTTGCAAATTTTGCATCTAATATCTCTTTCTTCTCTCTTTTCCCTTTATCAAAACAAAGGGTGAAAGGAAATTTTAAAAATTTCTTTTTTCTCTGTTCTCTCTCTCTCCTACCAAACAAAGCCTAAAAGTGTGCAATAAACCTTTTAAACTATATATACAAAGCAAGTAACCCCTCACTCTTTAGTACCCATCCAAATTTTAAGCACATCTACTTTGAAAGATTTAATTATTCAATATTTTAAATTTGTATTTTTACAATTTCAATAAATTCCTTCTCAATGTGTGCTAAAAATACTAACCATAATTCTCTCCTATTGTCTTTAACTCAAAGTAGTGACTTTCTAACACAAACATTGACCATAATTTTGAAAATTTTTATTTAGTGAGAATAATAATTTATATAAGTAATTTAGTATTTATTATTTCAAAGTCATTGCCTAATAATTATTAACTAGTTTTGTGAGAAGTTTTAATCCATCAATTATTATTGCATATTTGACAACATGCTATTTTATTTCGCATAATCATGAATATTTTCCTATTTTTAGTTTCTAATTATTAATTTTTTTGTAAAAGAATAAATTACAATAAATATAGAGTCAAGTTATGATAAATATGAATATTTCCCCATTTATTTGTTTTTCTTCTTTTAATTGGACATGTTTTTATCGTTTTTATATTGTATTTTTTAATAATGGACAATTTCTTCTCCTTCAAAGTTTTTTTATACTTATTAATTTTTTGAAAAACACTAAAAAAATTGTTGTAATTTCTATCAATAGGAGAGCATATTTTTGTATTTTATTATATATATGTAATTATAAAATGAAAATACCAAAAATTAATAAATATAAAATTCCTATATTGGGTATTGTATAAAAATTTGAATTTTATATATAATAAAAATAAGGATACTGTGGAAAATTCATATATTGTGTATATTATCTATTATTAAAAAAGATTTAATAGAAAAATGATTAAGTATAATTAAAATAAGAAAAATAAGTATAAATATCAAATTCAAAATTATTAAACAACTAGTCTACTTAGATAGTAAATAAAATTGAGAAATATTCATGTATATCATAAACTAGAATGTAACCCATGCAATGTATGAGTTGCAATTCTTTGTCATTCCAAATTAAAAATTGATAAGTTTAATAATTCAAATTTGTGATTTAAAAGTAAAAATGCTTCTTTGAAGCATTCGTAGCTAATCAATTATATTTTTAAATTTTCTTTCAATAATATCTCATAATTCTGTATTAATTATGATACCTGTGTTGAATTCTTTTTACTAATTAACATATAATTTTTATACCATCTGCTTAATTTGTTTCAACTTATTATACAGAATTTCAATATTTGAGGAAAAAAATTTCAAACTATTTTTTACATTCAATACTTAAGATAAAAAAAATATTTAAATACTATAAATTTAACACCTAAAAGCTAGTATTAAAATTTCAATATTATTTAATGTGTCCTAAAGCTCAGTTGTATAATAATGTTGAAAGCAAAGACGCACAAAATAGTAATGAAAATACATGATTGATAATTAATTGTTTTCCATTATCTCAAGAAGCTTGTAGTTTACTCGAACATTAATTTAAGTATTTAAATTTGGATGTTTCTATTATTTTTTTGAAAAGTTAAGAAATATGTTAAAGAATAAAATATCTAATATTAATAATAAGAATTATTAATATTAAATTAATAATTAATAATATTCAATAAATGTTAATAAGATTCAAGATCCACTTGACTTGTGTATGTTATTTCCATATGATTTTGAAATAGTCTACAAACACATTAATTTTAGATTGGAGTGTGTCAAGTTAAATATGGAGGTTTAATACAAATTGAAATATAAGTCAATGAAATTCCATCATCTCAAAGGTAGCATAGTAACATCATATTGCGCCATTTCTTTCATGATGTAGCAAACTCATACATGGCCTCGCAACTAATGCATGGTTTATTAATGGAGTATGAAATATAAAACAATTTCTCGAAACTTCTTGACATTCACACCATTGTAGTCTTGTGAATATTAGTATTTGCATATCGTAAATATGATAGTATATCAATTCTTTACTCTTTCTCAATACAAAAGCAAATCATAAAATAAAAACCCAATTAAAATTGCTACTTTAAAAAAAAAAAAAACAGATATTAATACAATAGTGCAAGTGCAAGTGGTTGAGTGCTACAAATATACAGCAATTAGCCATAACTGACTCAATGATTTAAATTTTCAAATTTTTGAAAATACTCACCAAATTTTTCTATAGCTAATAGGGATCACTCCTTTGATTTGTAATTCGTAAAATTCTTAGATTACTATCCTCCCTCTACACTTTGTAATTTCAATTATTTAAATTCATTGGGTGCACAAGTGAAAAATATTGATGTCACAAATGATAAAAGTAAGGAGGTAGGGTAATAATTTTCTAGAAAGACTATCATAAAATATCTTGTCCAAATTTAATGAAGTGACAAATTTGCGAACCACTCAAAACATATAAGATGTTTTCAGAGCTAGTAAACAAAACCATGTTAGAATAATGTGAGATCAAAATTGCAGCTTTTTGGTAGTATAGGGTATAAATAGAAAATCAAAAGAATGTATATGACAGTGAATGATACCCATACAACGGCTGAATGAGGTAAAATTTTTGAGATAAGGGAGTTGCTTAAGAAGATTCATTAGAGCAAATGCACTGTTCTCACTTGACCAATTTATTAGGATTCTAAATTGCAGTCGCAGTTGCAATAATTTTGCTTCAAATAATAAAATTGCAAGAAAATATGACTATTACAATATAAAATTGTAAGAAATTATGAATGTAATATAATTTACAATTGTAATATTAAATGCAATATTGTGACTGTGGATTGGAATTTAAACCGTTGCATATTATAATCAAATTTACATATAGGGGAAACATAACAATAATCAAGTTAAGGCATAAATCTAAGAAGAAAAATGGGGAAGCAAAACAATAATAGCAAAGAAAAATGGCTTACCAAATACACCAAGTTCCAAGTGAACGAAGTCATGGTAGAAGCTATGTCTAAATACAAAAATGACAATATGAAATATATGAACACAACCGATGGATTCAAAAATAGGCTTATGGTAAAAAACCCAAAAATCAACGATCCTACGAAAAAGCCAATAAGGAAAAAAATGCGGAATTAGAAAATTAATCAAATTAGAGCAGAAAATTGCTACGTGCCCCAGTCGAAGCCAAAAAACCCAAAAATTAAGGATTCTAATAGATATCTAATTAAGGCTAGCACATACATATAAATATCAAAATTTAGGGCAATGGTTTGGAAGGCAAATAATGAAAATAAAAAATAAAAACTAAGAAAGAAATTATTACAAAAGGAAGACAAGTGAATAGGAGGTGAGTTTTGTTTTAGCGAGTGAAAGCTTATACACTGATGGATAATTTTGGGTTGAGAAATTTAGAAAGCCCAACTCATGGTTATTATATAATTAGGAGGTAATATCTATATTTATCGTAATTTATTCTTTTATGAAAAAATTAATAATTAAAAAGTAAAAAAATAAAATATATTTATGGTTATATGAAATAAAAAAATACTTTGACAAACATGAAATAACCATTGACCAATCAAAACTTATCACAAAATTGGTTAATAATTATTGGCTAATGGGTTTTTAAACAATAATATAAAATTAATTATATAAATTACTAGTTTGTAATATCGTGCAATGTATGGATTGTAAACTTACTTTTATCTAAATTCAATATTTATTTATTTTAACAACTTTTTTTTTTTTGAAATTGTGATCAATGTCTTTTATTAAAGAGTTATTACTTAGAGTTAAAAAGAGTAGGAGACAATTATAGCTAGTATTTATAACACACATTAGGGAGAAATTTATTGAAGTTGTAAGAATAGATATATAAAATATTGAATAACTAAATACTTGAATGTTGATGTGTATGACTCTTAAAATTTGGATGAAAACTTAACGGTAGGATTAATTGCTCCATGTATATAGTTTAGGGTGTTTATTATGTGCTTTAAAGTCATAGGAGATTTTTCACATATAAATCTAACTACTAGGGAATTCCTTATATTTTAGCCAATATTATATATTATTAGTAAATAAAAAATATGTTAATTAAAGAAATAAAAATAATTAAAAAATTTTAACTTCAATAAAAATTTTAATTTTTTATTAGTATAATAAGATAAATACTAATATAAGAATAATTTATATTGATAATATATTAAATTTAAATCCTTTCAATTAAGGTTCGTTTGTTTGGGCAAAATACTTTTCTAAAAATCGTTTCTCAACTTTCAATAAAAAAAATGATGAATAGAAAGTATATTATGATTACTAGACCTAAGTTTTATATGATGAGTTTTGATAATAACAAATTAATATTACAATAGTATTGCATATCTTTATACTAAAGTGTTATAAAATTTTCAATAGATATGTTACATTATGGTTACAATAACATTATATGTCTTATACTAAAGTGATATATATTGTACAAACTTTAATAGACATATTATATTATAGCTGATGCATATATATGATATGATATTTATGCATGTTCTTGTACTAATTTGTTATACATTTCATATATGAATCATGCATATTAATATCTTATATATTAGATTCAAATAACTATATGGTTTGCAAAGCTTATGAACTTATAGGAAAGTTCAATAAATAAAATAAGAGTTAGCATTGAAATAAAGAAATGGAAAATCATATTATGTTCAACTTAAGAATGAGGAAGAAAGACAAGAAAGAAGATATGATTCAAGTATTGAAAGATGACAAGATTCAAGTTTTAAAAGTTTAAAAGTATCAAGAAAAATTTAAAGATTTTATTGATATAGTTTTTCATTCTAAGTTTAGACTTTCTTGTAAAATGGAATTTTTCATAATATAGAATTTAAACATTTTTATAATCTCAGCTTGATCAAAATATTTTAAAAAAATAGCCCACATTCATATTTTTACAAGATAATTCATAAGACACTTCAAAAACTAATGAGATATGAAGTTTTAGTCTTTTTTATTTTGAATTTTGCTCATTATTTTGACCATATCTTAAAAAATTAAAAATAATATGGCATGAAATTATTTTTATGTAAAAATAAACTTAGATAACTTTCCTTAGACAGTTTATCTACTTAAAAAGATCAAGATAAGAAGGAGTTATAAATTTTACAATTAAAGTCATAATATCAAATTTTTATAACATACCTTTTTTGACCTTTGCTCATTATTTTAAATATATATAAAAAATTACATTAGATATGAGCATGAAATAGTTCCATATGAAATTACACATAAATTCCTTTCAAACATAGGTGATTTGCTTAAAACAGACTTAAAATGAAAAAGTTATATTTTTTTAAAATTGAGTTTATAATTCTATTTTCAAGAATTGATTGAGTAATCGATTTTGGATAGATAAAGATGAAAATTTTCATCAGAATCAATTGACTAATCGATTCTAATTGGTTTAGTGCATAAATAATAGCTATAAATGGCTAGTTCTCATTCCCAACTGCCTTAAACGACTATAATACCACATAAGCTTCTTATATAAGTTAAGAAACATTAAATACAATTGAGAAAAAGTTTAAACTTCATTTTTTAATATCATTTTACTCTTTCTTTCATCCAAATCATGATTTAAGCTTTTTTTTTTAAATTTCTCTATTTTAAAAGCTTCATTTGTTTCATTCACTTCATAAAGAGAGTTCATTTAAGTTGATTTTTATCTTATATCATTTTTTAATTGTAAAGGGTGAGGTATCCTTTGAAATTTTTTTAAAAAGGTGAGTTATTCCTTGTAAAAAGAGAATTTGCTTAAGGAAAAGCAAAGATTTGTAAAAGAAGCTTCTTCAAGTACCTAGTTAAGACTTAAAGGGATAGTGGATTGAAACCAAACTTAGAAAGTTTGAAGAGTGGATGTACACTTTGAAGATGATATTTAGGGGAAACCACTATAAATCTTTGTATTTTATTTGTCTATCCTTATTTTATTTACATTTGTTCATGTGTTTTATTTTCCTTGATCACTTGCTTTATCTTAGTTGTTGTTATTTGTTAATTGTGATTCAATGCTTATATTGATGCATAAATAGTTAAATGCTTAAAAGAGGTTTATATCTATGCATGCACTTATTGATGATTTGTTTATACATAGTTGATGAAATTATTGAATATGTTATGCTTCAATGTTGATCTTGATGTTTGGATGAATAAATGGTTGAAAAAGAAATTTATTTATGCAAATGTTTTTTTATTCTTTATTTATACATAGTTGAATAAATTATTTTGCACAAGTGTATTGAATTATTATATATTATATGCAAATCTCTTCATTAAATTATCTTAAATTTATTTTTTGATGATTTAGTTATGAATAATTGAATGAATTAATTTGCATTAATTCTTTGAATTATAATATTTTGAGTGCAAATATCTTTATAAAGCTCTCTTAAAATTGTTTGAATTAAAGTTATTCTCATAATTTTTCAAAATAAAAAAATTTTAAAGGGGATTTAAAAAATAGAAAAAGTTTTAAAAACATCCAATTTACCTCCTCTTGGGTGTGAATTACCAAAGTCAATAATGATCAATGAAAAGTTTTAGAAAGAAAGTAACTTCTCTCTCTAATTAAAAGATATCATTTTATTGAACCATTCTATATTATATAAAATGAATTGAATACGAGATACTTTTATAAGAAAATGATGAAATTGAAAAACAAAAGAAGGATTTAAATATTTTTGAAACATTATTTTTAAATTAAAATATATCAATATTTTAGTGTTTCAATTCAAATTTTGTTGACTCTTAGGACAAGAGTTTCATGCCTATTTTTTTTTATGTATGGACACTTTACTTAATATTTTTATTGGATTATGTTATGCATCACAAGAAATTAATTTTATAGATTGTTAAGTTTTATTCATCTATTCATAATTTTTCCCAATTAAAATTAATTATTTTAATTACTTTCCAACATTTTATTCATTTTAGTTTTGTTACCTAAATAAATTTAATTATATTAAATTTGTTTCTTTATTTATTCAATCAATTTTAATTTTAGTGTTAAAATCAATTTAATTGATTCTATAAAAAATAATCCATTTACCATAAAGTGATACTGTTAAATGATAAAATTGATTTTTTTTTTAGTCTCTTCAATCAAATCTTCGTGAAGGGATAAGAAATTTTCTTTGAAATTTCATTAAAAACTCTTATTGTGCTTTGTTCATAGTACTGTATGTATGTATATATTAGATATTTTACCATGTTATTACAAAAAATGATATTAAAACTACTTTATTTCTTTAGTATAATCACTATTTTTTTAATAACAAGTTAATTAAGCTTATATATTTTCAAGAGTATTTTCCCATAAGAAAAAAAGAGGTAAAAAATTAAGAATATTATTAAATATTTTAAAAAAATGATAACTTAATTGATGATATCTGCCCAAGGTCTTCAACTTTTATTTTAAATGAGTTACTTAAATTAATTTTTAATTTTTAAACAAAAATTTATCATCAATATTTAATCAAAAACAATTAAATAGGACTGATAAATTTAGTATAATATCAAATAACTAAGTTAAAGATGGAGTATAATGATTTTAATAACTCATATTTAATCAAAATAATTAAAAATGATTGATTAATTTAACATGGAATTAAATAATTGGATAAATATGATATATAATAACTAACTAATTAATGTGACATGATTTAATAACTCATATGAGTGAACTTTTTTTGAATTCAAATAAAAAATGTGGCAAATTTAACATTAAGACATTAAGAAATTAAAAATTATACATCAAATTATCAAGAAATTAAATCAAATTATTCATTTAATAAATGGTTAATCTAATGTTACATTTTTATTTAAGTATCCAGGATGTCAATACCTAAGATAATAATTATATTTGTATTGAAGTGTTAGCCTAACTTTTATTCTAATGACATTCTAATATTAAATAATTATTGTGTAATTTGAACTTGAAGATGAAATTTTCATCCATATCAATTTTTTTTAGATTTAAATTTGCTAATTGTCAATCAATTTTATAGTATCACTCACTTATGTAATGTTAATAAAAATTATTAAAACTTTCTTATTATTAGTAAAAAATTATCATTTATTAATTATTATTATTTTTATAATGATTTTTTTATGGACCATGTACGATAATATTTGATCAAATTTAAACTTTGTTTTAGAAGTAAATAATTTGAAAAATATTTTATTCAAAAAATTATTTTTAAAAATTTATTTTGTATTAAAAGCCATAGGTCCAAAACTTAAAATATTCTTTTCCTTATCATTGCGCCAGATGATAAATTATGGGTACATATTATTGAAGAAAATTTAAGTGAAGTTTCAATGATAAATTAAATAGGGTATATATTATTGAAAAAAATTTAGACAAAATTTCATAAATATTTATTGTGAAATTTTAATAAAAATTTTATATGTATATTCGATCTCTATTTGTTAACTAATAATTATATTTATTAAATTATAGTAATTAATAATGAATTAAAAAATGCACATATAAAATTCTAATTGAAGACTTTGCAATAATGTCTACGGATACAAAATTTCACTAAAGCTGTATTTGTTTTTTTTTTTATAGAAAAATGTCATTTGAATATATATTAATAAAAAGGTGATATATTATTTATATTAATAATTAAAAAAATGATATTTAAAAATTTAAAAATAAAAAAAATAAATTTATTTTTAAAATAAAAATTTATTTTTTAAAATTTTTTATATTTAAAACTAAATAAATAAGATATTTTTTAATATTTTATAATTATATTTTATAAAAAATACTTTTTAGCAAAACTATATGGGAGAAACCAAACAGGTCAAAAAGTAAAAAATTTATAATTTGAGATCGGCCTAATCCAGCCCAATCACATTTTTAAGAAAACTGGCTTGGCTTGATTTGATTTAACCCAACTCGATTTTTATATATGGCTCGAAGCTTAGTCCAATGATTCGATTATTTTAAATTTTTTTACTTTTTTATATAAAAATTAATTTTTAAAATAAATAATATGATAGTTAAATATATAAAATATTTAATTATATTAAATTAATTTTTTATATTAAAAATAATTAGATATAATTATTTTTTTAATATATAATTATATTATAAAAAATTAAATTAATATAATCAGATTGGGCCAAACTAATTCGTTTCTTTTTATTTCGATCCGAACCCGACCTAATTATTAATTGAGTAATAAAAAAACTCAATAAACTTATTAGATTAAAAAAAGAACTTAATTTATTTTAATATATTTAATATATAATTATTAGATATATTTAAGTATAATTAACTTATCAGATTAATATATAATTTATTTTAAAAAAAGACCTAATTATTAGATATAATTATTTTTTTAATATCTAATCATATTATAAAAAATAAATTAATATATTTAGATTAGGTCAAGCTGATCCATTTCTTTTTTTTTTTTCGATATGAATCCGATCTAATTATCAATTGAGTTATAAAAAAAATTCAATAAACTTATCGAATTAAAAAAAAGAACTTAAACTTTATATTTTCTCGAGCCTACCCTATAATTCGGTCCATGTACATTTGTAAGGGAAACAAACAGAATTGCCTCCTTTCTCATTTGAAAATAAAAATTGGATACTAATAATGACAACAAATATCCGACACGCAATTTTTCAATATGAATACCTGCAATTTAGTGAATCAATGGAAAATGACGAAATAATTTACTTCTAAACTTATTTTTATTATACAAACTTAAAAAAAATATTTTATTCCGGAATGCTCATCCACTTCAGGGTTCTGCTCTGTTCAATACCTTTGCGTCTTCGATTCTTCGGACTTAAAATTTCCTAGTTAGAACAGAGAAGCCGTGAGAAACAGTGAAAACTGGAGTTCGTTGTGGGGCTTGTGGAGGTGACCGAGTATTTCCGACAGCTCCTGCAACATCAGGAGTCACTTCCAAATTCCAATCAGGTGCAAGCCCAAACCCTAGTGATTTTCTCGTCTCATTTCACTTTCAAGTCAATTTCGAAGTTGAGGCTGGTGGCGAGCGTAACAGCTTTTAAATCTGCTCAGGTTTTCTTCCATTCCATGATTCCCTATCTTTTTCTGCTTATCTGATTATCAGTGCTAATTGAGTCTAAAGATTGCCTTTTGACTTCAGTTTCTTTAGTTTGAATTTACTTCTCTGGTGGATGCGATCAACTGTCTCTATAGATGTTTTTCAAATGGTAGTAATATGCATACTTCTCTTTATTTTTATATTTATGAGGTGATTTGTTCTCAATGTAGCTGGTCTACCTATTTTGAGTTTCGTCTGAATGAATGTAGTGCTACTCTGAAAATTGCAATAATTGAAAAAAGTGGACAATAATGGGCACTAATTCAGCATCCTAGTATAAATACTATTTGATTGTCCATTTTCTTGAGTTAGTGTGTATTTTTCAATAGCCATTTGAAGGAATACATCTACATTTGTCTTTACTTATATAAATATTAGTGGTCGCCATGTGTCGATACAATTCTTTGAAGGATAGATGGCCAGCGGTTTGTATGCTGTGTTAGTGTCTTTGAAGTGTTCTTGGCTTTTTTATAAAAGAGGGCCCGAACTAAGTTGGCTGTGAGCCATTTGTTCTGCTCACCCAATGGCCAATGATGAAATGGAAGCCCGCTCACCTAAGGTGGCTGTGAGCTAAGTCTAGTATTAATCTTGAAGAGTCTATGTTTAATATCTCTGTAATATCTTCTATTCTGTCTATGCATAACTCCTTCATATAACTAAAGTGGAGATGGGGTACACCCATAATTGTTAAAAGTGCACCATGGTGCGTGCAATAGCACATGGCGCGTAGCCACAGCAAGTTGCACAACACAAGTATCATTGCATTGCCCACATGTGATAGCACAGTTATGTGTGTGAAATCTGTGCCTTTAGAGCAATAGTGAGGCACACAAGTCTGTGTCTCTTCCACAAATGGTATAATAAAGGCCCATAAAGACATATTTTTTTATTAAACCCTTCCCTCTGTTTTACTTTGTGCAATTGCTGAAGTTCATTCTGCCTCTTCAAATTTTCTCCTGTGGCTGGAGGTGGCTTTTCTGGCAATTGGCAGTGGTTTCTTCAGCTATTGGGCAACAAGTTCTCTCGTTTTGGTAGAAACAATATGATCTAGGTACACTGTGACTAGATTGGATATTAATATTTTCACTTTGAATTAAATATAACAATATATATATATATATGGTTTTCTGACTGAAGCATTTCTTTTCTAGGGCAGTGTGTCATAGGTGGATTTTTCTTTTCATTTAAAACATAAATGGTTTGAAGTAAAATGGGCTTAAGACTTGTTGTAGCTGTCCCTACATACTTATCAATGTTTATGTAAATTTTTTTACTTAGCATTGTTTTTAAAATTAACTGTGTTCTTGGTGAAACTTATTTTAAAATTTAATATGAAGTTTGATTATGTAAAAAATTGTTTCCTATTAGGTTCTGTTTTTCCTATTGTGTTTTATGCTTTAACTTAATGCTTTATTGCTTACTGTGCTATTTGAAATATATGAAACATTATAATGTAAATTGCACCACTAATGAAATTGCCGTGTGCTATGCTGCTTGCACTGCACCAAGATGCAAAGTGCTCTTATTGCCATTATGTGCCATGTACCATAAATAACTATGGTCTTTGACTAATATACTTTTTGTATTGGAAAAATATTGGACTAAATGAGAAACCATTAATAGAATGGTAACTTTGAGTATTTGATCAATGATTGACTTGGTGTATCTAATTTGATTAGTTTGAAAAGCATAAGCAATAGTTTAGGTGACCACACATTGAATATGCATAACAATAATCATACGCTAGTTTATATAGCAGTAGTTTGCTGATTTTATGGTTTCATTATCCCTTGGGTTGCTTTCCTCCCATATAACTAGATGTCATTTTGCCTTCCATCATTGAAGGACAACTAGGCTATTTGTGGCTCACAAAAGAAAAAAAACTTATTAGAAACCACCAAAAAAAATAATAATAATAAAAATAAAAAAGAAAGAAAGAAAAGAGCTTTCGTGATTCCCTTAAACACACATCAGGTACATCCGCAAGCATCAAGTGTTTGGTAACTAAGTTATAAGTTGCTTATTACTAATTGGGTGTCTAGCACTAAGGTAAATTATGTTCAGAGTGCTAAGATTGTTCCTAGATGTTAATGTCTTTTCTGTATAAGTTGATATAAGAAGAAAATAATGCCAACAATGCTTCTCTGTTTCTTATTAGTTAGCACTTAGCATATTTGTACATGTTTCCTATTTGCTTGTTCTGTTGTTTTATAAAATCTATGACTAGATGGTGAATCTTTCTTTGACTGCATTTTGAAAGTAATTTTAGAAAGTGCATATTTTGTTATGCTAATCTATACACTCTCCTCTGTTTCTCTTTATTTAGCTAATTTATTCTTAATGTTAGAAAGGTAACAATAGAAAGATATAAAGTTCTTTAAAAAATGGTTCATGATATGGGCATGTTCGTTACTCATGTTCATAACTTACACTTCTTTCCATCTTGTGTAATTCTTCCAACTCAGCACAAAGAGTAGACCAATTTTAAGGGCCAAATATTTTGCCAATATTGTTTTGGCACCAAAAAGAAGAGGAGGTAAAGCAGACCCAAAAATGAAGAGGAATAGCAAATCAGAGGAATCAATCTCTTTGAAGAGTGAAAGCTCCACCAAATGAACAACATGGAAGAGGGTAAGAGAAGGAGAGGAAAAATTTAACATAAACTCATTCCCTCCCTTTTATTTCTTCTTTTTCTGTTGCTTATTGTTGTGCCTTCAGTTTGAATTTTTTCTCCCTCAGCAATGGAAGTTGAGCATTGAAACCTTGGTAGCTGATTTTCTTTCACCTTATCCTATTACCATCAGCTGCACCAGCAGGTATACTCGTAATTAGATTTATTCACTTAAAAGATTTGGAACTTATGATGCTTGTTTTGAGTTGGGGATTGGCTGCATTTGGCAAAAGGGATATTGTAGATATTTTTTCCTTTTTTAAAAGTTGTTTCTTTCATTCTCTAGACATTTCAGATATGTTGCCCTTATGGTTTTCACTTAATGTTGAACAGAGCAATGTGAGAGTGTGAGTTTGGGTAATCACAATACATTGAAAATTGATCTGATTATTTGTGTTATGTTGTACTATTTTTATTTTGCGTCTTTTTTAAAGTTTGATTTTGCTATTTCTCTTCCTGCGTGAACATTTATTTGATTTCTACTGATAATTTAATAGTTTTGACTCATTGGTACTCAGCATAATTTGATACACGAATATTGAGTTTTAGATTCATTATAATTCAGTTTTACATATGTTTCATTGCTTATATATTTTACATATATTAATTTTAAGTTCAAAGTTGTATGTTGATTGTTAATTTTTTTAGGCTATGGGTGATATGTGTGATTTGAGCATTCCACTCGAAAATGAAGGCAAGAGCAGTGGTGAAACTTCATTTCAAACTTCAACAGAAACTGTTGATCAAGGTCATTCTGAAATAGAAACCATTGTTGTTGAGCCACCAAAAGTTGGAATGGAATTTGAATCCATGGAAGAAGTTAAGGCATATTATTCTAAATATGCTGAGCAGGTTGGGTTTGGTATAATGACAAGAACAAGTAAGAGAAGGGATGGAGAAGTGTATTATTTTGTACTTGCATGCTCTAGAGAAGGAACCCATAGAATAAAAGAGAAAAAATCTATGAGAAATGTTCCATCAAGGAAACAAAACTGTGAAGCAAAGATCAGTGTTGCTTTATGTGGTGGTGGCAGCTATCGAATTGGGTTTGTTGTGCTTGATCACAATCATGATGTGAATCCAAGTAAAGTTAGAGTGTTCAGCAATAACTTAATGCAAATGCGTTTCAAAAGAACATTAGAATTGAATGATGAAGTCAGTGTAAAGATGAAGAAGAGTTTTCAAACCCTTGTGGCTGGAGCTGGAAGTCATGATAATCAGGCATTTGGTGGAAGGGATTGTAGACTTGATATTCAAAATGAAAGGCGACTAATTGGGAAAGGTGGCAATGCTGAAGCCCTTTGTCAATATTTTATAAGGATGCAAGGGCAAAATAGCAATTTCTTTTATGTGTTAGATATGGATGAAAGTTTTCGGGTAAACAATGTATTTTGGGCAGATGCTAGAAGTAGAACGGCATATGAATCATTTGGTGATGTGATTACATTTGACACAACATATCTAACCGACCATTATGAGATGCCTTTGGTTACTTTTGTTGGCGTAAACCATCATGGACAGTCTATACTCCTTGGTTGTGGCTTGTTGTCAACTCAAGACACACATTCGTTTGTTTGGTTGTTTCAAGTGTGGCTAAATTGTATGAAAAATGTTCCACCAAAAGGGATAATAACAGATCAGTGCAAGGCAATACAAAATGCTATTGAAATTGTATTCCCTTTCACTCGACATAGATTGTGTCTCTGGCATATCATGAAAAATTTTCCTCAAAAGCTTAGTGACTACTCTGAATCTATGGCAATAATGCATCATCTGAAGAATGTTGTATATGATTCATTGACCACTGATGAATTTGAAACGAATTGGAAGAAGGTTGTGGAACAATTTAGCTTAAAGGACAATGAATGGTTAGAAGAATTGTTCCTTGAGCGACAACATTGGGTTCCTGCTTATGTGAGAGGTGATTTTTGGGCAGGTATGTCTACTACCCAACACATTGAAAGCATGAATGCATTTTTTTATGGGTATGTGAATTGTCAAACATCATTGAAGCAATTTGTTGAGAAGTATGACAAGGCATTGCGAGACAAGGCAGAGAAAGAATTTGAAGCTGACTTTCGATCATTTTCAAGTATACTTGCATGTGCCACAAAGTCTCCATTCGAGAGACAATTTCAGTCTTCTTACACTCATTCAAAATACGTAGAGGTGCAAGCAGAGTTTATTGGAAAGGCTGATTGTCTCTCACAAGTTGCCCAAGATAATGGTTCTATTTGTTGCTATAATGTGTTTGAAGATATGATATTAGGGGACAAGCCCCAAAAAGCCATGTTTGAGGTCACATTTGATAGGATAAATTGCGATGTTAATTGCACGTGTCGTTTGTTCCAATTCAAAGGGATTGTTTGTAGGCACTCTCTTGTTATACTATCCCAAGAGCATGTGATGGAGATGCCGGATAAATATCTATTAGATAGATGGAAGAAAAATACAAAGAGGAGACATACTTTCATCAAAACTAGCTATGATCTCAAGCAACTTAAACCTCGGATGCAGAGATTTGATTTACTACGCAAGCAATTTGATGACGTTGCTGAAGTTGCTTCTGAATTTGAAGAAACAAGTACCTTTGTAAAGAGTAACCTTAGTGAGTTAATGGATAAAATTGGAGCAATGACAATTTGTTTGAGAAACACAACTTAGTTGACCAGGCTAATGTTTTGGTGACAAGACTAATCTTTATTAAAACTCTACTTAATCAAATGTAAAGAATTTCAGTCCGGTCACACTGTTGTAAAGGCCAGACATCATGTAAAATATTTTAGTCTTCGTTTGGAAATAATATTAAAAAAAAAAAAAAATCAGAGTGCATTGGTGTAATGCATCTGTTAAATTATTGCTTTGGTAGCTCTTGGCGTGTAGAAGTAATTCTATATATATATGTAAATAAAGTAATTCTACATTTTTGTGCATTGAATATGTATCTAATAGTATGAATGTGTAACCAGGCATAGTATTAGCAGGTACCCTGTGAAGATTTGAGCAACCAATTACGTTATTGTGTATATCCCTTGTTTATGATGTTCTATCTTTTTCCGTTAATTTTCACAATGCCATAGCAAGATGACTTGGATTGTTTATTCTGTTATACGCTATCCCATATTATATGTTAACTTTCGGAATGCACATTGTGTAATTAGGTCATATTTGACTCCTGGAATTTTAGGCAACTACAATTATGCATCAAATGCTAGAAAATTTATCATTTCATCTGGTGATGGTTAAATTTGTTAAAACGGATTAACTCAATTTTACTAGATAAATTTAACGGATAAAAATTTGTATGTTAAGTCAGTCATAAGCTAGATTATTTTTTCATTAGGTTGAATTTAAATCAAGTTGTTAAAATAATAGTTTCAATCCTAGGCTAATATTTACCAGATGGATTCAGGCGAGTTTTCTAATCTATTATCTTTTATTATTATTATATTAGTTATTTATTTATTATTAATTTTATATCATTCATTAATTAAAATTTATTATTATTAAATATAATTATATTTTATTATTATTACTTAAAATTTTGTTATCCATGTGAGTGAGCCATATATATTATATATAAAAATAAAAATATATTATTAAATATATATTTATTAAAATAAATATATATTATTAAAGTCTAGTAAATGTGTGAATTTGTATTTAATAATATATATATATTTAATAAAATAATTTAAATTTTATATTAATCAATAATTTTATATTATATATTTATTTTATTTAATAAAATAAATATATATTATTAAATATATATTGATCAAGTCTAAAATATTATATATAAAAATAAATATATTTAATAATTTATATATTATTAAATATATATAAATAATTATATAAATAATATATTAATAAAAATAATTATAATAATTTATATATAATAATAAATAATAAATAATAATATATTATACTATATATATGTATATAATATATTTAAAATTAATACAAAATTATTGTTTAAAATTTTTAAATAATTCAAAATTTTGATATAATTATTTATTTTGATAAACTTATAATATATATTGATAATATTAAATATATATTTATTAATTTTAATATTATATATATTAAAGTATAATTTTAATATACTAAAATTATTATTTTAATATATATATATAAATTAAATATATATAATAAATTAACTATTTATTATTTATTATTATTATCAAATTAATGGATTAATCCAATAATTCAATAGACTAATACTTATCAGTTTCAGACTTTTATTAAGTCGGATTAACCAATTCTAATTTTTTATTAGAGTAGGTCACTATTATCATTTTTCATACTAATCTCGATTGTAAGATAGACAAAATTATACTAATATTAAATTAATCCATTAAACCTAACTCATTTTGACACAGTTGGTGATAGTTCTTTTTTGTTTCTATAAGCATTAAAGTTTTAGCCATTTGCCAGCTTAAAGTTGAGTGGATCCTCAATCAATGCATATATTTTGCCTATTTAATTGCTATTTGCAAACTGCAAGTATGAATTATTGATTAAGTGCATATTCTTCATGAATCTCATAGTATTATAATATCAATCTATGGAGTTTAAAATTGATTGCTCCCACTAACCATTGAATTATTACATGCTAATCAGGCAGAAACTCAATTGAGTTGGTAGTCTGCCTTGGAGAAATACCTGGTCGGACAATCTATCACTTCAAATCTGAGCACAAGCAGTTAGAAGATGATAACTGACACAAGGTGGGATTCACGATACATGGACCACTAAATATTAAATATTTATACAAAATGTAGAAAGAAAGTTACCGGCTTGAAGCTCAGAGGGCTTTCATCAAATTCATGCGTAAGTTACCAGACACTTGCCTTTTTGTGAAACAACTGGCCTTTTTTTTCTTCTACTTAAAGTGTAAGTGATGTGGTTCCAATAATAATAAATTTATATGTAGATTAACTTAATTTCATTTATCATATATGAATTTAATTTGGCAAAAGCTGTTAGCTTAAGTGGTCGTGAATATTTTTTTAAGATTTTGCATTTTTTGTTACATTTAAATTTTGGTTCTTAATCTTCTTATGTGTGTATTTAGTTGTCTAACTACTTCTCCATTATATATGGAGAGAGAGATTTAATTTTGCTGCACTATTCAAGGTTGTTTTATACTTTTACTCCCTCATGTCATGTGTTATAATGTTATTAGAAAATATCAAAACTCTTATTATTGATAAATTTTTTTTTATTTTTTAATGGCATGACCCTTTCCTATTTATTAGTGGTGTAAAATATTTTATTGTAATAATTAATTCGTAGTAATGGTAATTATTTATTAATCCCTGTGTAAACTAAAAAATTTGGATTTGGTCAATTTTCTTATCATAAATTTAAAGGAGAAATTACGTACCAAAATTTTAGGTGGTTGTTTGCATAAAAAAAGTTGTGCTTCTACAATAGTATGCTAAATTAATTTCCGGTTGGACTACTTTTGTTGTCTGCTCAAAATTTTTATAATTATAATACTAATCTTATTCTCAATCTCGTGTCAAAATTTATTAGGCACTATTAAACAATTGAAGTATTGAAGTCCAAGGCTCATCCAATACAAATAATTCATGACTCTTAATTTTGTTCTATTCGTTGGACCGGAAATGAACAATCTCGTTCATTGCTCAATATCGGCTTGGTAAAAATTCAAACCTAGTACGATATTAATAAAATTCAACTTAAATGAATAAAAATCAAACACGGAATTGAGAAAATCCTAGTTATATCAAAACTACATTTGTTTTATTGAAAAATATTATTTTAAGAAAAATTTTATTTATTTGTATTAACTAGAGGACTTTCATGTCACTTACACATATTATAAGTAGTAAAAAAAAAAAAAAAACACACATTGTACATGATTCTAGAGGAAAATAACTTCTTTCTTGATGCAGAGGATGTTATTTTCCATCACACTTCTAGTTTTTAACTATAAATAAATAAAAAAAATTTTGTTATCTTAATTTTATAACTAAAAACATTGGTAATTTAGGATAGTCACCTCCACAACATTGGTATTTATTAGCAAAATACATCTTCCACAAAATATTAAAGGGCTACTTCCATAAACTCTTTCAAAGGATTCCAACACTCTAATACTATTATCCCATAGCTTTCTTGAGCTTATTGCCTTTACAACTTATTCAACGGATTGTTGCTTCTACAATTGTAGGTTTGTTGCCTTTGTAGCTTGCATTGATGTTACCACTATAATAGAAGTGTTTGCTAGTTCTATAACTTGTACACACTCTTGGCACTTTAAATTGCCTATTGACAATTGCATTGCACCAATACAAGAATCAAGACTTACACTCGATCTATGCAAAGTCCCACAACTTTGCTCCCAAATTAGCTTGTGTTAGGTTTGGTGAATCCATTATACCTCGTAATGTCACTTTCACACTCAATCAAATCCTACTTTAAGTACATTTTATTATAGCTTCCCCACATTAATGGATTGATAGGGGTTAAGCATAAAATATCATCCACTTTTAACTCGAGCTTCACTTTATCTATGCATAAGCAAATGTGAATCCTATGGCCATTGCCATAAAGTTTTCCTTGTGACTATGTAGTACTAATTTACTATGCCTCCCCCAGCTCATTGTTGTTACTTTGTCAATTAACTATATAGCCTAACTCATTAAAATTATCTTGAATCTTTTGGACGAGCATTATAGCCTACTTGTTGCACCTATATGATTGTTTGCATATATTGATCCTATTGAGTTTCCACTTTACTCTTTTAAGCTATACTCCTCTAAGTACATCATGCTCCTTAACATCATTTTAAACTCTTTTAAAATAAAGTTATCTGTTCAACACATCACTCTAATGTACTATCTATTAGGATGTGTCCATCCTTTCATGATCACATATTCTTACATAACTTAGCTTTCACCCTTAGCTGTATCAATTGCTTAGTCCTTTTGGACATAGCCAAGCCTTCTAGCAAGATAAAGGAATTTCCTATTGAATAGGCCATCAATTCCTTCATTTTTTATATGGTTTTGCATTGCTTAATGCCATTATTATAAAAATGAGCACATAACTAATGTTCTATGCTTGCAAGCTAGCCTACTAACATAACCAATGTTTTACTATTATAAAAATGAGCACATAACCAATGCTCTACACTTGCAAGTTAGCCTACTAACACTCATCCTTGCACTAATGTATTAATCAAATTTTCCTTGAATGCATTATTCTCCTACACGCTATCTTTTGAATCATTCCAACCTTCTACATCCTTTATCTCAAATCCTTGCCAACGTCTTTTTTGAGCTAAAGAATGATCACTTTGTATGCCCCTTATACAATATTAGGCAAGTTATTTCTAAACCAATTATAGCCTACTTAGTCATGCTCTTTAACACAAACTAGATGATGTTGATACCAAATATTATGAGCCAATAACTCTAACATAATTGTACGATGTATGCTTGTCCTTTTTAGATAACATGCCAACCTTTCTCATAAACTCTCTTATGGCACATTTAAGATAGATAATGAGATATTGAAGATTTATCATCCTCTGGGTGAAATCTCATGTGCAATATATCTATAAGCAACATTCAAATGTCATAAAAGCCCCTATACATATTGAGCCATAAGAACTTCCCACATAAGTAACCTTTAGGCATAATAGGTTCAAAAAGAGACAATTTTGAATAGGAAGAGGGATAACTTCATTTGCTTGATATATGCTTATTTCCATAGTTTCAAGTGTATAGAGGATGACCACAAGTCAACATATTTGAGCCATAAGTTTAGTGTCATGCTACCCTACCAAGAGTGTCAATGCTCCATTCTCTAAAAAATATTTTGAACCAAAGGCCAAGCCTTAAGTAGACAAAAAAATTTCTAGTTTTACTAAAATACTGATATTTTAGTACTATTTTCTATCATATTTTGACAAATCAACAATTTTAACATCATGGTTGAGTGTTTCCTAAAATTAAGGAAATAGTTTTCTAATTATCAAAGAATAATAGAAAGTAGTATTATGAATTTTAGTACTATAATAAAAATTAAAAAATTTCTAAAATAGATATACATTTTATGAGTTGATAAGGCCATTTCTTCTAATTTTAGGTGAGATATTTGCACCATCTTATATCAAATGAAAATTGTAGTCATGTGTTTTTTGACTTTCATTGGATTCTCAAATTAATTCAAAATTATCAAAATATTCTAAAATATTAAAAAGTTGAAATAAATTATTTATAAGTCGAATTGCTCCCGCATTTTAGCTATAGAACCACCTCACCATACTTGATTTTTCATGAAGTTTCATTCAAAACTAAGTTTATTTATTAAACTTGTCACAACTACGTACTTATGATCCAGTTGGATGCTATACATTTGACATTGCAACAATTATCGTATGCTTATGAAAATAAAGTGTGCTGCTGTCTAAGGTAGTAATTTTCACCTTACGTAATTGGTTACAAAACTTTGTTTTTGACTTTTTGGTACATATCAAAACTCTTGAGAGCAATATAGATATGATGATGTGGCAATATTTCCTTTTCATATGATTACAGCGTCATGGTTGCTAGCTAATGTAGGCAGTTTAATTATATTCTTGTTTCAAATCATAGCTTGACTTTTTAAATCATAATTTGACTTGATCAACGCCCTATTCTAAATTTCTTAAAAGAAATGTATCGATACTAAATAGCAATTATTTAAATGAAAAATGCATAATAAACCTCAAAGAATTATATCCAAAACTATTTAAGCTAATCTTTGCATGTTTTTATTGATAATAATAAAATTAATAAACCACCTAATATATACATATAAAATATTATTAAAGTTTAATTTTCACTGCTAACGATTTCAAGGAATAAGATAATCTATAAATATTACTATAAATATTTAAAAAGATCAGTGGCATGCTTTAATTTTTAAAGTGGAGTAACTTGATCTGTTCCTAAACTTTATTTATTGAAATAGAAGATATTATATAAATTCAAGAGGAAAAAAATAAGAAGCTGCTAAAATAATATGAGACAGTACTGCATCATCAAACAAGGTGGCATCTCTACACTTGTTTGTCTCGCAGAAGTTAGGCTTTACCTGAAATCATTATCACGACAGGTTGCACAGGTAAAACCTTGTACAAGAATGACACCATACCCAACCAAAATGGAAAACAAGACAACCAACATATCAATAATTAATTACCTGGAAGTTGCTAGCAATAACTATATATATATATATATATGTACGTATATATTTATTTATTTGACAGTGGTACCTGGAAGTATTAATAAATAATAACGAATTAAGAATTAGTCTCCAAAAGCGTATGTGATGTCAATTTAATCATAGAATAAATTTATATCGCATTTTGATCAAAACGGAACTATTTTTACTTAAATAAATTAATCTTACAATTCGTTCATGTCATCAGTGCGTAATCCTGGTTTTGGCTTATATTGTGAACGACTAAATCGAGATGAAATATAAGGAAAGTCATATTTTATCCACGTATAATTTCATTGTTTTTTTTATTTAATTCATGTATGTATTCAAGTATTATAATTTATCTATTGATGATCTTTAATATTAATACTTTACTCAGTCAAATTTTTTTTGTCCAATCTTTAATGAAATATTTTATAATAGATGTCTTAAATGAACTTAAAAAAATATCACAGAAAAATAAATTATAATTTTTTTCTATTTATGTGAATTAATATCATAAATTCTTAATTGGAATTAAAAAATATATTAATCTTATCTCCTTAATTTAGATCTATAAATTCTATATTATTGTTATATACTTTATAAAATTACTACTAATAGAATATACAAACTTTGTTATTGGCAAATGTCAAGGATTTGAGTTAATTTTTTTTATCTGTACCATATATTGTAATAATTTTTTTTTCATTTCAGGTGTGTTATTAAAAAAAGAGACATGACTAATATATTTTAATCTTATTGAGAATCATTGATATCAATTCATATAAATATAAAAAAAATTATATTTTATCCACATGTAACTTTGTCCTATTCCACTTAACTCATTTGTTATATGATATTTTTTATTAAAAATTAAATAAAAATATAATTTAGGTAAATAAAATATTAACAGTAAAAAATATAAATAGATAAATTATAATATTAAAAAATACTTTTAAATTAAGTTAAAATCTAGGAATTTTTAAATGAGTAAAATATAATTTTTTCCTAAAATATATCACCAAGTTAGCAATGGGATATATCATGGTAAGAGGATTTTCCACGTCCACCTATAATTAGGCTTACAGAGTGTTACATTTGCGGTCTACTGAGGGAGGTGCAAGAGACTTACACAAAGAAAGAGGGCATCAGTGATAGAAAGGGAAGGAGATTCCGATCCCTAAACCAATATTTAAGCAAAGCGTAAGCAAAGACCATAAGAATATGAGTTAAGACTTTGAAGTCCTCCGTTTGTTTTTCTTGAAAAATACTTTCGATAAGAAAATTTCATTTTTTATTTTATATATAAGTAAAATAGTAACATGCATTTCTTTAATTTGTAAAAAAATATAATACTTAAAAATATAATAGTAGAAGAAAATAATTTCTTTTTTTTTAAAAAAAATTATCTCTTATCAAACTCCTTATATTTAACATAGAATATTTAAACTATTTTTTTTACTATTTTAATATTTTCTAACTATATTTTTATGAAAAAAATATTTTTCATGAAAACCTTTGTAAGCATGTAATGAAAAAGTAAAATGATTAATAAAGTGAATAAGGTTACATAGCCGTTGATTTGTCTGTATGAAATCCGCACACATGTATGACAATTGTTAGGGCAACAAAGGTGGTTTACCATTGCTTGGTAATGGGAGAACGATCCCCCAATGGTAAGAGTAGTTGGTGAAGTTTTTGACGTTAATTATAGTATAGTTAATTTCTCCAGCAAGTTATGATACCGATGAGATAATTTGATTTAGAACAAATTATATTGACTGCTACTGAGATTTTATCCACTTATATTTTTAAAATTATATATTTTCACTTCTGAAATACTCCAATTTTATGAAGTGTAGTGTTATTAATTTTTTAATTGATGTGTCCTTTCTTATTATAGTAGGGAGTAAAAAGTAGATGATAGAAAACATCATACATCAAAGTTTAGTCATTTGTAAACAAGCTAAGAACAGAGTTTTGGAGTCTTGTTTTAATGCTCTAAAACTTAATTTAGTGAAAGGATAAAGAAGTGTCATTAGAAAACTTATTTAGTGTGGATGTTAGTATTTATAGTGATTAACCTACTTGGGACATAGTGGTTATATGCAAATATCACTAGGAATAATTTAGTTCTTTTAGAGAGTGCAAGTAGCCCACCAAAATAACTACTTTCTAATTGTACTAACTGCTTTTGATATTGTTAGGTTTGCACCCTACAATGCTTGTGTCATCTTTGGTAAGATATTCTTTATTAAGAATTATTTGTGATCTCATATGGGCTAGTTAGCCACATCCTAATGAGTTAATTGATCCAATCCCAATAGATAGGTCGGCTCAATCATTTCTTATTGGATTGATCAGTCTAAATTTAATGAATAAGTTATTTAAGCCTAAATAAAAATTTATTTATCATTAGTTATAACCATTCTTCTAATGTCATCGTTTTGGAAGATCATTTCTTATTTTTTTATGTTAAAAATATTAAAATACAATTGTATAAAAAAAAGGAAATTATTTTTATTCTTTGAACAAAGGATACAACTGTATATAAAAAATATAGAAAAACGATCTTCAAACTACAAGAGATTACATTATAGAATAGAATGCAATTTAAATGTTAATGTCATTGTATATCATAATACTGAAGTATTTTAAGGGTGAAAGTGCACAATTTTAAAAAATAAAAGATATTAAGTATAATTAGGCTAAATATCATAGGATATTAGTAAAATTAGCCTTAAATTTATTAAAATTGATCATCTGTATCCATTTTTCTATATTTGAAAAATACTTATCTCTGCATATTTTTATAATTTTTATTGAAACTTGTAATTTTTATATGAATAATAAAAAATTATTTTAAATACAATTTTAAATGAAATATTTGAAACTTTTTGTATATTTATTAAAAGTAAAATTCACATATTTACAATTTTCATTGAAAAAATACAAAACATTTTTAATTTTCACAAATAATTTTTTATGATTTATTCTAAATTTTCATAAAAAATTTACAAAATCCTTCCATGCTGGTAACTTTAAATATTTTACTTCTGATTGTATATGAAATTTGAATCTAGGACCCTTTACGAGTGTTAAATGGCCATTCCTATCATTGTCGAGGGTTGGAGTATTAAATAAATTAAAATTTACAAATTAATTCGTGCTCTTTGCAAGTAATACAAGTTAATTTATCATGAATTTTAATGAATTTAAACTTTAAAATTGATCTTATTTTAAATATAAATAGTACAGATAAATTCTTTACAAATTAATCCATATTTGCATGGATTGGCTCATTTGATATTTTTAATTGAGGGGGAGTCTTCTTAATTATGTTAAATTTTAAATATTTTAAATTTATTAGATTAAATTTTATAAATTTATTTTATTATCATATATTTAAAAATAATTTTTAATTTATGTTCAAATTTTAATTTTAAATCTTATTTTTAACGTAATATATGTAATATTGATAAGAAAAATACCCATACGTTGACGAAAACGCACATAGAAAGTTACACCCTGCTGGTCAATGACCACAGCATTGGCTTCCCATCTGCAAACAAAATTCCAATCGTTCCATCGAAACAATGAACAACGCAACCTCAAACCCAGAAACCAACGAAGAATTCAACGCCGGCCGATTCACATACGGCGTCAGCTTCGTGATAGGCATCATCGTCCTACTCCTCAGCGTAGCCTTAGCCTGCATCCGCCTTCGCAGGATTTCAAACGGTACCGATTTATTTGGTCTGGGGCGAAGACCTTCGCCGGCAACCGGCGGTGCTGCCCAATCCACACAAGGTCTGGATGAAACTACTCTTGATAGCTTCCCCAAGCTGCTCTTTCCCGATGTTCAAAAAGGGAGTTCGGTTTCCTCTTCTTGCTCCATCTGCTATGAGGATTATAAGGAAACTGATACGTTGAGGTTGCTTCCTGATTGTGGCCATGGCTTCCATGCCGGATGCGTTGATCCTTGGCTCAAATTGCATGCCACCTGTCCGATTTGTCGGAGTTCTTCGATTCAAGCTCCGCAGTCGTCGAGTTCCGGAGGACACAGAGTGATCGACGTTTTATAGTTTGCTTCTAAGTTACGATTGCAGATAAGTTGCAAATCCTTACCCTAAGTCAATAGAGAGACACTAATTATGAATTTTATAAAATTCACATATATTAAAATTTATAATTTTAAAATTTTAATTTATTAAAAATTATAATTAACCCCACTTTCTTTATTGAAAGTAAGAATATATATTATAATCGAAGTAAATAAAAATTTCTCGCAAAACTGCAGGTAGATATGGAAATATGTACTATCATTGCTGGACAAAATCGAAGAATATATGATTGCAGAGTCTAACCATAGCTGCAGATTGTAATTAAAAACCATGTTAAATCGGGAAGTGAATTGTTGTAATTTTGTAAAGGTCTCTTATGTATATTTGTGTAGTGAATACATCATTTTTTTTGGGTGATATAATGTTTTTGTTCTTAAATGATATCATTCTTCTCAAATTCGTTTTTAGAAAGAGTGTCTCAATTTACTCTTGCAATTGCAACATTGGAATTTAGTTCAGTTGGACTCCATGGTCTCTGAAATGTGAAGGTCGACCCCTCAGCTCTCTACTCGTTGAGGAGGAATTACATGGGGAGCACATCTTGGTTCTTAACTTCACAAAGTAATTGTGTAAGCTCATCATTATCTTTCAAAAATTATAGGTAAATCCAAAGAACAAGTTACTATAAAATAGATTAGGTGATACATTATGTTTAAAAATAGTTCATTAATCTCTCAAACAATTAATATCAATGAATTTGCTTATAATTTTAATTATCCTAATATATGAATTGTTCACATTTAACCCTCTTATATTTATTATTTCTAGTTTGATTGACCGAATATACAAATTGAATCCATATGATAACATGTGCATATACCGAAAATAATAATTGACACAAAAAAAAACCAATGGAACTTCGTGTTAATAATAATTGGGAAGGACATTAGTGAATTATATGATGCTAATGGCCAAATTAATTTTTTTTTCCATAAATGTGTCACATAATTTATAAATTTCCAATGTGATGTCAATTAATGACTAAAGTAGAAGGTTTTCGCAAGATAAGTCACATAATTTACAAATTTCTAACATAATAAAATGGATTTCATTAATTTTCTCATCTGATAATTGTTAGCTCGTAATCTCATTAAAATTAAGTATGTTAATTAGGATTTTTTATCTTTAATTTGACAAAAAAAATTTGATTTACACCTAATTTATTCTAATTTATATATTAAAATAACCAAAATTATAATTCAGTCATATATTATTTTTGAGTGGAAATCCTTTGGACGAAATGAATTTTGTTTAAATATTTTTTTTATGGTGAGGTCTTTCAAACCCTTGGTAAAATGTAAACTTTGAAGTATGAATACCTATGCAAATTTATATAGATTGATGCATGCCAAAATTGTAACTCGCTGAAAATTTTTTCCCCGGTCGAGTACTAATAGCAGATTGACGCATAGCAAAAACTTTGACATTTCAAATTGTGCCCAAAATGATTTCACCTGCAATTTTATAAGCTTTATAATAATAAATCATGACCAAAAAATAATTTTTGAGAAAAAGTAAGAATAAATATTAATTAAATAAATGAGTAATATATTATTATATTGTAGATAAAATTTTAAATTGATATTTGTGTTTCTTTATTTATTATCAGATAACAGTGATTGAAAAGGAATTAAAGTATCACCTCAATAAATTAATCTTCAAAACCCAAAATGATTTCACCTGCAATTTTATAAGCTTTATAATAATAAATCATGACCAAAAAATAATTTTTGAGAAAAAGTAAGAATAAATATTAATTAAATAAATCATTAATATATTATTATATTGTAGATAAATTTTAAAATTGATATTTGTTTTTATTTATTTATTATCAGATAACAGTGATTGAAAAGGAATTAGAGTATCACCTCAATAAATTAATATTCAAAAAATTAATTTTGAATTAAATAATATTTTAGTTAAGATGAGTTTTACGGTAACTTGAACTCGATAATTCAAGTAATAATTTTAATAAATTTAATTAATAATAAATTATTAAATTTAATTAAATTTACTATTTTCAAATAGTAATTAAATTAAAAATATTTAGAAGTTAAGTTACCTTCATCTTGTTCCCTTAAAGGGGAAGATTACAATGCCCCTAAAAATTTCTAAATTTTGGATATGTAGCACAAATGAGCAAAAACTTAAATAATTTAATTTGATAAATAAAATTGCGTCATACCATTCAGAAATACTGATCACCTTATAATTTCCCTACCAAAGGTATGTAAATGACAAATGGAGAACTAACGTTCTCCATTCAGCCACGTAAGCCAAATTATGGGTATCAACGATCTACCCCAAGCGGATTGGTCATCAACGCTGGGCCTATGAATAAGAAAATCGCCTTATCAGTCATCAAAATAGCGACAGCAAATTTGGGTGAAAAATATTTTTTTTTTGTAAAAATATAATTATTTAATAATAGGATAATAAAAAATAATTTATACATTTAACATTAATAGTAAAATATTTGATAAAAAATAACTTTTTCTTTTTTAAAGAAGAAGTTATTATGCTAAGAACTCTTAAATCAAATGATATAATATCTTTTGAAAATTTTACATTTTTCATTATAATCAAGAGTCCTGATTTGCATGTATTTGTATTTAATATTTTAATTATTTCTATTATTATAAAAAATGATTTTTTTTTACTGTTATAACTTCAAGTATTATTTTTCTAATCATAAAATATAAACATATATGATATTCTTTTATTTATATAATAATATTTTTAATAAAAACATTTTTTAAAAGGTGAATTCTCTCATACCTTTAATCTATATATACATAAGATATTTACAAGCTTACATTAAATTTTATATTTTTAAAATAAAAAAATATTTAATTTAATAACTATTATTGCTCGGCATCACTCAATTCAACCATGCATAAACTTTGCTCTACATCACTAAATTCATCTATACATGGACTTTCAATTAAAGCATGATATTATAGTTATTAAAATTGAATCAAATATTAAACGAAATAAAAGTTTGATTCACTAGATTATTGATTTAACCAGTAAATCACTGATTCAATCACTTATAATATAAAAAATATAAATTTATATAAAAATAAAAATACATATTTAATAATATAATGATTCATCAAAACATAACCAAAAAATGACTCAATTATATAGAATTTCATAAATTAAATGAATTAGAATTATTTTATGATAATGTAATGAGGAGTTTGATTTCTTAATAAATTGAATATTTTAGTATTGGATTATCTTTTTTTAAATATTAAAATAAATAAATTAAAATTAAAAATATAAATTTGAGACATTAAATGTAATTCACTATAATTACCGATTAAGTATTTTGTACTATTATTCTGCCTAATTGTCAGAATGCTCGTCAGACTTTCATTGCCCGGGACCATTTTAACAGGCCGTCCATCGTTTTGATCAGCCTAGATCAACTTTCTACTAACGATCGCTTTAAAGGAAAGAAAAGGAAAGAAGTGAATTGTTTCGTATATAAAATTTATATATGTTAAATATTAAGTTTTATATTTTGAAAAAATAAAAAATATTTAATTTAATAATTTATAATTTATTAATAAAATTAATTTATACTTATATATATTAAATTTTATTCGATATATAATAGAATTTGCTAGAAAAAATGCACCATAACTTATTCCTGCTTCTACACATTATGTTCTCATTTCTTCATTTAATAGATTTCATACCATAGTAAAATAATACAAAATAAATAAATAAAAATATATTGAAGACGAAGCAACCCTATTTCTTCAAACAAATAAGGGGGTAGACTACAATACCATACCACAGTTCTCTTTGCTAGAAAAAATGCACCATAACTTATTCCTGCTTCTACACATTCTGTTCTCATTTCTTTATTTAATATATTTCATACCATAGTAAAATAATACAAAATAAGTAAATAAAAATAAATTGAAGCTGAAGCAACCCTATTTCTTCAAGCAAATAAGGGGTAGACTACAGTACCATACCCCAGTTCTCTTTAAGATATGTTTGGATGGAAAAAAGGAAAATAGCATGAAAAAAATATGCAATTGTAATTTTTTAATGAATTCAATTTTTTTTTGTTTAGATTAATAGAAAAGAGGAGAGAAAGAAAAATTGAAGATAAAAATATGTGATCATAATTTTTTAATAAATTCAAAATTTTTTAAAAAATCCATCTTTATTTTCTTTCTTATTCAATATTTAAAATTTTCTTTATTTTCTCTCCTCTTTTCTACTCATAAAGAAATTAAAGTGCTTATTTATTTATTATTTTTAAAAATATTTTTTTATTTTTAAAAATAAAATAACTTGTTTAAAAATATATTTTTAAAAATTATTCTGTAAAAATATAACTTAAAAATAGAAATAATTTTTAAATATTTTTAAAATTATTATTTTATTCTGGATCTTAATTTTGTAATTAAATAAAATATTTTTTATTTATAATATGTATCTCTCTCTGTTTTTTATTTTTATCTCAAAATAATTTTTAAAAACAAAAGAAAAAGTTTCTAAAAATAATTTTTGAAACTAATTTTTAAAAAATATAAATAAAAATATAGTCACAAGACATAGGATGCGACATCTTTTTCTAAGGAAATAAATACTGCAGGCGCAACTTTGCTTACAGAACCGCCATTTTGTTTTTCAGCATTCACCAAACCCTATCTTCAGCAAGCTTGGTCAATAATTAATAAAACTGGGCGGCATTAAGGTGTTCATGAACGAGTCTTTTCACTTAACAAAAACTAAAGTGGACTGTCAAATTTCAAACTAGATTTTTCATGCATAAGTGACGCATTGTACTATTTTTAAGAATTATATCCAATACGATCCGATAAAATTATACAAAATTTGAGATCCGACTCAGATGTCTTCTTATTTTTATTATTATTATTTTAAACATAAATTAAATTTTATACAAAAATACATATTTTAATAAATAAAAAACATTTAAGGTTAAACATATAAAATATGTAATTGTAGTAAATTAACTATTTCTATCCTAAAAGTAATTAAATATAATTATTTTTATAATATATATTTATATTAGTAAGAATAAATTTATATAATCTAACCAAATCGAATTGATCCAATTAATTTTATTAACGCTTAAACACAAATATTAAACAGACTATAAAAAAAAGGTTAATTAATATTCAAGCCTTAAAAAAAAAAAAAAAATCAGACCTTATGAGGTTTCAGGCTTGAGCTTATCCGCCCTGCGTACAAGCCTTGACTGCTATGGAAAAAAAAAATGAAGCGTTGAAATAGATTATCAACTTGGGTTTCGTCCATTTTGTTAGGAGATATATATATATATATATATATATATATATATATATATATATATATATATATATATATATATATATATATATATATATATATATATATATATTAAATTGTTAAAAGAAATTTCATTATAAAAAAATATCACTTATCATGTGATTAGGAAACTAATGTATAATATCATATTAGTAGAAGAAAATAACTTCCTCTTAAAAATTAGAGACTTTTTTATTGCATTCATCATATTTAATATTAAATAAATAAAATATTTTTTATTATATTAATATTTACGGTCATAGATACAAATAAATGAAATTATTATCATTAAAGATATTATTTGTTAAAACAAGTGCAACATTAGGCTCCATCTATTTCATAAAAAGATATTTTTCATAAGAAAGTCGCTTTTACTTATATATAAGTAAAGAAATTTCATTCTACTTATATACCTTGTAATTAAAATAATGTATAATATTATAATATGAAAGAAATTAACTTCTAGATTTTATTTTCTGGTATACTTTTATAAATAATATTGAAAAGATATAATTTTGTTATTTTAATACTTTATAACCACAAGTACAAGTAAATAATATCAAAAATATTTTTTATTAAAACAAACAAAAACCAAGAGTACAAGCTTTACTTTCGGTTATTCACAATTATCTTCATAACTAAGCGCACATGGCAGTGGCACAATGGGAGCTTGGCCTGGTGCGAGTGTATATATGAGCTGTGTTGTAAATGGAAGAAATATAAATATCACCATTCATCAACATGAATTAACAAAAGCAAGCATTTGAAAGAAAACTGGGACAAGTTGAAATAATATACTTATATATATATATAACAAATACATCAAATATTCTCATACAGGAGTTGGGGTAAGTAGAAAATCTGGCAGTTTTCTCTGTAGCAATATCCCACAAAAGGGACATAAGGGTTTTGAGGATATTGTTTGACTAAATGATTTAACGCAAGATTTCAAGTCTTGAGGATACCCAGACATTTTAAAAAGTGACTCTGGAGGCAGTCTGAAAGCTGACCTATGGCAACATATACAAAACCATAGTGGAGTAGCAGGGCAGACCTGCATGCTAACAGAACATCTCAGTAATCTGTGACTCTGAACTTCGACACTACTGGAATCCTCTCCTTGGCAAAAACCAACCTCCGGGGATTCAAATGGAACTGACGCTGAACAATAACAGCATGTCTCTGCTGCTGAACACTTACTGAACTGAAATCTGTTTCATCAGACAAAAAAGTAATTAGAATATCTGAAGCTTTGGACCTATCTAATATGAATTGTATCACATGATTTGCAAAAGCTTTAGTAACAAAGTGAAGTTTCTATCTAACAACTTATTGGAGCCTATTTATGCTGCATGTACGGAAATTTCATATAACCAAGGTCTACCACATGTATGCTTGTTCAAATGAGTAGAGTAAAACAAACATGCGCCCGGTGGAGTTCATTATGTGAAAGTTCATTCTCCTGGTTTTATCGCTTCATTGATCATAACCAAAAGCTTATATTAATATAATAAATGGAACTCATAGGTGTTCTTGTAACAGCTTAAGCTTTTGGATTATTTGACACTATATACCTTAATAGCTTATTATGAGTAGAAAAACAGAAATTTCTATGGTTTGAGGCCAAGCATGTCCCTAAGACATAAGAAGCCTCTGTAATCCACCGTGAATTGTCTGATTTAACATTTTATGAGTGAGTTATGATGTATTGATTGATGTGTGATAGAATACCTGAAAAGACATCATTAAGTTTCATGATAATGACTGAGGTGAAATTCCGCTATTTATGCTACCATTCCCAGAATTATTTTTGGCACTTTCTAAATTCTAAATTATACTAATAGACTATTACTAGCAAGCAGTACCTCCTCTCTTCTGTAATCTCTGGTGTAAGGGCCTTCAATTCATCACGTACAAGATCCTTATTTAATGCAGTCCACTGTTTCATCTGAGCTATTCCAAGAGGGTGCCAACAGCCAGGTTGGGAAGGAGTTCCTTCTGAATAGGACACGTTGGATAGGCAAGCAGAAAAACTGATACCCACAAGCCTTTCACGAAGTTGTTTTTCACTGCTCAGAAGAATCTCTATCCACTGAGTCAAATGCTTTTCTATGGCAGGACATCGCTCTTCCCACTTTTGCAAATTGCTATGTAGTCCATTTATTTGATCAGCATCCAGTTCTGCTAATATTACACGTCTACAGATAATGTTGAGCAGGTGCAGCAGGCGAGAAGGAATGTCATACAAACTTGAAGAGACATGCGACAAACACTTGTCCACAGGAAGGTCCACATGAGATCCCAGAAATGATATTGAGAACCACTTTGTCAGTATATGTTCTACATATTTTAAATTGTGCTTCTTGAAAGCCAGTAAAGCTGCAATTATATCCCATAGGACCAGACACTTTTCAGGACATTGGTACCACTTCAAAGACTGAATGATATTGGCTCCCCAACAAGTCAATTCTTTCTCTGGAAAACTGGGATATTCTTCACCGTTAAATGAAGAGGGGGTTTTTGGCAGAACATCCACTTGTTGCCCCCCAACCCAAAAATATTCTACAGCTGCTCTCAGAATCCTAGCCACATTTCCAGGGAAATGTCAGTATTTGATATCTGTAGATCTTGGTTACATCCAACAACTACCCAAAGTAACAAATAACAACAAAGAAAAGGGAAAATGCAGGTAATTGCTTAGGATGGATAACTAATTATAGTCAATAATAAAATATCTCTCCCTTTGGCTTCAATTGCCACTATGTACTGGAGTAATTTTTCATTTTCCATTTTCTTTTTTTCTTGATAGAAAATAATATTAAGTCTAAATATTTCCATGCAGGTCTTGAACTGAACTGGATTAATTTAGTTTCAAATTTTTGTATCCATCATATTTCCTATAGGTGCTAAAATTTCAGTCTCAAAAGTGAAGTATGTTCTTAAACTCTTCTCTCTCTCTCTCTCTGTGAGACACACATGAACAAAAAAGGCAAAATAGCTTTTTGAGTGGGAAATTAAGTTTTTCACCTTCCTTCATACATCCGATGCAGTTTCTCAACATCAAAGCCATGAATCTGAAATGGTCAATCAAAGTAACCAGTAATAACATAACATAGTCAAAGCAACAGAAGAAGTATAGGATTTAGATAAACAAATGTCAAAAGCAGCGTTCTATGAAATAGCATAAAAATGAAAGGGAATATTGTAATACCTCTCAAGAACCAGAAAAAAATTATAATCACAATGGGAAATGGAATACAAACACGGAAATGTTGCAGAAGGAGAAAAAAAAAAAAAAACAAATGGTTATTGCTAGAACTAATTTCTTACAGTAGCAATGACAAGACTTCCCGGGGATACTGCTACACCAAAACATGAATCAAGTGCATCTGTTGGGAGCTGCAAGGACAAAATGCATATATTTTAATTGCAACAAATGCTATATCAAAAAGGAGATGCAGACAAAAAAAATGGTTCGAAGATATCATACACAAGTTGAATTGTTGCTGTCACTTTGGGGGATATCAGTAGAGATGGTTACTTCATTCAGACATTTTTCATGCAAAATCCAGCCACGTACTAGATTATCCTATCATCATTTTAACAAACATACGTTAGACATGAAATTCATATGATAAGCACATCTATTTTATAAATGAATAACTAGGAAACTTGTAGAGAAACAATAGAAGAGGAAGATGTGACATTATGTTAAGATATATGTATGGAAATGAGATGTCTACATTATTGATCTTCAATTTTGATCCGGTGATCTTGCTTTAAAACCTTGCAGTCCAACAATTGACTTACTACTTAATAGAAGGAACAGAAAGAAAGTTTTCCGGATGGCAAATTTTACTGACCCGTTGAACAGCCTTAAGATGATTAATTAGTTCAGAGTTTAAAATTCACAAGAGTAAGGATATTCATTTTTCTTGCAGAAGCTCAAAATACATGTTTTAGTTTCCCATTCAAATTACTATTTACATACAATAGTAAGGATATTCATTTTTCTTGCAGAAGCTCAAATACATGTTTTAGTTTCCCATTCAAATACTATTTACATACAATAGTAGATCTGATAATATTCTAGAGGAAAATGGGACAACGAATTGTCTATGGAATTGGCATATAGCCTTGACTTTAATACCTGGCTACAGCTGTACAAATATGTTCCATCAAATGCCCAGACCAAACCTGTAATCTGGAGAAAATCTTAATGCAATAATCAACATAGTAATAAAGTTTTAATTAAGGCAAAAAAAGGGGGAAAAACCCACTTACAATATGGTTATGAGCATCATATGAGCCAAGCTTGTGAAATTCGCTACAAGATATGTCACAAAGCCATATTTCAAAAGAGCCAGAGCCTTTGCCAATGGCTAAAGGCATATTGGAAGGGGACTGATCCGGCACAATCACTGAAACTACAGAAACTGGGACAATATTGACAGACACAACCTATTTATTTAGAAATCAAAAGTTGATTTCAAACATTATTCACACAGATAAAAATAGAAACAGAGAGATGCATGTAGGAAGTGAGAAGGAAGTATAGGTACCTCCTTCAATAAGTGAAAGGGAGTGTCATTCACTTTTGATGTTTTTAGCAATAGGTCATTGTCACCAAGCCAAACCTTCACACTGGAAGTCAGCAAAATAAGCAAAACAAACTAGAAAAGTAAAACATGGGGCTACAAACTAATGCAGACAGCATGAGCGTCATAAAAACACAGATTTAATGATCAAAGGCTTCAAAGTATCCTTTGATTTCAGATATAAATGTATGTAATAACTTTTCAAGTTAGAATCAAACCATTGACCACTTAATTGAAGAGCCCTTGAGACCACATCAAAGGCCCATAACCCAAAAGCTCAATTAGTTAGGTGCAAGCAAGTCCCAAATAATTTATATACAACAACCCTTGATGTGAAGCCTAAGTTAATTTTGTATTCTTTTTCTATAAGTTCTAGTTCATTTCCTAAAATTAAAAAAGCTTTTTCTAGATCTTCTTGCTTTACTATACAGCTTTACAAATTATTTCTTTCAGAACCCTACTTCTGCCCTAAAATTGCACTAAACCCACCAGATATAAAACAATGATTTTGCATGTACTTGCAACCCAATCTTAATGAAATCTACCCTTGGCAACCCTTGGACCTAATTTCCTAGCCTTACTCAATTCACAAAACCATAATCCACCCCTTAACATCACAAGCACTCAAGGGATTGCAGTTTCAGAATGCTTTATCTATTGCTTTACAGAATCTCATTACCATTAAATTATAAACATTTTATCTGCAGTGAAACATGCCACTACAACTTTGGTAACTGTTTGCTGCTCTCACTCAGATTATCCTTTGATGGATACCACAGAAGGTAACAAGGAGTTTTTTATGAAGTCAAAATGTTATTCTTGCGCAGTTGAGCAGGAAAAATCCAACAATTCCTTGATCCTCATATGGTCCATTAAGGAAAATTTGAAAAGAACTTACCAAATGCGAGAAAACCGTATGCTTTTAAGTCCCTTAAATGGAAATGATCCATTACTACTTTCAGGAGAACACTAAGACCTTGACCAAGATTGAAGCTTACCCAATGGTAATAATGAACAACAAGATAATTCAGGCAATGAATTGATTAGTTGCATGAGCGTAAAAAAAAAATCTAAAAGATTTACATTCAAATGTTCCAAGATGAGGAAGAAATTGCACATGCACTTCGAGTCTAATTTATAAATTATCAAAAGCACCAAACCCTACCTACTAATACCAGAGTGCAGATTAAGTAAGAAAAGGAACTTGTTGAGTTTTGACAAATAAATTTATTTTCAGAAAATAAGACAAGAAACTAGTTGATTTTGACAGATAAATTTAATTTAGCCCCATAGATAGAATTTCCATTGTCACTAACATGTTGCACCATAAACAATTCAAACTCACCTCCCATCAGAACTTCCTGTAACCAATAAAATTTGAGGATTTGAAGAATCAGAAGCAAACAAGCCCCAGCTTATTGATGTGACCAATGAGTTGTGTGCCTGAAGAAGTCCAACTAACTTCATATTATTTGGGGCTTTGATATCCATGATAGTATAACAATCTGATGCATGAAATCTCCAGAAGGAAATATTTCCAGATTTCCCTCCAACAGCAAGCAGACTAACGGATGCACAAGTATTAGGAACTGCATGAAGTTCTGATGTGACATGCAGCAAGGGAGACCAGGAAACAACAATTGAACATAGCATTGCACTACGAGAAGCATATTGAGCAGCAGTTATCAGTGGACGTGTGTCATTCTCAGGTAAATTTTTTGAAGATTTTCCCTTAATTATAGACATAGAAAACATCTGATCAGAAGCATTTCTTGACAGGCCCGAGGTACTCTTAGACACCTGATGTCAAGTAAACACAAATAGAATTGTGTTTCAAACGTAACTTAACCACAAATAAAGTCAGAACATGAAATTTGGTTTTCATTTATGACACAGAGAAGAACAACATTTATCCTCATTTTTCGATACTAAAAAGTCCTAAATCATATTTAATACCTGTTTTTCTGTATCCATGTAGGAAGTAGAACAAGCATTTCCTTCCTCGCTACTTGTTATTAATAACAATTCATTCCCTGAATCCCTGGACATAAACATCAAGCAGAGACAGAAGTTATTTATGAGTTAGGAGAAGACATTTAGGTGATGTTTGATTTGCGGAATCTTTCTCACATTTCTAGGAATGTTTTAAGAGAATGTGAGATTCCCATATTTGGTTCAAATTTTAGAAAAATATTCCTAAAAATGTTTTAGCTCAATATTTCCCCAATTTATTTATATGAGAGGAGGTAGATATCTTACATTTTCATAGTATAGGAATTTTTATGTTTGATATAAATAGACTATCTTGCACATCTTCTATTGAAAGCTTACTATCATTAATGTCTCATTTCACCACCATTTACCATTGTTGGCCACTGCTCACTATGGTTAACCACTGCCCACCACCACCATCACCTACCACTGATAACTACTGCTTACAACCACTCATCTTCAGTGATCATCACCGACCACTTCTAGTGATCATTTTCAGTCATCGCCTACCACTGATAACCACCGTTTATCATTGCCTATTGCTAGTAACCACCATCCACTACCACCCATTGATAGTAACTAACACCAACTGCCATTTATTATTAGTGATCATTGTTGACCACCTATTACCACTACTGACCATTGTTTATCGTTGCCCACTACTAGTAATCACTATCCACCACTATCCATTGTTGATAATCATCGTCAACCATCACCTATCATCGATAACTACTGCCAACTACCATTAACCATGTAATTTTTAATGAGAATATTTTTTATAATCAAATAATATTTAAAAAAATTATTCAAAATAATTAAAATTATTCAAAACAATATTCATCACCATCTATTACTACTCATCCTTGATAACTAACACCAACTACCACCTATTATTAATAATCATTATTAGCTACCAATTATTACTAATGACTATTATTCACCGTTACCCACTATCAGTAATTATCATTCACCACCATCCATTGTCGATCACCATCTCCAACCACTACTTATCATCAGTAATTACCACCAACCATCGTTAACCATTCAATTTTTAATAAGGATATTTTTGATAATCAAACAATATGTTTAAAAAAATATTCAAAATAATTAAAACATAATATTGTAACATTTCTAGAAGTATTTCTAATTGAACAAAACAAGGTAATGCCATATTCCCATGAATTAAATTTCTTAGAATCAAATTCTTCCAAATATTAGGATTCCTAAGAATGTTTGATTCCATAAACCAAACACCACCATGATGTTTATGATTTGTATGTATATATCCATGATGTTTGTAATGCGTATGTATATACGTGTGTGCATGTATATATTGGATAGCATCAGCAGTAATACTAGCTAGGTCCATACATTTTCTTTCGCATATGTCCCTTCCTTGAAATGGCATTTGGCATGCCATGAGCTGATCCATGCTTTTCCAATTGCATCTAACAGAGGGAGAGATGCGGAGATAACATACAAAAACATCAAATAGTAACTGGATCTAAAACATGATTTATATATTATACAAGCTAATGCACCAAAAATGGAATTAAAAAGACAACCAACTATGAAAAACAGATAAATAAGATAACTTACTGTAGAATGACCAGACGAAGGACTACTGATATCTCCAAACTCAGTACGCAAGAGATGATCATTAAGCCTTTCTGTGATGTCCACAACCTGAGAGTAAGCAGGATGCCACATTATACTTGCAACTAAACACACATATATGGATGCATTTGAAACTAAATGATATGTTTGTTATGTGCTTTTCAACAACTGACTATTGTTGTTTATACAACAAAAATCACCATCATCTCCGATACTGCAGGATGTACTGTTATTATCAATCATACCTCAATCCATTCAGCACAGAAATTAGAGAAAGGTAGACAATATATCTTCACGTGACCATGATGTCCTTCTGCAGTGCAAACAGCCAAGTAGCACCTGGAGCAAGTTAAGCCATTAATCTTATCAAATGCGCACAAAGGAAGAAAAAGAAGGTCATCTATAAAGGAAATGACTATGACTGAGAAGAAACAAGAAACAAGAAAATCATCAAATAGACTGAGAAGAAAAGTTTCAAACCCTGAGTTTGAAGCCATGCCAACCGGAGACCACGATATTGATCTGACAGTAGGCAGATGGTCTCGAGATAAACTTATAGGCAGTAGGCATCCAGAGAGTAAATCTGCACATAATTCAAATTGAAAATGAAATGACAAGTTAACACCTGGTGCTTGATACATTTTATCGGCAATTTGACAAAGGTATACAAGAGTTACAAGTAAACACTGATTAACAATTCCCTTCCCTAACCATAACAACTTGACTTATATGCATAAGAACCACAATATTACATGACAGTTACGCATACATACATCTCAAGAATAACTACTTTTTAATATAGTTTATTTTACAGGGGAAACAAGATCATACTAGTACATGCCAGCAACAGAACAGAAGAGATTGACAGTTTTCACAAGTAGTTCAACTCAAGCAGAAAGCAATAATCTCAAATCATCTAGGTGGTATCTATTGTGGCACAAATAAACTGACAATCAGATACCTTTTCTATCTACAAACCCAATGAAAGGAGGTTCAGTGGAAGAGACTGTAACTAAACCACGTGGTCCAAGAGGCACCCCTGGTCTCTGAAACAATAAAATAATCATTCTTAAACTCAAAAGCTCATAGCATATGTAATGTATAGTGCGGATGCATAGTTTTCAAAGGATTTTATGGGTGGGGAAATTCCCTCGTTTTTCCAAGCATGACATTGACAGCACATAATCAATAATATTCAAATTGAGTTAGACCAATAAGTTTGAGAATCAAATATAGCAGTATTTCCACTATGTACTTCGAGTTTTTTGTGACACATGAACAGAAGCAAATAGTACAGTTGTCCCTTAGCCTCCATATCTTGCAGTTTCAATCTTTAAAGCTCTTACGAAAAAGAATTTTTCCGAAAATGTCTATAGCTTTGCAAAGCACATGATAGGAGGATAAAGTCCATGTAAATGATCATGTAACAAAAGGCATATAAACTCTTAATTCTTTCTTTGGTCACCTAAATAATTCTGTTCAACTAATCCAATGCTGGAAGGGAAACAAATTTTAAAGCACAAAAGCCACCTGCCATAGATTGACTAAATGAAGCCACTAAAGGGACCCAACACAGATATTCCTGGAGCACCATAAATCGAACCAAAAAAGCATAAAAAAATCGATTGCATGATTGAACCCAATAACCCAGAATCACATTAAAAAAAACCCCTAAAAAAATGCAACTTTAAGTCTTTAAGTGATTCAGAAGTTCAACAACACAGAGGGTATCATAAAATGCGCATAAAACCAAGTGATAGGGTTGATTACCAGTATGGTGATAAGATGACCAGAAGCAACGGCAATCAAGTTCTCTTCGGACCATGCAATAGCATTTGGGAACGAAGGCGCGCCCAGCAAAGTTGCCACTTGGAAAGGAAAGAGCATTATGGTATATGACTAAGGATCCTCGTTCAAGCCAGAGCTTTTTCTGGATAGTGGGAGAGCAGAGTGACTGTAACGGAAGTTTGGATTTTGGAGGGAGATTAATTCATGTAACTGATGACGAGAAAGACAAAAGAGGGCGCAACTGCACGTTCCAGGGATCGAACACTAGGCGGTGAAGAAAATAGACGATGAGCCACAGAACCCTAGTTCGAATCTGCAGAGAGAGCGTTATTTACGAGGTCAGTTGCTCTTAATTATTTTAGCCATTAGATTACCTCTTCCGTAGAGAAGTATTAATTGAATGGAGATTTTGTCTTTTCCTAAGAAAAGAATGGCGTAAATTTTAAAGAGAGGAAAATATAATTTTTTATTTAAAATTGTGATTTTAGTAAAAAAAATAATGAGTTCTAGAATAAATATTTACTCTCCAAAAATAACAGAAAAAAATAAAAGGAAAAAGAGAGTATCTAAATCCACATTAATTACAATCCTTGAGAATCCAAAACCGGGTGGGATTTGGAAGACCAATTAGTTTTCAATCCATGCCATGTAGGGGTTTGTGAAGAATTCAATAAACTAATTAAATTTCACTGCATAATTTATCCTAATAGATCATATAATTGCAAATTCGATAACCTAGTTATCATTAATAGAAGAGTAATTTACATCCAGTATTTCTCTCTCAATCTATTCCTTTTGAAGCTAACTGAAACACCAGCAAGTTATAATTAGTTGGCCCTTTCCCTTGGAGACTATTAGAGCAAACTTATTAAATTTAGACCAACTTCACCTATTCAATTGACAAACTAGGGGTTGGTTCAATCTAAATTACATCATTAAATTAATTTTACATATGAACTAGTAGCAAAAAAATTTAATTGTTTTTTTTAATTAAATCAATTTAATTGCTATATTATATTGAATTGATAACATTTAAAAAAAACTTTCAATTTATTTGATTATGAGATTTTATGTGGCATTAAATCATTTTCTTTCTATTATCATATTTTGATAAAATTTATTATTTTATTTTTTAAATGTGTATTTTATTATTTTTATATAAATTTATATTTTTTTATATTTTATATTATAAGTGATTGAATTAATGACCTATAAAGTGCTTAACGAGCCGTAAACTCATGGGCCAAATAGATCAATCTGCATGTGTTATAATAAGTATATTAGAGAAACTATTTTGGACTTACCATAATAGTAGGATGAAGAGTTGATATATGAAAAGGATACAAAGAGCCTAAGATAAGATGCCATAGGTTTCCACGGGCTATTGAAAATTTTGAGTAACTTTATGAAATTTAGGGAAAAGAATTGTAATACCTGATAAAAAAATCTAGTAGATAAAAATAGCCAAAACTAAGTCAAATAGTATTTGTTAGTGGATAATAAGTAAAAATATAAAATTTTACTAGTAGAAATACTTATCAATTTTAGTAAAAGAAAATTTTATTAGGACTTATTTTAGAAAATTGAAGAAAATTAAGCATATTTAAGATGCAAAATTGATAAGGTTCAGGAGAAATTTAATATTTTTATCCAAGTACATCATAAAATAATTCCAAGGTGACAAAATTGTAATTTTAGACATATCCACAAAGGCATGAACAACCATTAAGGGAAAATGAGGGAATTTAATGTAGTTTAAGGGCTTTAAAGTAATATAACTTGATTTTGCAACACTAAAATAATTTTCAATTACTTTGAGATTTATTGCCAATTAAAGAATTGATGAAGGATTTAATAGCAAAACTTAGGCATAAAGAAAGAATATGAAAAATTCTTGGATAATGCAAGCCTTAGGTGAGTAAGATGATGTCATCTTGATTATGAAAGCATGATGTCATCTACTTATAGGTTACTTTAAATCCTTTTATAAATAGCCAAACATAATTCACTTCCTCCCATACCAAGAGGAGCTCATAGCTAGAGAGGGAGTTGGAGAGAAAAAGTGTTATTCTTAAGTGTTTTAAATAAATTCTAGTGAGTTTCTATTAGTTCCTTAAAAGTTCTTAAGAGATTGTTAGAGAATGAAGCATTATTAATCATCTATTATAAGTATAAGCATCCTTAAGTGAGTAAAGATTCATTTTTCTTATTAATTTTCTTTCTGACAATGTTTATATATATATATATATATATATATATATATTATAATACTATTGTTCTTATTCTATAGTTGATGGTAAAGCCATGACTATCATGGTGGATTAGTTGAAAAGTTTCTAGTTTTAGAAGTGATTTTCTTAAGAAAGTAAAGTTCTGAAAATATGATTTTATATTAAAATGGAAGAAAACAAAAATAAGGAACAATAAGATGAAGATCTTGGGTTTCGTGCCTATAATCAGGAAAAATTCTATTTTTAATACTCAAAAGATATTATACTATATTCTACTTTAAAATAAAAATGATAGAATGCATAAATATTAAGTTTTAGAAATAGAATTTAAATTGGTTTTACTCTTAAAGCCTTATAGTTTTTTTCATGATTTAAAAGAAGAAAAATTGCTTTTCATGGCTAAATTAAGAAAATACTAAACTACACTCTAATATGAAAGGTTTTAGAAGGTGTGTGTGTGTGTGTGTGTATCAAAGTTTCTAAGTAAAAATCACTTTGAAAGAAAATTCTATTTTTGTGAGAAAAACTTGTTACATTAGTATTAAGCATCTATATTAAAAGTCTATAGCCAAAATATGTTTAAAGATATTTGAAAGCTTATGGAATAATGTAAAAAAAATGATTTTTTAATTATGATTTCAAGTAGTAAAATTCTCATACACATTGTTTTGATTGGTAATTATTTGGGTAATCTATGCACCTTGCCTTGTTCTTAACATAAAAAGAATTGAGAATGATATTTTAAACCTAGAATTTTATTCCAAATTTTTCCAAAAAATTTTGGAGAGTTTTGTAGTTTAAAGTGGAATTTTTAAACCAAATGTGCCTTTTTTGAACTATTTTGATAATTGAGTGTAAAGATAACTTGCATAACTTGCTTTGAGCAAGGAAAATTTTAAAATTAAAGTTTAATGGTTGTTGTTCAATTTTGGAGTTTTCTATTAATTGTTATTAAAGTATGATATTTTTATTAATTTTTATTAAAGTATGATATTTTCAAAGATAAAGGTGCCTCCTTTGAGCAATTTTAATTTTTGGATATAAGGGTAAGCCATGTAACTTGTTTTATGGCTAAACATGGCTTGTAAATGATGTTTAATATGTTCTAAACAATGCTAGAAAATATCTTGAATTTTTACTAAAAGTTACATCCAAAGATGATTTTTTCTCGAAATTATATTATTTTCTTTGAAGGGATTTGATAGTTGCTTAAAGTAGTAAATAATGTAATATATTCTAAACATGTAAAAGATTGAAAAATGATCTTTTAGATCACTATTCCAACTCTAGAAATTTTTAGTAATTTTCATAAAGGTTTGCATATTAAATTGAAAATTTGAAATTAAGTATGTCTTTTTTATGGTATTTTGATAGTTGAATGCATAAGTAACTTTTATAATATGTTTTAAGTATGAGAAGGGTTTGAAAATGCTATTTAAATGTTGATTTTAAATTTTGGATTTTTAAAAAAATTAAGGAAAATATGGTATTTTAATTAGCATTTATAAATTCGAGATACTTATTACAATTTAGTAAAAGTTGGTGCTTGTTTTCCTAATTAGTTGGTACAAATATAGGATATCTAGGAAGTTTTTACAATGTTAGATAGTACTTCAATAATCTTGATTTAATAAGAAAAAAATAGTTTTCCTACTTGTTAGAATATTATATAAATATTATAATTGAATTTATTTGAGTTTGGTAGTTATGGAACTTGAAAAATCCAAGTTATAAACCCTTAATTTTTTTCATAAAAAATAAAATGTTATATCAATTTTATAATTAATATTATGATTGACTGATGACACATGGCTACATATAGTAATTGGTTTGAAAGTATTTTATGAATAAAATAGATGCTACTCCATAAGTTTCATGGTGAAATCATAAGGTTATTACACAATTCGTGTATGGGCTATGATTTGAATTATTCTATGACTTGTATATACATTAATGTGATCATATGTGAGAATATTTATGAATAAAGCTCCATGTTAACGAGCTCTTGAAAGTGAAACAATAACACTTAAAATGAAAACACTAATAATGCTTATGGTAACTAGAAAAGTGATGAGGTAAATATATGAATTTCTCTTAATATATTATTTTCATAATTTGATTATAGTTATGGTTAGTATTTTGACCTTATCCTATTCATGTGGAATGAGATAATGAAAGCCTTATGTGAAATTAGTTTTATATCATATGTGAAATTGTGGCTATATGCTGAATATAAGGTTTTGTGCCATACATGACATGTGACATATTTTTGTAATATGAGATCCTATGGAGAGTTTTATGATTTAGCTCGATATCGAAACTTTCGAGTTACATGGAAAGTTGAGTAGGATAAGATTAACCTTAAGGGATAAGATTATATGTGTAAAATAAAGTTAGTTTGGAGTAACAAGGAGAAACCTTTTATACCTTCATGCCATTTGATAGTTATGTAATTGTTTATATTATGTTATGATTGAGTTATGATTAAATCATGTAATTGAATTATATTCTACTTCAATGTCTAATAATGCAGTATACAAAATTGCTTAATGAGAAATATTTTATGGGTAAGAAAAGGTTTATAAGATATGCCTTGTATGTAATAGTTATTAGGATTAAAACTAATTAGAAAATTTGTATAATAATTATCTTACTAAGTAATTTATTATCATTTCACTTGTGCATATATATATTTTTCAGATACTCTACCCTTGATGGCATCATCTAAAATTATTAATAGTTAATGGCATAATTATGAAACTACTTATAGGAGATTTAGACTTGAATGTTACTTTCACATGAATATATATGCATACAATTTGAAATTGACTTCATCCAAGATTTTTCTTCAATCCATGAAGCACTAGGAGGAGCACCTATACTAGTATTACTAGTTATACCACTAGTAGTAGTAGATGATTTACTATATTCTCTAAAATATGAAGATTCTATCACCCTTGACTCTAAAATGGACTTCATTGAGAGTTAGTTTTTTTATCTGTAATATTTATTTATTTTTAAAATTATTTAACATACTACATATTTGTATAATTATTTTAAGACTTTAATAATTAGGGTATTACTTAACCCAAGTATTTTTGCATATTTATGAATATATAATGCATGTTATTGTATGACTTTGGTATTATTCTAATTGTCCCATAGTTTTTCCAAAAATGCTTTTGTATAGCAAGTTAGTTTGCATGAAATTTCAAAAGGAAAGGAAAAATGTTTTTTTTTGCATCAAAGTTAAATCTATATTTCTAAGTTTGAAAATATTTATTAAAATAATATATAGCTATATATTTTGAAAAGAAATCATTATTTGAAAAAGATATCTCTAACTCAAGTTCTAAATAGATGTTATCTTCAAAGTATTCTAAATGGAGTAAAATCCTTTAATTTTCTAAGTTTTATAGACCTGATCCTATTTATTATGATAGTTTTATGGTTAAAATGATAGAAATAAAGACATTACTTAGTTTTTTTTTCCAAAAAATTATCTTATGAAATATCTTTCTAGTTTCTTGAAAAATTTTCAAGAAATTAATATTCAAACAAGGTTTACAAAGTTATTTGCAATTTATATTTATTTTTTGAAAAGCTATTTATTTAAAAATCTATTTGAAGTGATGATATTTGATAGATAAATATTTTTTAAATTAATTCACTAAAAAATTTTATTTTTTAAAGATCATTATGCTTCAATTATTTTTAAATCAGAAAGGAAATTTCTTCTATTTAAGTTTAATTTTGACTTTCGAAAGATTTTAACAAGTTTAATTTTTTTAAAATGTATTTAAAGGATTGAATTTCATCAATTGTGAAATTTTATCTTTAATTTAATACAAACTTTTAAAAGTAAAAAAATTGTTAATGAATCTTCTATCTCTACATTATGCATATTTTATAAAATAGTAATTTTTTCATAGATTAGTTATTTCAAAAAATTTTATAAGGATATCCATTTAATATCTTTACACCAATTAGATGATCCAAAAAGAGGTCATGACATCAATGTACTAAGCCATTAGTACCCATGTCTATATCTTTTTGCCAGTACTCCTTCATTAAGTACCGTTTCATCACAAATCCTAAGGTAGAAAGAACTAGCCATACACCAAGGAGTAAACCTTAAATCATTAAAGAGTATATTGAAAGTTTCCCTTCTCACCCTATTTAGTAACCCTAATATGGAATGCTTATTCTTTGCTCCTCCTTAAACCACACTTCAAGATTCCATTATTGTACTTACACCTTGCATCTTCCTATTTTCCCTTCAAACATAGGATTATGCTACTCTCAAAACAATATGGTTGCTTTATTGACTAAAAGAGTTAGGACATTAGAACTTTATATGAATATGGTTCAAGAAAGGTAAGAAAATCTTATACAAAGTATGCAAGGGATGCCAAGTCAAATTCTTGTTATGTTTCAAGCTACCTTTCAAGACTTGACAAGGAACCAAGGAAATTGGCAATGATATTAAGTTGCTAATACTATTTTGTAGTTCTTAGTATGTTATTTTAGGATGTGGCTACTATTTAGGATGTTTCATGATGTTTCAGGTAGTTATATTCTATTTTAGACTAATCTGGTATGCTTTAGAGTGCTAATTATGAGTTTTTTTTCTAGAAACTTCCATTTTTAGTATGTTTTAGAATTATCAAATGCATTATGCCATCAATTTAGGATGCATTTATTACATTTAAGCTATTGGTTATGCACTTTGTACCTTATAGAACTATTATGTTTAAATAAGATCATCTTTTAGGTTATTTATTAGTATTTATAAGTTCCATCACTTATGATATATCTATTTTCTCTATCAAAATTAACTATTTATGCATGTTGATAAGGAAAGTGTTTTAAATTAATTGAATTTTAGGTCCTTATTTATTTTAGTTTTTGGTTATTTTTTTTCTCCTTGTGAACTTGTAGTGAAAGATGGCAATTTATTTTTGCATGTTGGGTTTGTGTCATATCAAAGACTAGTAATAACCTAAATAAACTCAATAAGAATCCGATCAAAATAATAATCATATTATGTAGAATCAACTCATTTATTAAATGTGTTAAGATAGGTTAACTTGTTTAACTCGTTTGATAGTTTCAATTAATAAAATTTATATTACAAAATTATTTAGTAAATTTAATTACTTTATTATCATTTTATTAAAACATAGATTTTATATTTTTATTATCTATAACTATTTATAATTTAGTTATTAATTATTTATCAAATAATATTTTTAAAATTTTAATACAAATTCTTAAACAAGTTAATTTGTCAACTTCTTTACAACCCTAACTTGACATATTTATTATTTGTGTTAATCAACTCATATATAATCTAAACTTGTATAAGCTTAACTTGAAGTCGTGTAAAGATATTGTGTTTGTGTTGGGTTATTATGTTATGTCAAAAATTATCATCCATATTTATAGCATGTGTTTTCCAGCATGATAGCCTTTCCTTGCATTTATGACCCTAATAATTAAAAGGCAAATGAGATAGTTCACTTTTATCATCTTCCTTTTTTATGATGAAAGGGGAGAAATATATAGAAGCAAAAAGTAAGTAGACTTACTTGCTAAAAATAAGGAGGATTACAAAACAAAATAGCAAGATACATTAAAAAAATACACATATATTTGCTAAGATAACTATTTCATATTAATGTTATATTGCAAATACTAAAATGTTTTTAGGTGTTCTAATATTGTTACACCTTCTTTAAGACATAATAATATGAACTTTATTTTATAATGAGGACAATTGAAATAGCTAGTATTCTATTGCTTAAAATGAAACTTGTATGTGTATGAAAAAATTATTTGTAAATAACTATAAATAAATTATTAAGAAAAATAATATTCAATGTTTTGATAAGTTGTGGAAAGGGAATTTCATGAGAATTTAATGACGAAAAATGAGTAAAATATCAAAGTTTAAGGTTTTAAATTATTATAAGTGAGTATGTAAGTAAAAAAAAGATTTAAAGAATATTTTTAAAAATACCTTTGGGCACTATTCCTCATTTTATGATAATTTATTTATCTTTTCCTATTTCATTTCACCTAAACCCTTCTACCCCTCTCATCCTTTTTTCTTCTTCCTTATTCCTTCTTTAAGATTTATAAAAGAAGTATCAATATCCTTCAAATTCTTCATTAAATTCTGATAAGAATATCATCATTGTTGGAATTCCTCTTCATGTCCCTCTGCTTTGATGAGGACTAGGATTATTTTAGTTCTAAAAGGAAATTGAAACTTTAACTAAGAAAACTCTCGATTTTTTTATGTGATTAGGGTTGAAGGGCATTCAATTTATCTCTTGTCATCTTTTTCTATACTAGGTGAATATATATTCTAACTCTAACTAATTGATTTCAAGATACTTTGGCTTTGAGTCATGAAAATAGCATTTTTCCTTAATGATGGATATGTATGCTTGATTTATGTGTTGATTAGTGAAATTGGTTGAGTTAAATGATGAAAATTTCTTTAATAAAATGACATGAGGTTTCATTTATGATTGCTCGAAGTTTGGTTAAGTATTAAATGCAAATGGAGGTTTAAATTTTAGGTGAACAATGTTAATTTCAATAAACTTTACAAATTATCAAGTGATAGTTGATTATGCTCTACAATATGTAATTTAAGTAAGCAAAGCTAACTATAAGACCAAGACTTACTCTCTAAAGGTTAATAGTCAACTGTAGAGTTCTAAAATTGCTCTAGAACCCTAATAGTCGACTATATAGTTAATTATGGGCCTTAAAATTATTCTCAAGGCTTCCATAGTTAAATATATAATAAACTATACCTAGTATACTTCATGATATCACATTCTTAAGGGATCTAATATGGAATGTATGTTTCTTAAACATCAATATAATCTACACTATGATAAATTTCAATTGTTTACATGAAATTATGACATGAAATGAATGTTATAAGTGTTGTGCCATATGATATGCATTAAGAATATAATCGTTGTGTTCCTTATGAAATAAAATAAAACATATCAATGATGTTACATATAGTACGCCATATAATTAATCTTGTTTATGTAATTATAAGATGAAATGAGATATGTGGCCATGCATTAAGACATGACATTGCTACAAGAATTTGATGAAAACATCTTAAGATATGACATGTGAAAGAAAAATGCATTGTGACTTATAACCTAAGAAATATGACAAAGGACATAATATAAACACCAGATGCCTAATTCTTGGCATTTTGCTTGTGGATGGTATAAGGTTAACCTTAGGGGGATAAGGTTGGGCTTGTGGAAGGTATAAGGCTAACTTGGAGTTATAAAGAAGATATATGTATTTTATTATTTAACTATTATATATTATGTTATGGTATTGGAATTTCAAGATTGTTAGCTCTCCTAATATGATGTAATTGTGATAATATGATGATAATATGATGTAATCGTGATAATATGATGATGATGATTAAGCTTTTTAGCTACTTGAGGTTAAGTTGATCAATTTGTGTGCTTTATATGGTAAGTTTTCAAAAGGATAATCTGGTTAGTAAGTTGAATCATTATTCGATTATTTATATTAGGGTATTTATTTATTGAACCCTAAACTTACTCTTCTAGGTTTATTTTACAAATATATAAGTTGAGCTTCCACCACCATTTGCTCAAAACTAGTTCCATTAGGAGCTTATTTAGCATGGTTTTTGTAGCACATACATTTGATAAATAGAAATATTTTTAGGCTTTATTTTGTATAGGCAAAAAGTGGAGGAATTATGAGTTAGATCCTCCAGAGTTAGTTAGATTAGCTTTTCCTTAGTTAAGAGGACTTATAAGTAAATATAACTTCCTTTTACTTTGTAAAAAGTGGACCATGATGCACCAATAAAACAGAGGTGTACCAATGTATCAACTAATGAATGATATAAATTAAATTGGAAGATTTATAAGCAAATGGGAAACAAAAATAAAAATATTCACATTAAGACCACATTAATTCGCTTAAATTGATTTTTAACTCACCATATCTCTATAAGAAATCCCTAACTACTTCAGAGTAGAGGCCACTTTCAAACATCATTGCTAGGTTTAGCTTATACTTTTTGTTACCATATACATTTGCTACTCTCTCTAGAAAGCTTATTAGAGACAAAGGAATGTGATTTATGGAACAAAAAAGTGGACTCTCCATTGATTCCTATGAATGCTTGTTAGACTTTTTAGAAAAGTTAGAAATTTTAGGTAAATTTTGATATAAACTAATTTGGTTCATTCTTAAATGGCTAAAAAATGAGGTTTAAGGAAAGTTTATGAAGAAATGGTTAATGGTCACTAAGAATTGAAAAGAAACAATAGAGTTAACTTTGGAACAGATTCTAGAGAGAATAATGCTTATTAATTTATTTTAATTGGAAGGGATAATTGATGACATATTCTATCATTGCATTAAATCCTTAACGTCATCTCTAAGTAGCAAATCTTGCTTTTATCTTTTTTCATCATTATCATCAAAGGCTTGTTTGATGTCAATAATAGCTTCTTTAATGCAAAAGAAATTATCCTACATTCTAAGCTAGGTGTATATCCCACCCTACCTAACTAAAGAGTTTGACACCTAGTTGCGAATATCATTAACTTATGAGGTCATTCCAATAGTTTCAAGTTATTATCAAGAAAAGGTATAATTTGTGCCAACCAAGTAGCTTACTTAAATTATAGCAGCTAATTTCATGATGAACTAGTGCTCCATCTACTTGATGGTGTATTATATCCTGTCCTATGTTATAAACATTGTCTTGATGATAAATGAAGTGCCCTATCTTTTCAAGAACTATCTTCCTTTATGGCTATATCTTTTATTTAAATAATTAGGATTATGATAAATTAAAGGGATTAAGTTAATGAAAATTAGATAATAAGTTTTGATCGATCATGACTAGGTTTGAGTCATGATAGATATATACATATAGATTCCTGTTGATTTCTATAATTACTTTGATACATGAAGAAGTACTAGTTTAGCATGTTGTATGTTAATTTCCGAACATATTTACAAAGATGTTATCATAATAAAAAAAGGATTGTCAAATATAAGACCCTTAAATATTTCTGAATAATGCATTAACTAGTTTTAATGATAATAAGCTTAATTGAATTAAATTGCAAAGATGAAGTATATATGGTTGAGAAATTGCTAGGTTATTAATTTAATGAAACTATTGGTTTAATGCTCAAATATGCTCGATTGCTCTTTGCTCTATTAAATGTTTTATCAAATTCACTTTCAAATAATTTTGCATGAGTTAATATCTCAAATGGAATGAACTTAATGTACATGTGCACCTACTTTCAAATTATATGAAAATGTCAAGTTTTAAACTATTAGAAATCTAAAAGATGTTACTTCACTTTGGTTATTGTTTGCTTTTTACATTATAACCTTATTGTTTCTACAAGACTGTAAATCTTCTACGAGTTTGCTCTTTATGTTTTATACCTAATGCTAAGTTAGATTTTAAATAATAAAATCTACAATATTGCAAAGGAGCAAGCGTGATATTATCCTTTGAAAAAGGCTTGACAACTTTTATATTTAAATTTTGCTAAAATAGTAAGTAGTATGTACCTTCAAAGTACTTTATGAAAATGACTTCTCAAGATTTTAAGGGAAACAGAAAAATTTGCATAATCAAAGTTGTTAGCCTTGGAAGTGATTAGACATAAATTTTTAGAAAGAATAATGTGCTTAGAAAACTTTAAGGAAAATAACGAGCCTTTAAATGAAATTACTCTTTGTAACAGCAAGGTTTTCGATAGCTAATTTCATTTATTTGGAATATTAGTTAGAACTATCAATTATATTTCAAAATATTAATGTTTGACATGTTTATCTCCTTGTAAATAAGGAGTTAAGCCTATTTATCATTTCTAACACTTACCAAAAATAAGTTAACTTAACTAATCCCTTGAATTCAAGACCACCATCATTTACAATATCTACCCATTAGTCATTTATTACAACTCAAGGTCCTCTAAGAAATGGTTTAAGGATATTCTTTGTTTACAAACACAAATATCCATATGTTTCCACATTTAAAAAAAAGAAAAGAACCCAAAAGGGTTATGTTCACTGTGGTGGTGATGAATGCACCTTTATCTAAGAATTTGCAAGTCTAAACATAAAAGGATAAGCTTGAGACTTAGTGAGTAAAACAAATGAACCATAGGCAATTAAAATTTTGCTGACCAGATTTATGATCCTTTAATCATAACTTACATCTTACACATTTCAAAAAGTTAAATCATTGGTAAACTATCGCATCCACATATGCATAATGATAATAAGATCTCATAATTCACTAAATTCAAGAACAACATTTTAATATTTCCTTAAAAATTCAAAAACTAAAGGGTAAGTAAAACTTCTTATAATTCTTATCCACCTTTATTCCTTACAAGCTTATTATTGTCCTTTTAAGTTATCTTTATCTCTTATAAGCATTTACCTAATTCAATATAAGAGTCATAAGAGTTATTTATTCTCCCTAACATCTCAATTCTTATATACAATAATATCAATTAAATTCATTTAGTTCTAAAAAAATCAAGTTATAACATGATTGCATAACTCATAATATCACCATGCCTCTTTGCATGGATTTAAGGTGCTCATTTCACACTTACTATTGCATATATACTCATATTACAATCATAAACATATTAAGCTCCCTTGAAAACTCTTGGAATAGGCAAAAATCATAAGTGCACAAATTATAATCGACTATATAATCAATTATGCAAGCCTAGAAAGCAACTCTACTAAGGAATAATCGATTATGTAAGTTTAGAGAGTAACATTTTAGTTGTATAACTAATTATTTGAGTCTAAAGAGCAAATTTTCTAGACATGATCAATTATATCAAGATTTGTTGTAAATTTTCTTGTAAAAATACTATTCAATCAAAGGTAAATCATCCTAAGTTTATGTTTTAGGCTAAATTGCTCAATCAATTCAGCATAGGTTGTCATTACAACATCATATCCATTAGATTTAACTAAAAACTCATAACAAAAAAAACCATTCTTTTGCCGAAATCCTCAAGTTATATAAAATAAAAAAAATCTAACTTCAACCAAAACATTTTATTCAAAATCACGTAAATATATTTAAAATGTCTACTCCTTATTATTAGGGGAGACAATAGGTAATGAATTTGATAATTAACTTGCTCTTAAAATTCAAAACCAAGAAATTGAGGTTAAGGCCTTAAAATCCCTCTTTAGTTAAAATCCTTCAAACACCCAAAACTTAAAGAAGAAATGGAGGAAAAGCTTTATAAGGATTGAAGTTTGAAAAACTTTACCTTGCTTAAGTTGAGGAATTTAAAAGATTAATGAAGATTAGTGCCTTTGCTTGAATAAGGAGAAATAGGAGAATAAGTAGAAAAAGGATAAGGTTTTATGTTTTTTATGGAGAAATGAGGAATGAGTTAAAAATAAGAGAAATAGGACTAGGGAAAAAATGAAAAAAAGTTTTATAAATCTCCTCTACATTTATACACTTGCCATAAACAAGAGGAGAGTTGAGTAAAATTAGGTTAAATCTCAAGAAAGATTATAATAATTTACCCTTATTTATTTTTATTATGATTATTTGTTTCTCTCTCCATTTGTAATGATAAAACAAATAAAAAATGTTGAAGCGCATTATTAAATGTTTAAACCTCATCTTTACAATGTTAAATACATGCTGGCTCTTTAATTATACTTTTTTCATTTCATTGTTTATTTTTTGTTATGAGTAAAATAAGAGATAAATAATTATAATAAAAATAAGAAACTAATAATATTATTTATGAAGTTTAATAATATAATAATTAGCACCTATATAAATGAATAATTAATTTTTATATTTACTTTCATTTTAAATTTGAAAGAGAATACAATGAACTATTAGTTGGGAATTGAAATATGACAAAAATAGTTAAATAAAACTTTAAAAAGCATGAACACATTGCATTATTTTCAATCCTAGTACTGAAATTTTTTGTGTCTTCTTTATTTGCTTTTTAATAAATAGATTTTTTTGACATCATAAGTAAATGATTGTATCAAAATACAAATAAAAGTAGTACTTGAATTCTCAATACTATGACATGACCAAATATATTTCCTATTTTTATATGTTTTTTAGACATGTTTTAGGTATGATATGGCTTCAACACATGTACAACACATTTCAAATATGCATTCATGTGTAAAAAAATTATATTTTCTGACATGACTTTAATAGATTTATAATGTAATAATAACAAAATTATAGGTTTTACACAATTAAATAGATTTTTTTAAATTATACTTTAAAAAATTAAATAAAAATAAAGGATTTTATATTCTAGTTAAAAATGAATGAGATAAATGATCATTATGGTAGAAATGTAGATAGAAATAATAGTGATGAAAAGAAATTTGAAATTAGCACATAAATAACATTTAATTATTTCTTGCATGCTTTTTTATTTTTCAAAAAGGATATATCTATATTACTATAAATGCAATAAAATTGAATAACATTTTTAGCCACTTTGATTGAAAAATAACTACCCATTAAATAAATATAAAGAAAATCAAAGAAATTTAAAATAATTCATTAAAAATAACTATACACTAAGTAAATTCAAATATTGTTGAAAATTTTAATGTGGATCTATTTTTAATTTATAAATAATAATTAATATTATATTTTAGTTATGTGGGCTTTAAATGAAGTGACTATTAGTGATAAGCCTTATATGGTATTATGGTTCAAATGGGAAATAGTTAAGCATGGATCTTATAATGAGTAGGATCAATAACCTAACCCAATTATTTTATAATGATTCCTTACCTTTAGTAATTGAACTTGTTTGACTATCCCATTAATACGCAAATATTATTCATCTAATCAAAAAGTGTGTGTATCAGAGAGAGAATGTGTGAGTGAAAGGATGGTTACAATAAAGACAACTTAGACTTCATAACAATTTTCATCTAATGTTCTTTAAGAATCCTGATGATAATTAGAGATGAAGATGAGCTTAATTGATGAGTCAAAGGTACTAAATAGAGATTAAAAATATCATATTTTAGGTATTTGATTACCTAATAATTGTCTAATCTCATGGTTGTGTTCTCTAGCTTCATCTTTCTCATGCTATAATTGAAAGCCAAGGTTTGGGAATAATAATTACATAAAATAATTGCAATTGGCATTAAAGTTAGGTCAAGGATTTGAATTATGGCTGAATTTCTATTGTAATTTTGTGAAATGTGTTCATTCCTTTCTTTGTCAATTTTCCTGATTATACATAGGTTGTTACATGTTGTTTTTTTCCCACTATTTTGGCACATTGATTTAACATATATACATATGATTGCTCCTAGATAATATAGATGACTTGCAAAATTGACTATATGTTTTAGTTTTATAAAAATAACATATACGATTTTTTTTTCTATTGTTTTAGCACATTATATTCAACTATCAAAGTGAAAATTTGAATACACATTTCAATCCGTTCTAACATGTTTTTTTTCCTAGATAATATGTATTGGTATTGTTATACATTTATGTAATCATAAACATGATTTTTCAAGTTAGAGTTAATCTAAATGATTTCTTAAATTACTAAAAGAAAAAGAGTGTGTGTGTAGCCAAATTGCATATGTTTCTGGGCTTTTTGAATGCATAAATCCCATCTTGCTTAGGTGTGCATATGTTTGCTCTTCCTAAGTTTTGCTACCTTATATTCAAAGTGAATCTAAGATGCCTATTTTTGTTTTGGCTAGGTACTGTTATATGGGTTTTAACTTCATTTGGTTTTGAGTTTTTTATCATTTAGAAAGTTCAAATTCCATTAAATTATGTTTTGGGTAAATTCTTTTTTCCTTTCCACAAACATAAAGCTTCTTTAGGAAAAAGCAACTTACTTTGTTTTTTGTTCTAATTTATATTTTGTCCAATTTTTATGGAAGGAAAGTGATGAGTAAGAAAATTTATTTTATTTTTTTGGATTGGCCTAAATTATTTAAAGCCAAGAATACTAAAGAAAAAGACTTAGAAAATTACAAGTATATCCAAAAAAAAAAACTAGGTAATTGACTGGGAATTTAAACATATTGTTGGTTGGAAGTCATGATTTACAAAAACATAAGAAATGGTGGAGTGGCTAGATAATATGGAACATGTCAAGTAAAATCATTAAAAAAAAGTGACAAACCATATTATTTTTTTTAAAATTAAGAATTTTATCAAGTTTTGCAAAAATTATAATTTAAATCATCACATAAACATGTTTTTTGGATTTTTCGAACCTTTTGAAGGCTAAAAAAAGATGGAAGTGTTGGAATAGTAGAGCCCAAAAATAGCAAATTTTGGAAAAATTTGAAATATTAATTTTGTGGAAGTTTGAATGAAATTTTCATAGGGTTAGTTTCAAAATCAAATTTGGAGTGATTTTAAGCAAAAATCCACATGAAAATATGTAAAAAATGACTTAGTATTTTTTTATAACCTACAAGTTACAATTCAATTGATTCAACTCAAGTTGTAGACCTATTGAGCTGAAAAGACTATAAACAGGGCATTAGTGAGTGCTTTATGTGCATGTAGTCCTTATAGGATGAATTTTCAAATAGTAAATACTGTTGTGCTCCACTCTGTGAGCATATGATTTTAGTCATTTTTCTAGAATTTTCTAAAATAATTTTTTTTGGCAATATTTTTGCCCAATTTATTTGGATATTAATTTGAAATTATTTTTGGTTGAAATTTTTCTTAGGTTATTCTTATAATATTAGCAACCTATTGGAATTTTTGTATCAATTTTGGAAACTATTTGTATAATACAATAAAATTTTGGAGGATTATTACATTAAATAGCAATTACTACTCATGTTATGCCTCAAGAATTTTGTGCAACTATATACCTTCCTTCATGGGATCAATTACATAAAGTTTTGGAAAGGAAGGACTTGTTTTTTAATTGTATAAGGAAGAGGCCATATTTGCAATATTAAATACTCTTTGATATTATATTATTAATATGGTAAGTTGGCTATAATATGAGTATAAAATTGAATGCTGCATTCCTAGAATTTTAAACATCCTTTTATGTTAGATTTTAATAATATAATGTTCAACTCTTGGATCATGTTGTAAAGACTTAAATATCTTTCAATGTTAGTTTTTATAATATGATATTGACTGAGGTTTATTTTTTTTGTGAGGTAAAATATTAGCATAGTTATGGTTTTTTGACATGCACTGAATGTTTGAGATATTTTCTGTATTGCTATATTTATGCATTATAAAGATGTTAAGTGGAACAAGTTGTGATTGATAAGGCTTAGTCTTAGAAAGTGTATCTAAGGAACGTATGTGAAGAACCCATTGTTATTATGAATTTATGTGTAGACGTAAAATTGGAACATAAAATTGATCTCATTCAAATTTAGTCATTTTGGATTGGACCATAAAATAGAACATCCTTGAATTAATGCTTGTTTGACCCATTAATTTTTGAATAATGACAATTTATGAAATTTAATTGAATGAAAAAGGATTGTTGATTGAGAAAATAGCCAATATTGAGGCCGGTGAGTTATGAAGGTCCATTATGGACTTTATTAATTATTTTAGTATAATAAAAATGTAATTTTTTGGTTTTTTTTTTTAACTTGGCATGCCCTAAATATTTTTTACTAGATTTTGCTAAAATTTTGAAAAGTTTTTTAAAACTAGAGATAGTGTTATTTATGTTCTACTTTATACTAGAAATATAATATTTTTCACCATAAAGAACTCATTTTTTTATTGTAGTATTTGGATAAATAAATTTTGTTTTGATGCATTTATTTGGGTGCATATTTTTGATAGGGTTATTTTGGGATATAACAAAATATATTTTTATTTTATTATAAAAACATTCTAGATAAATTAATTATTTTATATAATTAAATTAATTTACAATATATTCTATTTTAAATTTTTATTACTCTACATTTAATGCACTGATCCTTTTCTTTTGTTACATTTTTTAAGTTTAGCATAGATATAACGTAATATTTTTAATTATTGTGAAAATATTTTAAATAATTTAAAATTTTAATTTAATTTAATTAATTGAATATTTTTTAATTCATATCTCTTGTTTTTATTTTTTTACTTTACATGTTTTCATTTTTATCTTATTCCTTTTTATTTTTGTAGGCCATATGCTAATATTACAAAATGGTATACAATATACTTAAATTTTATTTTAAAATATTTTAAATCCATTAATTATTTAATTTAATTTATTTAAATAATTATATTTTATTTTTAACTCTTATTACTTCATAAGTGACGCATTGTTTCATTTTTTTTTTTGCTCTTCAAATGTTTTTTCCATTTTATTTTTTATTTTCTTATCCATTTTTATTTTTTTAAGACTCTTACACTAATATTATAGACTAATATAAATATGATATGATATATTTTGAATAAAATAAATTATGAAAAATTTCATTTATTTAAATACTATTTACTCTCTCTTATATTTATTTTTATGTTGTTTGATTATGGATGGAGAACTCAGTTACAAAAATCAATTGATTATCATACTTTTATTTAATAAAAAGTAATATACATGTTAAAAATTTGTAATTCACAAATTCAACTATATTATTATAAAATAAATATAATAAACTAATTTAAATTATATTATTTTTATAATTTTATTATATAATTTATATATATATATATCCTCAATTTTCAAGCTGTGTATTCACAGATAATATGTGTGCGCGACCATCCCCTATATATATATATATAATTTAAATCGCGTCGTATGACGTGTTCCTTTTCAGCTTGCGGTGCGCTTGCTCCATAAAGCCTTTTTTTTTCCATCATTTTAGTCAATTAATTTTGAAATTAGAGAGGAAGTCACGTAATTTTTGAAGGAACGAAGTTAAAGAGAATTTTTCTCAAATTGGTAGAAAAATAAAACCACTAAAGTCCCTAAATTACTTTTCAAACACAAACAAACCTCCTAATTAGGCCAAATGAAATTCACAAAAACAAAATCCAGAACCCAAAAATCAAATCTAGGCTAATGCATCCCCCTTGGCATCAATGTCTATATCACCCAAAACCCCATCAAAGCAGCAAACGCAGAAAAGATTCCCTTAGTGATTAATGCTTTTGCGATAGACTTCTCTCCTTTAGTAGTTGATGGCCCTGGAGAATAACCAGCATTGCCACTTGGAACCAACACAGGAGGATAACTCCTTCCATCAATCCCCCCCGGTGCCGGCCCACTCTGTGGTGAGATAGGAACTAAAGATGGCGATGGTGATGATGATGGCGGGAGCGATGACTGTGATGGTAACGGAGGTAGCGGTGATGATTGCGATGAAGGTGGTGGTGGTGATGGTGATGGCGATGGGCAACACAGGTGGACGGTAATTGCAATCTTCATGCCAAGAAAACAGTAGTTTGCGTGGTTGCATATGAAAAAGAAGTCACCACTTTGGTTCAACGAAACGACTGCTGGACCGCTGTGGAAATCGCTTATAGGATCAGAGGAAGTGCACTGTTTGTAGTCTTGGCTTGACACCTGAATCAGGTTGTAGAATCCAGGGTCGAAGTTGAACTCTGGACATATGAAGTGTTCAGAGATACTGGTGAGAATTAATTGCGTCGACATATTTATAAAAGCAGAGCTAATTTCCTTTTTCCAATTAATTAAACTCATGTGCCATTTTTGCAAATTGTTTAACACCCGGGCCCCAGGTATTTTGCACTTTAAAATTCGTTTATCTTGTCATAAGTTATATTTTTTTGTAATAAAATTCTATTTAGTTATATATAAAATGAAAAGAATAATATATCATCACTATATTTAATACAATGACATATCATTTTTACATTTTGTAATTAAAAAAATAATACTTAAAGTTTTTCCAAAGGTTCAATTCCTTAGAAAGTAAAACTTATCGTAATACCATTGTCAAAAAAAGAAGAGGAAGTTATTTTTTATAGAACTTTTTATATTTAATACTTGAACATGCAAAATATTTTACACATTATATTTTAACATTTTATAATTATATTTAATATTACATAATTATATTCTTACAGAAAATTATTGCCGTTTAAAGAAAGGGATCCTTAGTTGTAAGTAGTATTTTAAAAAAATTATTGCTTGTTTACAAGGTTTCTCATAATTGTTTCTATTCTAATTTGAGTGTACATTTATAGAGTTGGGCTGTAGTTGTTTAAGATACCACACTCTTTCTGAACAAATATATAGTAAAAACAATTGAATTAAGCTCTCCAAGAAGATGAACAAATTCTGACATGCTTCAAGTTTTACTTTCTTTAAATAAAAAAGAGTCATTAATTTACAGTCATCTTAAACCTTGATCAATAAGGAAGAAAAATAAAACGTGTAGCTCATATATTTCATACAAGCATTAGAAGAGAGTTTACAGTCATCTTAAAAAACTGTAGAAAAATACATTATTGCAGTGTAAAATTAGAAGAAAAAAAAATGGTTGCAAGGAATAACGCAGTTCCATGTTCTAACTTGTGATTCATAACAGGAATATTAACTACATCACGTTTGCAATTCTATCCTGTAGTGACTGCAATTTTTCTTTTTTTTTTTAATATTAATTTGTAATTTTTCTAGTCATAACAAAATCATAACCTCCATTATGACCACAATTTAGAATTATAATACAACTGGTAGCACAGATTATAATAAAACGGGTCAAATAGATTTGATTTGATTTCGTCACTACAACTCTGCTACAAATTTAAACAATACGACGGATCCGACCTGTTTAAAAAATTTAATTATGAATTTTAATTATTTTTTATTGATGATAATTGACTGCTTATAAAATATGTTTAGAGATCCAAGGCCGATGCTTAACAATTAAATCCAAACCTACCATTAAATGTATAATTTAATTTATATTTGATCTCTCCTGTAAATATTCATTAGTTCGAATAATATCCAACTTAGGGAGTGTAGACTTTGTTAAAGTGAGAACAAAAATTGAGATGGTAGAGATGTACCTAGAGAGTCGCCGGTACAAAAGGAATGGTTGAGTGACCAATCGGTGTAGTAAGCTCCACATGGTGGAATGGTCCATCCAGATTCGTCTCCAACGATGTATTTTGTACCACAACTTCCACAAAAAATTGCCAATAATAGCGGCGAAATCCAGATGATCATGAAAAGGTCCCGACGCAACAACATGGTGAACAATTTGAACGAGAGAAAGAGAGTGTGGATTTTGCAGAGAAGGCGAAGTTGAGGAGCTGAGCAAAGAAGAGAATTAACTATGCAAAGGCGTAACCGTATATTTAATTAAGATGAAATTAAATTATTTTCATGTATGGTTTAAAAGTGAGATTGAAAAAAAATATTAATAGTATTAATAATAACTAAACTATTATTATCAATTGAAATAATAAAAAGATTAAAATTAAGATTTAAGAAAATATGGGTTTAATTTGTAATTATATTATATGCATATTAAAGTAATTGAAGTTGCAAGACATGAAAAGGCATGGTAAAGAAGTTAATAAAAATATATTATTAATTAGCATTAAAAATAATACTGAAATAATTTAATTTATAATAATAGTAATAATAATAATAATAATTTATGGATGCACTTAATGTATTAATAATAATTGAACTATTATTATTGATTGAAATAATAAAAAGATTAAAATTAAGGTTCAAGGAAATGTGACTTTAATTTGTAATTATATGCATTTTCAAGCAATTGAAGTTAAAATAAAAGCACATAAAAAAGCATTGCAGAGAAGTGCTAACAATGTATTATTAACAAGTATTAAAAATAATAATAAAATAGTTTAATTTATAATTATAATATTAAATAATTTTTTATTAAAAATTAATAAAATTTTAGTTGCCTATTAATTTATATTTGTATTTCTTTTATATTCAACCTATCCTTATTTATAACCTTTTGATTTCATTGAAGTAAGCATTTCTTTAAAATTTCAAATGGAGGAATAATCGTGTTTATATGAATTGCATAATTCATGATAATGTTAACTTCTAACTTACTGGGCCCTTATGAATATATGTAGAATTTTAATAAAATTGATAATTGATTACTTTACCTAATATTGGATTACATAAATTTACATCCTAGAGTGTTATGAAGAAAGTGATACAATTCAATTACATCTCAACTTCTTGAGGTGAAACAAAACCATAACAAGCATATCCAAATAATAGTTTTTAACAAATTAATTTAAAATATCATACAAAATTATTTCCTCAATGACATATATTATTTTTATCTTCATATAAAAACTAGCTACTTGAAGCACTAAAAATCAATTTCTTTCTCATTACAAAGTAATTAAGAAAGAAATACAAAGTAATGATCCAATTACTTGAAAGGGTACCGAGCTCATCATATTGCATATACTTCTGATTCCTTTGCAAAACTAACTTTTTCAGCAAAAGCTAAAAAAACATAAAAGATACGAAAGATTCTTCGCCCTTTGTACATGACATCCTACTTCAAGTCATTTTGGCACTAGCTTCACTTAAAATTTCCAAGATTTTTATATATACAATTATTAAAAAATTTTGATCTTGATCAAATGAAAAAATAGTGAATCAATTATGTTTTTTAAATTAATTTATATTATAATTTTTAAATTATGTGTGTAGACAAATAAAATCAATCTATTTAATTTCCATTTCATAATATAGCTAATTAAAAAAAAAGTTATTTATTAAGGCTCAAAATTTTACATGAAAAATAAGCAAGCCTGCAAAAATATCTTAGATGACAAATTAAATTTTGTCATATCTACATAATGACATAGGTGGATCATATGTATTTACAGCACCACTTACCAAATAAGAAGTTGTCAAGTGTCAAAGTGCTTTGTTCTAACTAATAAGAAAATTATTTTTTAATAAATTTAAAAGCAATAAATATTAAATTGATATGCTTAATTATCTTTAAGCATTTCTTGAGAGTTCTATAAATTGGAGTTTATTTATTCCATTTAACAACAATAAATCATCACAAAAATACATGTGAAGCTCTGAATATCTTCCAAAGCTCTACTAACAAAGATTAACCATTCAAAATCTTCAACTTCAGTTAGAAACATCTATTTTCAAATGATGACTTCAAAAATATTCAAGATCTTAAATCATTTTAAGCATAAAACCTCTCTGAAAAGATTTAACCTTTGACTATATATCAAACTTCATCAAAGCCCTCATTTGAAGTCAAAATTCATCATTTAGTTTGAAATCAAGCTTCAACAAAGTCCTCTATCAAATCAAGATTCAACTATTCAATCCAAAATCAAACTTTCCGAAATCCTTAGTCAAAATTCATTGAAGAGAAGAATTAAAGGATTTTTTATGTTCTTTTTCAAGAATTACAAAAATTAAAGATTGTACTAACATTACAAAAAATCAATAAAATTCATTTGGTCCACAATTTTCTCACCTTATAAAGCATTTTATTTACAAATTTTGTGTGTACAGTATGGTACTATTTTTTTATTAAATAGAAATGTTAATAGTTAATATTATAAAAAAAATATTTTTTATCATATTTTTAATTAAAGTGGTGCCTCTAATTTTTAAATATAAATTAAATTGTGATAATATTGTTATTATTATGACAATAGTTATATTGAGTTTTTAGAAAAATTGTATGCTTTTTTTATTGTAATGGTAAGAATAGTAATTCATTTGATGCAAACATGTAAAAACTAGGAGTCAAATCTCAAATATGATGAGGAATAAAATCACTAAAGTAATGTTGAGTACTAGTGCACCACTAAGGTGCCTTGTATACTTCTTATCACTTTACTTTTATTTTAAGCTAAAAATAATAATTTACCACAATTTAAACAACTCAACCGATGTTGAATTATCTAAAAAATTTAAGAGTGGGTTAAAATTAAAAAAAAAATGAGCTTTAATATTCAGGACTTTTTAACTTTCAATTTTTTTCAAACACTTTTTCTTTGTCGTTCACCACTTTCTTTTCTCCATCGTTTGTCAATGGACATCAAATGCACTTAGGTTCTAGATTTCAAGCGCTATGAAATTCATATAAAATCTATTCAAGGAAAGTGCAGGAAATGCATTTTTGTTTCCCCCATTTTTCTATTCATTCTTTTTTAATTATTTTCTTATTAATGCCATTGTTGTTTCCCATAGAAAATTTTTGGTGTCTTTGGAATTTTTGAAACTAGGTTAATTCAACTCTAGCTAGCTAACTAAATTCATTTTTTAGGCATTCACATCTTCTTATTCCATTATTTGCAAATAGATAGTAGACAATACTTTGGTGTCTCCTTTGCTTTGGGAGTTGATAATAACATTGGTTTAGATAATTTCTGCCTAAACTTTAAAGTCGAAGTGAAATAATTTTTGCATATGGAATTTGATATGATTGATATTCATCCTGCACTTGCCTGGGCATTTAAAAGAATACTTATAACAAAGGTAAAATGATTTTTGCAACTTCCATCTTGTATTATTGCAGTGTTGCCATACTGCTTAACTTTTATATAAAATTTTCAATTTTCAATTTCAAGATATGTTAAAATAATACACTTCACAACATCATTAAATAAAAAGAACAAGAATGTTTATGTGTATAATTCTAACAATTTATTATTTTATAGATTATAAATTTAAAATTAAGTATTCAATGTAATATTAAAAAAATCAATAAAAGGATTTTTTATTAGAATGAAAACAATACAATTTTCTTTGTCAATTAATTCATATTTGTACTTTTTTATATTCAACCTTTTCATTTTCCTAAAGTAAGAGTTTCTTTATAACTTCAAATGAGAGAATAATTATATTTATATGGATGACATATAACACTATAGGAAGAATGACCTATATAAACAACTAAAGTCATCTATATAAGTTGCTCAATCATCAGTGTAAACTACTCTAAGAAATATTGTTATTTATGTTGAGTCGTTAGTATAGACTTGTGGGTGTTATTACCTATACATACAACTTTTAATGTTATTTTAATTTGTAGCACCTATACGAAAGACACTGTCATTGGTGTATTCTACCAAATTGGTCAAAGTCAATATATCTATCTAGATGATACATAATCTGTATAGGTGCCAACCTATTAAGACAATATGTGTCATTTTATAAAGATAATTTCTATTTTTTAAAAATAGAATTAAAAAATATATAGCTATTAAAATAATATTGTCATTTGTATAGACTTATTTTTTTTTCAATTTTTTCCTGCCTATTAAGATGATATGTGTTATCTATATAACATTTTTTAAATATTTTTTAAAATTTTATATATAATTTTTAGAATTTATTTTTTATGACACGCATTATAAAGAAAATTAACAATAGATCCAAATATTTTTTGCAATTATTAATAATAATTCAAATATATCATTATATCAATTATAAAAGCAAATAAGATAAAAGATAATTAAACAAAGTAAAACTATAAATAATATATAAATAAAAAAATATAACATCTATACATAATAATATAAAGTAACTAATAAAAAATGAATGCACAATATAAAAAACAGCTAAATCAAATGATCATGGTATCATCCTTAGCATCGTCACAAGGTAAATGCAAGAGTTAGGGTGAAGGTGAAAGCAACTATGATTGGGGAGTGAGGGGTTACTACGGTTACAAAGTGAAGGATGACTATTAAGCAAGCTTAGATGGTACTCTCAAACAAGGAATGTCCATCATTTGAGGAGGAAAAGGCAGTCTAAGATAGGGTAGACTAAGCCTTATGGTATCTAAAGCATCATACAACTTTGCAAGCTCTATTTGGATTTCTTGCTACACTTGTTTCAACTTTCTTTCTCATAATGATTTTTATCTTTTCTACAAGCAAGAGTGATCTTAGGAAGACATCTATATCTTTTTCGAGATATTGTGGTCTAAGAATTAATAAAGTCAGTATGAAAAAAGACTCTTTTATACAAAGTCGTAAGGACAAATTGTACGTGGTTATCACCACTAGCCACATGTTATAGGATAACTCATATCACCAAAAGGATTGAATTCATTTACACTTAAACCTAATTACTCCTTCTTCGATTCCATAGAGAAATCAGGATTCTTTTTATCAAAATTTTGCTAAGCTTCTCCATTGATAGGATGTCATATGACCTTATCCTCCATTGACCATCCTATATGATGCCACATCATATCTTTTACTGTGTGCCTTGATTCATACAGTTACTTTAACATGAGGGTCAACAAAAAAAACTATGACACATTCTGTGGCACCTTTTTCGTTTTTATGTTTTTATTAATCCACCAACTCTCCCCTTAGATTGGACAATTTTCATTTCTAGCATGCTCTTTTCAAAAAAAGGTGCACAATCATACTAGTAAGCATGAATTGACTTATACTTGAATCTTAACTTATTGAGCTATTTTTTTGCATCATAATGTGATCCAAATAATTTATTCTCCTTCAAAAATGTTTTACTCAATAAATTTATTAGAGAATCAAATGACTTATTAGTTCACTTATATAGCAATTTTAAATACATAAGTTTCACTAAATAGTTCAATGATGAAAAGTTTGTACAAGTAGGGTATAGTTTTGTTTCAACTTCTACAAATAGGTCATTAAAGCTTTAGCTATAAGATATGTTCTCCCTAGGCATCCTTATACTCATCTCAATTATTCCCATCTACTCGATTAGTGGCATAAAGGCTAATGAAGTAATGTATGATGTCAACCATCTCATTCACATCATCAAGAAGTGACCAACACATAGCTTGGATAGTGGATACATATTTTTCATTATGATGGACCTAATTTGTATAAAATGGATTAAATTCAATGTTTATTATGTGTGCCTCTAACGTCTCCAATCTTTGGTACAATATATTTACACACTTTTTACATGAACATCTTGCTAACCCTTTATCATTAACAAAGTTCCTAACTCTATCCTAACTAGCCTACAACATGATAAGTTATTATATGATTCAATCTTGCACGTGTTTGTTACATGCCCTAAATCCACCTTTTAACTCCAACTCCAAAGAGTAATGTCTTATCACATTTGAGATATTCTCACAGTTATTATCTTAATTTATTCATGGTATGTTTCATACACGTAGAAATTTTAGTAGCATCTCCCCATATTTTCTCAAAGCATGTATACTATAAAACAAAATATGCATCTAGAAAACAATGAAGAAATGAGAAATTTTTACAACATAAAACAATGAGTAGATAAGTTAATAAGAATAATTAAAAGACTAATCTTAAACTATTCAAATTTATAGGACAATTTAAGGGTTGGTTAGTTTATAAAGATCAACTAATCTTTGAACGGGTTTAAAGTTATAGCAAAAGTGTATTTTAATTTGAAATTATTGTAATTTTTATTAAATAATCTCAACAATATAATAAATTCACTTTTATTAAATTAACAAGCAATTAATATCTAATTTTTAATATATTTTTATGTTGATATTTGAAATATATATTTTATTATTTAATTCTTCCTTCATCTAAAATTGAGTATTTTAGTTAACTTATAATTTTAGCATTATATGATTACTTTAATTCTTTATATAATTTAAAGCATAATAAAATTATCTAAACTACTTCAAATATGAAAGTATTACAAATTTTATTCTCCTTTGTTATTTAATGCTATGCATTTATTAATTATTAAATATATGTAAGCAATTAATTTATTAAATATTGACATTACTTATTTTTTTATTGTTTTAAATGATTTTTTAAATTTTTAAAATTTGCACATTATCAAAAATTTTACATTTTTATTATTGTAATTGTGAAATTTTATGTGTCATCATGAGTTAATTACATTAATTTTTATATAATTTAACAATTTAATAAAATTATCTAATTTACCTCACATTAAATTATCACAAATTTTATTCTCCTTTATTATTTAATGCTACAATTTATTAATTATTAAATATTTGTAATTAATTAATTTTTTAAATATTAACCAAAGTTATTTTTTAGTATTTTAAATGATTACTTAAATTATTAAATATTTTACATCATAAAAATGTTACATTTTCATTTCTGCAATTATAAAAAATTATGTGTAATCATTTTTCGATTACTCTCATTTTTTATATAATTTAACAAATTAATAAAATTATCTAAATTATTTTTAACATTAAATTATTACAAATTTTGTTTCCCTATCTTATATTAAACTTACTAGATGTTTAAAACAATTAACACAATAACTTCTAGAAAGTAATAATTTTATCAACCAATACAATAAAACATTAAAAAATTCATATTAAAATACTATATCAATATATTGGATGTTTAAAGTAAAAAACATGTCGAACTATGCAAAATAATAATTTTGGCAAACTAAATAATGAAGTAAAAATTCACATTCATATATTATATTGATACCATTAAAAGAAAAAAAATTGTTTGGATTTTTTTAACCTACCTTAGTAGCGAAGCAAGAAACCGGAATATTAATCAATTAACGGCTGCACAAACTAAGCATTTAATAAAATAAAGGTAAGAAAATATGAAAGAGCATGAAATGCAATAAAGAAATAAAGAAAAATAAAAAAGGGAGAAACTAGCCTTGGTGAGCTAAGAGAACTCCAATGGAAGAAGTAGAGCACGTGGGCAATGAAAGGAAAGGATGGTGATTTGTAACTTAAAGGATGAAGGCTATATAGATAACAAAAATTCGATTATCAGTACTGCCTATCTCAATTGTTAATATAGAATGCATCAAGAGCAAATGTGTCTTTGAGTGTTAAAGGCTACTCTATCCTTACGACAATTTTGTTTGTGTATCTATTTAATTTTCAAAATTAAAATGCTACATTGATGATATAGCATGCCTCCTACTAGCTGTGCGCAGTTGATCTTTAGTTAGACTATTTAGATAACTTATTGTTTGTATAGCATACCTTCAAAAACTCTTGCTAACTTTTGTTAGTCAATTTCCCACATAAGTTACCCAAATGATGATGTCATCGGTATTGCATTTTTTTACAAAAAATACTTAAAAAGCCCACACAAACAATCAAGTTTTTATTGTCTTCATAGATGTCGTCTTAGTAGAGTCTAATTGTTGTGGTGATGTTGCAATAACATAAATGGAGGAGAATGGTAAAATAATTGCAATTTAGTCAAAATGTCATCATTTATGTTTAAAAGAATATTTATTGACATTAGTGTAAAGAAATATGAATATTTATTTGCCTTGCATAACTTATGGATCGTTTTGCAATGACATAAATAGGTATAATGGTATGATAATTGCATTATTTAATAAATTTTAAACTGATATTTTATTTTATTTTATTTTATATGAATTGCATAATTCATTTATTGTTTCCGAGAAAAATAAATGGGAGATAATGGTATGATAATTGTACTATTTAATAGATTTAAAATTGATATTTTATTTTATTATAAAGTATAATTGAAATATCTTTTTATTAAGAGAAAAATATACTTTACTCACCTGTGGTATAACTCTACACTTGTAATCTATTGATCTAGGGTTTAAAATGTGAAAAAGAATTCATTTGTAATTTATATCATTAGCACTTTGTCTACTTGTACTAAATCTTAATCCAAATTAGTGGAATTAATCTATCATGTACAAGTCATATGCCAAATTATCACGTGATAGATCGGTGATAATAATACTGCTAGTAATAATAATTTGACATGTGACCTTTATGTAAAATTATATTCAATAAAATAATATTCATCAATTTCTAATATGAATTTCCCGATCAAATAGTTTAAAATTTGAAATAAGGAATAAGATTGAAGAGGTGCATAGAAAGTTAGAAACTAACCAAAATATCAGTCCAATTCACCATTCAATCAAAGATTACAATTTAGTTAAATATAAAACCTGAAAGGCTAAAACAGTTCCCCCACCCCCCCACCCCAAAAAAAAAAGAGAGAGAGAAATCCTACATGGCACTAATCTAATGCCCTAATTTCGTTGTGCAAGACGAATCCCCCCTTGGTCTGGGTGCTACAAATTCAGAGAATAAACTCTCTCCTTCATCCTTCTCTTCAATCGGAAATACCAGACTCTCACTCATCTCACTGCGGCAAACTGGACATTTCTTAATTCCATTCACCGTTTGATTCGTTTCCAGCAAGTAGATCCTACAATACAAACACGGCCAACAATAAAGATGACCACAGCTTGTAACAACAGCCTCTTTAGCTGTTTCCAAACAGATTCTGCACTGATAGAAAGCAATTGTTGCGTTCGTTGGAGCAAGAGAAGTTTTATTCTCATCATGAACCCTAATATTCATTTCGGGAGGATCAAGAAACCATGGTTCTGTACCGGAAGGACTGAAAGATGGCGGCAACGAATTGGACAGACCAAAGGGCAGGTTGATAGAGAAATCACAAGAGAGAAACTGATCAAGAGTTAATGGAGGAGTGTGGAAACAGTTGGTTCTCTGTGTATACATACTAAGGCAAGGGCTGGGCTTCGGCTATGGAGAGAGATAAGGAGTTCATGGATTCTGTTGGGACTGAGGAAGAATCTTCATGTTCCGGAGGAGACCATACGTCGACTTTTGAATCTGGCGGCGGCAACCGCGGGGAAGCCGTGAAAGAAGCTTGAGAGAAAGAATGAAGCTTGGTGTATTTGGGTTTGGCCTTGGGTCGTAATTAGTCGTAACTATTTATGCATGTATTAGTTGGCTGGCGTGGCTAGCAATCAGTGTAGTTTGATTGCCAAGTGATTTTCATTTCAAGTAAGAAAAAGTAAGAAAATAGGTGATTATGAGAATTTTCTTCATTGATTACGGACAGAGAAATTAAGGAAGTTGGAATAATAAGTGATGTAATGCTGAAAATAAATATCGCATAAAATGAAACAGATTCAATCGTATTTTAACATTTTATTACTTATATATATATGTAATTAATTATCAATAAACTAAATAGATAATACAATTATATTTTAAACCGACCTGCCCTGATAGGTTTAGAATTTATGATTTAGAAAATATAGAATTTAAAATCTTTTTTTTTTCAATCAATAGGCTTGTTGAGTCTTTTTTTAATTACCCAATTAATAATCAAGTTGAGATAGAAAAAAATAAGCCAACTCGATTATATTAATTTATATTTAATAATAAATTATATATTAAAAATAATTTTATCTAATTGTTTTTACCTAATTATTTTTAATACAAAAAGATTAACTTGATATAATTAAATATTTTATATTTTTAAATGTTATATTATCCTTTTAAATGTATAATTTTTATTTAAAAATTTATTTTTACTTAAAAATAAAAAATTATTTTATTTGAACTATTGAATCAAACCTTCAGGTCATGTGTTAAAAAAATCAGGCCAAGCTAATTTTTCTTAAAAGTAAGTAGACTGAGTCGGGCTGGATTCCAACTATAAATTTCATGCAATTCTATCCGATATGCCCGGCATATATACATCTCTACTTCAAAGAATTTGAGATCCATAAAAGAGATGAAGGGGGTAAAAAAAAGAGCTCGTATGTGATCTTCTACATGTAGGAGATAATTATCCATATTTTCAATTTTTTATATTTAAAAAATAAAAAATTAATATATATATATATATATATATATATATATATATATATATATATATATATATATATATATATATATATATTACTCATAAATAAATAATAAAAATAAGGAATGATTTTCATTTATTAAGTAATAAATCGTTCTAAGAGTGTCTAAGAAATTCTCGTCATAAAAACAATAGGGTGAGTGAATATGAATTGATCTCCATTAAAATTAATCTTGCACCCCTAATAACATCTAGAATAAAATTTTCATAAATATATCCTATTTTGAGATTGATTACTTATATAGCACATTAAAAACACTCACAAAATTTAATGTCAAACCGAAACTTTTCAGTAATTCATTAATATGTATGTCAAATGTAACGTAAAACATTTTTAGATTAGGGTAAATATATTATTTCAAATTTACTTTTTTATAATTTTTTCATAAATTAAATTTTAAATGTAACAGTTGGTGGATCACTGAAAAAAAAATATTTTTTTTGTAATATTATTATAACAAGTGGTATCTTTATAGAGGGGTAGGAGTTCAGACAATGATGGAATGTTTCGATTCTCCAACTACTTTTATGGAAAGTTAGAAGATTTTCTTCGTATCGACAACATTAGACACTTGACGGTTTCACTTTGGTTAAAATTTTAAAAGTTAGGCGTCGGATTTTAAGTTGAATAGGAAAAGTTGACAATGAATTATAGATAAAGTTAAATAAAAAAAGAAATTATAATTAAAGAATGTATAAGGTTAAAAAAATAAATGTCAAATATTTATCCTCAACGTTTCTCCAGGAGATGAGACCAGAAAATGAAACCCGCATAATTTTAATCAATGAGAAGAATGGGATTAACGGAAATAAAATAAAAATGCATTTTAGGGGCTAAAATGTTGGTATTTTTTTTTCTTTTAAATTCAAATTTGAGATTTTTAGAGATACCCAACCCCTTACCATGTAATTGACGTAAATTCTACTTTTTAAACATTTTGAACTTAGGTTTTAAGAATGATATATTTTACCACAAAATAAAGACATACTCTCGAAAATAACCTTGCCACAGAACTCGTAGGTTTGCTTGTTTTTTAGAAATTCCTATTTATTTTATATAAAAAAATACAAAATACTCACTTTTAATTCAAAAATTTAAAGATCACAGCTTAAATTATAACAAAATTTAAAATTAAAACTTATTATTAGGGTAAGCAATTTTAAATATAATATGAATTATACAAATTCGGGTTGGATATAATTACGTTTAAGTAATAGGCAAGTTGGCTCATTTGCTATGAATAAAATTCATATCAAGTTTGAATATACTTATATATCCCATTATGATCCGTATAATTTATACGGGTTATCATTCGAATTGACCAAACAAGATTAATTCGTGTAACTTACAAAAATATACATAATTTTATATATAAATATATATGTCATATGGTTATACATGATTTATATTATATAATAAGTATTATTTTAATAAAAAAACTCTCTACATGGTTTAATAATATTATTTGATAAATAATTAATAAATTAATTGTGAAGACCTAAATATGATAAAAAAAAGATTAAATTCATGTTTTAAGAATGATAATAAAAATCTAATAAAATACTTAAGAAGATTAAAAAATACTTTTAATGAAATATGATAAGCAATTAAATTTAATAAATGAATTTAGAATATAAATTTTTTTAGTTAAAATTATTAAATGAGTTAGATATACTAACTCATTTCAACACTATTAATAAAATTGATCAACCCAATATAATTATTATTTGAGTCAAATTAAAGTGGAGAATTCTATAGCACCCTTATGGGTTTGGTACTAATAGAGGTGTGGTAAAATCCGAACCATTAAATGATATTATAAAAAAATTTAGTAAAAATTGATAATCTCATCTAATAAATTATATTTTACCACATTCCTATGGATACCAAACTTATAGGAATACCATAGAAGCCACCAATTAAAGTTCATGTTATTCAAATTGATACTAGTCTTTTGCCCGATGTAAATCCAATAAGGAAATTCAAATTGTTGCGGATACTCATTATTGATTTGAATTCCTATTTTTTTCAAATTACATGAACTTTTTAAACATGATTATAGAGTAGCTATTTTATTTAATTATTTTTTAGAAATAATTTTGTTACTTATTTTTAATTATTTTTTTAAAAAATTATTCTATAATATTATAATTATTGTTTAAAAAATTTATAAAAAATAAATAATTTGATATATTGAAATTTTAAGTTAATAATGTATATTAATTAAAGTTCTGCATAATTTAATATAATTATATCCAAGTTGAATAGAATAAAATATAACCACATCAAAAATTGAAGGAGATATTTTATATTTTCTATTTTACACCGGAATAAAAACGCCAATTGCTTTCAATGCCATCACACAGAGAGAAAATTAAATGAAAAGGATTTCTTGAAACGCTGTTTGTGAGAGAAATGAGATACAAGCAAAGGCTCAAGCTACTTACTACAGGAACAATTACCCCCCTCTCCCCCGCCCCCCTTTTTCTTATTTTCTTTTCCTATCATTTTCATAGAAATGTTTTCTATTTAAATTCACTATTTTAATACAAACAAAATTTTTTGTATATATCCACCTCCTAAAATCATCCCAAAATTCCTCTCATAAAATAAATATTATATTTTTTCTAAACGCAATATGTAAGGTTATTTTCTGAAAAAAGTCTTCTAACAATTTCCTGAGTGATAAAACGCAGAGGCTAGTAGAAAATGGGGAATGTGATTTCCACAATCTCGAGGTAGGTGCAGAACTCGCTTTCCCCATTCAAAGCCAAATCATTCACTTTCTACCATTTTTTTATCACTAAACAAGAGAAAACAATAAAAACATTTTCCAAGAAAGTGTTTCCTATCAAGACAAACAAAACAACCAAACACGAGAGAGCAGAATTACTGCGCAACAGAGGGGCTATCAATAAATAAACACAGGACACGAAAACATTGTAAGAGTTATTATAGCAGCGGTCACGCCAAGAATTCATACCGATCTGCCAGTGTTACAACATATAAGTACGTAATACTATTTCCATACTAGTACAAAATTGTGAAAACTTAAGCCTGCATTCTATAAGAATCTGCAAGAAATCTTCAAAGATAAAGTTTAGAGGAAGGTCAAAAGGTCAAAGTAGAAAAGGTCAAAAAGAGTTGAAAAAAAAAATAATATATGATACATTAGTAGAATACAATAAAAGGCTTAAACTAGTGTTCTATTTATATGTAACTCCTAAAAAGGTAGGAAGACTCAAAAACTTTTAACAACTTTTAACTTTAGGTACAAGACAAATAAATTCATAATGAAAAATAAATAATAATCAATCTAACATAATTTTCTATAATATTCTAACAAGAAAATATAACTTCGGCAGTTACAGGTCTGAATATCTTTTGATTTGCTTTTTCAGTAGGAAAACTACTAGATTCCATAATGCTCTCAGAACAGTAAAATCCAGTTATCAGTCAAACTTCTGAAATTATTTCTTGCACTAGTCAAAAAGTGCACCCTCCAGCAGTAAAAGTGCAAAGGATAATCTTACGTCCTGCGCTTCACTTCTTATTCGTGTGACTCCCAAACCCCGTCCACCAGACTTGTTACCACCACCACCACCACCTGTGCCCACCGCCGGGAACCCAGCAGCATTAAATTCTAGACTACTAACAGTCTGAAATGGTGATGGGTTCTGTGAAGTGATGTTTTCTTGAATACCAAACAGAAAAGGACTGATTTCTTATGATGATCTGCCAAAATGTGGAAGTATGAACAAGGTTTTGGTCTAAGAAATTTCCGAAACTTTCCAGAAAAATAAAGGACTCTTGAATGTCATAGAAGATTTCAGAAGCTTCCAGAAATTACCATAGATTTCTAGAAGATTCTAAAAGCTTCCAAATGTTTCTAAAAGCTTCAAAGGATTTCAAAAGATTTTAGAACTTTCTAGAATCTTCTACAAAATTTCAAAGACTTCTGGAAAATTTTAAAATCTTTCAAAAACTTCTAAATAATTGTAGAAAATCCTAGAATTGTATAGAAATCTCTAAAAAATGTTATAGAATAATCTGTAATTAGAATTTTTTAAAAATATCCTTATAAATATCTAGGAGAATTTTTTAAAGAATAAATATAGACTATTGGATGCACTAGATCTCTACCATCCACTAAGGAGGTGGGAATATTCTAAAACTTAGAACTAGCTAATATATATATATGCATGTAGCCTTCATTTATATCATTATAAGTTCTTTCAAGTATTTTCTTAAACTCTTAAATGTCTTTTATCAAAGTTTTTTAACTTATTTCAAGTAGGAGTTGAAGTGTTCCAGAACAATTAGACTTATTTGACTATCATAGGGGTTTGAATTAACTAAATCCGGCACAACTACACTTGAGGAAATGTTCGGTCGTGACAAGGTGCTCCAAATGCAAAAGTCGACTGAGATGGTGCCAGTTGTTGACCAAATACAGAGGTTGCAGAAGGAGTTGCTTCAATTGTGTCCTCTGCCATGCTGTCCTCGATACTTGTTTGATCATCATTATTAACTGGAGAAACTGATGAAAACGCAAAAGTAGGATTAGGATTAAAAGGAGGCTGCATCTAGTTCGTAGCTGCAGCTGATGTGAATGAGAACGGGGGACTTGATGATGCAAATGCCAAAGGTGAAATGGTGGAAGGAGAAAAAGAAGGAATGGATGCTCCAAATGGAAAACCAGATGAAGATGACGAAGAATTAAATGGAGAAATGGAACCAAAGGAAAGCTTGGGCTGCCAACTAGATTGCCTAATCAAACTAGAACCCGTATTACTGTTGAAGCTGATAGAGTTAGCTGCAGAGGAGAAAGCAGAGGTGCCAAATCCAAAAGTTGGGCTACAGTTGAAAATACTTGCGGTGGGACCTGAAGAAGCAATTACCGAACTCCCTGAAGAAAAGGTTGCATTTACATATGACCCAAACGGAGATGATGCAGATGAACCAAATTGAATTGACTGTCTTTGAGTAGAAGGGGCAAATCCAGCTGCAGTAGCTGCCTGGTCATCACCTAATTGAAAGGACGGGCTCTGTGGAGAAGGAGCAAACCCTGTTGTAGCAGGAGATAACTAGGGCTGTTGCCAAAAGTGAATATGATTGATATTGATGTTGGCAGTGATGTTGGTGCTACTGATGAAACAGCTGGTTCTGATGTCCTGACAAAGAACCCACTATCTGTGGTAGTCTTAATGGCAGCACTATCTGATTCAGGGAATTTCAATATTGCATCATTTGCCTCAGCAACAGTGATTGGATGCATATGAAGAATGGACATTTAGAACAACACAGTAAAATACTACACTGAAATCTGTTAAACATCAGTGAACATATTGCATGAGCCTGCCTAAATCTCTGCATAATTTCCGGTGTATGATGCATCAAAAGACTAAGACATAATTCCAGCACATTACAAAATCCGCACAAGATTAAATTTCAGCAGGTATAGACAAAAAAACTTCCTAGTTTATATCAAGCATCACTCCAAAAAATAAACAACACAGATAACAAAGATAAAATTGAAATACATGATGATAATGTAATGGATCTAAAACCATGTGTAGTAATACAATGAATGCAAACGACAGTTATGTTCCACATATCAAACATTCAACCAGCTTGATCCAAACAAGTCCCACATAGTAATATAGCAGAAGAAAGGAAGTCCTGAAATGCTATTCTAGCACAAATGCACGTCAGAACAAAAATAAAACTGTGAAGAGAAATATACTATCTTTGAAAGATAGTAAAAGTAAAGGATGAATTCCTTGGCTCTATTAATTTAAGAAAAAAAAGAAAGTATAGAATGAATTCCTAAGCTCAATTAATTTAATAAAACCACATCATACCAGCTACTTGGGATTTGGACAGCATCATTTCCCTTTTGGGGCTGATGGAGGCTACCCAGGCTGCAAATGACATATTTCTAAACGTAAGTCATGAAACTGCTATATACCCAATTTGCCAAGTCATCTGATAAAGATTACTTACTAATAGAAGTAGAACATGCAACTGAAATAAAATACCCAAAATATAAGGCTTATTTACAGAGAATAGAGATTTCAATAACAAGCAGGGTTGCAGACACAAACCTGATTGAGCTTGCCAGCCTTGAGCCAGAAGCACTACCAAATTTATGGATAATAGTTTCATCATCTAGTGATGGGGAATTGAATGACATAGGTGGAACTTTATCATGGTCTTGGTTCATGCTAATGTTGAATACGGCAGCATTGGCAACTGACTCCTCGGATGAAACAACTTTTTATGCAAAACTAGATATAGGAGCAGCAACTGCTGATTCCTTTGATAAGGCCACATTATTATTCCCAAAAGCAAACAGAGATGGAGCAGAAATAAATTCATCTGGTAGAGCAGATTTATCAGAACCTGAAATCGACTGCATGGCTGCTCCAGCTGCCACTGCAACTGGCTGAAGAGTCAGACTAGGGGCAGATGACGTCACAGTCGATATAATGACCTTTTGATCAACCACAGACCCATTTGCAGTTCCAGCACGAGCCTTATCATCTAATGCAGAACTGCACGATGGCTTCATTGGAGATGATACAAAATGATTCTCGTCTACAATGGTTCCAGTGGCACAAGCAGTGTTTTCCATTACAGCAGTAGAGTCAGTCCTTCCTTTCAAATCAGTAGATGAAGACAGAACCCCCATAGCATTGGCATCATCATCTGACTCAAGATAATCCTTTTAAAAGGCAAGAAATCATTGTAGAATCAATAATCACAATGACAGGTTGAACCATATTTTTTCACACTCACTTCCCTTAGGGTTTAGCTTAATTATATTCATGCCCCTCTACTTTATAAATATGCACTCACCTCCCTTACTCTCATGTTTAAAATCATGCTTACCTCCCATACCGTAGAAAAAATAAGAGACGTGGGTGTATATCTCTACAAATAGAAGGTGCAAGTGTTATAACACAAAACCTCAGGAGACATGAGGGTAAATCCCCCCCCCCCCAAAAAAAAAAAATAAAAGACAAAAATGATTCTCTGCACTCTGGTGCAGAGACAATAAGATTAACAAAATAAGGATATAAGAAACAGAGCAGCTTAGCAACTACTTCGCTAATTGTTGTATTTTGAGAAAATATTTCTAGCCTTGTATATTTTGACAAGGAAATCACCATCTAAAGTTCAGAGGACACTCAACTATAATGTCAAAACACCTTACTTATCAAAATACAAGTGGGAGTAGTATTGAGATTTCAGTGCTACCGTAAAACTGAAAATATAATATTTCTGCATTTTGGGGCTATATAGGAGGGAAAACATCTTAATAAATAATATATGGAACTCCATTGCTAGTCAACAAGCTGGTATTCTAGAACATCAAACAAAAGCACAGGAAAAGGATAAAAGAAAGAGCAAGATAACTCCCAGGAATACCAAATGGTTTATAGCAGTTAGGCAAATTAGCATACCTCATCTACAATTATACGGAAAATCCTCTTCTTCTGTGGAGGATGAGAAACAGGTTTTGTCACAGAAGAATCTGAAAATTTTACATCACACATGATCTGGTTGTTTACCAATGTAGTGTTTGCATCAGTAACAACGGGAACTAATCCACCAGAAGTAGGAACAAGCTCAGAAGGACCATTTTCAACCTTGTCTTGCTTCTTTACAGTTAATTTCTGAGAACTGGAAGGCAAATTCTGTATCGAACCATCTAATGTATTATTTCGGGCATTGTCTAGGAATTTTGACGAATCTACAGTTTCCATGCTTCGAAGAGCTTTTCCACGCAACATGGATGGTGAGAACTTCATTGGTGATTTATCATTTACAGATTGTCGCTTCAATTCGGATGATTTCTCTTCAGGGGAGACCAACTTATCAAGATCCTGCAGTATTTTTGAGGCCATCTCACAGGATTTCGAGGGCAAAGGAGGAAAGCTTGTACCAGGCACAGTATCACCTATATTCTCCGGTGACGATTTCATATTGTTAGGCTTAGCTTCACCCAATAGAAGAGGCTTCTGCAAGGAAGATGAGGGTTGCTGAGCAGCAATGGCACCGATACTCCAAGTAATAGATAGAGGGCTATCCTTAACAGGTAAGCTCGAGCCTTTAGAAGATTGAAGATTAGAATCATGACGGATTCTACGAATAGTACCAACAGATCCTATATCATTATCCAATATAGAACTCTTGCGCTTTAATGCCTAAGATTAGAAAATTAGAAAATGCAAATAAGAAAATTGCAATACAATCCCGTAAGAACCCTTAAAATATGCTGAAAGAACAGATTTGTTATCGTTAAGACTTGTACCCCATTTTTAGATCCTGAAGGTAAGTCACGATCCAGTGCAGTCTGAGCCGAAGATGACGGCCCAGCTTTAACAGCAAAGCCAACGCTCTGTAAAGTTGGGTAAACCACATCAAAAATTTCAATCATGTTTAGCATCAGTGACCTCACTGTCATTTACAAAAACGCAAACCTTAAGGGTAGAGGTTGGATAAAGTCTTGTATAAGGTGTTCGGGCCATACGATATATTGCAGACCTTCCTCGGGATGTCAGGGTCTTGTAACCATTTTTAGGAACCCTAGCACGGTTTGTAGCCCTTGGCACAACTGACCACATTTGTGATTTTGAAGGAAAATGTTGATAACTTGAAGGAGCTGCATCCTCCCTGAGCGCAGGACCTTGCAAGCCTAACATTGAGGGGGACACCTTTGAAGGCCTACTCCCCAAAAAGGCTTTTGCAAGCTCAGCAGGTGAAGGAACATCCTCATCAAGGACCTAGGTAAGTTAAAGTGATATCTGTGAGGCGTAGTATGGCACAATAAACAGTAATTACCAATCTACAGTTACCATAAGAATAAATGTCTAAGAGAAATATGGAGTCACCGTACCCTGGAATAAACAAATGGAGTTGAAACAAGATGATTTCCAATTCCATTTTCTGGTTCTGGAGTTTTTGGAAATTCTTCCTTTCGTCCTTGAGACAACATTGGCTTTGAAGGAACCGCTTCTGTTCTTATCTCTTCCCCAACATATGAATCCACAGTTTTTGAAAGCAAAAGAGCAGTAAAATGATCAAACTCAAATCTGTGCATTATCACATGCATGTAAGACACCATGTTATCTAAGAATACAACATCACGTGAACTAGATTAAACTATAAGGAAAGCTATAAGAAGCATATACAGAGCTGTTGCACCATGAACTACGTAGACTTAAATAATTGACGAGGAGCAGAATTAATGCGAAGTACTCAAATATACAAGAAATAGATTATTTTAAAGACTGCATACACAACCAATAAAGCTTCTATTGACTTTCACTATATGGCATCCGTTTAGGAACATTTTTAAATTTATTTCTGACTCTCAGAGTGGAGTGCCTCAGAATATTGATCACAAATTGACTGAACCAAATATGCAAGGCTTTAAGAAAGAAATCATCATCTAAATAATGTCAGCAAAACTGCATGATTCATCCATTGCACCACGCAACTCGATGCAATACCATGCAAAATCAATCTGAATCAGCGAAAGAATCAAGGTTTATCAAGAATGTTATCTGAAATTAGGACAAAATCCTGGAATCAAACTATTACCTCAATTGCAGAGGCTGATTCACATGATTCTACGCATACAGGTTGAAGTCGCGGCAGACACAAGTCAGGTTCTGCATGACACTAAGAACAAGAAATACCCCTATATGCCTTTCTTTTTTGCAATTCTTTCGCATTAATACCATATAACAGACGTGAAACAGCTACGGATCACCTTCTACTTCAACTAAAACCCTATTTTACTAAGACTGGAGCTCCACCAACATTTCCCTGAAACCCTAAACATATCTTCTAATATTCTGGTCACCTAATCATTTAGGACTTTAAATGCCAACATTTAATACATACTCAACAACTTAAAACTGGAAGCAATCATGCCCCCACACTTAATAAAAAACTTGCCTGGCGAAAGTTTTCTGCTTCAAAAGTTTCTCAGGTTCAGTAAATCCACCTCTGTCAAAACAATTCTCTTGAGTATCACTTTCACCAACTGCTCCACTTTCACCAACTGCTCCACGTTGCTTTCCAGTAAAATCACTTGTAACCTATCTTACATGCAAAAAAATGATGAAAAATGACCATAATAATAACAATAATAATAATAATGGCTAATAGTCAATAAAAGAAATAGGCCACCAAAAAACAAAAAAAAAATGAAGAAGAATCTCTATAAGCTGCATATATGTAATGCCATAATATGTTTTGAATATATAAATTAATGTAACTTGATAACCTAGAGAAATGAAAGACAACCATACAAGGGCCGTACACAGGCCCCATTATATATCAACATCGAGTTAATTTCTACTAATCTTAAATAATGCTACCAACATAAATTTTGAGAAACTATGCACAACTGCACATCACATAATGCAAGATAATTCATTCTTCCCATTCACGTTCCACCCCAAAAGTGGACACAAAAAGAGAATCCTTTGAGTTCGTCTGGGAGTATAAAGGTCAAGGCTTATATTTTAGTAAGCTCCTATGAAGCTTGCCTGCACATTCCTCCCCTTCCTAGTCCCCCTTGATACCAAGGAGACCACAAAGTGCAGATGACTTATAAAAATTGTAAAGCGTGCATACTTACAAAGGCAGTTGCTTCCTGGTAATTATTTCTGACGTCCTGCTCCTTTTCTGTAAAGCAAACATATCCGTGAGACATAAATTGAACCAAGCAATACTTCCACGTCAGATTAGAATAGCACAAAAAAACGAAAGATTTGAAAATGGAAAACAAAGGCAGCAATGCAAATACAACTACAAGACAACAATTGAAAAGAAAAAGAAAGTGATGCCAATGCCGTGGCTTAACAAAACTGGTGTTATATCCATATGTTAGAAAATTCAGAGTTGATCACTATCAACGTCCGAACCAAATGAGCAGCAGATGCACAAGGAAAACAACGGCGAGCAGGAGATGGCCGACAAAGAAGTTTGATTGGCGTGACAGTAAGGGAGGCCAAACGCATGTTTCATTAATTCAGAAACTCAATTTTTGTTGGTGGTGACAGGTTGTTAGGCTGAAAGCAAACCAAATGGGTATTGACAAAAAGAGATCAGATGGGCCATAAATAAAATGGACTTGATTTCAATCCGTCCGAATGTATCATGCCTGCATTTTTATTAATATATATTTAATAAAAAATTGTAAAAGTATTAAAATTGAATTTATCTTGTTTATTTTACAATTATGTATTCAAAATCATAAATAAAAAATTTTTAAAATATATTTAACTATATATTTTATTTTAAAAATTTTAAAAATATAATATAGGAGTTAAAAATAGAATATATAGTTAATTAATTAGATAAATAAAATTTAATTTAAATTTTTATATATTTTTTATTAAATAATCTAGCATGTGTTTAATAATTTCAATTGATATTGAATTGATTGGACCTAATGGCAAAAACACAAAAAGAATTTAACCTTAATTAAAATTAAATCTTACTCCTAAAAATTTAACTATTAAGTAAAATACTATATTACTAATAGATGCATGTTAAAAATAGCTCTCTAGACTAATAAAAAAAATATGGAAAATAACATAGGTTCATATTATTGACGTATTTTTTTTAACGTAACCTAAACGTAATATATCCTAATTTTTAAGAAAATCGTCGCACGGATAGGTTAGAGTCAGCTTTATCCCAACAAGAAAATCAACAGTGCAAAGTTAAAAGATGAGAGTTTACAGGAACTCCTTGGGTGAACTGCCAACTGGGGTAGCAGCTATTAAACTAAACACCAACCAACAGCTTACCATATAAGAAGACTTGCAAAAACAAATAAAACTGTACAACGATCAAATCATAGATGAAATGTGAAAAATAATGCTCCAGTTGGACCGTAAAGAAAGAAACTAGAACAAAATAGACACATCATCTTAAGAGTTTCCATGCACAAAGCCTATTATATACATAAGGCCTATTTAATTACTATCCAATATAGACCTAAGAATTTCTTAAAGCTTAAGTTATAACTTGAATGCTTTCAAGCTTGATACAATCAAAAGCTTGAAATTAATAACTAAGGGGACAGAGTTCCATCAACAATTACTTCATCAAAGTCATACGCTATCAATTACATAAACAAAAGGGTGTAAACCCCAGAAAGGTGCCAACCATTCCAGTATATCAATAAATAAGAAAACCCAGAAATCAATGAGCTGCTTTTATTAAACTTACCCGCATAAAATTTACCAAAGTTAGCAAGCAAACGAACCTGAAGAAGACGGCTGCGATGGACGACGAAGCCGCTTTCGGAAGACAGACGAAAACAGCTTGTGGACGCTTGAAGTAATAAGCCCCTGCCACGGATCAACTAATTTCGACAGCCAACCATTATTCCCGCAAGGGTTTCTTAGGGCCGTCGGCGGACGATCATACGGCGTTGTTTGGCTCCTCCGAAGTGGGTGCTTCCGAAACTTGCCTCCGGGTCCCAACCCTGTATTCTCTTCCTGTGCCGTCGCCATGAGAAAGAGAAGAGACAAACAGCGACCGCGAGATGGTAGGAGAAGAAGCTTCAAATTTAATGAAGGTTGAGAGAGAAAAGATTCAGACGGAAAGATAGTGTTGTGTATGTTTTCTGGGCGCAGTTCCCAATTTATTTTCCGCGAGACTTGTAGATACGGCCAATAAAAAACAGAAAACTAGCAAAGAAGCTTGAGAGAAAGAATGAAACTTGGTGTGTATATTTGGGTTCCACCTGGGGTTTTTGCATATATTAATCGGCGAAAGCCAGCAATCAGTGTAGCTTGATTGCCAAGTAATTTTCAAGTAAGGAAAGAGGCGATCGCGAGATCCATTACGGACAGAGAAATTAAGGAATTAAGGAAGTTGGAATAGTAAGTCCTGTAATGTTGAAAATAAATAAGGCTTAAAATGAAACAGATTCAATCACATTTTAATATTTTATTTTATTATTTATATATGTAATTAATTATAAACTAAACAAATAATACAACTATACTTTAAGACTTTGTTTGGACGATGGAGAAATAAAGAAAGAAAAAAATTGAAGAGAAAGAAATGATGGGAGAATATAATTTCTTTTATTATGTTTGGTCAAAAAAATGGAAAAAAAATTGAGAGAAATCATATTTTTTAGGGTGAAATGATAATAACACCTTTAATCCATTGCTAAATTATAATAAGGTGAAATTTTTTTTCTAAAATATTTTTAATAATATTTTATGTACAAATTATGTAATAATAATTTTAAAATAGAAATCTAGTAGTAAAATTATATTTCATATTTTGAAAAAAAATGCAACAACATTTTACATTTAAAGAAGTTATAGATATTTCACCACAATAATAGTTATATAGATTATTAGAAATAATTATTAGTTACTAGTAAAATCAATAAAATAAATTTCACAAAATTAAGAGAATTTTAAGTTATGGTTATTATTAGAATAAATTTTTTATAAATATATCATATTTCAAAAATGTTGTAGTTCTCAAAAAATTGAATTATGAATTATATATATATATATATATATATATATATATATATATATATATATATATATATATATATATATATATTAAATTGAGTTTTAGAAATTTAATTCATCAATATTTAATGATAGTATTTGATTTATATTCGTAATTTAATTTGAATTCTATTTTAAATACATAAAACATTACTAATCATATCTAATTTTTTACGTATATATCACGTTAACAATCCTCATAAATTTGTTGAACCGAAAGTTTGTAATAACTCATTAATATATGTCAATGCAACGTAAAACATTAATTTTTAGATTATAAGGTACATACATTATTTCATATTTATTTTTTTTATATTTACTTCAAAAACTTATAAATTTTAGATGTAGCAGTTGAATCATTGAAATTTTATTTTTTTCGTACTATTATTCTAATTACTGGTATCTTTATGGAGGGGAATGGGATCAGACAATGATGGAATGTATCGATTTTCCAACTGCTTATATGGAAAGTCTAATGATTTTCTTGAAATCTTTTATTGACAAAATTAGACACTTGGCGTTTTTACTTAACTTAAAATTTTAGATTTTAAAGTTAAGCCGGAAAAGTTGAAAAATCAATTACAGTTAAAGGTAGACAGAAAAAAAAATATAGTACATGAAAAATTTTATCGTATCCCATTGAATGACATTTAATATTTAATTGAGAGATATAAATTTAAAATATATAGTTTATTACACTTATTTTTCCAATACCCTCATTACCTAAACTAATTATTAATGATAGTAAATTTCCTTTAATATTTATTATTATTTTATTATCTTTTAAATTAGTAATATGATTTTAAGGGTGGTTAAACAATTTTTTCATTAATTTTTAATAATTTTAGTTTATTGACTTGGTTAATTAACTATTCTAAGTGTTTAGTGAATTGATTCAATCAATTTATTAAATTTTTAATATTTTCAAATAATTGATTCAATAAATATTCATAAAAAAATACCTTTAACTTATATAATAATAATCCTATTCACTCATTATTTTATTGAAAAAATTAAGGGAAAGAGTCAAGCTTATGTTCGTTATTGTGTAATGCCTTGTGCTTATCCACTATATCATCACGTGCTCTTAATTATGTATATACTAATCCAATATATATACAAGGATAAAATAGTTTTTTTAAATAATAAATAATTATTTAATTTTATATTATTTAAATCTATGTAATAAAATTAATATTTTAACAAAATAATTGTTATAATATAGTAAAGACTTTATATATAATTATTTAATCAATTTAAATTTTTGTAGATTAAAAATAAAAATTAATAAGATTAATATATACATATATACATACATATATATATATATATATATATATATATATATATATATATATATATATTAAATAAATTATAAAAAATATTCATATTTTTATATAGGCTTAATTTCATTTGTAATCTCTCTAATATATAGTTTGTTCGCATTTAATCCTCCTTAAATGCAAAAGTCTATTTTGGTCTCCCTTAAAATTAAAATTTGAACACTTTTGATCCTTCTATTAAACATTTCGTCAAAGTCACCAGAAAAAAATGAAAAAAAAAGGGAAAAATAAAAAGAAGGAAAAGAAAGAAAAAAATTAAAGACATAATTTATTTATTTATTAAAATAAAAAAATAAAAATAAAAATAAATTAGAAAAACACTCAAAATATTTAATTACTAATTGTAGTAAATGATATATCAAAAAATTTAAATAAGTAATTTATTTATTTTTTAAAGAAATAAATAAAATTAGTAATTATGTTAAAATTATATTTAATTATTTATACTGAATAGAATAATTAATTATTAATAAATTTGAGTGTATAGTTTATTTTATATTTAAATTATAAGTTATTTTTATAAGAATTTTTTTTTACTAAAAATTTTTACATCAAATATCATTCAAGAAAATTAATTATTATTAAAAATCGTCCCAAATATGAAATTAATTTACACACTCTAATAAATAAATAATTACATATTTTTATTATTACACCAAATAAGTATGCTTTTTAATTTTAATTTATTATTATTTATTAAATGCACTCAAATTATTATAACCATATTTTTTTCCTTCTTTTTCTTTATCACTATTTTCTTTCTTTTTTAATGAGTCATGACCCTCTTAATTTGAGAATCTTTAATTTATAATAAATTAAATTTAAAAAATTATATTTATTTAATATAAAAATAAAAATAAGTAATTAATAATTTATTAGTGTGCAAATTATTTTTATATTTGAGATACTTTCTTTCTTACGAGATATTTGATGTAAAGATTCGATAGTGAAAAAAATTTATATTTGACTGAACAAATTATCAAAATAATTTATTATTTAAACATAAAATAAATTACACACTTAAATACATTAATAGTCAATTATCCTATATATTTTGATGAAATAAAGCTTTAAATGTGTCCTAGTACATTTAAAAATTTTAATTAAATATGATTTTAAAATAATCAGTAATTTATTAATTACATTAAAAAATAAATTAATTTATTTATTTATTATTATTTTAAATATTTTGATATATTATTTAGTATAATTGGTGATTAAATATTTTTAGTGTTTCTCTGTTTTGCTTTTATTTTTTTTCATTTTAATAAATAAGTAAATTATTAAAAAGTATTTCAAATATAAAATTAATTTATACACTAATAAATTATTAATTACTTATTTTTATTTCTATATTAAATAAGTATATTTTAAATTTAATATATTATAAAGTAAATAAACTCAAGTTAAGAAGGTCTTGACACACTAAAAAAGAAAGAAAATAGTGATAAAAGAGAGAAAAAAGAATGTCTGAATAAAATAATTTGAGTACATTTAATAAATAATAAATTAAAATTAAAAAACATGCTTATTTAGTATAATAATAAAAATATACAATTAATTTATTTATTAGAGTGTGTAAGCTAATTTCATATTTTAATAATAATTAATTTTCTTGAGGAATATTTGATAGTAAAAAATTTAGTAAAAGAAAATTCATAATTATATGAATAAATTAAAAAAATAAATTATAATTTATATATAAAATAAATTATAGATTTAAATTTATTAATAATTAATTATTTTATCCAGTGCAATAATTAAATATAATTTTAACATAATTACTAATTTTATTAATTTCTTTAAAAACTAAATAAATTGCTTATTATTTTTCAAATATTTTGATATATCATTTACTGAAATTAGTAATTAAATATTTTAAGTATTTTTCTATTTGCTTTTTTTATTTTTCTTATTTTAATGAATAAATAAATTGCGTATTCAATTTTTTTATTTTTCTTTCTTTCTTTTTTTTCCTTTTCCTTCTTTTTCTTTTTCCTCTTTTTTTTTTTGCTCTTTTTTTCCTCTTTTTCTATTGGCTTTAATGGAAATTTTAATAGAAGGACCAAAAGTATTTAAATTTTAATTTTAGGGAGACCAAAATAGATTTTTACATTTAAGGAGGATTAAATTCTAATAAATTATATATTAAGGGAGTCCAAAATAGATTTAAGGGAGAACAAACTATTTTTACAGAAGGATAAAAAATATTCAAATTTTGATTTTTGGGATACCAAAATAAATTTTTACGTGTAAGGAAGACCAAAATTCGAACAAATTATATATTAAGGGGACTAAAAATGAAATTAAACCTTTTATATATTATTTTATATTAAATAATTAATAATAAATAATTAAGTTTTATCAAATTTAAATAGTTAGTTTTATCAATCAATTAAATTAACTAATAAAATTAATTATTAATTAATAGTTAATTAAATTAATAAACTACTAATAATTGATTAATAAGCAAATAGAGCCTTTTTCGTCCAACCAAAAATTGAAAATTGTTAAGCTCTAGATGTATGAAGTTTACCAATCCCCATTTTTTTTGCCAAAAAATAAATGTAAAAAATTTATCAGTACCAACGTTTCTCCACGAGACCCACGTGGTTTCAGTATCAATATGGGAATGAGATTAATAGAAATAAAATAAAAGGATAAAATATACCTAATCCTCCTATTATATACACCTCATGTATAATAAACCTCTTGAAGTTTTAAAAGGTGATTAAACTATGCATATTCTACAGAAAACCCTCTCTACAGACTCTACTGTCAAATATTTAATGGTAGAGAACCATTCCGATAATATTCAATTTTTTATTGTATTTGGTTACATAAAAACTAACTTTTCTAAAGTCAAATTTATGCTAAAATGGATTGTAAATTAAAAATTAAAAATTATTTTCATTTTCAAAGTTCATGTTCAAGTATTATTAAATATAAAATATCAATTTATAATAAACTTTTACAAATTAATTATTCGTTATCTGTACCCTGATATTTTAGCCTTATCAATAAAAATTGTAATTGTTTTGTAGCCTTATTATTCATATTAAAATATTTTAGTCTTATGAAAATTATGAATAATTATTCATATTTAACATAATCAACTTCTTAAAAAATTATTTATAATTTTTTGCCTTGTTATTCATATTATTTTTGTATACTCAATTGCACAAATATTGACTTGTCAAAATTATTTTTATGCCCAAAATTGGTTTTATATTTAAAATTGAAAATAATAACCTTGACTTTCAAAATTAATACTTAAATATTATCAAATATAAATATTAAATTTATATCAATTTTTTCAATTAATTATAATCACAACTAATCCTTCCCATAACACAAAACAGCTTTGTGGAAATGGAAGTCTTCTTTCATTTCTGGACACTAGGTTGACACTGACATTGGGAAACAAAAGCTAGGGAAGCAAATTGAATTAGATAAAAATATTTTATTCTGTTGTATTTTAAACATTTTCATTTTATACAGGTGTAATTTTTTTATGAAATTTTTTTTCTAATTATACATGTAACATGGAATAATAATTTTCAATTAATTATATTCAAAATTAATTCCTTTTAAGAAAATTTGCTGCATTTTAAGCACTTTTTTTTATGAGTATGATTTTTTATGAAGTTGTTTTTCTAACAATACATATAACATAGAATAACAATTAAAATTTTATTTTTATTATTTTCAAACTATTGATAAAACCTTCAAAACTGAAAAAAATAAAAACGTATAAAATTGAAATGGTCAGTTCTCATCGTCATAGAACGTCCAATTAAAATGACTTCATGAATAATTTCTTTAGAAAATAATAATAAATTTAACAAAAATACTTTTTTATTCCAAATATATTGGGTACATCAGCAAGTAGAGTTCATTTAAGTAAGTCATAATTAAATAAGTTACTTCTAAAATACTTATGCATACATATATACAAAAAAAGAAAAAAAATAGAAGAAAGCATCTCAATATAAAATTTTAGTTGTAATTTTAAGTTATATATGTTATTAAGATAATAAATTTATAATAAATTATACCTGTAAAAAAGAAAATTGTTCAAAATGAAATATTGTTAAAGTTATTTTACTATGTGGTGCGAAGTTTAAAATTTTTAATTATAAATCAATATTTTATAGGTAGTATTTAAATGTTAATTTGAAAATAAAATTATTATTTATAATTTTTATTTTAAAATCAACTTTAGACATAAAAGTAATTTTGAAAAAGTTAATTTTTGTGCAACTAATCATGTTAAAAAAATCATAAAAAATTCTTTCTACCATTAAAATTTGAACTGTGAGAGAATGTAGGTTTTTTTGCACAATATATATATAATTAAAATATTTTTGGTGCATCTTTTAAATCATCAAGACTTTTTTGCACCTAAGGTATAGCATAAGGGGATTTTGTTTATTTTATCCAAAACAAAATGGGGGCTAAAAAGCTAGTGTTTTATCAACCATATAATTGACGTAAATTCTACTTTTTAAAGATATTTTGAATTTAGTTTTTTTTTTGTGACTATTTTGAATTTAGTTTTTAAGCATGAGATTATTTACCACAACGAAGACATGCTCTCAAAATTAATCTTGCCACAGAACTCGTAGGTATGTTTGTTTTCTAGAAATTCTTAATTTTACAAGGAAAAAAATGTAAAATACACATGCCCCTTAGTTTTAAAATTTTAGATATCACCTGCCTATTCTATACAAAGATTTTGAATTAACGTCCATTATTGATTTAAATTTTTATTTTACTAAATTATATAATTTTTTATGAACTTTTTAAACAAAAATTATAATATTATAGAATTTTAATTTATCTAATCTTTTTTTTCACACGGGATTTTATAACATATTTTTAAGTATTTATGAGAAAATTTATTCTAATATTAATTCAAGCTTTGTATAATTTAAGAATGTAATATCTAAATTGACAAAGATAAAATTCAACTACCTAAAAGTTAAAAGGGAAATATTTTACATTTTTTTCTAATTTTACACCATTGTTCTAGAATAAGAGCACTGGCTGCTTTCCATGCTGCTAAAAGGAAAATATTTTACATTTTTTTCTAATTTTACACCGTTCTAGAATAAGGGCACTGGCTGCTTTCCATGCTATTAATCTGAAAAAAAAAAATTAAGGTTATGTTTGTTTCATTGAAAAATATTTTTTATAAAAAAAAGTCATTTATATATATTAATGAAAGAATAATATATCATTTATACTGATAATTAAAAAAATAATACCTAAAAATTTAAAAATAAAGAAATGTAAATTTTTTTTAAATAAAAAAATTAATTTCTTTAAATTGTTTATATTTATCATTAAACAAGTAAAATACTTTTATTTTATTTTATTTTAATATTTTATAACTATATTTAAAAAAAAAAACTTTTCGAACGTAAATGAAAAGAGTTTCGAGAAACTCAAAACGCTATTGCGAGAGTAATGAGACCCAAGTTACAAGTAAGGCTCAGAACATGAACAAAAATTCCACGCTCCATCCCTTTTTCCATCATTTTCAGAGATGGAAACATTTTTCATTCCGAAAATATATTTTTTTATTGAAATCCACATTTTTAATATAAATAAAAAATTGTTTGATACCCCTTAAAATCATCACCAAATAAGAGAGCATTCCCATATATTTTCTAAAAACTCGCTCTATGTAAGAAATTGTCTTCTACAGATTGACATCTATCATTTTGCTTACGTTATACCACGCAAAGGCTCGAGAAAAATGGGTTAAGTTATTTCCAACATATCATCGCAGTAGCAGGACTCGCTTTCCCTCGAAATGTACACATTCAAAGCCAGATCAATCATTTTACGTTCTACCGTTTTTTATCGCCAAAGAGAATGATAAAAGCATTTTGCAAACAGTATTTCCCCTCAAGACAAACAGATGGGGCTATCAATAAATAAAATAGGACGCGAAAACTTTCCAAGAGTCTTTATAGCAGTTACGCCATGAATTCATACCGATCTGCAATGTTACAACTTACAAGGACCAGTACAGGGATCTCTTAACCTAAAATCATTACAAGTACATAATACTATATCCATACTAGTACAAAATTGTGAAAACTTAAGCCTGCATTCTATAAGAATCTGCAAGAAAAATGAAACTTCGAAAGTTACAGATCCAAATATCTTTTGATTCGCTTTGGGTAGAAACACTACTAGATTCCATAATGCTCACAGAACAGCAAAATCCAGTGATTACTCAAACTTCAGAACTAATTATTTCTAGCACTTGTCAAAAAGTGCAGCCTCCAGCAGTAAAAGTGACCATTTTTGCAAAGGATAATCTTACTTCCTTCGGTTCTTATTCTTGTTAACTCTCAAAATCCTTCGACCAGACTTGTCACCACCACCGGTGCCCAATGAGAAACTCCCTCCAGCATTAAATTCTAGACTACCAGAAGCCTGAAATGGTGATGGGTTCTGTGGAGTGATGTTATCTTGAGTACCAAACTGAAAAGGACTAGCCCCAGACGGAGCGGATGCTCCAAATGCAAAAGTTGACTGAGGCTGTGCCGGTTGTTGACCAAATACAGGGGTTGCGGGTGGAGTTGCTTGAACTGTGTCCTCTGCCATGCTGTCCTCCATACTCATTTGATCATTATTAACTGGAGAAGCTGAAGAAAATGCAAAAGTAGGATTAGGATTAAAAGCAGGCTGCATGGGGTTTGTAGCTGCAGCTGATGTGAATGAGAACAAGGAACTTGATGATGCAAATGCCATAGGTGAATTGGTGGAAGGAGCAATAGAAGCAGTGGATGCTCCAAATGAAAAACCAGATGAAGATGACGAAGAATTAAATGTGGAAGTGGAACCAAAAGAAAACTTGGGCTGCCAACTGGATTGCCCAAACAAACTAGTTCCCGTATTACTGTTGGAGCTAACAGAGTTAGCTGCAGGAGAGGAAGCAGAGGTACCAAGTCCAAAAGTTGGGCTGGAGCTGAAAATACTTGTGGCAGGAGTTGAAGAAGCAAACAATGAACTCCCTGAAGAAAACGATGCATTTACAGATGACCCAAACGGAGACGATGCAGATGAACCGAACTGAATAGACTGGCTTTGAGTAGAAGAGCCAAACCCAGCTGCAGTAGATGCCTGGCCAGCACCAAATTGAAAGGACTGGCTCTGAGTAGATGTAGCAAACCCAGTTGTAGCAGATGACAGGGTACCAAACACAGATCCATTGCTAGAACCAACGGCGGAACCCTGAGATTGGCTATTTATTGGTGATGAACTAAACCCAAATATACCGCCTGTACTTCCAGTAGAAACAGACGTGTCACCAAAGGCAGCACTTTTTAAATTACTGAATCCAGCATCCTGCCCGCTCTTGGTATCCACCAGTCCTGGGCTTGAACTAGATGATACATGTATATCTGTTGATGGTGTTTCAGTGGACCCAAATTTGAAGGAAGTGGTTGAAGATGAAGATGTCACTAACAGTGTGGAGGAACAATTGTTGGTTGATGCAACAACAGCAGAGGGGCTGGTTGTCATGCTGGAGTTACTAAGAGACATGGAGGCAGAGAGGGATGAGCCACTCAACAGATTTGGACTGGTAGAATTATTTGAAACATGAGATGAGAAAGAAGAAAACAAAGGGCTTGTAGTAGAAGGCCCAATATTTTGACTAGGGCTGTTGCCAAAATTGAATGTACTTGAGGTTGATGTCGGCAATGATGGCACTGCTGATGAAACAGCTGGTTCTGATGTCCTGACAGAGAACCCACCATCTGTAGTAGTCTTAATGGCAGCACTATCTGATGCAGGGAATTTCGGTATTGCATCATTTGCTGTGGTAATAGTGGTTGGACTGCATATGAAGAATGGACATTTAGAGCAACACAGTAAAATACTACACCAAAATCTGTTAAATTTTAGTGAACATAATGCATCTGTTAAATTTTAGTGAACATAGTGCATGAGCCAGCGTAATTTCTGTTATATGATGCATCAAAAGACTAAGATATAATTCCAGCACATTACAAAATCAGCACAAAATTAAATTGCAGCAGGTGTAGACAAAAAAAAATTTAGTTCATATCTCAGGCATCACTCCAAAAAATAAAAAACACAGATAACAGAGATAAAATTGAAATATATGATGATAATACAATGGATCTAAAACCATCTGTAGTAACACAAGGGATGCAAAGGAAGATTATGTTCCACATATCAAACATGCAAGCAGCTTTATCCAAACAGTAAGTCCCAACATGGTAACATAGCAGAGAAAGTAAGGCCTGCACTTCTATCCTAGCACAAATGGATGCCAAGAACTACAGAAAGAATAATGCTCTCTTTCAAAGAGTAAAGGATGGATTCCTTGGCTTCATTAATCTAATAAAAAAATACAGTATAGAATGAATTCTTAGGATCAATTAATTTAATAAAACCACATCACACCAGCTACTTGGGATTTCGACATCATTTTTTTCCCTTTTGGGTTTGATGGAGACTACCCAGGCTGCAAATGACATATTTCTAAACATAAAGTCATGAAATTCCTATATTCCCTATTTACCAAGTTATCCAATAAAGATTACATATTAGTAGAAGCAGAAAATCCAACTGAATTAAAAATACCGCAAATATAATCTTTATTTACAGAGGAGAGAGATTTCAATAGCAAGCAGGGTTGCAGACACAAACCTGACTGAGCTTGCCGGCCTTGACTTAGAAGCACTACCAAATTTCTGGACAGTAGGTTCACCATCTAGTGATGGGGAAGTGAATGACATAGGTGGAACTTTTTGAAGGTTTTGGTTCATGCCAAAGTTAAATACTGGGGCACTAGCAACTGTTTCCTTGGATGAAACAACTTTCTCTGCAAAACTAAATATCGGAGCAGCAACTGCTGATTCTTTTGATGAAGCCACATTATTATTCCCAAAAGCAAACACAGAAGGAGCAGAAATAGATTCATCTGGTGGAGCAGATTTATCAGAACCTGAAATTGACTGCATGGCTGCTCCAGCTGCAACAGCAACTGGCTTAGGAGTCAGACTCGGGGCAGATGACATCACAGTTGATATAATAACCTTTTGATCAACCATAGACCCATCAGCAGTTCCAGCATGAGCCTTATCATCAAATGCATAACTGCTCAATGGCTTTGCAGTAGATGATACAAAATGATTATCCTCTACAATGGTTTCAGTGACAGAAGCAGTGTTCTCCATCAGAGCAGTAGAGCTGGTCCTTTCTTTCAAATCAGTAGATGAAGACAGAACCCCAATAGGATTGGCATCATCATCTGGCTCCAAATAATCCTTTCAAAATGCAAGAAATCATTGTAGAATCAATAATCACAATAACAGGTTGAACCCTTTTTTTTTCTATTGGGTTTTACACTCACTTCCTTAGGGTTTGGCCTAATTACATTTACGCCCCTCTATTTTTATAAATATGCACTCACCTCACTTAAGCTTAAAACCACATTCCCTCCTATACTGTAGAAAAATTAGAGAGGTGGTGTATATTTCTAAAAATAGAAGGTGCAAGAGTTATTACACAAAACCTCAGGTGACACGAGGGTAAAATCCCCCCACCCCCAAAAAATAAATAATAATTCTCTCTACGCTCTGGTACAGAGACAATAAGGTTAACAAAATAAGGATACAATAAACAGCATCCTAGCAATTGCTTCACTAATTATTGTATTTTGGAGAAATATTTCTAGTCCTCCCTACTGTAGTGCTCTGAATTTCAGTACTAATTTCTCTTGTATTTTGACAAGTAATGAAATCACCTAAATTTTAGAGACCATTCAACCATATTTGTCAAAACAGCTTACTCATCAAAATATAAGTGAGAATAGCACTGAGATTTTAGTACTACCATAGGACTAATTATATTTCTGCATCTTGAGGCTATATAGGAGGGAAGAAATTTTCATAAAGAATATATAGAATCCAATGCTTGTCAGCAAGCTGGCATTCTAAAACATCAAACAGATGCACATAAAAAGGATAGAAGAGAGAGCAAGATAACTCTCAGAAACACCAAATGGACTATACCAGTTAGGCAAGACTGCATACCTCATGTGCACTCATATGGAATGGCCTCATCTTCTGTGGAGGAGGAGAAACAGGTTTAGTCATGCAAGTATCTGAAAATTTTACACCAGAAATGATCTGGTTGTTTACCACTGTAGTGTTTCCATCAGTAACAACAGGAACTAATTCAGAAGTAGGAACAAGCTCAGAAGGACCATTTTCAACCTTGTCTTGCTTCTTTAGAGTCAACTTCTGAGAACCGGAAGGCAAATTCTGTAGTGAACCATCTAGTATATTATTTTGGGCATTATCTAGGAATTTTGATGAATCTACAGTTTCCATGCTTCGAAGAGCTTGTCCACGCAACATGGATGGTGACAACTTCGTTGGTGATTTATCATTCACAGCTGGTCGCTTCAATTCAGAAGATTTTTCCTTAGGGGAGACCAACTTATCAAGTTGCTGCAGTATTTTTGAGGCCATCTCACTGGATTTAGAGGGCAAAGGAGGAAAGCTTGTACCAGGCACTGTGTCACCAATATTTTCCGATGATGATTTCATATTGTTAGGCTTAGCTTCACCCAATAGAAGAGGCTTCCGCAAGGAAGATGAGGGTTGCTGAGCAGAACTAGCACCAATACTCCTAGTAATAGATAGAGGGCTATCCGTAACAGGTATGCTCAAGCCTTTAGAAGAGAGAAGATTAGACTTATGACGGATTCTGCGAATAGGACCAACAGATCCTATATCATTATCCAATACAGAACTTCTGCGCTTTAATGCCTACAATTAGAAAATACAAACAAGAAAATTGTAATACAATCCCATGAGAACCCTTGAAATATGCTGAAAGAACAGGTTTGTCATCACAAAGACCTGTACCCTGTCTTTAGATCCAGAATTTAAATCATGATCCAGTGCAGTCTGAGCCGAAGATGATGTCCCAGCTTCAACAGCAAAGCCAACACTCTGTAAAGTTGTGGAAACCATATCAAAATTTCAGTCATATATAACATCAATGACCCAACTATCAATTACAAAAAAGCATACCTTAAGGGTAGAGCTTGGATAAACTCTTGCATAAGGTGTTCGGGCCATACTATATATTGCAGACCTTCCTCGAGATTTCGGGGTCATGTAACCATTTTCAGGAACCCTAGCGTGACTTGTAGCCCTTGGCACAACTGACCACATTTGTGATTTTGCAGGAAGATGTTGACTGCTCGAGGGAGCTGCATCCTCCCTAAGCACAGAACTTTGCAAGCCTAACATTGACGGGGATACCTTTGAAGGCCTACTCCCCATGTAAGCTTTTGCAAGCTCAGCAGGTGAAGCAACATCCTCATCAAGGACCTAGAGATGTTACAAGTGATAAATGTGAGATGTAGTATGGCACAATAAACATTAACTACCAATCTACAGTTATAAGAATAAATGTCTGAGAGATATGGAGTCATCATACCTTGGAATTCACAAATGGAGTTGAAACAAGATGATTTCCAATTCCATTTTCTGGTGCTGGAGTCTTTGGAAATTCTTCTTTTCGTCCTTGAGACAACATTGGCTCTGGTGGAACCACTTCTGTTCTCATCTCTTCCCCAACAGATGAATCCACAGCTTTTGAATGCAAAAGTGCAGTCAAATGATTAATCTCAGATCTGTGGAACGGTAGACAGTTATTACATGCAAGACATCATGTTATCTAAGAATACATCACGTGAACAAGATCAAAATATAAGGAGAGCTATATGAAGCATAATCAGAGCTGTTGCAACATGAATAAAATAGACTTAAACAACTGACAAGGAGCAGAATTAACGCAGAGCTACTCAAATATACAAGAAATAGATTATTTTAATGACTACAGACACAACCAATAAAGACTGTATTGACATTTTCACTATATGGCATCTGTTTAGGAATATTTTTAACCTTATTTCTGACTCTAGTGGAGCACCTCAGAATATTGATCACAAATTGACTGGACAAAATATGGAAGGGTTAAGAAAAGAAATTATCATCTAAATAATGATAGCAAAACTGCAAGATTCATGCATTGTATCACACAACTCGATGCATAATCATGCAAAATAAATCTGAATCAGCAAAAAATCAAGATCTATCAAGAATCTTATTTGAACTGGAACAGAATCAAGGAATCAAACTATTCACTCAACTGCAGAAGCTGATTCACATGATTCTGTGCATATAGGTTGAAGTTGCAACAGACCTGAGTTGCATTCTGCATGACCCTACGAACAAAAAATTACCCCTGTAGACCTTTCGTTTTAGCAATTCTTTGACATAAATACAATGTAACAGACGTGAAACAGCTACTGATCACCTTCCACTTCATCTAAAACCCTAGTTTTATTAAGATTGAAACTCCACCACTACCCTGAAACCCTAAACCTAGCCTCTAATGGTCTGGTCACCTAATCATTTAGGACTACTTAAATGCCAACATTCAATACATACTCAACAACTTAAAAACCGAAAGCAATTATGCCCCACACACTTCATAAAAATCTTGCCTGGTGAAAGTTTTCTGCTTCAAAAGTTTCTCAAGTTCGGTAAATCCACCTCTGTCAGAACAATTCTCTTGGGTATCACTTTCAACAACTGCCCCATGTTGCCTTACAGTAGAATCACTTGTAACCTATTTCACATACAACAAATGATGAAAATGACCATAATAGTAACAGCCAATAGTCAATAAAAGAAATAACCCCCTCCTTAAAAAAAAAAAAAGAGAAAAGACAAGAATCTCGATAAGCTGCATATTCATAATGCCATAATCTGTTTTGAATATATAGATTAATGAAACTAGATAACCTGGAGAAATGAAAAACAACCATACAAAGGCAGTACACAGGCCCCATTATACATCAACATCAAATTAATTTCTACTATTATAAATGATGCTACCAACATAATTTTTGAGAAACTGTGCACAACTGCATATCACATAATGCAAGATAATTCATTCTACCATTCACATCCCATCCCAAAAGAAGAAGTAAAAAGAGAATCCTTAGAGTTCATCTGGGAATATATAGGTCAAGGCTTTATATTTTAGTAAGCTCCTTTGGAGCTTCCCTTCGCACTCCTTTCCTTCCTAGTCCCCATGATACCAAGCAGGCTTTGAAGTGAAGATGAATTATAACATTTGTAGAGCACGCATACTTACAAAGGCAGTTGTTTCCTGGTAATTATCCCTCACATCCTGCTCCTTTTCTGTAAAGAAAACAAGTCCACAAAACATAAATTGAACACGTACTAGTAAACCAAGCAATACTTCCATCTCAGATAAGAATAGCACAGAAAATGAAAGATTTGAAAATGAAAAACAAAGGCAGCACTACATATACAAGACACCAATTGAAAAGAAAAGAAAAAAAAGTGGCCTATGCTGTGACTCAACAAAAAATACTGACCTTAACCAGATTTTGATTTAGGCTAGCAATAGAGACTAACAGGAAATATTACTGTCAAGGGACTTCTAATTGGAAAAGAAAGTAATACAACAACAACAAAGCCTTATCCCACTAAGTGAGGAATTGGAAAAGAAAATATTATTGAAAAATGAAAAGGTTATAAGAGAAGTTAAGCAATTCTCATTTGCAAGGAAACAAACAAGAGGCAAGAAACTACAGGAAAATAAAACCACAAAGAATCATCAAATCAAAGGTCTCGAACAGATTGCCAACCCATTTGCAAGTCAGTCTAACTTACCCCTCGAAAGAAATCACGAACTTAAGACAAACATAAGCAACAAACATAATCTTGTCCTTCACCAAAAACAATGGCTGACATTGCTGTTTAAAAATTCTACCATTCCATTCCAACCATATAAAAAAAAAATTGTAACTTCAGGAAGTGCACTCTTGTATCCTCTCCAAAACCAAAATATTTAGTAGAAGAGGAAGAAAAAAAAAGCTGTCCAAAGTACACCAACATCAGTGAGAAAATCTAGAATATCTGTTTAGAGGCATCATTAGCCCATGCACAAATTGTGTTATAACATCAAATGTCTAAGGATATTAATTTCAAACCTATATCATATCAGATGTAGAGGTGAAAAAAGTTATGCCCAGGAAATACTGGTTATGCAACATATGATGGGCAAAATTTAGTTCAACCCGATATAAACATAACCACGTTCACTAAATCAGGTGTGTAATACACTAGACCATAGGGTTATAGGTGAGGTCATTCAGGACTGCAGTGAAGTTTGCAGGGACAGTTTTGCAGGGAAGATTATCCATGCATATGCTTTTTCAACTAGGTGGGAAGCTTTCTCATAGATTAGAAACAATGGTTCATGCTCGAACCTGTGTCCTGGGAATCAGAATAAACAGATTCTGGAAGACTAATTTCTCTCAAATTTCTTCTCTTGTCCAACAATTATATTCATATGTTAGAATCAGGCTTCATCCCTTCAAGAAAATCAACAGTGCAAAGTTAATAGAGTAGAGTTCACAGGAGCTTCTTGGGTGAACAGCCAATTGGGGTGGCAGCTTATTAAAATTAACACCCACAGACTATTTACCATCAAAAGACTTGCAAAAACAACGGAAACTGTATTACGATCAAATCATGCATGAAATGTGAATAATAATGCACCCATTGGACCGCAAAGAAAGAAACTAGAACAAGATGAATAACATCATCTTAGTGTTTCGGGCAAAACATATGCCCTTCAGCATGTCACGCACAATGCCTATCATATAAAGTCTATTTAATTACTATCAAATGGACAGCATCCTTAAATGGATAGGCCGAAGAAATTCTTAAAGCCTAAGTTATAATTTGAATGCTTTCAAGCTTGAGACAATCACAAGCTTGAAATTAATCACGAAGGGGTCAAAGCTCCATGACCAATTACTTCATCAAAGCCAAATCCTACCAATTACAGAATCAAAAGGAACATTTGAAACAGTGTTAACCCCAGAAAGGAGCGAACGCATACCTAAATTCTACAACTTAATCCGAAACAAAGCGAAACGAGCGAACATCCCAAAATATCAATAAATGAGAAAACCCATAAATCAATAGGCTGCTTTTACTGAACTTACATAAAATTCAGCAAAGTTAGCAAGCAAACAAACCTGACGAAGACGGCTGCGGTGGAGGAGGGAGCCGCTTTCGGAAAACAGATGAAAACAGCTTGTGGGCGCTAGAAGTGATAAGCCTCTGCGCTGGATCAACCAGTTTCGAAAGCCAACCATTATTCCTGCTAGGGTTTCTTAGGGCCGTCGGCGGACGATCATACGGGGTTGTTTGGCTTCTCCGAAATGGGCGCTTCCGAAACTTGCCTCCGGCTCCCAACCCTGTATCCTCTTCCGGCGCCGTCGCCATGAGAGAGAGAAGAGACAAACAGCGACCGCGAAAGAGTAGGAGACGAAGCTTCAAATTTAGTGGAGGTTGAGAGAGAGAAGATTCAGATGGGAAATTAGGGTTTTAATGGTACAAAGGAAAAATACGCGGAAATTATTGTTTGTTTTCGTATGGAAGAGAGAGCGCGTGTTTTCTAGGCACAGTCCTAATTTATTTTCCCCGAGACATTAGATTATCTTCCTTTTTTGTTTTTATTTTCTAAATTAAAGATAATGAATTAACTATTAAGTGGATAAGGCCAATAAAAAGTATTAAGCGAAAAAATAAAGGAAGTGCTTATTTCATATCTAGCATATAAAATCATGAGTTCTTCAATATTTTTAATTTATGTATATATTTTAAGCATTTAATAATTTTTATTAAATTTATTTTTTAAATAAAAATTTAATCTAATTGATAATTTTAAAAGTCCATGAAATTGGCCAAAATCATATCATATCTTAATAATCATAACTTTATAAAAATCCTAAATCATGACAATCATAAAACAAGACCATGAAAGTTTCTATCTTGAAAAATTCAAATTGGAGGAGGAGGAGCTCTGTTCTTCCATAATGATGTTGTATCAAGAGACGAAGAAAATCTTGTTCTGTTTTCTTGTTTGAGGACTTATTTACGAACTTGTCCAACTTTAAAAGATTAATTTGGTGGACAAAAATTTAGTATTATTTGTTAAAAGTTTTTAATTTAATTGCTATTTGATATTTTTAAAAAAATTTATATCTTCTATTATAAGCAGGAGTCAATTCATTATTTTTGTATATGTATGTTTATTAATTTATCTACTCTTTTGATTACCAAAAAAAAATTAATCTTGTTTAATACATAATGAAAATAATTGACTTTTAGTAATAATTAATTTTTTAAGAAAATTTTATATTTACATGATTTTTAGAAGTGATTATTTTTACAATAAAAAATTAGTATTACGGCTTTTATTAAGGTTAAAATCATTATGAATAATGATTGATCTTTTTGAAGGAGTGAAAATAAAGTTTTATTTGACACATTGTATAATATAATATAGCATTGTATATAATAAAATAATATGCTATAGTAGGTTTGGTTTGTTATAGTATAAAATGAATATTTATAAAAAAATTATTCTATTTTTTTTTTTGCTTATTGTCATATTCTAGAAGAATGTATAAACTAAGAAAATAATTAATTTTATTAAAATACCCTTACATATAAACAACTAATAAAATTATTCCAAATGAATTTGATATAGAACATAATGTTCTTCAACAATCATTTCATTTAAGAAAATCTAACAATATATATATAAATTAAATTAAAAATTTATACTATAATTATAAAATAATATAGCATGCTTCATTAACACACATACATGCAAACATATATTTGTCATGTGTGTACACACTAATGAATATTTGTGAGTGTTTGTATAAAAAATTAGTAAAAAAATTACAAATCAATTTAAAAATATAAAATTCAATAAATATATTGTATAAAATCTTGAAAAATATTAAAAGATAATATACATTAACCACAATTATCATAAATACAGTCTAATTTTATCAAAAAGTTTTAAAAATATTAAGTTAAAATATAAGTGCCAACATAAAAGAATTTTTTTATTTTAATTTTATAAGAAAGATAACTTAAAAAGGAACTTTTTTAATTTTAATAATTTAAGATTTGTCTTAATTAGGATTGACAATGAGTCAATTCAAGTTAAGTTGAACTTAGCTTAAGCTTGATTTGATCTAATATTATTTAGTTTATGACTAACTTGAATTTGATTTGAATCAAATTTTTTAACTTGAATTCAACTTAAATTAAGTTACAATTCAAATTAGTATTCAAAAAATCAAATTAAACTAGATAGTTCAAGCAAAAAACCAGTGAACTAAAACATGTTCAACCTAACTTATGACTAAAACTAAAAGTCTTAAAATCATTTAAAAAAAATATTGAACCGACATTAAACTAATTAATAGGCATGAATTGGTTACTATTTCATGATTCCTATAATTTAAAAATTTTGTATTATCACTCTTATTTTATAGTAAAGATATAATTGCATCCAACCTTTTATAATATTCAATGTGGGCTTTCATTTAGAGAGTTTTCACATTTTTTGATCCCTTTTAAATAATATTCTTAAATTACATTTACTCTAACTATATAATTAATTTCAAAATAAAAATGACGTTAACAATATCTATCATTAACTTCATTTATTATTTTATTTTAATTATAATTCAAATTTAAATGTAAATATTAGATTACAATTATTATGGTTACTATTTTTTCTTCATTTTAGGATATATATTATAAAATGATTTCTAATTAATATATATAAATATATTAATTAATCTTAAATGATATATATTATCCAAGTTAACTTTTGATACTATTAAACCAAATACCTTTAAGTTCAAGCTTGACTCATTTAATATATGAGATAAATTATTTAGTTTGTGTATTACTTATTTAGTTTATGAACTTAGCTTATAAGTTAAAAGTCAAATCAAGTTTCAAACATCTCATGATTTAACTCAACTTATTGCTAACTTTAATTTTAATACCTTCCAATTGGCCTTGTCTTCTCTCTTCTCTCTTATGGAAGGAGTGGACAGCTTTATGTGAGATTAAATACATAAGAGGAGATTTTTAAATAAACTATACAATTTATTTAAAATCTCCAAATATAATATAAGCTCTGATCGTATAGTTTATCCTTTACTATTAGGCATTATGAGGTGTGTCAAATGAAACCTTAAAGTTAAAGGCTTGTATAGGATTAGTAATGATTAATTTTTTTTAAAAGGAAATGCAATAAGTATGCAGATTGGCTAGGTTTTTATGATTTCAATCACAATTTGGACTTATCAATTCCTATCAGTCCTCCCTTAAATTTCCAATTATTGATGTTAAGCGATGTGGTTAGGGTTCATACCCTAAAATTATTTGTACATTAGTTTTTTCTTTCTTTTAGGCTTTTACCCTTTTTATTTATCCAAAAAAAAGTGCATTATTATTGAAAAATAAGCCAAAAAAGACAGTTTATTATTTAGTTCTTAATTTTTTCATATTAAAAGCCTTTTAATACTAAAGGTGGGCAAAAATCAAATTGAGTTGAGTTCATATCAAACTCACATAAATAATAAAATATTTTTACTTAGTTCAAGTTTGACTCAAATTTTTCTCATACTTTCGATGCCCAAACTTAGTCTTTTTTAAAATAAGGATGATTAAATCCAACGCAATTTAGGTTCAGTATTTAAAATTTTAAAATATAATATATAAAATATGTTTATACTCCTATATGTATTATATTGTATAAATAATATATATGATACATTTAAAAGAAAAAAATATTGAGAATACAATCATATATACATATATTAATTCTTTATGGTTAAGATTTAAGTCACATAATATATAGAAAATATGTAATATAATAAAATAGTTAATATATAAACATAAAACATGTTGAAACCAAGTTAATTTGATTTCAAATATACAAATCCAAGCTAGCAAGACCTATAAATTTAGCTTAAACCTAGTCCGTGGGCCTAATTTCTCAAACTTAAGACTTATTTATTTAAGGTTGGTTTGGGCCAAAAACTAAGTCAAGTCACATTTAGCCACCAGTATCTAAAAAAATCATTATTAAAAGTTATGTTTAACATAAAATCCATATATAAACATAATCAAATTAAAACCATTCTAAAAAAAATAGCTTTAGTAAAATATCATACAATTTTAATAGGAAACAAAGGTAAACATTAAGAATTTAGTGATACAAATTGGATATGTTGTAACTGTTGGTGTGTGTGTCCTAATAGTCAATCACAAGATAATTGTAATAATGCACAATATCTCATATTTTATTTTAGACGATGCAATTATTATATTTTATTTTATTTTAATATTTGTGCAATTTATAACTTAATATAATAATTATCCTTGAAATAATTTTATTATTCTTAAAATATTCATAATCGAGTATTATTACGAAAGAGATAACAATAATACATTGAGATTATTATATATAGTGATTGATGATTATGATTTATAGATACGTGATATCAAATCAATATATGGGTACATTACTAGTGAACAAATGTACTATACTGACTTGCTGTGAGAATACTATATGATTTGTCATATGTTATAAGATATTCTCATGTAACCACATTATACATAGTCTTTTGACTTGATGTCAATACAGTTCTCTACATAAGAAGTCATATGCTTTAATGTCATCCTATGTTGCCTTTAACTGGGATGATTTGTAAAGTGTTAATTGAATGTGTCACAAATCATATAGAAGGATGTGAGTAATGTAGATGAGATTTTGTTCCTTTTATGTAGAAAGAGAGGTATTCTTATGCCCTTGATTGAGTGAGACTAAGAAATTCATAGTCATGCTTAAATGGATCAATATATGATATTAATCATTTGTTTAAGTTATTCTACTCAATATCAAGAAATGTGGATTGAACATTGACGAAGATAACACATTTCATGTCTATAGTTCGATTTAAATATCATTACAAAAAAGATTGTGTTGCAAGGTGTTGTTTGTACATTAGGTGAATGTTGAATTATAAACATTTTTACCACTTAGATGGTAGTGATATATTACTAAATACCACTCACTATTTATGGCCCACAAATGGATTATTGCTAACATAGTAAGAACCTATAAGATCACGTAAAAAAGGTAGGAATAAGATAGTAACTAGTTGGATTTTAGTTGGACTAAAATCCTATTAATTAGGCTTGTTATTTAGTACATATATATATTACAAATTAATAATATATATATTCACGTAATATATAGTATATTATATGATATTATTTTATATTAAAGTAATATTAGATAATTATGCCATTTGATATTTGATAATTATATTATAGAATAATGTTATCATCTAATAATATTTAGTTATTAATATTAAAGTAATATTAGATAACTAATTGATAAATCATATCTCTCCTCACTCTCATCATGATAAGGATAAGGTATTAGTAGTTAAATAGAATTAAAATAGAGAAGGCAGTTTTCTAATAAGACTTGGAAAGAGACGTGTCTTAGATATATATAAGACTAAGAAGGCATCACTTACGGTGATGTGAATATGTATTGCCATCAGTAAAATTGCACTAAAACCTTAACCTTGTGTGAGAAAAATAGATCTTAGCAAATTCATAGGAGGTTAAGAGGTAGTCATTCACTCCATGTAAATATCGTAAAGGCATGATCGCTTGACTGTGCTTATGATTTATAGTCTACAATCCAAAAAGTAATCCTTATGATATTGATTTATATCTCTATGCATTATTTTAGGAAGGTTTCATAATTTTTAAAAATATATTTTTTCACTATGTTATATGATACATGTGAAACCCAATAGTAACTGCAGCAAGCAGATTGGAAACTTGATATGCAAGTAAGTTGCCCTTCACCTCCTTCTCAACAAGCAGATAACAAAAAAAAAGATCAAAAGTTTTATTATAAAGGTATAATCCACATTTAGTCCTATTTCTTTTGTTAATTATTTTATTCTTCCTATTTTTTCTAAATAGCCTTGAAAATGTGAAGAAAAAAAAGGAAGAAGAAATCATTTTAAAGACTTTTAGCTAAATAGATGTCAATATAACCTAAAAAGAGAATGATAGAAGGAAGAATAATGAAAAATCACAAATTGATGTGTAAGAGGTCATATCTACCATGAAGATTAATGAAATAACAAATCAATTTAATATTTTCAAGGTTATAAAAGATCTTCCTGAGATTCATTTTATTTTTTTAATGACTCAATTGATTTTATAGTAAAACATGACTCCTATTTATCTAAGGTTAACATTTAGAAAATGGCTGATAATTTGAATTGGTTTTGGAAATGAATCCTTTATATGACCACTTAAAATCTACTTCATTGGAATCATTTAATGCAATAGCTTATGAGTTGAAATTAGATTGAAGCAATTATAACATCTAGCAAAAAATGTTAAATAAGGCATTTCTTGGAAGGAAACCTAACTAACAATAAGTTTTTCTTTCTTTCCCTTTTTATCTTTAAATTTTACTTATTTATGATCTCTTTGTTTTTTATGTATTCTACATTAATGATAATGTAAAATTTAAGTGTTAAGGGAACTTAGTATTTCTTATATAATTTTTCAATTATATTTTTCCTTTTATGCTTTAAAAAAAGAAAAAAGGTATGTTTCATTTTTTTAGTTATTTCTTAAGCTTTTTAATGATTGAAAGTTTTGCAATTCTTATGAGTAGAAATCAATAAGAACTTGACAATTTCATAACATAATTGAATAAATATGTCATGGCCCAATTTTTATCATAATTGTTATGGAACTTAATGTCTGGTTTCCACTAACTTAATGCACATGTTACACTAACTTGATTTAGCATGCTACGAATTTTGGGAAAGATGTCATTTCATTTATCAAAACAAAACTCGTTTATGAAAAGGAGTTAGATTTATCATTTTACCCATTTTTACCCTATGTCAACGGTGGCCATGAAATATTTATCACTAATATCTAGTCTTGGTTAAGCCTTACCAAATAGGCTCCTATGAGCTTAATTCTAAGGTGAGGTAGAGGCAAGTCACTTCGAATATCTACAAGGATGAACATATGGAAGGGTTAGTTTTGGGGCCTTCATATATATATATATATATATATATATATATATATATATATATATATATATGAAATTTATATTTTTGGAAATCAAATCATCATACACCATTAGAGGAATTGAAATGATACCTTGTAAAGGATGAGCAACTACATCATGAAAGAAAGCTTAATAAGTAAATACATTAAAATATTCAAATATAACAATAATTATAACCTACTAACTGGATTTACTCCCTTGTAAATATAAACACCTTAAACCATATATTTCATAATACAAGTTCTGTTAGTAATAACTCATTCATTTATAATCATTCTTACTCATCAATGTTATTATTTAGGTATACACATTCAACTATATCAAATTTTCATCTTAACACATATGTAGCAATAAAATAAAGGAAAATGAATAAATCACCTTTTGATTCTTGAGTTAGCCTCTTTCTTTCACAAATATATCTTCATCTTTCCAAGTTCGGCCTTATACTTTCACAAATAACTACCATATCTTATTTTTCAATTACACACATTTTCAATGTGCCCCTATCTTACTTTCTTGCACTCAATGCCATAGCTCAACTCATTTCATATTAAAAATTCAATATTAACACATATCATAAGGTTTCAATACCATCAATCACATTCATATATCATATTTCATAGTATAATATCACATATGCCTTATAGCATGGCCATACAACTTAATTTATTACATCTACAACATAATCTATACAACATAGCACTAGTATGCTTCATGGCATGGCCACACATCAAGTATTTAATCCTTATTTATCATCTAATGACTTATATTATTATCAAGAACCACTTAAGCATAAATTAACCATCTACATATTATAATATTTTTAGTTAAACTAATTATAATTGATTATATACTCAACTACAAGAGCCTTAAAAGCATTTTTGAAGACTATAGTCTACTATGTAATCGACTATTGAGGTTTAAAGAACAAGATAAGGTTCCCATAGTCCACTATATATCAATTACAAGGATTAGGAGAGCAATTTTAAATGCTCATAGTTGACTATCAACATCTAAAGAATAACTTTTTAGCGCATAATTGATTATGTAATCAAGTATGCTTGCCTAGAATGCACGTACTGGGGCATAGTCTATTATAACCTGATTTTTTACAAATTTATTCATGATATTTATTATTCATTTATCAAAATCATGCATGTAATGCATTCAATCTATTATCATACCATACCACATCATGAATGCATAATTAAATCACTTTAAATCCTTCATTAAATTAAGTTAAATATCATAAATCACATAAATCCATATAATTTGTTCATAATTCTTGAAAAACATAGAACTTGGATTTAAATTAATTAAAACTCTTAAATTTTTTGAAAAAGGTTTAGAATATTTACTCACCTACTAAAATAAGGTAGCTAAAAGATGGATTTAATGTATTTTGGTCCTAATTGCCCAAAGATTGGAAGTTTCTTGTGTTAGGGCTCACTTCCTTTATTTGAGCAAAAATGCCTAATTTGTACCAAATTTCTAGAAGAGAATGAAAAGAAATTCATTAAGGAGAAAGCCTTGCCTTGATTATAGGAAGAAACTAATGAAAATTAATTCTTTTCTTGCTTAATTGATAGAAAAACTAAAGAAGAAGAATAAAATGGAAGAAAGAGTTGAGGTTTAGAGAAATTGGGAAGGAAATGAAGATTATAAGATGAAGTTTAGGTTAAATAAGGGCATGGGCATTCTAATCCTTTTATCTAAATCTTTTCTATACTTAGATATTCATCTTTCATCACTTATAACTATTAATTCTCTTATTCAATATACTATTTCTCATCTAAGTCTTTCAAATTCTTTATTTCAAACCATGCTCATTCAATTTTTTTCATTTATTTAAAAGTTTTATTTAGAACTTGTTTAGTTACTTAGTTCTCTTTTCCTCAAATATTTTATTCATATTTATTTTTTATCAAAATTTATTCATTCCCTTTAAATTCCTTATTTTAAAATTCTTACCACTAAAATTATTCATTTCCTTACATATAAAGTTTTAAAATTTTAAAATTTTAGGAAAGATGTAACAATACTCCCTTTTTAAAAGAATTCATCATTGAATTCTTAAAACTTGATTTATTCTACATTTTAGGAAAAAATGTGTTGATATTATATTCTAGTATTTGATCGAAATGTCCTAATTTTCTTAAAAAGTTCTTTAGTTGAATCATTCATCAACATTATGTCGTAAAAGTAATAATCATACATAGAATTTGATTCATCATAAAGTTCTTACCTAATAGGTGTTATTAATATTTTTGCAATTAGTATAGCTCTCATGCTAATGGTATTGTACTATAATTCATTAAGTACTGCCATTTATCATCTTCCTAACTTAGATCTAACTACAAACATGCATTTCCTTTGTTAAAGGCTACTTATTCCTATTAAGCTATTTCCTATATATAACTAGGTCATTACCTACTCATATTCCTATCATAAACCTTGCAACATGTTATAAGAGGCAAGGAAAAAAGATCACACCCTTGAAGGGTTTAGGTTGATAATATAAAAGCCATTCTTAGAGTTTTTTGGTTTCTTCAAGTTGGTTATCCCTAATAGTCACCCTTGAGCAACATTACATACTTATAGCTTCACCATAGATTATGTACCTTTCCAAAAGACTTTTACTTTAGTGTAAACATCTATAAAAAATTCTAGCAAATAAGAATGGAAGAATTTGATTGATAAAGGCCCTACAAGTAGATTGTACAAATTTAACACATAGACATTTTACATACAAAAACATATTGCTTATTCATATTCAATACTTGCTCCTCTATTCAAGCTAAAATTATCCTCCTTAAATCCAAAACCACCAATAGTTTCGAATTTAATTATCTCTCAAATTGCATGAAATCAACCTCCTAGCTAGTTAAATGTATTTGTAATTTTCTTTGTTTTATTAAATCATATGCATTCTTCTAAATTCATTAACTTATGAATAACATATTTATTCTCACTAACCTTTAAACCTTGAAGTAATATTTATTCTAACATATATGTCTTTAGAGTGCTTTATCTTAACCTTATCATTTACATCCTTCTAAAATTGAGGTTACTAATCTCCTCATATTGAACCTATACGTTAACTTTAATTGCAATTAAACAATCAATACCCTTATATGATCATAAGTTCCTTCAACTTATTTATCTATCTACATTTGAAGACTAGTTAATTTAGACCATTACAATTATATTTGTTAATATCCATCAATAAGCATTATTACACAATTCCCTTTAAATCCAAGTACAATATCTTTCAATTTTTGTTTTAGTTGGCTTTTAAAGTTCATTTAATATCCATTTCTTGTTGTTATTAGCTTATTCCTTCTAAAAATTTAATATCAAAGCTTATATATAACTAATTATATGAAAGTTCATACTATATATTGATACTTTTATATTTTCACTGAATCATATACTTCTACTTTCTGACATTCCTAAGCACCTCTTCAAACTATTTAGTCATGCTAATAGTTTAAACTTAATAATGCCATATAGTATTTTACTAGACATTATTATCGATCTTTCAAGTTGCAACAACCCAAGCTCTAAACAAAAGCCTTAAACATGAAAAGACACAAAATATCTAAATTCAATAGGTTCAAATTCCATACATAACTAAAGTACCATGTAGGCATCCACCTTATTCATTCATACAACTAATTCATTAATTTTTTAAGGATCCTTAGTATATAAAACCATTTGTATTGATATTACTCTAGCAACAATAGCATCCATACTAATAGTATTAATAGCAACAATACTAATATTATTCACATTAGTATTAATAATAGTAATATTAGTAACAAATAATAATAGATATAATAATTATAATATATTACTACTAGTAATAATAATAACATTGACTATAGTGACAACAACAATAATAATAATAACAATAATCATATTGTTAACTACTATATCATCATAATAGTATATCATATGGTATAAGATTGCACTATTAGGTAAGATAACAATTGTATGCATAGGTAATTAAATCATACTATCCTTTACTTATAGAAATTATTGGTTAAAATTATGATCTTATATCAAATCATACTTATTTATTCCTCAATAGTAGTATCTCAAAATATGCTCTTCATCTAGCATTACCTTTATTATCTAATTGCCTTTTAAATTCTTAATTTTTTCTTTAACACTGGTTACTAAAGCAGGTCACTTAATTAGTTAGTTGAGAGTTATTTCTAGCAATATCTGATAAAACTAGGTTCTATTAAGTATAAATGAGGCTAGTAAACCTACATCATTATCTTACAATTCTTATTTTAGGATTAATTCCCATAACAAATGACATAAGTACAATTCTCTCACTATACTTCATAAACTTATTCTTAAAAGAATACTCCAGTAGTTCTTAATTATTATTAAACTCCTATAATGGAAGTTTCGAACAATAGAGGGTGTCCTTACATAAATCCTATTAACTTGTGAATATATAGTAATATGAAACTTAAGGGTCTCTATGGCATTTCCTTTGGGATATACATATATTTCAAATTTAAGAAAACATAAATTTATAGCTATCTCATGTTTATGCTTTTAGAAACTCATTTCACTAGATATATCCTCAATTCTATATTAAATATGCTTGATCTTTACTTATTTGATTTCAAGAATCGGCATATGAGTTGTTACTCCTTACCATCCTTCTAATATCATTAAAATATACTCCTTAATCCACATAATTTCATTAACCCTTCATTTATCAAGGCTTATATTTTCACTCACTAGACATTCATTCTTACAATCATATAATGTCTTAATCCCTATAATCCATTGTCTACGATTCATTCATGTTAGGTTTCTAATTTCTAACTTTTATTTATCTCGTCCACCATAAAAATTATTTACTTTTCTAGTTATTATACTTTAAAATTTCAATTATCTATCTTTCTAGCTCTTGAAAAGTAAGGTTCTCTGTCTTTATCTTATGAAAGATCTTTACACTATTACAACCAATTTAGCTCATTAACATCTTAATTCAAATTCATCTTCAATTTATATTCTCTAAACCTATATAACCTTGATAATGAATTTATATATAACTTCATACCTTTATTCATCATATAACTTTAGTCATTCGTACATTACTATGATTAGGACCACTTACCTAATGTTGATTTAATTATGAATTGAATTAAATAGTTAACTCTTACTTTTATAGTTTCTCAAATTCTCTTCTAATCATCTATTGCATCCACATAAAGGACATAAAATTATATAGGTAGTTGCACTATACTATCCTAGTTTCTTTACATGTTTTATGGTGACTCAAAAGATAACTTAGCTACTTTTGTTTACACACTCAAAGTTTTTAAAAACTCACTCATTACTACTGGATTAATAAACTATTATACTCACATTTGTAGTCTTTATCATCCATTCTCTAGACTGTATTTCCTATTCTTAATATCTTTAAGTTGCATATTCAAAGTTTTAAAAAGACACTTTATAGCACCTTACCTAACCACATATATCTATAGAATTACAAAATTTATAAGTTCTTATTACTAATGATTAACATTACTCTAAAATTTTTTATCTACACTTCTTTAATAAGCATTTAAAATTTAATAACTTTCATTATAGTCTATTCCAGTGCCTAACCCTTTATATTATTGCTCATACTAATTATGAAAAATTTAATTTTATATCTAATACCATGTGTTGACCTAAGTAACATTTGCATTCACCTAAATGGAAAATTTCACAAAAATCACACCTAACCTACTTCTATTAAGTTTGTTCTTATTCTTTAAATAATTCTATATATGGCTTGTATCCTTAATTTTATTATCCCTTTCTTTTGAACTAAAGTCATTCTAATCTACCTTATCAAAGTTAATTATATTTTATTCTCTAATTTTTATGGCAGAATGTTTATTTAAAAGAGGTTTTACTTAATTGTAAGAACTCTAATAGTACAACAGAGTTAGAATAAGATGCATTTAGTACCATAAAGGAATTTAATGCAAGCATACCTAACTTATTCCAAATGATCCATATTTATATATAATAATAATATTAAGCTATAACTTTAGTTGTTGTTACTTGACAGTATCAACACCATTCTATTTTGAAACATTTACCATAAAGTCACACTAGTGCACCATACATTGTGTTCAAAGAATATAGTGATCTCATAATAACTTGTTTCATTATATTGAACCTCTTAATATTAACTTAGATCCTTACTTTATTAAAGATGATTAGACCATTATCTTCTTTCTTCTCTTATTTACCATTTTGGCCTTAAGAACCCACAAATGGTTTCTTGTGTTTAGGTTTATCGACTCACACTTGACTTCTAGAGCTAACCATTTTCAAATTTATAAAATTTCTTAAATAGTTAAATAATAACCAAGACAATCATCAAATAATTATTCACAAATAAACTCCACTACTATCATCAATAGGCATTATAGGGTCTATTGAAATAGTATTGGTGATACATGATCCTAAGTAAACATATATTATTGGTACTATTTTAGTTAACACTTATCTAGGTAGCACATAAATATAACCTAAAGGCCTCTTCCTGCAAGGAACTTAGACCATACTCTAATATTAACATTATCATGACTTAATCTTACTTCCTATTAGTGTTAAACCCATTATCCAATTTCCACTAACGTAATGCATATTCTATGCTAACCTGATTAAGCATGCATAGGGATTTGCAGAAAAATGTTATTTCATTTTTCAAAACAAAACTGATTTGTTAAAGGGAGTTAGTTTCTATCCTTTTTTTCTCTTTTTACCCTATGCTAATGAAAGCCCCAAAACATCTATAATGAAATATCCAATTCTACCTAAGCTTTACTAAATAGGCTCCTATGAACTTCACTTTGAGATGCTAACATAAGCAACTTAATCTAAATATCTATATGGATGAAGACATGGATGGATAAATTTGGCACATTAGTCAATACATAAGAACAGTCAAATATAACAATAATTATAACTTATCGTTAGATTTACCCTTCTGTAAACATAAACACTTTAAACCATATATTTCACAACATAAGTTCCATTAGTAATAACTTGTTCATTTATAATCATTCTTGCTCATCAATGCCATTATTCAAATATACATATTCAACTATATCATAATTTCATCATAACATATACATAGTAATAAAATAAGGGAAAAGTGAAAAAATCTCGTTTTGACTCTCAAGTTAACATAATTCCTTCATAAATTCATCTTTATCCCTTCAAGGTTTACCTTATACCTTCACAAACAATTATTGGATCCAAATTTTCAATTACACATAGAATCAATGTGCCCCTATCATATTTTCTCATATTTAATGCTATAGCTTAACTTATCTCATATCAAGAATTCATATTTCAACATGTATCTCAACACGTATCACAAGGTTTCAACACCATTGATCTCATTTGTATATCATATTTCATAATACAATATCACCTATATTCCATTGTATGGCCACGCAACTCAATTTATTCCATTAACAACATATCAATTTCTTTTATAACATAATTTATATATCATAACACTATCATGCTTTATGCTATGGTTACATATCAAGTATTTAATCTTAATTTATCACCTAATGACTTACCTTATTATTAAATAACACTAAAACACACCATAGCCACTTGCCTATTATGATATCATTAGTTAAACTAAATATAGTCAACTATAAACTTTACTAATAACAACTTTAGGGACCTAATTGACTATATCATAAACTACTAGGGTTTAAAGAACAAAATTAGCTATCTATAGTTAATTATAAGGATCCAGAGAGTAATTCCAGATGCTCATAATTAACTATTATTATACCTCTAAAAAATTAAATTTTATTTACCTAGGTATTGATTGCTTATTAATTCAGTTTATTTGTTTTACTTAAATGATATATTTTAAGTTCTATGAGTAAATTGAACTAGTAGACATATTGGAAAAATATAGATAGTAAAAGAGTTTAGTGAAATGCTAGAATATGATAATGATTTAAAATAGAAAGGATTAATCAAGTAATTGCTATATGGTAAATGAGATAAATGAAAGAAAAATGTAGTGGTAAATAAGAATTCTATTTTTACCCTTTTCCTATGCTACCCCTTCATTGTTTTATTTCTAAAACAACTTTCATTCTTTATATTTCCTACCATCATTTTCATCCTTCTTAAAGAAACCCTAAAGCTCTAAGAAGAATTCTTTTAATCTTCCTTTAATTCTTATCTTTCTAAAATAAGTAGCTCATTAATTATTAATTCCTTATCAATTAATTTCTTTAGTATTTATTTATTTTCTCTTTTACATATGAATTTCAAGCTAGAATGATTGATGGAGGTTGAACCATTAAAAACCCTAACACATTAGTTTTCTTTTATTTAATATGAATAGGATCTAATCATCTTATTCTACACTCTAACCCACTCTTATCAACCTTATAAGTAGCAATTTACCTAATTTCTAACTGAAATTTGTTGTTTTGATTAGTTTTTAGTGTTTTCATGGTATATTGATGATCATTTATGAAAATGATGCTTAATACATTAACTTGGTTGATTATATGATGGGTTATGATATTTAAAAATGGTATTTAATGTTTTTAATGGCTTGGTTAAAGTTTGGTATGAATTAAATGAAATTTAGAGGTTATTAATGGCAAATAAATAGTGTTCGCATATAGAAATCTATAGAATAATAGTTAATTATTGACTACATATGCCTAGGCCATTCTCTAAGCTAATCTAGTCAACTATATAGTTAACTATCTAACCTAAGATTTTCCTTTAGATGATGGTAATTGACTATGATCATCCAGAGTTGCCTCTGAACCTTCACACTTAACTATTTAGTCAATTATAGGTGCTAAAGTTTGCCTCTAGACAACAATAATTAATTATATAGTTGACTATAATTCTATTCACTATAGAACCATGCATTTTGTGTTGATATAAAGCATCATACCTTTTTAAACATACAATGTAGGAATGATTAAACTTATACATAAATGCTAAGGAGTAATCTAAGTAATATATTAAATAGAATGTTACTACGAAAAAGAATTCATGTAATTATTTAACGTATAAATCATAGAAAGGTTCATCCATTTGTATTATTTATATGAAGGCATGCTTTATAAGGCCTCATTTTATGCATAAATACATATATGAACTTGAGTTTTATATGATTATGATGCCATAAGGCATTAACTTGAATCGATTGAAAATTGATTATAATGATGAGTTAGGAATGAACAATGACATAATGCAAATATTATACATTGGATTTCATATGCTAGCTTATTATTGTTAAATCATTATATGACATTGGAAGAATAAGGTTGGAGCTTGTTATAGTTAGGTCATTATGTGGCCTTAGAGGAATAAGGTTGGAGCTTATGAAGGATAAGAGTGAAGAGAGTTACAAGGAGAATACATGTTTAATATTGTTGCTTATATATAATTGATGTTTAGTTCATTAGAGATCTTTTTGTATTGTACTAATAAGTCATACCCTTAAGGGTGAAATGTAAAATGTCTTTTATTCTCTCATGTATTACCCATCTTTTCTTTAATAAGTTATTTGTTTAAGTAGAATATTTCTCACTAAGTTTTATATTTCCTCTTTTATTTGTTTAACTTTTCAAAAACTTAGCAAGATCTTTTGTAATATCCCAATTGAAATTTAAATTTTATAGATTTCAAAGATGGAGAATATTTATTTTATTTGGTTAATATTCAATTTTAAATTTACTTTCACATTAGAAGTTTGGAATGGATTTAGTTTTAAATGGCTATCATTATTTTGAGGATAATTAAAATATTTTTATAAGAATCCTCATAAGTTGAAAATAATAATAATTATATGAATATTTTAAACTATTCATATTGAGGTTTAAAATTTATATGGAAGAAATTAAAAAGATCTTATGACTTGGATTATAAATTGGATGAAAGATTGAGATTATGTGAGGTAGTAAACTTATAAAGAGTGAGATGTATTAAATCAAAGTCTATAGTTTTTCTTTTTCTATGAGCTACCCCTTTTTTCTCATCTTTCTCGTTTACTTATTACTTTTGATTTATCTTTTCTCAATTAGCCATTTTTATAATTTTTGTTATTCTCTTTCTAGGCAACTTCTTGATTCTTCCTATTGTTTTTATCTCTACTTTCAGGTTGGTATAGCTCAGTTCTTTTATATTTTTCTTCATTCTTTTCTATTTCTTCCTTCCCCTTTTTTACGGCTACAACTGTAACATTTTTTTACCATTTTTATGGTTCTCTCTTTGTCTAGACACATAGCCACCACCTTACTCTTTCTTCACTCCCCTTTCTCTTTTCATGCCACCTTACTTCTATTGTCTGGCCAGAACATAACTATAGTTTCTTCCTTTTTCTTTTCATTTTAGCAAAACTTAGGCACAACTCTCTTTCTCCTTCCCTGTTTAGCTATTTTCTCTCTTTTCCTTTCTTTTTTATATCCTTCCTATCTCTGGCGATTGCTTCAGGTGATATGGCTTTTCCAATGTTGCACCACTGCACATTTGCGGCAAGGGGAGCTAGGCGATGCAAGACATCATCTTGAAATGTGTATAGGTAGTTGTTGCTTCTTCCATCCCTCAACATTCCCCACCATATCTACTGTTGTATTTCACTTTTTTTGTAGCTGGTTGTAGCTTAGTCATGTGAAGGGGGCTGTGATCTGCAGCTGACCCTAAACAATAGTAAGGGAAAATTGCATTCTTCTCATTCACTAGTAACCCAACAACTCTTAACTAATAGTAAAGCTCTAAGGAGTCATCCTAAAGCATCATGAGTTAATTTTAATTCTAGAACTTGAATGATTTGCTATTTTGAGTTCATGTTGAACTATTATAATAGTGCATAGCACTGTACATTTATTCTAAAATGTTTTGAATATACAATATTCATTCATAAAAATTATATAATTATATTTATGTAGGATATAAGCCATAGTATGTTAGTATGGCATGACCGAAGAATTGATAGAGCATTCTATCTTACGAATGATCAAGGATTAATTTAGAAGGTTTTCATATTTTTCTTATATTTTTTATGTCTTTGATGAACCCTACAAAAATAAAATTTTTAATTGTAAAATGATAAAAGGATATGATGAGCGCATATGTGGGATGTTACATTCTAATTTATTGAATAAACTACTCATGGTTTAAGAATATCCTAACAATGTGAAATATAAGTCTTCTCAGAATAGAGTTTAGGTTAATTTAGAGTATAGTTGAGAGAAAATGTATTATGCCTTTTGTATAATAATTGGAAGCTTAAGAGTATATTATTATCATAAAAGTAATATTTTTTATAGTTATATACTTTAAATGGGATAAGTTATCATGCACAAGAATTTTTAGGAAAAAGAAATGCTATCAAATGAATTTTCCTGAGTTTTTAAGTAGTCATACTTTCATATATATAAGTTAATCCTAATTTACTATGAAATACTATATTTCTAGTTTCTTGTGATTAATTAAGAGAGAAATAATAAAACTACAATATAAAGAACATAATAATAATTTAAAAGGGAAAGAAGTAAACTTGAAATATTTATAAATTATTCTTGTGAATTGTAATATTAGATGGAAAATATAAAAAGATGATGATTTTGGATACTTTGAAATTCCTAAGGTGGATCAGTATTATCAGGTGAGTATATATATCTCACCACTATTTTTATTTTAATAAAAAGATGATTTAGATATTGTGAATCGTATTCTTCCCATTGATAGTACATATTTCCTATTCATAATTCATGTCTATATGTATAAGAATAGTTAGCTATTAAGTGATGGTTAGTTGATCAGAGTGGGCAATGGAAGCCTGATGATGTTACTAATGATCATTGGGTGTTTATAGTTGAACTGTTTGTCTCCTCTATGCTAGAAATAATAGTATGAAATATGATTTGAGAGTTAAGATCTGACGTATGTATCATTTATACATTCTGCCATGGTTAGCATTGAAAATTATATATTGTGTTAGAATGGTGATATTAGGAATTGTGAGTTATATTGGAATAATACTTTGAAAATCGAATGAAAAATTCCTAGCTAATAGTATTGAAGGATATAAGATTGATCCATGGGCCAGATGGGAAATTCCCAGCGAATAGTTGAAAAAAGTATAGACTTGATCCTAAAATAAAAAAGATGGCTATATATATGGTTACTATAACTAAATGTGTAATTAGATAGGATATTAGAACTTGCTTGTTAGTGGATGTCATTGTTTAACATGAATGTAAAGGCATAATGTGACTATGATGATTTATTTGTATTTTAGCCTTAAAGGCTATTTGTGAATATGTTGTCTGCCCGGAAAGTTCTAATGGAAAGTTAAGGTTCCTCTGATTGTGACATGAGAAACAAAGTTTAAGTGATGTGTAGAAGAATTTCCATTTCAAGATATGGTTTTACATATTTTAGGAATGCAAGAAATAGTTTGCTATTGCTTTTTACTTGATACCTAATGAGTTTATGATTATTATATGTATAAAATTGATCACCCATAACATAGTGATAGATACATGCTTATTGAGTTCTTGTAACTCACTTTATTATGTCTTCAATGCTTTTAGGTTATGGTGAGCATATTTGAGCTTATTGCATCCATAGAGAATCGAGATCGTCTTAGGAAATAATTTGACAGTTGGGATTATTTAAAATTAGGATCAACATTTAAAATAAAGTTATGGCTAATCTAGTAGTTGTTGTATTGAATTTATATATATGTATTTGTTTTGAGATTTATGTTATATGATGTTTTTATATGATTCTATTGTAATTAAATAAATAGGTTTTACATAATATAGGGTGTATAGCCCTTAGAAAATGTCCAAAAATAGATGAGACTCTAACTATTTTTTAGTAAAATATTTAAAATAAAATTTCAAATCCCTTTGAAATTTGGAGACTCCTGTTAGACAGAGAGAGTGAAAAATAGTTAAGGTTTGTGGAAACTGATAACGGGATCTATATCGGTCATGGTTTGAATGAGTCATGACATCTTTTACTTCAATAAGGAGGATACCCTCCTTTAAGAGCTTAGGTTCCATCTTTTTGGCAAATTCAGTAGCAATTATCTTATTACATTTGTAAATTTAAACTAGTGGAATTAAGCAGTGTAGCAGGTTAAGTCTTTTTTATTATGATAGGATATGACCCTCAATATATATTTTGTATAGTTAACATAACTTATACCTTTATTCATGACTTTTATACATTAACCTAACTATCCTTTTGGTAACTAATGCATGATTGGACATTTTCCATGAGTAACGAATATTTTAGAAATGTAATGCACGATTGGATATTTTCCATGGAATGAGTATATGAAATGAATGATCCCTTTATTACAATGTTAAATGGATGTAAGTTAAACTCATAGGATTACTTAAGAATAATCTTATATTAGTTATGGTCAAGGTTAATTGTGACAACTATATGGTTAACTATTGACATTTAGAGGACTACTTTTTAGTCTATAGTTAACTATACTTATCCTAAGTGCACATTTTAGGGCATAATTGACTATGCCCTAGTTTTTTTTTGTCAAACTTCTTCATAATTTTTATTATTTATTTACCAAAATCATGCATTTTATGCATTCAAACCATTACCAAGGATCACTATATTGTAAATGCATATTTAAATCACTTTAAATACTTCAAATCCTTCATCAAATCAAATTAAATATCACAAATCACACAAATTCATACATTTTATTTATAACTTTTGAAAACCTAGAAATTAAATTCAAATGAATTAAAACCCTCAAGTTTTTTAAAAAAAGGTTAAAATATTTTCTCACCTAATATAAAGGAGTCAATTAGAAGGTAGGTTCAATGTTTTTTGGCTCTAATCATACAAAGATTCAAAGTTTATTAAGTTAGGGCTCAATTCCCTTATTTAATCTAAAATGTCCAATTTCTACTAAATTTTTAAAGGAGAATGAAAGGAAATTCATCAAAGAAGAAGCTTAAGGATGAAGGGAAATTCATTAAAGAAGAAGCTTTACCTTGATTATAGGAAGAAATTGATTAAAATCAATGCTCCTTTTGCTTAACTGATGGAAGAAGTAAAGAGGAAAAATGAAATAGAAGAAAGTAGGAGAAGAAAGTTAAGGTTTAGGGAAATGGGGAGGAAATGAAGATTATGAGCTGAAGTTTAGTTCAATCAAAGGTAATGGTATTTTGATCTTTTTACCCTAAATCTCCTTAAAACTCATACTCATCTCTAATCACTTAAAACATTTAATTCTCTTATTCAATATACCATTTCTTAGCTAAATCTTTTAAATTCTTTATTTCAAGCCCCACGCAAAAAGTTTATTTCATTTACTTAAAAATTTTATTTAAAACTTTTTTAGTTACTTAGTTCTCTTTTTCCTAAATATCTTACTCATGTTTCTTCCTTATCAAAATTGTTCATTCTTTACAAAATATTCATTTTAAAATTCTTACCACTAAAATTATTTATTTTCCTTACATATAAAGTTTTAAAAATTCAAAATTCTAAGGAGGATGTAACATAACAATCTTACAACTTGAATTTGATTAGCATATTAATGAATTTTGAATTAATAGATCAATTTTGGTATATATTTAGCCTTGTGAGCTTTTGAGCTCTTATGTTGAGCATTTATGCTATTTTTCTTTTTTTATGTGATTTTCTTTCATGGATTTATTTTTCTGAAACTAGCTTTGATTCTTATTTGTATTATATTTTTTACATGCATGCACAAAAATAATTGGGGCCTTCTTTAGATGAGCTAGTTTTCAAATAACTAACCTTAACATTTATCTTTAATGAGCTCACTTAAGCTTAATTATTTTTTAGTACTTTAAAAGCTTTCTAAAATAAAAGCAAATGTCTTTATATTACCTTAGGAATTAGTAAATCATTTAAAATTTCTATGAGATAGGTTCTCAAATAAGTGTAAGGTGCATATGTTATGTATGAGAAAAATTAGATTACCATTAACTTCAATTTTAAGATTTGGTTAAGAAAAAGGAAAAAATACAAAAAAAATCATCATTCAATGATGGAAGAATTCATCACAAAATCTTATAAATTTGTCATTAAATTATTTGGTAATGAGATTATTAATGAAATGAAAGGTAATTTTATTAGTATTAGATTTATTAAACCTGTCACCAAAAGTAAACCCCACGAGGACCTAATTTACTTAACATTTGGAAAATCATGATGCATACGTCCATCGTTGATTTCAAGTCTAACAATGGACATTCCATTTCTAAGTGACCTCCTTTTTCATTTTTATATTGCTCTGTTACTATATGCATTTTTAGTTCCCATATTTAGCAATAGAATGGTCTATTTCTAAATTAGAGAAATTTGGTGAAATTATTGGCACCATATTATTAATTCATTGCTAATTTCATTGTTAATCTAGAAAATTATGCAAAATTTTCCTTTTTATACTTATATGTCTGTAACAATAAACATTTTACATAAACATAATTTAATAAAAATTTATACAAATTTAATAACCACATTTCTAACAATTTGAATAAATTTTATAATCATTTATTTATATAAGAAAATTTTTTATTAGAAAATAATGATATCCAAACTATACAATATAATACAATAATCTATGACTATTTTAATGTTAGTGTATATGCCCTAAAACCAATCATATTGGTGATTGTAATTTTGAATTATGTTATTTTAATGGCAATTTTAATTATTATATTTATATATATTATCTGTGTAATATATTCAATTATGATAATAACCTTAGAATAATTGTATTATTAAATGTCCCTAGTCATATATCATTGTGGATTAGGTTACTTTGATATGTTAAGACTAGCATGTGTGAAGACTTATATGGGATATTAAGTTTACACATGAGTACAAGTTAGAGAACTTGTATACTGGACTGATCCATATTAAGAACACTACATGGATCGTTATATAAGTGTCATGAGTGGTTCTTAGTGATCATTATTAATATGGTCCTTTGACCTGAGATCACTAAGGTTCCCTACATGTGAGTTTCATATTTTGATACTATTCTATGTCACTAATGGTTGAGTGAATGCAAGGGTAGATATTGGATATGTCACATATCATGCAGAGGGATTTGTGTGATCAAGATGGGATTTGTCCCTCCTATATAACAGGAGTAACATCTATGGGCCCCTTGATTAAGTAAAGCTGAGAAAATGCATGGCCATGCTCAGATGAAATGACATGGGATGTCGATTACATTTGTTTCAGTCAGCTTACTTAGGAATCAAGAAACCTTAAGATTGGGCTATACGGGAATGACACGGTCCATGTCTCGTGCTCAATCTAGATGTATAGGATAAAAGGATATAGGTGATGATCACGTGTAAAGGTTTAGTCAAATCACCGACTTTCTCATTGCTTGGGTAACAATGATGTGTTACTAGACACCAATCATTGTTTATGATCATTAATATGATTAATGGTCATTGCCAACGTAATGAGAGCATGTAGGGTCACACACTTGGAGCCTAGTGAATTTGGAATTAATGGACCAAATTGTTTGGGCTTAATATTTAGGAATTCATATTATAATTATAAGGCCCAATAGTAAGCCTATAATTGTATATGGAATAAAGCCCAAATAGGTTAGGTTTTTTCTATGCACCTATTTAAATAGGCTTTTGGGTAATAATAGGATTACTATCATTATTCACGCACCTCAAAAAAAGGCATAGAAAACCCTAGCACTTCTCGTTGACCAAAACCCCTGAAGAGGTGTAGCTAGCACTACGAGGTGAAAGGAGATTCAATTCCAACCGGTGTGTAGTGGACATTCATCGGTGATTCACGGGTTCGTGTGGATACCATAGAGGTGTAGCCATATTAAACACTACACTGGTGATCTGATCTTCTACTTTCTATTCCGGTTCGTGATTTGGAGAGCAGATTGGATTGAAAAACAGACAGAAGCAGATCGAATTTGCTGTGTAGCGGACAGAAGATTTTTAGCCGAAAGGTATAAACCCTAATCCCTAATCAATGGCGTTCTAAATTCGAATGAATCCTTGGTGGAAATCGTGCAAAAATTTTATTCCGCTGTGCATGTATGATGCACGATTTCCAACAGTGGTATCAGAGCCACTTGCGAATCCATAGATTAGTTTTCTATGTTATGCGTTTAAATATGGATAACTCGTGTTTAATCAGATCATGCATGATGCAATTAGGATTCTAGATCAATGTAATTCTGTATGTTGATGAATCGGTTTTGATTAGATTAAAATTAGATTGAAACATACATAATTAATGATTCAGTTTTAATGAGATTAAAAACTGGAAACGTAATTGATGAAGGTTTCATTTTAATGAGATTAAAATTTGAACAGAAACATGTCTGATTGTATACATATGATGTATGCATTCTATTTCGTTTAATGAGATTAAATTAAACAAAACATGGAATAATGTTTGAGTTAATATGGCGGAACATCAAGAAGTAGGATTTTAGAGCAGTTCTGAAATTAGGGTTCTTAATAAATTCTAATTTTGGCCGATTGTTTTAATGGTTAATACAGAAACCGCCGTACTAACTCTGTGTAGCGCAATAATTGATAGCCTGAATCTAAGCTGCGTTTTAAAAGCAATCTTTTTATAACCTTCTAATTTTAAACAAGTTAAAATTGGAAACAAGATCAATTTCAAAAAATACCTATGGTTGTTTGTATGCTTACATGTGATGTTTGCTGCATGATGCATAGTTATGGCCCTTACACCATAATGTATGGTTATCTTTCATTTATTGGTTTTGGTTTTATTGTAATTAAATACGGCCTGCTTGTCGTGCCTTTCTCTATAAATTCTAGTTGTACATTCTTTCTCTCACTTTACTCCCCTCGAATGTAACTCGAGTTTTCTTTTTCATTATGTATTGTAAAGCTAGAATAGTTTCCTTTCAAATGTACAACACATTTAAGCTTGGAGCTTACTGCCATGGAGACAATGAGTCAAAATCAATATGAGGACAACCGTGGAAGATGCTCAAAGAAGATATCTTTACCCTAGGTTAACCTTTTAGTTTTCTCATTGGCTTAGGAAAATCAAAGTAGTTAGGCCATAACTATGCACATTTATTTTATGCTTTATTGTATGCTTTATATTAATGTATATGATATGTTAGACATAGGCATGTATGGATGGCAAATAATGGTGAGATCTAAAATAAACATTTAAATCCCTCAATGCAAATATTAAGTCAGTAATAAAAGTGATGCCTTCCAATGAATAGCACTTGTTAAGGCCTTGATCAACATAAGGTAGATTTGTCAAAGCAAAGTGCCTAGTTTATCTTGGTGAGACACGATAGGATAATAGTGATGTCCAAATGCCAATAATTGGGTTTTTGACTTAACTAGGCCATCTCAATAGGATTGGGGGCCTAGAGGTATGGAGTTGGGCTTAAGTCCATGAGATGGATTTGAACAAGTGTTGTTCACCTAACTACCCAAGAGTTACATAAGATGTAATTGGCAAGTAGTTGCCTATCTAAATAGCCAAAACTTGAGTGATCAGCTAAAGCTAACTTAAGTGTAGGTGAAATATGGATCTTGGCCCACTAGAAAATCTCAAACGTTACGATTTTCCGAAATAATAGTGAGGGCTATTATTTTTAGAAAAATAGTGAGAGTATTATTTAATAAAAGACCTTATTAAATAAATAAAATACATGATTCTCATTTTGTATATTTTTCTATTGTAGATAACCATGGCATCAAATGCATCAAATTTATCACTGCGATCTATCCTTGAGAAGGATAAACTGAATGAGATGAATTGTCCTCAAGCATGAGAAAAAGTAGTATGTCCTAGAGCAACCTACTCCAGATGAGTTTGCTGCTAATGCTCCTCGAGCAGAAAAGGATGCTTATAAGAAGCATCTAGAAGATGCTCTGGATGTCAGTTGTGTCATGCTTACTACTATGAACTCTGAGCTTCAGAAGCAACATGAGAATATGGAGGCGTTCAATATGATTGATCACCTTAAACAGCTCTACCAAGAGCAAGCAAGACATGAAAGATATGATGTATCTAAAGCATTGTTTTAGTGTAAGATGGCTGAAGGAACATCCGTTGCTACACATGTGCTTAAAATGATTGGGTACATCAATAGCCCTGAAAGATTGGGGTTTCCTTTGCAGCAAGAATTGGCCATTGATATAGTTCTGCAATCGTTGCCTGAGAGCTATAGTCAATTCGTCATGAATTATAACATGAACAAAATTGATAAGACTTTGCCTGAACTGCTTAACATGTTAAGAACTACTGAGCAGAACTTGAAAAAGTCCAAGCCTAATTTCATTATGATAGTTTAAAAGGGCAAGTCTAAGGCCAAGAATAAAAAGAAAAAGGACAAGACTAATAGAAAGTCCAAGTCAAGTTCCTCTGCACTGAAGCCCAAAGGTGGCATGGCCAAGGAAGGGCAATGCTTCCATTATAAAGAACCAGGACATTGGAAGCGAAATTGCAAGATTTACCTTGGAAGAGCTTAAGAAGTAAAAGGAAAGTGGGACTTCCAACTCAGGTATTTATGTTATAGAGGTTAATTTATCTACTTCTATATCTTGGGTATTAGATACTGGATGTAGTACTCACATTTGTGTAAATGTGCACGATGTTAAAGAAAGTAGATCATTAGCCAAAGGTGAAATGGACCTGCGCGTTGGAAATGGAGCAAGAGTTGCTGCATTAGCTGTAGGGACTTATTATTTATCTTTACCTAGTGGATTAGTTTTAGAATTGGACAATTGTTATTTTGTGCCTACTGTTAGTAGAAATTTGATTTCTGTTTCTTGTTTAAACAAGAAAGGTTTTTCATTTATAATAAAGGACATATGTTGCTCTATTTATTTAAATGAAATATTTTATGGCAGTGCACAATTAATGAATGGTCTTTATGTTTTGGACCTCGAAAATCCAATTTTTAACCTAAACACGAAGAAGGTCAAAACTAATGATTTAAATTCAACCTATCTTTGGCATTGTCGTTTAGGCCATATAAATGAGACACACATCTCCAAACTTTATAAGGATGGATTTTTGGACTCATTTGATTTCAAATCATATGAGGTATGTGAGTCATATTTATTAGGTAAGATGACTAAAGCCCTTTTTACTGGGAAAGGTGAAAGGGCTAGTGATTTATTGGGCCTTATACATAGTGATGTATGTGGACCTTTAAACACACAAGTTAGAGGAAGTTATCAGTACTTCATTACTTTTACTGATGATTTCAGTAGATATGGTTACGTGTTTCTTATGAAACACAAGTTTGAATCTTTTGAAAAGTTCAAGGAGTTCAAAAATGAAGTACAAAACTAACTTGGTAAAAGTATTAAAGCACTTCGATCAGATCGAGGTGGTGAATACTTAGACCGAGAGTTCCTTAATCATCTAAAGGAGTGTGGCATTGTATCACAACTCACTCTACTAGGAACACCTCAATGGAATGGTATTTCTGAAAGGAGGAATCGAACTTTGTTAAACATGGTTCGGTCAATGATGAGTCAGGCTGACTTTCTAAATTTCTTCTGGGGACATGCTCTAGAAACTGCAACTTTCACACTAAACTGTGTTCCGTCAAAATCAGTTCAAAAGACACTATATGAGATATGGACAAGGAAACGTCCTAGTTTGTCTTTTATGAAGATTTGGGGCTACGAAGCTTACGTAAGACGTCAGACTTCTGATAAACTTGGACCTAAATCTGATAAATATTTTTTCGTTGGATATCCTAAGGAAATAAAAGGGTATTATTTCTATAATCCAACCAAGCAAAAAGTGTTTATTGCTCGAACTGGTATTTTTCTAGAGAGAGAATTTATCTGTAAAAGAATCAGTGGGAGAAGAATAGAACTTGAAGAAATTCAATATCAATGAGAAAATATTAAACTTGAGATGGAACCTGAGCCGGTTCCACAAACAGTTGTGGAAGAACCTGCTCATGTAACACAGAACCCACGTAGATCCAGTAGGATACGTCGTGAGCCCGAGAGATATGATTTTCTTGTGACTTATCATAGTGATGTGTTGCTCATAGACCAAGATGAGCCCATAACCTACCAAGAGGCTATAATGGGGCCAGATTATGAGAAATGGCTAGAAGCTATGAAATCAGAGATGGACTCCATGTATTCAAACCAAGTTTGGACTTTGGTTGGTCCACCTGAAGGGGTAAAACCCATTGGGTGCAAATGGATTTTCAAAAAGAAAACTGACATGGATGGTAATGTGTGTACCTTTAAGGGACGATTGGTTGCAAAAGGTTTCAAACAAATCCATGGTATTGACTATGATGAGACTTTTTCTCCAGTTGTCATGCTTAAATCCATCAGGATTCTTCTAGCTATAGCAACTTATTATGATTATGAAATCTGGCAAATGGATATCAAAACTGCTTTCCTTAATGGAAATCTTCTTAAGGATGTGTACATGACACAACCTAAAGGTTTTGTAAATCCTGAAATGCTGGAAAAGTTTGCAAATTGCAACGATCCATTTATGGGTTGAAGCAAGTTTCTCAGAGTTGGAATCTTCGTTTCGATGATGCGATCAAAGAGTTTGGTTTCATCAAAAATGAAGATGAAACCTATGTGTATAAGAAGGTTAGTGGGAGCATAATAGTCTTTCTGGTGTTGTATGTAGATGACATATTACTTATTGGAAATGACATTCCTACACTACAGTTTGTAAAAACTTAGTTAGGAAATTATTTTTCTATGAAAGACTTAGGTGAGGCCTCCTATGTATTAGGTATCAAGATCTATAGAGATAGATCGAGAAAATTGCTTAGCCTAAGTCAGAGTACATACATCGATAAGGTGCTAAAAAGGTTTAGCATGCAAGATTCTAAATGAGGATTCTTACCGATGTCATATGGATAAGTCTTTCAAGAACTCAATGTCCTTCCACAGAGTATGAGAGACAGCGTATGAGTAAGATCCCTTATGCATCTGCGATTGGGTCTATCATGTATGTCATGTTATGTACTCGTCCTGATGTCTCGTATGCTTTAAGCATGATGAGCAGATACCAATCAGATCCTAGTGAAAGTCACTGAACAGCTATCAAGAATATTCTTAAGTACTTAAGAAGAACTAAAGACATGTTTTTTGTTTATGGAGGTGAGGAAGAGCTCATTGTAAATGGTTACACTGATGCTAGCTTTCAAACCGATAAAGATGACTTCAGGTCGCAGTCAGGTTATGTATTTTACCTTAATGGTGGTGCTGTGACCTGGAAGAGTTCAAAGCAAGGGACAGTGGCTGATTCTACAACAGAAGCTGAATACATTGCAGCATCAGATGCCACAAAAGAGGCTATTTGGATTAAGAAGTTCATCAATGAACTTGGAGTTGTTCCTAGCATTGCTAACCCAGTAGAGCTCTATTGTGACAATAATGGAGCCATTGCGCAAGCTAAGGAACCTAGATCTCACCAGAAATCTAAACATATACTCTAACGCTATCATCTCATAAGAGATATTGTTGATAGAAATGATGTCAGGATATGCAGAATACCGACTGACGATAATGTCGCCGATCCACTGACAAAAGCCCTAACGCAGCAAAAGCATGATAGTCATATGAGATCCATAGGTATTAGATACATGGATGATTGGCTTTAGTGCAAGTGGGAGATTGTTAGTGTATATGCCCTAAAACCAATCATATTGGTGATTGTAATTTTGAATCATGTTATTTTAATGGCAATTCCAATTATTATATTTATATATATTGTCTGCATAATATATTCAATTATGATAATAACCTTAGAATAATTGTATTCTTAAATGTCCCTAGTCATATATCATTGTGGATTAGGTTGCTTTGATATGTTAAGACTAGCATGTGTGAAGACTTATATGGGATATTAAGTTTACACATGAGTACAAGTTAGAGAACTTGTATGCTAGACCGGCCCATATTAAGAACACTACATGGATCGTTATATGAGTGTCATGAGTGGTTCTTAATGATCATTATTAATATGGTCCTTTGACCTGAGATCACTAAGGTTCCCTACATGTGAATTTCATATTTTGATACTATTCTATGTCATTAATGGTTGAGTGAATGCAAGGGTAGATATTGGATATGTCACATATCATGTAAAGGGGTTTGTGTGATCAAGATGGGATTTGTCCCTCCTATATAACAGGAGTAACATCTATGGGCCCTTTGATTAAGTAAAGTTGAGAAAATGCATGGTCATGCTCAGATGAAATGACATGGGATATCGATTACATTTGTTTCAGTCAGCTTACTTAGGAATCAAGAAACCTTAAGATTGGGCTATGCGGGAATGACACGGTCCATGTCTCGTGCTGAATCTAGATGTATAGGACAAAAGGATATAGGTGATGATCATGTGTAAAGTTTTAGTCAAATCACCGACTTTCTCATTGCTTGGGTAACAATGATGTGTTACTAGACACCAATCATTGTTTATGATCATTAATATGATTAATGGTCATTGCCAACGTAATGAGAGCATGTAGGGTCGCACACTTGGAGCCTAGTGAATTTGGAATTAATGGACCAAATTGTTTGGGCTTAATATTTAGGAATTCATATTATAATTATAAGGCCCAATAGTAAGCCTATAATTGTACATGGAATAAAGCCCAAATAGGTTAGGTTTTTTCTATGCACCTATTTAAATAGGCTTGTTGGGTAATAATAGGATTACTATCATTATTCACGCTCAAAAAAAAAAGGCATAGAAAAACCTTAGCACCTCTCCTTGACAAAAACCCTTGAAGAGGCATAGCTAGCACTACGAAGTGAAAGGAGATCAATTCTAACCGGTGTGTAGTGGACATTCATCGGTGATTCACGGGTTCGTGTAGATATCATAGAGGTGCAGCCACATTAAACGCTGCACTAGTGATCTGATCTTCTACTTTCTATTCCGGTTTGTGATTTAGAGAACAGATTGGATTGAAAAATGGACAAAAGTAGATCGAATTTGCTGTGTAGCGGACAGAAGATTTTTGGCCGAAAGGTATAAACCCTAATCCCTAATCTATGGCATTCTAAATTCGCATGGATCCTTGGTGGAAATTGTGCAAAATTTTATTCCGTTGTGCATGTATGATGCGCGATTTCCAGTATTTAAGGCATAATAACCTAACTATTGAGTACAGCTTTATCATCTCCCATATCCCACTATTAGGAGGGTAACTTTTCTAAAGGTGGCTTAGGGAACTTCTTGAACATAATTTGTAAGTAATGATCATGGCAGTCAATTTAAGCATGTTGAATGGAGAGTGATTGTTATTGGATTGTTATTGCCTGGTTGTTTTGCACAATCTTAGTCATGCCACTATAAGCTCCTTATTTTAGCATTAGATTATGCTTTACAACTCCTATAGCTTGACTTGCAATGTTGAACTTGCCATGGTGGTTGATAGCTCAGTAACTTTTTGCTATTCAAGCCTATGCCATAAATGCAACTTCTTTTTATTTCAACTTTTAGCCGCTTCCATTCAAATAGAGGTCTCATCAATATAGACAAAGACCTTTTGCCACTTTTAACTAAAATGTGAGAAAAGTTCTCATTTCTTAACTTAGAATAATCACTTTTCAAATTTAAAATAAACGTTATATAATAGTGAAAATGCATTTTATGAAAAAAAAATGAAATTAAGAATAATGAAACTTAAAAAACTAAAATTTACCTAAGCCTTCTCAACTTGGTGATCTATAAATTCCTATATGCCCTTCTTATTCACATGAATATGAGTGTAAGTGTGTAAGAGCACCTCAGGATTAATAGGCTTATGACCCCCATAAGGGCAACCTATAAAGCTTTATGTAATATAAGGCAACAATAAGTTAATATGGTTTACATATGCAATTAAACCCTAAAAATAACCATTGTTAATGTCTCATTAACTTTCTCTTATGCTTAAACATATAAGTTAAACAACTAATGTGATGGCTTTCTCCAGTAATAGATACTCTATTTTTCTTGTTCACTTCTTGCTTTTTCTTAATATTAGTATCTTTAGTCCACTTATTCATAAAAGTAGTAAAAATATGATTAAATATCTATTTGGGCTTCTTTAGTAAGACCTCACTTACTTAGTTTATTATGCCCTTGTAGTTTTCCATGGCTTTATAAGTAAAATATTTCTTAATGATGTACATTAACTCATTTTTCCACTTATATGTAGCTTATAAACAATTCAATATTTCAAGTTAAACGAGTGTTAATTGGCAAATTAAACTAATTACATAGATTAGACAATTAGAATTATGTTCACTTGCTAATCACTAAACTACTAAGCCTTAATACCTTCCAAGCAGCTATTGCATATAGGGCCTATTCCATAAAGCAAGCCTCCATCACCTTTATTATGTCCTTAATAAGATAAACACAATAATTAACTTATAAGCCAAATGCAACCAAATACATCAGTGTAAAATACAAAGTTGTCATTTGTTATGATGCTAACATTAATCATATCATTAAATGTTAAACAATACTTATAAGTTATCTTCTGGATATGCCTAAATCTTACCATCATTTAGGTATTTACCTTAGAAAAAAATGGTCATCCTAGATAAGTGATCTATGTGTTACACCCTTCTAAATTTTAATTTTAATTTAACTTTCAAAATAGTAATTCAATAAATATACTAATAATAACAAAAATTGAGAGAAGGCTTAAGTTAGATATTTAACTATAGAAAATTAAGTTTAAATAAGAAAATAAGCAGAATAGAAGTAATTATAGAGATGTGTGAAGTTAAAATTGAAATAGGGTGTGTAAAGAATATTTAGGAGTGCTAATTCCTAAAATGCCCCTAAAAAGGGCTAGAATTCCTAAAATGTCTCTCACCTTAATTTAAACCCAAAAACTCCCTGTCCTCAACAACTTTTCTCTCCAAACCTACTAACACACCCTCCTTCCATTACACTATATATATCATCATTTTTAATTCAAAAAGTTTTTTAGAAGATAATCATGTGGATAGAAGTTGAAAACTTGTGAATAACTCTTCCATTTTTAAGATATGTCCTTTTTAAATTGGAGATAAATGGGAATCTTACTTAAAATTGACTATTGAAAGAGAAATTAGGGATTTAAAATTTTATTTGCTTTATAATGGTGGGAACTAACTCCATCTTCTTCTTTTTTTAAATCAAATCTCATTCAATTCACTTAGTTAAAGGTAAATAAATAATTTACTTACCTTTATAACTTTTAAATTTTTTAAATTGAATTTGGTGGTATAATCTTAAATATATTTGATGGTTAAGCTAAATTAATATTTATATGACAAAATTGAGTTATATTGAGCTAGAAAGTGCTAAATCTTTGGGTGTGAATTGGTTTTTAAAGTATTAACAAATTACATGTTAATTTAGGTGTTGTATGCTTGGATTTTCTACATCTCAAGCAATTTCTAAAAATATTAGATAGGTAATCAAATCCAGTACTTAAATACTATCTTGTAAATAGGACAAATAAGGTTATAGTCAAGTGCTAGACTCAAGGACTCAAGTATTAAAGGTTTTTAACTTATTTCTTCAAAATATTCGAGTATGGTACTCAAATACTAACTTTGAAATAGCTAGTAATCGTGTCCTATACTCAAGTAACCCATCCTTTGCTCACCCAATCTTTAAGAACTTAAATAAAGTGATATTAATGGCTATTAAAACATGCAAAAGTTAGAATTATTTGAATTAAAAATGAGGTATATATTTTAATCTTTTAATTAATTTTATCACAATTGATTTTAATGGATGCATGATACAATTATGAATGGCTGAAATATAAAATTAGATATTTACATTGAAATAATAATTTGAATTGAATACACCTAATTTGGAATTTTGTGCATGATTACTATATAGGGGAAACAATGTCTAGGAGGACAAGGTTAAGGTGTGAATGATGTAGGGAGACATAAGGCAAAATTACTACCATTGTTTTGTTTAGTTATAGTTAATATTTATGTAATTATAATATTGTGTGATTGCATGCTTAGGAAAAGAATTATGAATGCTTGATGTGTAATTGGCAATAAGTAAATTATTTGCTCACTGACACCATGAGTCTTATTTTTTTTTTTAAAAATGTTTTTAGGTGAACAAAATGAAACTTTATGATACCACCTATAGTTTAATAGCTTTGTAGTGTGCAATTATTAATAGGAAATGGAGTATAAAAGAGTTATTAATTAGGTCTTTTGGGGAGATTTGTAAATATATAATACATGTAAATCAAACTATACTATAAATATTATTTTGATAAATATAAATGCGATAATAATTCATTAATTACCTTGTAAGTTATAAACATATTAATCATCTTATGTAATGATACCAAATGAGGTTAGTAAAGTGATAATAATTGGTAATAGGAACCATATTAGTCACGGCTAGGCAGATTATGACACTATATCAAAGCTTTTTATTAGATAAAGTACTAAATAGGGTCTTAGGTAACTATTTGAGTTAGGTCTTGATGAGTAAGCTAAAAAGCATAGGACTTTTGCATAGGTGACTATTAAGTTATTTGCAAACTAGTTACTAGTGCTTTTACTATAGTTATTAATAGCATAGTACTAAGAGTGATGCTTAAAGTGGTTAAGAATGGTAGAGTCCTTGACATCTTATCACCATAGTCTTAGAGCTTACTGTTGGGATTCGAATCAATATATGCAACGGAAATTTAAAATTTTAATTAAAAACCTTCCTAGGATCCATGCAAAAATCATAAACCAGTATTAGAGTTTTACCTTATTTGTACTCATGTTCTTTCTAAACGAATCTTTGAGAGACCGAGATGAATCAAATACCGGTTGGAAGGTACAACATCTCTACGGTATCCACACGGAGTGAATAACAACTTTTCCCCTCTACGAAGCTGTTAGAATTCATTTCTCTGACTAGGATTGGGTTTGGACATTTTTTAGAATGATTTAGGGTTTGATTGAAGTTAATGAGTGTTTTTTAATGTGCTACCTTTAAGTCCTTTTATGGAACTAAAGCATATGACAATCCTACTCCTACTAGGATAATGTTTCAAAAATCCTAATCACACTAAATAACTATCACCTTATCATTATCCTAGAGAGAATGAGAAAAGATAAGACTTATCTATTAATTATCTAATATTAGATAATAATAATATTATCTCGTAATATAATTATCTAATATTAATTTAGCATATAATTATCTTATATTAGATAATAATAATATTATCTCATAATATAATTATCTAATATCTAATAACATAATTATCTGATATTACTTTAATATCAAATAATATCACATAATATATAATATATATATTATGTGAATAAATATATATTATCTTAATAATATATATGCACGAAAATAAGTCCAATTAATTGAATTTTAGTCTAACCAAAATCTAATTAATTATTGTCTCATTCCTACTCTTTTTGTGTGACCCTGTAGGTTCTCACTACGTTAATAATGACTCATTTTAGGTCATAAATAGTGAGCGGTATCTAGCAATACATTATTGCTACTCAAGTAGTAAGAATGTTTATGATTCGACATCTATCTAATATATGATTAACATTTTGCATCATGATTTCTTTTGTAATAATATCCAAATCGAATAGGAGGCATGAAGTGTGTCATCCTCGTTAATGTTTAATTTATATTTCTTGATACTAAGTAGACTTAAAGCAAATGATCAATATCACCTATTGATCTAATTGAGTATGGCTATGCATTTCTACGTCTCACTCAATCAAGGGTCCAAGGATATTTCTCTTTTATACAAGAGTAACAAAATCTCATTTACATCACTTTTTTCCTTCTGCATGATTTGTGACACACTCAATCAACGTCCTACTCGTCATCTCAATTAAAGGTGATATAGGATGACATCAAAGTGAGTAATTCCTCATGAAGGGAACCGTAGTGACTTCAGGTCAAAGGATTATGTACATTTGTGATCATATGAGAATAACTAATGACACATTTATCCATGCAATATTCTCACAGTGGGTCAGTCTAGTGCATTGTTCACTAACAATGTACTCATGTATTGACTTGATATCACATATTTATGATTCATAATCATCAGTCACTATACATGCTAGTTTAGATATATTATTACTATCCTTTTCGTAATAATACTTAATTAAGGGCATTTTAGGAATAGCAAAGGTATTCCAAAGATAATTATTATATTTAAGTTATAATTTGTTCAAAATAAAACAAAACAAAATATAATAATTATATTACCAAAATGAAACATAATACATTATGTAATATTGCAATCATCTCTATGATTGACTCTTAGGACACATCCAACACTTGCAACCAGCCTTGGTAAAAGTGAATCTGCCTCTGTATGATGACATCATATTAGCTTATAATATTCAATTAATGAAATAATTAAATATCTAACTAATTCAACAACTAATATTCAGTAATGCCTATTGAGGTATTTCATCAAATAGCTAGTGTATGTGATTCTAATTATGCATTTTTATAGATAATATGTAAGGAATGCATTAACAAGAAATGTTTATAAAAAGAAAAACATATTTCAAGTTTTAAAATGTCTAAGAATGTAATAAACTAGGAGTAATGCAAAAAAATAATGTGTATGCAATTCATATGTCTACAAATCAATAATAAGTAGACATTAGAACTTCATATAGTAGCATATTACATTACAAAATAGGATGACAAAAGTTTGAATAGTGTTGAAATTTATGTGCTTATGTGTATTACTTTTATTATCAAAATGCCTATTTTGACTTCACACAATTCAAAGTATATATCTAATTAAAAAAAGTCAATTTATGGTATAAACTATAATAACTCGTTACAAAAAGTAGAGTTTGTAACATAAGATTGCAACATCTTAATTTTTTAGTTACAATACATCATCTAGATATTTCTAATTTAATTTATTAATACAACATACAAAGTATTACAACAAGCTTATTTAGGCTTTCTCTTAGGCACTTAGTGTGCTTTTAATTGGCATTCTCGCAAGAAACTAATACATAATTAGGAATCTATTAATAGAGCTTAATCAGTATGATAAAAAAATCAAATAAATGATAATAATGTTGCTTAAAAAGAAACCCATGTACTCAATTGCTCTTCATGTTAAGTAATCTTATTTGGCCAAAACTTGAATTCGTAATTTACTAAGAATTGGAGATAATAAGTAAGAGGTAGAGGATTTGGCATGTTGTAATGTACCTTTGACCAGAATTAATATATAAAGGCAATAAAAAATAATTAACCAAAATTAAGATAAGTGTAACCTAGCAATAGTAAATAAAAATTTAATAGAAAGCATTGAAAAATCTTATTGAATTTAAAGTGTTGAAGAAAATTAAGCTACAACTATGTAAATTAAGCTAAAAATAACTAGAAAATTTAACAAATTAACACCATATTTAACAAATTAAGCCCTGAAATTAACAAAAAAAAAACTAAAATGTTAGTTATTTAGGTAGCATTTAGTTTGCAAAATCTTTCTTACATTACTGAAAATGTTTTAAGGGGATGTGAGATTTTTATATTTAGTTCAAATTTTAGAAAAATATTCTTAGGAATATGAACGTTTACAAGAATATTTTCAGCCCAATATTTTCTTCAAATATTCTTTTGAGGGAGGTGAGTGTCCTACATTCTAATAATATTAGAATATTTGATTGATGTAAAATAACTATTTTGTCCACCCACCACTCACCTCAATCAACCACCATTCATCATCAGTGACTACTATCTTTCATCCCTAATTTGTGATGTCTATTATCAGCTACTACTCACTACTAGTGACCACCATCTACTATCCATCGTTGCTAGTGATTATTACCAACCATCACATATTATCGATGATCATTATTGGTCACCACCCACCATCGGTTACTGTTATTTGCCATTACCCATCGCCAATTACGTTTGTTCACTACTATTTATCATTAATGACTAATGTTAATTACTACCATTTCTTAATAATCATTGTCAACCATCACCTATTATTGTGATCACTATTGGCTATCACTTATCCCTAATGATCACAACTAGCTACACCTATTTCTAGTGACCACCACCAGCCACCATCCATCATTAATGACCACTATCAGCCATCACTTACCTTTAGTAATTATTGCTTGCCATCATTGCTGCCACCACCTACCATCGATGACCACTATCAATGACCACGTACCACTAATAATCATTTAATTTTTAATGAGAAAATTTTTAGTAATCAAATAATATTTAAAATAATTAAAATATAATGATGTAACATTCCTAGAAATATTTCTAATTGAACCAAATATGAGAATGCCATAAACGTAAGAATTAAATTCTTGAAAATCACATACCCAAGAATATTAAGATTCCTAAGAATGTTTGATTCTACAAACTAAATGTCATCTTAGGAAAATACATTGATTAAAATAGAGAATAGAGTGTAATGAATGCGATAGTAATGACAAATAAGCTTGGTAAATGTAAAATTGATTTTACAACATAATGGAGAGAAGGACGAGAGAAGATGGAAAGGGAAAAATGATGGGCTAACATTAGATTTGGTATAAGTTATAACTTATCCATTACTAAAATATTTCAATTAAAATAATGCTTTCTAATTAGTGATGAAACTAGCCACAATTTATTGCAAATTTGTCACTAATTTCATAGAATTTTTGTTGCCCTCCAAAGAAATTTTAAAATCTTTGTGTGGTTCCTTGTCATAAAATTTGTCAATACGAAAAATTTTTTTTTCTATCATTAAGTCCGTTAATAAATGAACTTAACAAGTTATTGATGGACTTATCAATGATTTTTTTAATTAAAGGAATTTAGCAAATTACTAATGGAATTAACAAAGGATTTGCGTACATACATTGCTAATATTACATACTTTTCCTTTTGTTGAACTGTTAAAATTGACGATTGATTTGTCACTAAATAAATTGAAAAAAAATCATTAGTGAATGGTAAAATTCTTCTAGTGAAAAAAAATAAAAAAAAAATAAAATTTCCATAAAACGGTTAAAAAAGGAAAAAATTAAAAAAAAATAAAAATGGAAATATAAGGCAAAAAGAATTAGGAAATGAAGGGAAAAAAGATGGCAAGTAGTTAGAATTAAAATTTAAGGTGTTGTGTTAAGTTGCAATTAATTATAATTTGCCCATATTTTTGTTTTAAATATTCTATTGATTTATTTGATTTTACAATATCTTCAATTTTCCTTCCTTTTCTCCCTAATCCCATAGATCTATTGATTTATTTGATTTTACAATATCTTCAATTTGCCCATCTAATTTATGTTACGTGTGTAATTTGAAAAATAAAGATAAGATTAGATGATAAGAAGCTTATGTTAGGACATTTCATGAAATGAATTTGAGTAAAACTCTTACCTAAACATTTACAAGTTTGAAAGTGAATATTCTTTTAACTGAAGTTACTATGCTAGTTAATTTTTAAGTTTGTCGAGATCATTGTTCATGACATATTATGATTTTTAAGAGTGTTGATTGTTTTTTTTCCTTTGATTTTTTATGATATTGAAGTTAATGAAAAGTAAATTTTTGTTTTTTTGTTTTGAATGCAATTATGTTTGCATGATTAAGTGCAAAAGTAGGACTTTGATGTGCAAAATATTTTTAAACTTATTTTCTCATATACTTTAGCTTTTAGGATGTACATATGCTTAATTTAATTAAATTTTACTTATTTTATGATTAAGTCATTAATCTGGAATGAAATTGAATTATTTTATTAATGCTAGGATTTTGACATCATGTTAGTTTTTTTTTTGTCATAATTCAAGTTTCAAAGGTCAAAGGTATATATTTAGAACACTAAGAAGTTATACAAATGTTGTGTGAAGGAATGACATAATTTAGACATTTAAAGGTTTAAATTTATTTAGGAATTTGATGCATTGTTGTTGTCTTACATAATCTAATTTTGATTTTTGGATCATATTTGGAGATCTAGATGTTAAAATTGTGCAAACCTAAAATTGCATGTTAGTTAAGGTTCGGTCTAATAATTTTCATAATCGAGGATTAGTGAAATGATATAGTTTAGAAGGTGAAAAAAAAGGCTAGAATCTGAGTTATGAAATTTTACTATACTCAATATTTTGAGTGATAAGTAAGGCTCTAAGCTTTCAAATTTAGCAATTCTCGAATCATTATAACCTTAAAATTCAGCCTTAACTAACAAAAAGGTAAAAAACCTAGCATATTTAGATATTAAGATTTTTTTGCCAAAGCCAATAACTTACTATTAAGTATTTCTCCTTTTTTTTTCTTTTACTTGTGGAAACCATGTGTGGTTAATTTCTCCCTTTTTCACTTCAATATTTTTATATTTTAATTCATGTAAATAATAAGACTTAATCTTTATGAATATATTCTAAATTTAATTTGATAATCTATTGTTTGTTTGCTTTTCATTGTATATGACTATTTAGATAACTTGCTAAATACAATTAATTTATTGATTATCTATTGTAGTTTAACACTATTTGATTAATCACGATTAATTTACAATTATGAATTGTTATGATTGATTTTTATTAGTGTTAATTAGGTTTTAATAATTTGACATTTAGATGAATCATTAGTTACTTAAAGGAAACAAAGGATAAATCAATGATCTATGATTATGGTTATTGATTTAGTCTTAATTAGATTCTAGTGCTTAGTGTTATTACTAAATAGATTTAAGGGTTATTATAGGAATTCTAGATAATTTTAAATTAAACTTAGTAATAAGGAATTAATTTGGCTGATTGTCAAATTAATTAACTTTTAGAATAGTTTTATAATTGTTGCAAAAATTCAAGACAATTTTTGGCTAGGTAATCAATTTTAGGATATACATTAGTTATCAAGGATTAACTAAAGAATTAACGTATAAAATCACCTTGGAATGGAACCTTCTTATTATAATAGTTTCCTTTTTGTTATTTATTCTTTAGCTTTATTTTTATAAATTTCAATTTAAATCCCCTTTATTTATGATTTTGTTTTGCCTAAATTAATTATCTAATCCCTTAGGTTCAACATGATTTATTGGTACTACATTAGGAACAATTTTATTAGTTTTGGTATGGATAATAAGCATCATACATCCATTTTGATTTTTCCATAAATATCATGTTTCCATTTTGGTATAGTAAGAATCCTTAAATTGATTATGTTTTCCCTTCTTTCTCTTTTTGCTTATGATAATGTTGTTCCTTATTTTCATATACTAAGTTTTCATGTGGTATTTTTTTATATAATGTTTATTTATGTGGCTTTGGTGCATGATATTTATTCTTCTTTTCTAGTAGTCTCTTTCAATGATATGATATATCGGTAAATTTAATTAATGATGGATTCTTCTTATATCCAATGCATAATATGGATTGTAATTAGACTATTTCTTAATTCCTTTCATAGTCATTGGGTAAGAAGTGGACAAGCCATAAAAGCAAGGTTCTTTTCTTCTGTTAGTTCTAAACCACCCTAATTATAAGTATACTGTTATAATTTTGATAATAAAAATTGAAATTACAATATGAAATGAAAGCTTTACAATAGGTGTTATCCAAATAGATAGTGTTAATTGCTTGCCTCGATGAGTTGAAGATAACTCTTATTTATATGCTGGTGTTTACATGCTTAGACGTGTGATTATAGATCACAACATGGTAAACTCAAGGTATGATATTTTTAGTGTGATCACCTATCATTGTTAAGTGGACATAAGTTCAAGTAATTATTGCCCTCGAGGACATGCTTTTCATGATGCATTTTGGAGCCTTCTAATAAAGTTGAGTAGACTTATGTTGAGGAATACTGTTCGATCAATTTCTTTGGATTTGGTTATTTGGTTTAGTCACAAAACTATAAAGATTAAAATTTTAATAAGCCTAGTGCATAGTAGGTTTTAATTATTAGGCATAAGGTATCTACTTGATTGTAATGCATTTAGTTGAATATTCATTATCACCTACCCCTACCTCTAAATATAACTATTCATAGTTCAAGGCATCAAGTGCTTTTTTATTCGTTTTTATATGTCACAACTCCTAAGTGAATTTACACTATTCCCTTATTTTTCTCACACATTAGATCATGTTTTCCCTTCAAAAGAGTGTTGGGTTGTCATTTTTGAAAGATTTTTATCCTTGTTTTCAATGTTTTCTCTATTTTCTCTATTCCTCAAGATCTTATTAGAGAATTTGTTGGTTGTCATGTCTTTTTCATGACTTGATTGCCTTTATTTTATTAGAGTGCCTTGCTCCTTGTTTGATGTTTTTTTGGTAAGTTTACATGCTTGATTCATTTTTGTGACATGCATATCTCTTATATGATAGAGTATTTAGTGTGCAAGAAAGGTTTAATCTTCGTTATTAGTTGATCATGTTTCGATGTTACTATTTTGTCAAGACCCAACATATTGTAATCGTGACCGGCGTAAAGATAGCCAATCAGCATTCCACACTGATAAGATATCCTTACTAGCCTCCAAAGACGACACAATATCGCATATACTTATAAAAATAATATTAGGGCGCGCCGAAAGAAAGTAGGTGATAAAGAGTTAAAATACCCAATAATATACATATAATTGTACAAAAATATTTACAGAGATAAGTCTATCATAACTTTACATGCAAAAACCCTAGTCATTTGACTTGCTAACCCTATTTGCAACTCTAAACCATACGTTCCAAAGGGTGTTGTGGCATGTCCTCTGTAAGTGTCACTGCGCGTCCACGGATCCATGGTTATTATCTGAAAAGACAATTTAAAGAAAATACAGAATGAGTATAAACATACTCAGTGAGTAATAACCTATTATTGCCCCTTTTTGATTTTCCCATTTAAGGTTGCTTTTCTAAGTAAAAGCCCAAATTTAGATATTACGTTATTTGAGGAATGACATTAGTTAGTATGCAATGTCACCTTATATCTTCGGTCCAACCTTATCCCCCGCCACCCTAGGCCCGAGGCCACCAACCTTTTCCCTCCACTACTTACCCCTCCTCTCCTTATCTGCGAAGGATGTTTTCTCCCTCCCACATTTTTGTAAATAGAATGAACAATTGTGGGACGCTACATGCATCAACCACAATTTTTCCTCGAGGAATGTGTCAAAATACCAACAATGCCATAAGTGTTTTATGCTTCATTTATCCTTTTATGCTCATTCTCATATCAAACCCCAAAGGATATTCATGTATACGAATTAAATCATTGATATGTCATACACAAAATATGTTGTATATAGACCTTATCTAGGCAGCATAAGGGTGGGAATTATTTGAGACCAAATTGTTCACTTGGCAAAGAACACGGGGGTGAACATGGGCCGTGTTCTACCCCGTGTTCAGAACATGGGGTACAACATGGGCTGTGTTCTACCCCATGTACATTACTGAATCAGCTTTCGACAAAGAACACAGGGTACAACATGGGCCGTGTTCTACCCCGTGTACATTACTGATCTTCCAAAAACACTTCGACAAAGAACACGGGGTACAACATGGGCCGTGTTCTACCCCATGTACATTACTGATCAGCTTCCAGCAAAGAACACGGGGTACAACATGGGCCGTGTTCTATCCCATGTACATTGCTGATCATCCAAAAACACAATTTACATGGCTAAACCTCCTTCTCCCCTTGACTTCTCAAAAGGGGAGTTTCATACACACTTTCATAACTTAAAATTTCATCTTCCTTAGGCTTCATAACTCATAAGAATCATCCTAATTTCATCAATTTAGCCAAATTCCAAACAAATCATGCCAACCCACACATGCACCATTATGCCTCTAAAGTCCTAGTGTATACATCATGGTTTCTTGTTGCTTTTACACCAAACCAAAGTCATAGATCAACATAACAACATCTAAAACACCATTAGACATGTTCAAATCAACCAAAACTAATCATCTCAACAACTAACACAAATCATGTCCTAAAAATCATACTCCTCATGACCATCCAGCATTAGGAATTCATAAAGTGTATAACAAGCTATTACTCACCTTAGATCCTTATTTGTTTCTTCCTCCTTTCAAATTTGACTTCTAAGGAAGAGGGAGATGAATTCAAGAGGATAAAAAAAATCAGATTTTAGAGTCAAGAGGAAGAAGAATTTCACAAGAGTATTAGGGGTATCAAAATCTACCTATTTAGCTTGCCAATTTCCCTTGAATTCACTTTGTTTAGCTTCCCTTGTTACTTCTCTATGGGGTCACATTTTTTTTGCTGGAGAGGAGTAGCAAATGTGCTGCAGCCAAACCTCTAATGCTTATATAAAAATGCTTAAAGGATTTCTAAAAAAAATCTCACAAATTCAATCATTTTCAACATTAATTTGCCTTGGATTTTGGGGACACTTGGTGGGCTGCATAGCACGTCCAAGTGGCTGAGATTCAGGCCAGCACATCATGCTTTATCCAATAAAAATGAGACACAAATTAAAAGTTTTCAAATATTACACTTTTGCCCCAAATTTTGTTATTTTCTTTCATTTTGGTCCTTGGCTTCCCTTGGAAGTTTGGGCTGGTGTTGGATCACGAAATTGGGCCTTATTTTTTTCACATTTGGGTCTGAAAATAACATGGGCCAACCCAACTTGCACAACAAAAAATAAAAAGGCCAAAAAGAGAAAAGGGTTTATTACGATTTGGCCCCGACTTAATTTCTTTACATTTTCACCCTTAGGCTTTCAAACATCTTAAAAAATTTTTTTTTTACTTCCTATAACCATTTTTGAGCTTTGAAAATTATTTTTGATCATCCATTGATTTTTGAATTAATTTACTATAGTTTTGACTCATTTTCTCACTTTTTCACTTTACCAGGTACAGAAATTCAATGAATTTCTAAATGAAACTTTCTAAAATCTATTCTTAGGTTTCTAAGAAATTTTCACTCTTTACAATCTCAATAAAATTTCTTCTCTCTTTTTTTTATTATATATATATATTACTGTTGTACTAATTTAGGGTCGTTACATATTTTGAACCTAATGTTGTGGGTGTTTGGCAGTCATTATTCTTGTAATATCCTATAGGAGTCTTCTCTAAAAAATAGCTTAAGTGAATTAGAAATTTCAAATAGGTATTGTATTAAAAGAAACCCAAATAAGAAAATCTACTAAGAAAATCAGGTGAAATTTGGAAGAATCGTATAAATAATTTTAGTGTGAGTCTTAGTGGAATTTTTATGAGAATTATATTAAGCATTAAAATAGATTAAAATCTATTTAAAAACTCAATAATAGGTTTAAAAGAATTCATATAGGAATTTGCTAAAATTTCAAAACCTCTGGCTAAACTAAAAAGTGAAAAATTAAGTTGAAAACTTAACAAACTAATTTGAAAACTCTTAGCTTGAATTAAATTAATTAATTTAGGCCTAAAATATAAATATATATGGAAGATTAGAAATAAAGGTCTAAAAATATCTAAAAGTTTAGAAGCAAAAATGCAAGAAAATAGAAAATTTAGGGTTAAAATGTAATAAACCTTTTTTATATTTTAAGTAGTTAATTTTTATTATTGTTAGGCTAGTTTGGGCTAATTTTTGGAGGCCCAAATATGATTTCTAATGCCTAAAAACATCGGCCTAAGCTTCTAAAAGAAGCTAAGGACATTAGTAGAAAAAAAGGAAAAGTTAGAGGTATTCTTGCCAAAAATTTCTCAAGAGATTTCTAGAAATATTTTATTCATAAAAAATATGATAAAAAATCCCAAATTTTTAGTTAAAAAATGGTGCACCATGTGCTCTTAAAAATTGTCACATTTATTTTATTTAAAACAAAAAGATTAAGCAGTTTTCTAAATAGTGATTGGATACCTTTTTGACTTGAATTCCTTTAAAACATTTTACCCATTTTTCCTATATTTTCCCTCCATTCCAACCGTGTTCTCCTCCTCCTTTTTCTAGAGTTATTCATTTAATTTTCTTGCACAAAATAATTTTCTAAGAGCTTTCCCTACAAAAACCTTGAAAGTAAATATGTTTTCTTATTTTTCTTCTTCATGTTTTTATGGGAAATTCTTCTTTAAATTCTCTAAAATGGTGATTATTATTCTACCTAGAGTTAAGCTTCCCCTAGTAAGTATCAAGCATATTAGAAGGTTTAATAATTCAAGGTGATGGCAATTACTCTTTTTCTTTAGAATTTTCCTATTGAAGATGATGAATATAGTGATTTATGATGATATTATTGTAATTTTTATGTGTGGCCATGTGTGAAGACATGGTTTCAATTTTATACTCTTTTGAATGTTATTTGATGATATTAGGATGTTGTTAGGTTAGTATTTTAGTATCAAGATTGGCAGGAGAAAATTTAGTAAGTTTTGATGACAATGGAAGCAAATTAATTAAGAGTAGATAATGCTTTGTTTTCTGTTACTCTTTGGATATAAGGATTAAAAATTGTTAAAATTTTAATTTTTAGTATTTTAATGTTACAAATGATGTTAGGATCTGTGAGGAAAAATTTGATAATTTTTAGAAAATTTTAGTAATATGAAAAGTGACTATTCATAGGCCTAGGGGGAATGGAGCTAGAAACGAGATGTTGGCAATTTTGCTACTATTTTTAGGGTATTTAGATAACCAAATGATTGATAAAATTATGATATTTGGTGTCCTTATCCTTTCATATGTTAGGAAACTTACAGCCAAATTTGGTAGCATTTAAAGGTCATTTGGTTATCCACTAAAATTTTCTATTTTAAGTGCTCCAATGTAATCCTAATTCTAGACCCTCATAGAAATAAAATTATTTCACCACCCAAGCCATGAAATTTTTGAGGTAATTAATGTTTTACATTTGTTAACATGTTATGGATGTCATATCAAAATTTAGTGATTTGTGGAAGTGGTTTTAATATTAAAAATTCCTTTTTATTACATGACACTTCATGTTAACCCTATTTTGAAAGTATACTTTCACCTTTGTGTGAATAGTATCAAAGAACAATAATTATGTAAGATAATTGATCTCTAATAATTTATAATGGGTTAATAAGATGTCATGATTCTTAGAAAAAATTTTAGTGGAAGTTTGAATGAGTTTAAGTGGTAAAGAAAAGGTTTACCCATGATTACCCCTTTATAGCCTAATAAGGCTTTTGGATTAATGAAATATGTTTTGAATTGAAATCATACACTTGTTATTTAAATTGCTTTAGTCTTGAGACATTCATATTCCATATTTGTTATTAGAATATTTAATAAAATACTTATCACTAAGTTGGTATTTTGACCATACCTATGATATGAGATAATGAATCATGGTTAATACTTAAAGTGTCCTAACATTGTTAATGCTTACGGTGTCCCATCAAGATTGATGTGTATAATAGCTTGATACTTATTTATGAGTATAGGAAAAATATGCATTTGTCATGTGACTTATTCTTAGGTTGAAAAAGTATAAGGCAAAACTGAAGTTATAAAAGGGATGAGAGGTATAAGGCAGGACCAAAGTTACAAGTGGAAAACTTGAGTACAAATTATGACCATCTAGCTTAATAATTTAAATAAATAACCTCTCTATATATTATCCTTATTATAATGTGTGTCGATATAAATTGGTTTTCTTTTAAATCTATGTGTTTTAATACTAATATAATTATAGGTATTTTTCCTATTATATTATAATAAGTAAAAGTAGTAAAAAACTTATAAAGTGTCAAGGCTTGTGAAGGTATTTTATTAGTAAATCCACACCAATTAAATATTTTTATGCCCATGATACTTGAAAATCAAGTTTTGACAAAGTTGGCATCAGAGTAAGGTTCTAGCCTAATTCTATAGGAAAAATTAAGTGGTTTAGTTGATTAATGGAGAAAGAGGAAAGAGGAATGAAGAACATATGTCAATTGCCTTAGGATCCATCAAGTTTGGTAGGTAAATTTCTTATTCTTATTAGTAGTTAGTGTTGATTTGTTAGGTATTGTTTTGTAGATTAATGGTTAGAAAATGGCAAACTCATGTTAAAGTGCTTTTAGGAAACACTTGAGCGCATCCTAATGCATCTGAACCCCGAGCTATTGTAGTTTCACTCTAAATTCATAAGAGGATGGAACATGAACAATTAGAAGCTTTAGCATGGGTGCCATGCTATAACAAACTTTAGAAGGAATTTTAGCACAAAACTAAGATCCACCTGCTGTAACTCATGAGTAATAAGCATTAAAGCAACCGTTCCTCCTTTCCATCTTCAAGAACCACTTTAGATTGTTCATAAGTTTTAGAAATTAAACCCACCTAAGTATGATAGTAAGAACTCGACAATAGATCTTTATCAATTTATGGATACGATAGAAAGGACTTGTAAGTTGCTATGATGTAGTGAGAATATGTTAATAAAGGTAGTGGGCTACTAATTGAAAGATATAGCTTAGTTTTGATATGTACACAATATTGAGCTTATGATTGTCATGAATGAAACAATACTTGGAAACAATTTCACAATACTTGTGCATGATTAATATAAAAGAAAATTAATCTAATCATAAGCTAGAAAACCTTATAACTTTGTAAGGAAATTTGCAGGAAGAACTCAAATGATTGTTTTAATTTATTTATAATCTTTAGGAACAATTTAAATGAAACTAATTGATATTTAAAATATTAAAATTGATGCTTTTGAACAAAATATCATATTTGCATACAATATAAAAATAGATCACTCGTTTGTAAATTTTGCTTCCTAAATTTCAATATTGCACAAAATACCCAAATGATACTTTTGAAATAAAGAATAACAAGTAGAATAATATGATATGTATATGTTCCATTATAAAACATCTAATTTATTCTTGGAATAAAATTATAAGTTATGAAAAGTAGAAATTTAAGTAAACATTAGATAAAATACCTTTAATCAAATATTAACAAATAGTGGCAATAAAATATCTTCTTTCCTCTTTGATCTTCTGCTTGTGATTTTTCTTTTATCTTTTATAATATTTTTTTTATTTCTCTTTTATCTATATTTCTTTCTTTTCTTTGAATTATTCTTTATGTCCCTTCTATAATTGGGGAGAGATAAACAACCTTTCTTAGAGATTAATTTTTTTTTATAAATTCAAAATCTCAAAATCATTAATTATCATAAAATTAAAATAAAATTGATCCCAAATGATATCTTATTTCTATTTAAAGAGGGATGTAAATCCTCTTTCTAATACTAATTCACAAATAAATTATAAATCAAATATATTTTTATTAAATGAGATGGGATGGGAATCCTATTCTGGATATTAATTATTTTATTAAATGAAATGTTGTTAAAATTAAAATTTGCTTGATCACATTTTATTCCCATTTAGGGAGGGATGAAAATCTTCTCCCTAATATTGATCAAATTAGGCTCTATTTAATTTAGAAGAGATAAAAATACTTTCTTTAATATTATCTACTTAAAAAAATAATAAATAAAATATCTCATGAAATTCTATTATTAATTAATTAAAGAGATGATAAAATTAAAATATTTATGTTTTAAATTATTATTATTTTATTTATTTATTTACAATCAAGGTAATAGCCTAATATAATAATTAAAAATTACTAAAAATGTAAAACATATATTTTTGAAAATTTCAATAATTTTTTTTATTTTTAAAAGATCTTTTTAATGTAACCTAAACAAAATAAAATATTTACAATTGCCCCTCTTTACTTTTTTCTTAGGAGAGAAAAATTAAAAATTAAAATTTTTGTTTTTCTCGAATAGAAGTAAGTAAAGAAGGAATATGATATTTTGTTTGTTTATAAGAAATCGAAATATGAGCAAATGCAATTGTAAAAATGTATTATAAAATGAAAAGTGTTTTTTTAGTAAGATTTTAAAATTAACTATGAACTTGAATTTCATAAGGGAAGCAAAAGATCATAATGACTATTGATTGTTCAATCTAACCAAAGTAAATTGAATAAAATGATCTGATTTAATACAAGTTTAACTAATCTTAATTAATTGTAATTTAATAGCATCAAATTAAATAAGTAAAAACAATTGACTTACTTAACATAGGCTCAAACTAGCTTAATTGGTTCGATTTAATAACAAAAAAGTAAATAGGTAAAAATAAATAACCTACCTTGATATAAGCTTAATCCAATTTGATTAGATTCAATTTAATGATAAAAAAAGTAAATAAATGAAAATAAATGACCATGTTTGACATAAGTCTGATTCAACTTGATTGGATTCAAGTTAACAGCTAAAAAATAAATAAAAGAAAATAAATGACTTGACTTGATATAAGTTTGGCCCGATTTGATTGAGTTTAATTTAATGACAGTAAAAATAAATAAATGAAAATAAATGACCTAACTTAATGCAAGCTTGACTTACTTGATTGGTTTTAATTTAATGGTAGAAAAAAAAAGAAAATAAATGACCTAAGTTGACACAAATTTGACATAATTTGATTGTATTTAATTTAACAGTAGGAAAAGTAAATAAATAATTTAGCTTGACATAAATTTGACTTAACTTAATTGGATTCAATTTTAATGGCTAAATGAAAAAAATGAATGGTTTGCATTTTTTTTATTTTGAAAATTTTTTAAGCGTAAAAATAATTACTTATCCTAAGAAATGGATATTCAATAAAACTTGACAAGATCAATAGGAGGATTCATCTTAGCTTTACAACTTTGAATCAATATGTATCATTAATCTCTTATAACTTAAAATAAATGTCAAATGCTCCACTTTTTAGGTAATATTCAATTGAATAGTGACTTTCAAAATATTAAAGAATTTAACTTCAAAGTTAGTGTGTAGAACGCTTTAAATCTACCAAAGATTAAAATTCTAAAACAAAAATATTTTTTTAAAAAAATGCCCTAGTTTAGGATTTTGTAGAAATATAAAAAAAATTAAAAGTTACCTCTAATTTAGGAATTTAGAAATATTTTAAAATAAAAATCAAACCCTAATTTAGGGATTTTTAAATATATTCAAAATGCTTATAAGTTATGATAATTTAGAAACTTTAGGAAAGATTAAAAAAAATACAAAACATCCTCTAGTGAAGAACCTCTTAGGTATCCTTATTAGGAATTTAGAATATGTTATATATATAATTTTTCAAGTTAGGTTTGTCCCTATTTCAATTTTTTTTGCCCAAATTTTCATATGTTTACTTTTAAAATAGAGTATCAAAGAAGGCTTTAAAAGCTTATAACATAGCCTTGGTGCCTAGTTTGTTTAGATAGAAAAGGAAAAAGGCTTAAAATTCATAATCCCTTTTTACTCATATTTCTTAACCTTCTAACTCTAACTTCAAGAGATTGTGTGATAATATTCATTTGCCAAGAATGGATTTAAGGGTTGTAATGTGGTGTCAATGTGGCTTATGAAAAAAAAAAAAGAACATTAAGGCCTAAAATTTGATAATAGGTTCTGATAAGTATTTTAGTTGAAGTGCTCTTGGTCATTTGATATTTGGTTACTTATATTTTCTAGAGTGTGATCCTTTGATCTGAGATGATAATTACTTTGAACATATGCCTTTATCTTGCTATTTTTAAAGCCTTTCTTTCTTTCTTTTTTTAAACATATGGTTTTTTTAATACCTAACTTTCTCTCTCTCTCTCTTTTTTGCTTTCCTTTTTAACTTTTTTCTTTCATTATCATTATATCTCTTATTCCTTTTTTTAACTAAGAAATTTAGCAAATTCTCAACTTTACTAGGGTTTTTTCTAATAAAATTGGTTATGGAAAAAAATTAGGCTCAAAAGGCCTAGGAAATGATAAAAGTGTTTAAATTGATAAAGAAAAAAATGGCCCATATATTAGTGATTAAATATTTTTCACACAATCTCATGAAAAACTACTTAATTATTATGAGTTCAAGGTTTAACAAAAAGAAAACATTCCTTTAAGCTTAAAAAGGGTGACAAGTGATAATTTTCCTTAATTTTTAAGTAAAGAAAAAGAATATCTCTTATCGTTTCACTTAACTTGATTAAAAGCATTTAATTTTTATAGGTTCTTACAAATTGTCATCATTTTTAAAACTTATCTTTATCTTTATTATTCCAAATTTTCAAATGAAATTTAAATTTAAAATAATTTTTTACCTTTTTACTTGAAAGATAGTTCAAAATTTTAAAATGAAACCATTGATAAGATATGTTGTAAAAATCAATTTTATTGACATATGACTAAATAGGAAAAAATTATAAGATTTTGACTTGAAAATGAATAAAACTAATTCAAAAGGAGAGATGTAAAAAATTTAAATGCTACTTAAAAGGAAAACACTTATGAATGGATCAAATTTATTTATAATGGAAGTTTGATTGCATTGATTTCTTTGGATGAGCAATTGAAAAAAAAACTTTGAAAAAAGAATGGGAAGAAAGCTTTAAAAACATAATAAGATGAAACAAATCTTAAGCCACCTTTATGAGAATGTAAGTTTAAAAAAATTTTAAGGAAAAAAAATCATATAGAAAACTAGTGGTGATTTAAGACAAAATATCGTTAATGTAAAAAGAAGAATTTTTTTATTAAAAATGGTTTTTTTTTCAAAAAGTATGGTGATGTACAATGAATCACAAAAGTTAAATTTAAGTGACTATAAGTATTTTTTCTTTTTCTTTTTTTTAAAGTTGTGATAATCTTGACATATATTGAAAAAAAATTAATAAGTATTTGCTCTCATGTCATATGTTAGATTGAAATTAAAATGAATATTTCCCCTATGACTTAAAATTATAATGCTCTGAGGTTATAGGTTACTATCTCTCATTGTTTATTTCTCTCCTTAAAGGATTTGTCTCTACTTCACTATTAGTGCATTAGTTTTCAAGATGGTACTATGTTCTATGGTAAAACAAATTGCTTCCTATATTAAAGATATAAAGATCCTACTTCATAGTTATTAATGCATGAGGGAATAAACACCCCTTCATGCACCCACATTTATGGACTAAGGTATAGTTTAATCTAAAATCTTCATGAAAATCCATTGGGGATATCCTTCCTCGACTCCTTATGACGTGACTTTACTAACTTTTCATTACACACAAACATAGGTATAGAGCCTAAAATTGTGTGAAATAAAGTGAAATAGTTCTTAACAAATGCAACATACAAATAAGATGAATAGAAATATATATAATTCACAAACAAACAAATGGACATATGTATATACAACATGATAATACAACTATAGAGATTAGTAAAATATAATAGGACATAATGTATTACATAATTATTTTCATTAAGCTTGTCTATCTAACTATCCTTAGTGGAGTCGCTAAACTATCATAATGTGCTTGGAGAACAGCACGACAAGGATGATGACTATTTTATTTAATTAAAAATATAAAATAAGAGTCACCATTAAATCTTTAAAGAAAAATTAGAAATAAAAAATATTGATAAAGCATAGTTTTATTACTAGAAAAAATGATTTGAGAGTTTAATTATATATAAGGAAGGTGTCTGACACCTCACAACATCTATGCGAGGATTAGTTACTATGAAATTAATTATTTAACATATAAGGGCTGAAATAATTTAATAATCCTTTAAAGATAATGATAATGACATTAATTATTTTAAATATCTTAGTGATATTTACTTGCTATTTTATTATAACTAAATAGAAAAATAGGCTTACTAAATGGCCAATGCCATTATTGTAAAGATATGGGAGAATGATCTAAAGAAATTATAAAAATATGAAAAAAGAACTTAAAAATTTAAATTTAAAAAATAAAACATTTACAAAAAATGGACTTAAAATACAAGTGTAGGGCTTATTGCCTTTAAAAGATGGATCAAAGTTCATGTAGTATGCAAAAGTATTTTTTTATATTTATTTTAAAAAAGAATTAAATAAAAATGATTTTGCTTCAGAAAATAGTCTTATATTAAATTTATGTGTAAATGAATTTAAAATATAATAAAAAAATTTATATATATATACATATATATATATATTCACATTTCATATTTTTTCATTTTTGTTACATAAAAATAAAAGAAAATAAATAATTTAATAATAAAAATTTATCTAAAGTTCTCTCATGATTCAAATTGTATTAATATAAATTTATAAGCATAATAAATTTATTTGATAAATATCATAAATTCAATTAAAAAATATATGCAACCTAAATTCATCTTATGGTTCATCCTAAAAGAACTAAGAATTGTAGTCTTCTAGGTGTGCTACTTTTTAGCATGGAGAAAATAGGCATGACTGCTATATAAAGTTGAACACCTTATCATCTCATCATCGACCAAGGAGTCTTAAACCTTCTAATGAGACAAATATATCTTAATGTAATGTAATAATAAAAAATGAGAAAGATATAAATTCAAGCCAAATATCCAAAGAGTTTCTATGCACTCCCAATTTGGTATTACTTAATCAAGATTAACATTAAATTTCATAACAAGGGATAAGATAACATGATAAAAAAATAAGTAATTAATTAAATAATATGTATATCCAAAGATGAAAAAACTTAGATATACTTATATTGAATCAAAATTATCATAATCAATCTTTTGTAAAAAGCCATCAATTAAAGAAGATAATTCATAATACTTGTCTATGAAAATTAATCTAATCATAAGCTAGAAAACCTTATAACTCCATAAGGCAATTTCCAAAAAGAACTCAAAAGATTCCTTTAATTTATTTATATATTATTACTACATTATGGAAATTGACTATACTTTTTAGGAACAATTTTGATGAAATTAATTGATATTCAAAATATTGAAATTGATAGTTTTGAACAAAAGATCATATCCAAATATAGTAAAAAATAAATCATTTATTTTATAAATTTTGCTTCTAAATTTCAATACTACATGGAATATCCAAGTGACACTTTGGAATTGAAAATTAATAAGTAGAAAAATTTGATACGTTTGTGTTCTATTGTAAAACACCTTTTTTATGCTTAGAATAAAATTACGAATCATGAAAAGTAAAAATTAAAGCAAACATTAGACTAAATACATTTAATCAAATATTAACAAATGGTGGCAATAAAATTTTTTTTCCTCCCTAATCCTCTTCTTATGATCTTTCCCCTCTTTTCTTTATGATTTTAGGTTTCTCTTTTCTCCTTTTTCTATATGATTTTTTTCTTTTTTTTTGAGTTATTTTTTATGTTTCTTTTATAATCGGGGAAGGATAAAGATCTTATTCTTGATATTGATTATTTTTATAAATTTAAAATTGTTGATTGTCATAAAATTAAAATAAGATTGATATAATGATATCTTATTCCTATTTTAGAAGGGATATGAATCATTATTTTGACAATAATTCCTAAATAAATCATAAATCAAATATATGTTAACTTAATAGGAAGGGCTCAAAATCTTATTTTGAATATTAATTATTTTTATTGAATTAAATATTGTCAAAATTAAAATTATCTTAATCATAAATCACTTCTTATTACTATTTAGGGAGTAATGTAAATCTTCTCCATAGTATTAATCAAATTATGCCCTATTTAATTAATGAAAGATGAAAATCCTCCCCTTAATATTAGCTACTTAAAAGTAATAATAAAATAAATATCTCATGAACTTATATTATTACTTAATTAAACGAATGATAAAATTAAAAAAATCTTAGGTTTTCAATTTTTATTATTATTTTTGTTATTTTTATATAATCAAGAAATAGTCTAATATAATAACTAAAAGAAATGCTAAAATGTAAAATAGATGCTTGTAGAAATTTCAATAAGTTTTATTTTTATATTTTTTAAGACATCTTTTTAATGTAACTTAGACAAAATACAATGTTTATAGAAAGATGCTAACATGTTATCCTTAAAGAACTAGCTATTCATTCAAGATGAAGGGTTACAGGCATGTGAGATTACTCAGGTGAAGGCACAAAAAGAACTTGAAGGATTTGATATTATGAATTTTGATATATTTTTTAAAGGCTTTGTTGAGGCCAAGGTATAAGTCTAAAATCTTTATCTAGATGCTCCCATTAATTTGTCCAACTTATCTAAGAATGTGAAGATCTTTCTAGAAAATGAAGGCGATGAAGGAGATAAAGACATTCCAAATGGTTGGAAATGTTGTGTTTGATGCTAAGTTATTTACTCTTTAGTTCTTTTACTTTTTTGAACAATGTTTTATGTAAGGACATTTCTATGTCTATTATTTAGATGTTGTTTAATTTATTGTTAAAATCTTTTTATTCAATAAATTCCTTGTCTCTTTCTTTTGTATTATGGCTTCCAATAGGCCATTTATTTCCTTTATTCCTAATGGGGAACTTCTTAACATCTAAGTGGATTGATTTGATGGATGAGAATACATTCAGATTTTAGTAACTAAAGGGTTAGTTTGATTGTTAGGGAGATTTTACCTTAGGCTTTTAAATGCTGAAGGCATATAACATATTTGGGCTTATAAATGTTGAGAAACTTTAGTGCATTTAAGCTTGTTTAATCAAGGGATCAATTTAGTTATTAAGGGCATTTTGCCTTAGGCTTTTACTTACCTTGGGCTTATAGCTCGTTCAAGTTTCTTAATGCTAAAGGCATATAGTGCATTTAGGCTTTTGTCTAGATGGGTATATTCATAACATCTGAAGAGATATTGCACTTTTTCTTTTATTGCTTTCTCTTTTTAAATAGACATAAAATAGAACTTTAAATGAGATATGTTCCATGTTTAGGGTATTAATTTCTCTTCTAGAGTCTCTAATCGATAAGCACCATTTTGCAAGACATCTCTTATTCTATATGACCTTTTTATGTTATTACCAACTTTCCTGCTTGGTTATTTTGTTTGTTCCTTTATATTTTTCTCAAAACTAAATCTTCCACCTTTAAGGTTTTAGCTTGCACCTTTTTCTTATGAAACCTAGCAAGTTTGTTCTTCTACTTAATTATCTTTATTTAAGAATTGATTTAGATCTCATTAAGTAAGTCTAACTCTTATCATTTATGTTTTTCACTATGTCTTTCCTTCTAAGGTTTTTACCTTTCAAAAGTTTCTACAATTTCTACTAACATTATTGCTTTTACCTTATAGGTTAGCTTAAATGCGGATTCGCTTGTTGCCATTTGTTCGGTACAACCATAGTACATTTGGTAACTCTTTTATCTAGTAGCCTTTTACCCTTTAATTTATATTTTTGGACCATCTAGGATTATTACATCAGTAAACTTTATATATCTATTAGTTTACAGGTGCTTGATAGGGTAGAATTTCTATCTTATAATTGTTTATGTTACCATGGCTTTTTAGAACTTTCACCTTTGGCGAGAGCTTATGAATTTTTTCTTGTAAATTATGTACCATTATCTATTATTATAGCTTTTAGGAGTCCAAAACTACATACCATAAAAGGTTAGTATTCTTAATGTTAACGAAATGCATGTCCAAGTACTGCTAAATTGGGTTAGGTTCAATTATCTTAACCCTAACAACTCTAACCCTAGGCAATTGATACACTCCAATATGATCAATCCTAAGGGTATAGTAGAACTCAAGTCTATAACATCTAAATGTAATGTTATATAAATGCCACTAACAATTATTACTTTCAAATGGGTCATTTACAGGCCTTGTTATGTATAAGAAAAATAACTACAAGTAAAGTGTGAGTAATAAATTACTCAATGAATAGTTATTTAACCCTTATTTTAATGGGTTTTATGTAAAAAATTATACATATACAAAATATATATATATAAGGACATCTTTTTATTTTTATTGGAACACTTTAGCATTTATTTATTTTTCATTCATAAGTTGATTGCATTTATAGCCACACAATAAAGTAATGGTAAGAGATATACAAAGTTTTCCTTCTCATGACTTCTATTTAACTTTATTCTACTTGTCCCATCCTTATTCCTCTTTACTACTTATCATGTGTCATTTTCTGATACTGGAATATAGGATGTTAAGTCACCTCATAACATTTTCCATAACATAAGTCAAATTCAAATAGTCCTTTAGGCTTCCAATATTCACATATATTTCATTGTCACATTCAAATCATATTTGGTTTCATTCATGAATCATTTTCACATAGGGGCATTTTGCCCTACTATTCTTTTTTCATCATTTTTAGATAGGGGCATTTTATCACATTATTCATTAATTCATAATTTCATAAAATTCAATAAGGTAAGGTCAGACTACCATCCTTGCCATGATCATCATATAAATAGTGTAAATTCATAACACCAAACTCATTAGAGTACATTCAATATCATAAATAACTTGTCATATTTCAAGTGACCATTTCATCATTTTTATAACTTTATATCTCATTGCTTATTATCCTAAGATTTCTCAAGAGTTCATTAACATTTTATTGTTCATAGTTTTATAGCAACTACTAAGAGTTTTTACTCAAACTCTTTTGCATAAGGTACTCATATATTAACTTCCAAGTATTCATTTCCTTAAACTAAACATAATTTTTCTGAGCATCAAAATACGCATATAGCTCATAATTTTTTAGTAAAAACCATAGGTCACATCATGCAATCCCATTTCCAAATAGTTTTAAATTTAACTTCATCTCTTACTCATGCATTCTATATAGATTCTCACAAGGAACCAAAATATTCCATTAGGTTTAAAAGATGGCTCATGGTTTTTACTAGGAAAATGTGGGTTAGATTGCTAATTTCCAATATCAATTTGTTCTAAATTTATCCATGTCTATTACCCAAGCATTCTAGACTAATTTACCATTCTAAGAATTTATTTTCCTACAAAAATTGAAAAATGGCTTACAATTTTCTTCATGGATCCCATGAGCTCACTTAATCTTCTAAGCTCTAAATTGCTTCTTTTTTTAGCATACATAGATATTCATGAGTAAATGGCTATATTTAGTTTAACCTAGAATAATTTTCCATTAAATGGCCTTCATAAACATTATTCAATCTTTTCAAAACACTTTTTGGTTTCTTTTTTTTCAAGTAATTAGTTAAAACTTCATTTTCAAAGTTTCATGTTCATTTTTCTTTAAAATCTAAAAAATATGTTCTTTTGAACACATTTTCCAAGTCTTAAATTAAATTTAAGATTCATTTTTTCAAAACAAATTAAGTTTTAGCAGATGAAATTTTCGAAGAATCATAGGAAAAAATCAAATAAAAATGTTTTGCCTTGTTTTAGAAGGATCTAGGAACATTTTCTTTAAAAAAACCAAAGATGAAGCTAAGATAGCATTTCAAGAAAAATAGAAGCATGAAAGTAACAAAAAAAAGTTCTCTTCCTTTGGTTTTCAAGCAAAACCATGTGTCTCACTAATAATGGAAATGAAATTTTACAAAGGATGAATGTTGTTTATAGTAAAAATCTTGTCTCACTTTTTAAAGCATGGCATCATCAAATAAGATTAGAATGTTTTATTGTTCTCCAAAAGCAAGTCAAGCTTGCTTTTAATCTTGAAGCAAATCTTTCAAATCTCACTCAATCCACCAAATATTCCTTCATTAATGACCATTTGACAAAGGAAGCTTCATACTTACTCTAAAACTAGGTTTCTTAGCCTTAATAAGAACAAGTTCTCTTAGGAAAATATTTAAATAATGGGTCAAGTTTGAAAATTAACTTTTCCAAGCTAAACTTTTATTTTCTAATAAAATTAGTAAAATTTGTGAAATTCTTGGAACTAATTCCAATTTATAAAATTAATTTGCTTTTTTAAAATAATTAGTACTTGGAAATTAGATCAAAATTTACAAATCTAATATTAAAATATTCTCTTTAATTTCCTATGATCAAAATACATTTTTCTTAAATTTATAATGCTTACATGATTTTTGGAAGAATTAATGAGTATTAAGCTCACTTAATTAATAATGTGAGCATTACACTTCCTTTTTTAGAAATCAAGTAAGACCGTATCTTTTTAAATCTACTAGGATTTCTATAAAATCCTAGGAAGTCACTTGACTAGATCCAAAGTAAGTTTTTAACCTCTGCTCACATTATTCATGCATAATTCACTAGTCATTTTACTATTGTTTGTGCTTTTACTATTCAAATTTGAAAATTTCACATTTTAGTTGCTTAAGAATTGTAAATATGCTTCCATATATCCCATAAATTTCTTATTTTGTCCATTTTATATTTTTACAAGGAGATTATAGGTAGAAACCTTTTGTTACACTAGGGTTCTACTAACCTTTAACTTTGAATACTTTTTAAATAAATTTCAATCTTTCCAAAAAAATTAGAAATAGTTTTTTATCCACTAAAATAAGTGGGTTTTTTTTCTAATTACTTACTAATAACAATGCTTTATTTGGATTCTAATAATTTTGATCTATTAGGATTGTATTGGGTATTATTATAAGAATCCTATTAAGTTATTTTTGCTCTATTATAGATAAACTTAACTTGAACTAGTGTAAAGTCTTGTTACTTTGGTTTATCTCCATGGATGGTATGAATAAGATTATCCAAAATTCTATTTGTTGCCTCAATTCATAGTGAACTTTAAACTTACATCACAGGGCTTCTATAAAGTAAGCCAAAAATATGAAAGAAAATTTAGAATCCCTATCAGATGTGATGGTTTTTAGAACACTAATCTCTTGCAAAAATAATCTCACAATGTTCATAATTTCAAAAGTCTTATGACATTGGATAAAATATGTCATCTTTGAGAATCTATCTGCTACCATAAAAAATAGAGTCCACACCATGTGCTTTAGGTAACCTTAGCATAAAATCCATTAACAATTCTTCCTAAATGTCATTTGGAGTAGTTAATGGCCTATAAAAGGTTGTATTTTAAGTAAGCTTCTTAGAATTTTAACATATAAGACATTTTTGCACAATGTTTCCAATATCTTTCTTTAATTAAGACTAATACTATTGCTATTCTATTATAGCTTTTGTTTGATCTCTTCCAAAATGTCCATTAAGGTCTTTTCCATGAAGATTCAAAATGAATTTTCCTTTAAAGGATACCTTTTAGGATATAAAGTCTATTTCTCTTAAATAAGTAGCCTTTTAACATATGAAAGCCATTTGTTGACTATTTTAACAAGTATTTTTCCATGTATCTTTGAATTAGGCATTCAAATTCAATAGTTTTTCCATCAAGAGTAACAAGTAGGATTGCTTTTTGACTTAAAGTATCTACAATACAGTTGGAAGCTTTTGACTTGTGTTTAATCACACATGCAAATTACTTTAAGTATGATGCCCACTTTTTATACATGTTGTTTATGTGTTTTTAGCTTTTGAAACATTTCTATACTTTAACATATATGTGCTAACTTTTATCTTATTTTAATATTGGTGATTATGCATCACAATATACTAAAATTAGATTATTACTGGTTTGTTGAAAATAATCCAATATAGGATAACAAATCAAGTTGTACCCTTAATGATCCCTCAATATATCATTTCTTAATTATTTACTAATAATGATTATACAATTATTTAAATCTTTTATGCACTAAAAATAGAAAGAATGAATGTAAATGAAAGTAAAACAATAGTGAAACAAAATATAGGTGGAATATAGGTAGAATATAGACAGAATGCAAAATAAACTTAAAGCCACATTTTAAATGGGTAGTTTAACACAAAATTAACATAAATGAATTAAACAAAACATAGAAGCAAATAATAAAAAAGAAAATTAATATAGCAGAGTAGTCAATCTAAGGAATTGAGAGTTCTTAATGTGGATTAATTATAAATCACAAAATATTTGATCATTCTAATTGATTTTTCAACCTTAAATTATCTAGAACCCCTATAATAATTCTTAAATCCTATGATAGATGACTATTTAGGATTTGATTAATTAAAATTAATTAAATTAAGCAACTACTACAATTTGTAAAGAAGCTAGATTGAAATTGATTTAAAGATAGAATACAGTTGAATTGAGCAATTAAATCTGAAAACTCCAATTTAATCCTTCAACTTTTTGTCCCTGTGAGTGGAACCATAATTAACCAACTATAATTCAACATAAAAATAGATAAAGAATAAATGTCATAAGGTTAAACACTAATTATACTAAATGAACATTCAATACATGCAATTTCAAGGCAATCAACACAAAAAATTAAGGAAAGAGCAAAATCAATTAGAAAAAGTTAATATTACAATAGAGATGAACCTTAAAATTCTTGAATCAACTAGATGTCTAGCCCTCTATAGCTGAAGAATAAAAAGCTTGAAAAAGAGAAAAACTATCTTGCTGAATTGTGAAATGTCTAGAGTCTAGTGTATTTTTACCTTTTTGTCTAACTTAATAACCCTAAAACCTATTGGACTTGAATCATATGCCTCTTAGGGTTATAAGAATAGGGCCTTACTAATTTTTAAAACCTTAAAACTTATTTTTACAAAACAATGAATCCAAGAGTTATAATATTGAAATTTTGTAGGTCAAATTTTCACCTAATGTAAGACCATCAAAATTATATAGTTTCAATAAACCATAAACATAAAAGCTATAGGTTTGGGTCCTAGGAACTTTAAGCATTAGTTTCATATTAATTAGATTTCTAGAGCTCCAAATATGGCCTCAAAATAAAAGTTAGCTCAGTTGGAATAAAAATAGGGCTTCAACTTCTTGACTAAATGAGACTTTCTGGATATTCAAATTGGGCTTTGATTAAAACATAAAAATTGTAGAGCTTCTTTAAGCTTTCTAATGATATAAAGACCAGCTAAATTCGAAATCTAAAGCTCAAGATATAGCAAAAAATATGAAATAGTATAAAGATTCAATATTAATCAAATAATTTCAATTCATTGCAAAACTAATCCCAAATTATAAAATAAGGCCAATTTTATAAAATTAAGTATATGTAACACATTAAGAGGTATGAAATAGGAGAAAATAATATAGATAAAGTCTTATGCATTAATTAACAAGGTAGAAATAGCATGTGAACTCATACTTTCTTTGATGTATCCTTTGAGAATTTATTCTTCCACTTTTTGTTTCAAGAGTTCATTCTCAATAAGGCTTATGTGATAATATGTCAAATTTGGTGGAATTACTTTATGGGTCAAATTAATATGATGTTGAATATCCTTTATTAGTGAAATTTATAAGGTAAATCAATAGGAATGACATCTTTGAATTTGTCTAACAAAGTTTGCAATAATAATGGAATGTGGTATATGTTAAAACACAAAAATTATTTAGTTATTCTTATAGCAACTTGTAGTACCAGTAAGATTGCATTGAACCTAAGAGATTAATCAATCAACCCAATTGTAGAAAAGATAAAAGGGCTTTGTATTAAATAACTAAGAAAAATGAAAATAAAAAGGAATAATAATATAATTAAATGTAAAAAAGATTACAACAACAAAAAGCTTTAACTTAAAAGAGCTTCCAACCTCCAATTCAATGATTTATCAAAAATTCATGATTGCACCTAATTTGATTATTTCGTAAAGGATTACCTAGAAACCTCATAATAATCCTTATTACCTCCTCTTATTAATTTATTTTTGATGCAACACTTAAATTAATCCCTTATTATTCAAGTAAAGCACCTAAGTAATAAATTAAGCACATAAGATGCTAAATAACAATTCAACCTAATATGAAATCATTATTCATTCCTTATTTCTCTTAGTTACTAGGATTGAATTAGCTAATCCATTAAAACCTAATTACTACTTGCAATAATCAATTATAATAATTTTTTCCTGCAAAAATTAATTACAATTAATTATTTAGTTATAGATTATATTAGATAGTTAACTAATGTGCACTTTTTAGTAAATAACTAAAGTACTTATAAACAATAAGCATAAAGATGATAACTAAATCAAAAGTAAATTATGAAAAATAAGGTCTCAAAATCAAATTGGATTGTAGTATAAATCCCTTGAACTAATTTAGGAAATTAGGCACTCATAACTTAAACAATATAAAAGAAAAGAAAAGAACGTTAAAATTTCCAATTTCATTTATGAAATTATAAGATATTGATAAAATTATCCTTAAATTATATAAAGTTACTATTTCATCCCTTCGTATAGGTTTGTACAGATAATTTCATCCCTAAATAATATAACTCAGAGATGAAATTTTATGTAAAAACTATTGCTTAGGGATGAAATTCAATATTATATACTTAAAGGATCATTTTACTAATACCTTATAATTTTAAGGATGAAATTGATAATTTTATTGAAAAGATAAAAAGATAAAATTTGTACTTTACTGTTAAAGGTTGAATATCACCTAATTACTATGTCAACTAGGGTTTTCCTTCTTTTATGGAGTTAAAAACATGCTTTTTAGGGTTTTAATGGATTAAGCCTCAAAGATTAAGAGCTTAAATTATGGTTTAAAACCTAAGCCGAAGCCTAAAACAACATTAATGTAGTCAAATCCTATAATGTAATTTCATAATTTGTTTTCACCATCAAAATGACATATTTTAACTAAATTTTCTTATAAAAATTGTACATGTAGGCCTTAGCTATCCAATAAACTTAAGTTTGCACCAATTTGGGGTTTAGAATAGGGGCAAATATAAGTTGGTCTTGCCTAGCTTTTCTTTAAAAATTATACAAGAAGAGTAGATATTATATATGTATAGTGCCTTTATAGAATAAGGAAATTATTTCAATGATAAAATATTTTAAATTTTAAGAAATATCATATGATGGACTCATAGATTATAAAAGTGGAGTTAATTAAGTGTATGTGATTTTTATTTTTTTTACTTTATTAAAATTTTAATTGAAGCTATTTTTATATTACTTTTTTAACTCTAACTTTGTTTAATTCTTTTCTAGAATTGAAAGGATTTTTTTTAATTTTTTTAAATTTACACTTCAATTTTTTTAGTAAATTTAACTATTAGAATGAGTTGGGGAAAGCTTTGCTTTTTCTTTCAAAGAGGAAAAATATAGTAAACATTATTTACTAATAGGTATATGATTATATATCTTTTTATTATTTATTTATTTTAATTTTTTCCAAAATTTCTAGGTGCATGCATAATTTGATGCATTCATTTTGTTATTTCTGTGAAAATGTTCACTTATTTTATGATTGAATATTATAAGTTTAAAATTTTCACTAATAAAATAAATGTATGCTTATTATTCTTTTTATAATGGTCAATATCGATATTTTTAGGTGAGTTTATATGATAAAAGATTCTTGTCAACTACAAGAATATAACTTCCTTAAAAAATAATGTGAAAAAAAATTCAAACATTTTAATTTTAAAATTACTAACAAGCACTAAAGAACATTTTCTCCAAGTGCCAAATCTAATTTTTTTTATCAAACATTATTTGGAGCATTTGATATGCTTTATAAAACGTTATTGGTCTAATGTAGTTAATAATAGGGGTAAATTCTACTTTGGATTCTAGACTAATTTTGAACCATCAAATGTCTGGATTAGATCAAAATGCCTTTAAAGCATTTGTAGGTCCATCTCTTAGCCTAAGTAAAAAATCAACCAAATCAAAGGTTTGGAATTCTAAATATAGCTAAAAATCTAAAATAGTATCAAAATCCTTGACATTAGTTGAATAAACCTTCAACATTCCAAATTCATGACTAATTACAAAGCAAGACATGATTAATTCAATTAATTACACGAACAACCAAAGATATTAAATATAAGGAAAAAATAAACTTACAAATATTGTGCTTATCAAAATCTTAGTTTTAGAAGTTTCTTCCTTTTTGATGGCAAGTGCAAAAGATCTTTTAAGCTTTTTTAATGTTTTTAAGAAATTCTTCCTCAGAGTTAGAAATAGTGAGAACTAATTCTCCCTCTATCTTAGAAGCTTTAGTTATGTGTGTGTGTATATATATTTTCATCTATAGAAAGAATAACTATCTTTCTGTCATTCTACCAAATGGTATAAATATTTTTCTTACAATGATAAGTTATATCTATATCATGTTACCATTACCTTTTGAGTAAAATTTTGCAAGCCTATATGTTGGCCACATTGCAAATAGCTTTATTTTTATAGGTTTTTCTATTTTACAAATTTATATCACCTTCACAATCTTTTCTTGATTCATTCAATTTGGTAAGGTGTAGGATGACTTTTTATTAATAGCTTTAGATGTTTGGCTAATACACTTGATATAATGTCCTTGTAGCTTTTGTTTTCTACAATTAGATCACATGCTTTTTGATTGATTGGATATTTTGAGCAAAAACTCTTATTGTGTCAAGATGAATCTTCTCAACTTGTAATGTATAATAAATTTTGAATTCCATAAGACACATGCTTTCCTTCTTTGTTAGCAATTTCAATAACTTTTATATCTTCATTAAAAAATGTCAACTTTTCCTTCATTTCTTTATCATAATTTGCTATGATGCTGGATTTTCATGCATGACACACTGTTGCAAAAATGTGAATACAAATTAGGTATTTGAAAAAAAGTTCTAATTTTTTACTAATGTATAAGCAAGCATTATTATATATCTATTTTAACGTCAATTATATAATTGTTATAAAAAAGGATAATAACATTAATTATCATATTGAAAGCAATCGACACCATTTCTTTTGAAAATTTTTTAGGAAATAACGTTATACATCAATTTTTTAAAAAGCCAATGCAGAATGTCTTATATACTATGTCGATTTCATGAAATAATTGACGTAGTATATTTTGCCCCTCCTAACATTAACCCTTTCCTCCTATTCCTTCCTCCTTGGTCCTCCCTATTCCCACAATACATACCTATGTATTCTTCCTTGTAGAACACCTTAACTAACATCTCCTATGATATTATAGAATTTCAATTTCAACAATTTTAACAACAAAATTGTGAAGATAGTGAAATGTTATATGTAATTCAATAATCAGAGATGAATGCTTTGTTAAATCTATTTTAATAATCATTGCTTAAAATATAAGGTTGGCATTACCTAGAAAGCCTTTCTTGAATATAATATTTACAAATGGCATAAGTATTTATTAAAACTTGATATATGATATCACGTATTTTATATGAATAAATAGTAAATATCATATATTTTATATGAATAAATAGTAAATAATACCTCTAAAGGTAGAAAAAGATAAATTAAATTAAATTTTTTACCTATATAAGCTTGTGAAAGCTACATCAAAATGATAGACAACAGAATAAAATCGATTATAAAACTAAAAACTAAACTTAGAAGTAGAAACATAAAAAAAAAAATCCTTAAATTATATGCTGCATTTTTCTTGGGAGTGTTTAACCTCACATATTTTGTAATAGGTTAACAGAGCATCCATTTAATGAAATATTGAGTTAGCATAAACATAAAGTTGAAGATTTTGCCAAAGCATAAACCAAAAATTAGCAATATGAGCATATCTTATTATCTAGAGCATCATCTTGAAGACTTTTTTAGGGTTGAAAGAGCTTTAGGGCATGATATCTACAATTGGGCTAATACTTTACTCCTTTTTATTTTCAATTTTTGCTAGGGGATTTGTAAATAAGTTAATAAGATAATGTCACTTTTCTTTAAATATCAATTTTCTATACAAAACTAATTGTTCAATTGGTGACACCCTTTATTATAGATGGTAACATACTTCTTAATGACAATGATGTTATCCTACTAAGAAACATTAAGATATTAGTTATTTATAAAATTAATAAATATATTAATTTTGAAATTTCATATGGATATTTATTAAAAATTTATGTCTTGTTATCTAAAACATTAATATTTATTAAATAACTAACATATTTTCTATGACCCAATTTTTTTAATCTACAACAAAAAACAACTAATTAACTATAACAACATAAACAAATACTAATTGACAATTCCCATAAAAAATTATTAGACCTTTTATATAAAGTATTTATCATTTACATATCAAAATGCAATAGCACTATTTAAAAAAGAGAAAATCAAAATCATATTATTTACAAACAAAGCATGGTCATTAGAATTCACAACAAGTTACAACCTTGAACCTGACACTGCACATTGGATACATAAAATTGAAACCATTCATTCCAATGCAACTTTGGCCAATTTTCTTTTTTTGTATAAAAACCCGTTTGTACCTTATTGGTTTCACACCTTTAGGTGTTTAGACCATTAGTTTGAAAACCCATGTTTTGATAATGAATTCAATTTTACCTAACTTGTACCTTTTTGTTTCGATCAATCATATCTATATCAACATTCTTCAACTATCTTTAGCTTAAGATTCTCACTATTTTGTACAATATTAAGTGCTTCATTATATGAGAAAATATTATTAATAATTAGTTCTTATCAATTTCATTTTCTAATGTGGAAACATGATTTATTGATATTTCTTCATTTTCTAAATCTTAGGTACCTGAGCTTTTTTTTTTTAAAGTTTATTACCAATTATGTTTTGATTCACTTTAAAAGCATTTGTCTTTTCATTATCTTTGTCATTTATTTCCTTTCTCTTACAAGGGTTCTTATCTTTGGAATCAATTAGTCTACCATGTTTTAGGCATAATTTAGATTTATTTGCTACAAAAGATGTGGATTGTCCTATAGGGACATCAATTCAAACTGAAGCATTTGTAGCTAGTATATATGATTTGGTTACTCCTTTTGGATCAGTAAATGTTTCTAGTAGTTGGTTTGTTATTCTTTCTAAATGAATAATCTTTTAAAATTCAAGTTTACATTGTTTTGTGTAAGGATCCAAGTGATTTAGAGATGATGCATTTCATATAATATCCTTTTCTAGTTGCTTAGTGCTAGAAAATTTTTATCATCAAAATGATAATTAAAAAAATAATCAGCAAAAATATCTCCTCTCATTAGTTCAAGATCTTTAATAATCAAGGGAGATTTATATCTAATATATATCCTTAACCTCATTTAAAGAGTCATCTTTAGAGTAATTTGAACATATACTACACATCCAAAATTTCTTAGATGAGAAATATTTGGCTTTTGACCAAAAGCTAATTATTAAAAGGAATATTTATAATAACTTGTTAGCCTAATGTGCATAAGCGTTATTGCATATAAAATGACGTGTCCTTAATCAACAAATAGAAAGTTTTATTCCTATAAGCAATGGTCTAGCTATAACCTGGAGGCATTTAATAAATGATATCGTTAAACCATTTTGCATATGAACATGTACTTTAGGATGTTCAATAATCATTTCAATTGATATACAATAATCATTAAATGCTTTAAATATAAATTCACTAGTATTATTAAGACATATTGTCTTAGTTGGATAATAAGGAAATTATACTTGAAGTTAAATTATATGAGTAAGTAATCTAGCAAATGCTAGGTTATAAGTTAATAATAAACACATATGTGGCCATCTTATAGAAGCATAAATTAAAATTATAAAATATCTAAATAGTCCACTTACTAGATGAATAGGTCCACATATATCAACTTGTGTTCTTTTTAAAAATACAAGGGATTCAAACCCAATTTTAGATGTCGATGACCTTATAATTAATTTGTCTTGAAAACAAGCATCCTATGAAAATTCATTAAATTGAAGAATTTTCTGGTTCTTCAATGGATGGCCATATAAATTTTCAATAATTTTTCACATAATTATTGATTCAAGGTGGCCTAGACAATCAATGCCAAACAATGAAAATATTTTGATTAGTAAACTTCTAGTACATTGTAGCATTTATTTCAATTAGATTAACATACATATAATATAAGTTAGAAGAAAAATATGGTAATTTTTCTAATATATTTCTCTTATTGAAGACAACTATTATAATATAAAGATATTCAACATTTTTTTTATTCACTACATCAATGTGATATCCATTTTGTTATATGTCTCTAAAACCTAATAAGTTAATTTGAGACTTGATAGACAACAACAGATTAATTACAATTATTTGTATTCCTCCTGGTAAAATTATTCTAACTATTCCAAAACCTTTAATCAATTTGATACTACTAAATATTATATTAATATAATTTTCACCAATTTTGAATTGAGAAAAATATTTTCTATCTTTAAGAATAATATGTATTGTTGCACTATCCATAAGATGCAAATGTTCAATATTGGCTTTTAATCTAAAAAATTAGGAAGTGCCCATATTTTATTTATTAAAGTAAAAATAAAGAAAATTGTAAAAGAAATTGTAAAATAACAAAAGAAAATGCTTACATATAAAATTTCACAACATAATAAAAAGAAACACTGCATATGAAATTTTAAACTGAAACAAGTGCACAAAAGCAAAACTTAACTAAAAATTGAAAAATAATTTCTTTTAATTTTGAACATTTCCATTATCAATCAAATGATTAATTCTTCTTTCAAGATATTCAAAGAAATTAACCACATTTAAATGTGTTGGATCATGGGTGAATGCATTATTCTCATAAACAAAATCAACTTCTACATTTTTCTCTTACCCTTTAAGTGAATCTTGATAGAGTTCAAGAAGATGTTTAGAGTATGATAGGTACGTGGCTAATGCCCTTTCATGCCATACTAATAACATGCATTTTTTGAACCTTTTGAGTTTTTTATTATATTGTCCTCTTTCTTCATTGTTTTCGTACTTCTAGTGGTGAGAAATAGTTTTATAATTATTCATATTATTTTTATAACCACCATAATTATGATAATTAATTTAATTTCTTCCACAATCACGGTTATAATCGTAACCTCATCCTCATTTAGACATTTTAGTTGATAATGCATTTATTTCAAGGAATGGAGTAGAACCGATTAAGCAAGTTTTATGATTTTTTGTTAAGAACTCATATTTTATTCAACCACAAGAAGACATAAAATCAATTAAGAATATCTTTTAAAACTTTTTTCTTTATATTGCTATTATAGGAGCATATTGGATGCATGAAAAGTGGAGAATATTTTTTCAAGCATATCTTTTTTAGTGACTTTCTCTCAACATAATTTTAGTTAAGAACTAATCTTAAATATTTTAAAATTATATTTACTTGTTGATTCAAAATGTTAATGGTGTAAATGCATCCTATTATAACAAGGTTTAAAAAATGATAATTTTTTGGTGGTCACACCCTTTTTTTAAGCTTTTCTAAAGGATAATGAGATTTTTTATTGTAAGATATTTATTTTTTAATCCTTTGTGGAGATGAAAAATAATTGTTTTGCATATTTTTGCAATCATTCTTAATTTCTTTCTTTAATTACATCTCCAAGATTCATCAATTATAAATGTATTTTAGCATCCAATATCCATGATACATAATTCTTTCTAGTACCTCAGGAGCCATAAATTCAAGCTTTGTAAATTTTACTATGATAATAACTAAAATATAAATGATGATTGAATTAGAAAAATGATATGTTAATTAAAATATGAATAAGATATTATAATACAAATTATAGGAAATCATAATTAACATTATTAGTTATATATAAGATAAAATAAAAATAAAAATTAAATAAATATTAATTTACTAACTATGATTACAAATTATTTAAGCCTTTCATATTAGAAAAAAATAAAAGAAGTGAATGGAAACATAAGTGAAATTTAGTCTTACATATTAAAGTAATTAAGTAAACAATATGCATGTACGAAACAAGAATGTAAATAGAACTAAATTAGGGGATTTTAATTGAAAATAAAACAAAATGAAAGATTGAAAATAGGATATAGAATTATCACAAAAAATAATAGAGAAACACAATTGATCTAAGAAAGTTAAGGATTTTTTGGTAGATTAATTCTAAATTACCATAGATTTGACAATTGTAATTTATCACTTAGCTTAGGATCATTTAAAACCCCTACAATGATTCATGAATTCTATACTAGATTATCATCTAGGATTTAATCAATTCAAATTAGCAAAATTAAGCAACTTCCATAATCTAAAAAGCTAGATCTAAATCAATTTACATGTGGAATTTAACTGAATTCAAGGATTAAACTAAAAAACTTTATTTAATTATTTAATCCTCTATTCTCACATGAGCAATAATGATTAATCAACCAAAATTTAATATAAAACTATATTCAAATCATAGATCACATAAATAAACATAGATTATACCAAATATACATCTAATTCATGCAAATTCAAAAAATCAAGGAAAAGAATTAGAAAAAGAGGAAAATTAATTAATAAAAGTCATCACTACAAATTAGGATCTCACAATCCAAACTAGGTTGAGCCTTCAAACTCTTGAATCAATATGAAATTTAGCCTTTTATGGATGAACAAAAGAGGAAAGTTACAAAAAGAATACTAGAGAAAAGTTCTCTTAAAAACTAGAGAGCTAAACGTAACTAAGATTCCTCTTTAGATATTTAATTACAATCCAATCCTATCTAATCAAAAGTGGACATGCCTCTTAGGATTCCAACCCTAAAATTTCAACTTATTTAGGCAACTATAGCTCAAGATATGACTAAAATACTATAGATAGTTTAACCCAGTCTAGATTCAACTAATAGCCAATGATTAACCTCTTTTGACCTCCAAAATTACATAATTTTGTTTAAATGACTTCATGAAATTTGGCCTTGGGCATTGGTGAACTATTAGGTTAATTTTGCATGATTTAGCCACTTAGAGCTTGAGTTATGCTTTAAACATTGATCTAAGGTTGGAACTAGACTGGACAGTAACTCTATTTCATTTTCACACTAACTTTAGACCTCCAAGATGTTTGAACTAGGTTTTTCAACCAATATGAAAGTTATAAAACTTTCTTTTAACTTTTCAACTATATACATAACTTCTAATTTGACATTCGGAGCTTAAGTTATGACTAAAAATTTGAACTAGTGTTAAGAACCTAACATTTAACAAATAATTCAATTAATTCCTAAATGATGTGATCTATCTCAAAACAAGGCAAAATTGATTCTATTAAGCATTATCACATCCTAAGAAACCTAAATATGAAGAAAAATATGTATGAAATATTGTGCACATCATAAGCGATAGATGATATATTGAAGGTAAATAATATAATATAATAAATACAATATATCTTAGAAGAAATGAATTTAAAAAAGAAACTTGAACTAGAAATTTAGAGAATAGGTTGTTATGATATAAATAGTGACTCCAAGATTTCATTTCAATTAGGCATAATTTCATACTTATAACATGTTATAAAATAAATAGACGGTAAACAATGAAAAATGCCAAAGACAAAGAAAATAACAAGCCAAAAGTGATTTTATTTCCTTAAAATGTGTATCCCAAATCAATATGGCACATGACCTTTTTATAAGGACCTTCCTTCACAATGAAGGAAAAGCTTACTAAAATAGCCTATCAATATAGCTCATCATAGCACATCTTTTGTTGCCTTCTATTTGGATGTAAAATGGGTTCTATATTAACTATCTAGACATCCATTTGCAATGTATATTATAATAAAAAGAATAATATTAATTTGTTCTTATTCTTATTAATTCACTTAGTTTTACTTTTTACCTACTTTAATAGAATCTCATTTAAATGAGTTATAGTTATTCATTCATCATATTTTCTAAAGTTAAGCAAAGTGTACAACATAAGACAGTTAATGACTTAAAATAAGTGTGGATGGTGCCAACCATAATTCAATTGTCTATTTAATGTTTGTAGGAAAAATTATTTTTGTTTATTAATGTTGAGTACTTAGAAAAACCAAGACTCAGGTGCCTCCCAAATAATAGATACTTAGTACAAAATCATCGTATTATGTACTTACTCTATTCCTTTTTAAATATCATTTTAGAAAAAAAAATTGTTCCTATTTATTTGTTATCTTTCAAATATTACCTCTACTATCTAAATAAAGGTTGAAAAAATTTAATTTACTAGTTAACTTTTAGTAGATGATATATTAATAAAATAGTTTAGTTAACTTTTAGTACATGACATATTAATAAAATAGTCATCAAGATTCTCTTAATGATTTAGCAAATTGACATTAGTATGAATTTTTTTATAGTATTTGCATTTTTAGTGTTAAAATTAGTAATTCATGAAATTGATGACTAGGTGAAAAGTGAGGTGTTTCTAATGATGAAAATCACTTAAAATAGTCTAAGGCAATGTGATAGATGAACAAATTCATAAGGAAAATACAAATTAGTAACACAAGAAGTGTATTTCTTTATTTTATAATATAATGCCAACTAAAAGCTCACCAATGATCTCCTGAATAGGTGGTTGATATCTTAGATTAATTGCATGCTTGTTCATAATTGTATGACATAGTTTTTCTTTTGGCTTTAGCTTACTTAAATGCTATGGTTTGATCAAAAATTGCTTGGAGTGATGTTATTTCAGTACAATTTATATTAGGAGTGAAACGTAAAGAGTACAAAATACTTATAATTAAGTAGTTAAATGTTATTGATATTTGTTTTTTGCTTGTGTTGTTAGTTTTTATATTTTTGGTTTTGTTTGTTTTTCCCATTTCTTTACCTTTTTGCATAATGGTTTTAGTGATAGAATTTTCTTGTTCATGTCTTGGTTTCTATAAATAAGGAAAATATGAGTAGTTTTCATTAAAACTAATTTTAGTTATAGTATTAGTATTAGATATAATTTTTAGATTAGTTAGTATTTATTAATGAGTTATTTCATTTGGTCAATGTTATAACATACTTTGTTGTCAAAATTACATGAATCTAATAGATTTATTTCTAGCAAAGGTAGTAAATAGGGGCTCAGAGGTTATGGTTAGGGCTCGCACACTTTTCCTTTGTTATAATACATGTGTTCCCATTCACACCCACAATTGAGCCATAAACATCCATATAATCACCTGGGTGAGAGTTCTAGGCTTCCCTACCTTATCCCGATTAACAAATCCCTTTTGATCCTTTTCTCAAAACCTTACCTAACAAGCTATATAGCACTCAACTTTATGTCCAAGATAACTTCCAATAGATCCCTAAGATATATACAAAGGACATTTCATAAGTATTATTTTACATTCAATTATTTATTTACAATAATTTACATTAATTGCTATTAATTTGTATGAATGTTTAACATTTGTAATAAATTTACATTATTGTATTAAGTTATAGTTTGATTATTGCATCTACCTATGGTTCTATTAGGGAAATAACCAGGGTGATTCAAGGACATTTCATAAAGTTAACCCTCACCTATACTAGCATCTCACAATAGTTTAAAGACAATTAGTTCAAGTTATAAGCAATATTTACTTTTATAATTTGTAACTTAATTTATATTTGAATTTGTATTTATATTTTATATTTTAATCATCATGTATTTGTATTCATAATTCAATTTGGCAATTATTAGTATTTAAATCTTATTATTCAATGTTCATAGGTTGTGTACAAGTAGCATCTTAAGGACACGTATCTGATAAGAAAAATTTTTACCTATAAAATTGCAACCAATTACAAAAGTATGATGAAGGGTAATAAAAGGCCTACCAAAGAAGCTCAAATGGATATTCGAGCACATTTTTTAGGACTTAAGAGGAAGTAGGTTAAATATATAGGCTTTAAAAGGGTAAAAGAAGTTAACAAAAATAACATGGCGTCTACTATTATAGAAAGTTTGCACATTAGTGATTCCATCTTCATTTCAGAGCATAAGAAAAAGATGGTGATTTTTCAATTATTTTTAGTTTAAAATTTTAGTTTTTAGCATAGTCATTTATTTCATATCCTAACTTTATTTCATTTACCATCACATTTCAAGCTAAGGAATTAGGTGAATTCCTATTGATCTGGAAGTGTTCCTTTGTACCTACAATCGTTTCACTTTGGAAGATATCTAGACATTTGTAGATGAGAGATTTGAGAAAACCTGAGTAAAATTTAATTGTTGTTTGTCATATGCATTACATTATAGCTTTTATCAATAAAAATTATTTAACCTTTAAATTTAATTTTCTAGGAGGAGTACTTCAAGATGGTGGTGATGCAGTCTTTTTAGGCATCTATTGAAAGTGGCGAAGGTTCACTAGCATATGTTGATGAAACCTCCACTTAGGTGGAGGTAATTAACAATCGAAACAAAAAAAGGTTACATTTATGGCATAAGATTGGAGGCACGGAAGGTTATTAAGATTTTATTTGCCATTGTTAGACCAACCTAATAGCACAAGTTAGAGCAACTATAGAACACCATTAAGCTGTAAAGTGTAGAGTTTGTGATAGTACGAGAGCTTATACAATAGTGCAACACTAGCGTCAAGCTACCTTTGGTTAAATTAAGGAAAACATACCCGTGCTAGTAGATCTAACCCAAAGGGTGAAGATAGGTGGTTTAACACCTTCACCGTCACTAGCTAATCAAGGACATCAATACTAAAGGGACAACCACCAATAAGATGTTGAAAGTTAGGCTTATACTCTTTAAGATTTTATATTTTTTGGTACTTATATTAGACTTTTTTAATTTTTGTATGAATATTGGATTTCATTATTTTTTTATCTTTTTTATGTTATATAAATAAAATATTGACATCCATTTTTATTTTATAAATTTTAACTCCAAATTTTAATTGCTAAATGCATATTTATTTTTAAAAAAATCCAATATAACTTAACATTTTTATTGCTTGTCTTGCTAGCAAAATAGCTAGAATTTTAATAAATATTTCTCATATTAACAATATAATTATGAATAATTATGCCACTAATTTTGCAGAAAATTTTCAATTTAAACATGGACTAACAATTAGTGATTGTTGCTAAATTTGACATTGGTGACAGAAATTTTGTCAATAATTTAAAGCTTAGTAATAGACAATAACATTGCTAATTCCTTCCATCATTTCATTTTTGCTTGTCATGGGGTTGTAAAATTAGCGATGCAAATGGTGATGGATATAAAAATTCTATCACTAATTAAATTATCAACACTCCTTATTTCGTCGCTAAATATTTTAGTGATAGAGTTTCTTGACAAGGGGCGGATCTTTTCATCATTAATTAGTATTTTTTTTGTAGTGGTTATCTATTTCAAAAAGAAATTTATTTTTCTTTATTACTATAACTCTAGGTAGTATTTATTTAATTATAAGTTATACAATAGTATGTCACTCATTACCATTATACATGTAAATGACACTTTCCTATGAAGAATACTTTCAATAAAACAAATAGAGCCTAAATATTGTGTTTACTCATTTAGCAATTTTCATTAAAAAAAGAACTTTATTACTGGTAAGAAGATTTTAGGGCTTTCTAGAGCAATGTTTCCACTTGTAAAATATTTTGAAATACTTATAAAATAAGGGAGGAAACATTTCAATAATTTAAGAGGAAAATATAATATTCCAAAATATTTTTTGAAAAATATTTTAATCACTTGAATCAATTTAAATTAAATTTCAAACCATTTATAATAATAACCTAGGCCTAAACTAACCTTCAAAATTCTTCAAGCTCCACTTAGATGGTTCAAATAAGATATTTCTTATCATCAAATCAAATTTGTGCATAATCTAAACAAATTAACAAATTAGTACACAAATAAAAATATTTCTTATTATTAAAATATTTTGGATAAGGGACAACTATTCTTTATACAATTTGCAAAAATTAAAAAAAATGGTTCATAAATTAGGTATATGATTAGTTTAGTTATAATAGCAAAAAATCAATAATACTTTCATGTAAAATTTATCATTTATATTAGTTTTTTAGTCATATTTATGATATGGCTCCATTTCATTTACTCTACTGTTAACATTATTCTCTCTCTCTTTCTCTCTTTCTCTCACACTATCTTAATGTAATTCATGATTGTGAAGTATCACCATTATTTTCTCCTAAAACTATTAGTGCAATTATTTATTTAGAAAAAAATAAAATGCACATTGGTTTTGCATAACCTCATAAGTATAATGGAGTTATAATGAAATTCAATTGCAAACATAAGAAGATACTGATAATATATATAGGATGGATATAGCATTGCTCATTTATTTATAGGTTAACCTTTTAACTTTTAAAATGATAAAATACTATCATATTTTTAATATTTTCAAATATATATATATAATCTCTTAAATAGTTATAATATTTGTATAAAAATATTAAGGGAAATTCTTTCATAGTGCCTCAATCTAAGGTAGTATGCATACACATTATTGCAAATTCTATAAGACTTTTCTTATAAAACTTGCAACATTTTACATAAATATTGCTATTTTTCATAATGTCATAAGTTATAGATTGTAATTATTCATATAAATCTTGAAATTTTTTCATAAGATCATGCAATTATTTTTATAAATCTTGCAACATGAATAGTGATGGTTGTAACACACCAATTTAGGAATTTTATGAAAAAATTGTAACAACTTATGAAAAAATTGTAATATTTTGTGAAAAAGTTGTAAGATTTATAAAAAAACTACTACCGATACTCTCTCAAAATAGGGACTACTAGGGAATAACCTTTTAAAGATTATTAAGTAGTTGTATTTTAATAACTCTAGAAATTTGTCTCTAGTTTCTTTGCATGCCTACTAGATGCTATAATCATAATATTTTAACATGTAAGGTGAAAAATATAAATAATTTAGAATAAATTAGACTTATGCCCTCTTTTTAAAATTATGTACTCATTTCTTTTATTTTAATGATTTAAATCTACACTTATTATCCCTATTATAGAAAAATAAAGAAAATAAATGCATATCTCAAAAGCAAAATGATGTAAATGTAGTTAGTTTGAATTTTAGAAGAACTAAGTATAATTACCAAATGGTGATGATTATGGCGCACCAATTGCATTAGTGTACCATTAATCTAAACTATTAAATTTCATTCATTTGCTTAGTTAGATTTATTAATGCATTGGTGCAACTAATGCATCGAAGTCTCTTCCTAAATGTTTAAAATGTGATAAAAGTTTTCAAGTTTTGACTTTTTAACCATCTTAATGTTGAGAGTAAAATCATGAATAGCTGCTTATATTAATGACATAGCATTGACATGCCAAAGATATATGACACGACAAAACATGCCAAAGATACATGATATAAAAGTCATTAGGCGATGGGCTAATGGTGAAAGGCAATATTATGCTAAAGTTTTTATTTCAATATATAAACGAAAGAAAGAAAGATGTATGACATGATAAATGAGTACAAATGATGATGTCTAAAATATAATAGTACAAAAAATTGAATAGTGTAATAGGACTAAACTTTTTTTTCCATATTTCTAAAAAAAAACTAAATTAGAAATGAATGCCATTAAAAAAGAAAGTCAGGATATGTTAGGTTTGTTAGAAAATAAAATATATACTCAGGAAATAAATAATTGTAGTATAATTAAGAATGAAATTTATCATTTTTATGATATTTTATTTTATTTATAGAAAGTTAGTTTATAGGTAAATGAAAGTGATTTAAGGTTGAGTGAGATTAAAGATAAATAAAAAAATATAACAGATAATAAGAAATGTTTCCCAATTTGTCCTTCAATTTCTTCAACTACTGAAACCCTTAAATCCAATACTATATTCTGTCTACACCTACACATAACTCATCTCATCTCTCTCTTAATTCCTTAATCCAACCCTCATCATTAACTTTCCAATCTTTACATTCAAGCAAGATAAGCAATCTTATTTTCAAATTCATGAATTGCATCAATTCAACTTCTTATTTAATTAATAGTAGGAAATATGAGAAATTAATTAACTTGAGGAGTTGAAAAGTCTTAAACGCTAATCTTGAATTTTGATGTTTAGGAGCACTTCCATCATCAAACTCACTATCCATCATCTCCTTAATAACTCTAGTTTTTACTTATTCTTGAAGCATTTGAATAGATTGAATTAGGTTTTATTTGATATTGAATGATTTAGGGTAAATTGTCATATGTTGATGTTTAACTTGGATTAAATGCTAAAATTAGTAATTATAATGTGTTTTTGCATTTAATGATGATTAAATTTTATAGTGCTTTGGTATTAAGATTTAAGTAATTTTCCCATGAAAAAATAGTAATTTTTCTAGAAAAATACAAAACATTCATGTGTGAATTGATTCCTTAGGCTCAAAATGCAAAAATTGCAATAGGGAATGGATTTCATAATCAATTCCCCACTTTTAAAATCAAAATTTTTACCCTAAATCGATTTTAAGACTTACAAAAATTTATTGAAATTCTTAAATCGATTCTAAAATTAATTTTCCTAGTTAGAATTAGTATTCCACTCTTAAAATTAAATACAATTGATTATCCTAGTGTATGCTTATGTATAAAATGAATTATGAACATGAAAATGGAAATTTAGTCCCTCTTAAATGCACGAATGGCATGTGTGCCTTAAGATTTTGTTGAGAATGATCATAATTGTGGCAAATGATGTTGATGGAATACTTAAGGCCATGCAAAAGAGGTATGGTAATGTTGACATGTGCATTTATGATATGAATTCATATAACTTTATGTTAATTAAGCATAACTTGTGTTGATACTTGTGAAAATGAGATGGAAGCATACTAATATTATTTTCAAACATTGAATCCAATAATAACATGTAAGGGATAAGGTTGACTTGAAAAGATAAGGATATACTTGTAAGGGATAAAAATTAATAGGAGTTAATTATAAGAAGATTTATTTGCTTTCCTTTTGTATCATTTATTCATATTATGTGATTTGGATATGATATACATACGTATGAGAAATTAAGCAATTGGATATATGTCTTTATATGATTGTGGTAATGATACTAATGAGATTGTCATGTAAATTGTGTAATAAAAGCTTTTAAGCTCAAAGAAGTTAAATTTGATTGATAAGAGTTCAAATAAATTGCCTTATGTCTTGTTTTTATTGGAATGCTTACTCACTAAGCTTTAAACATCCCCCTTTGTGTTTCATTTTACATATTCCTAAGTTGAGCTACCTCAACCATCACGTGTTATGATCTTTTGTATTATCTAATAATAACAATTTTTTAAAAATTAGGTTAATAAAAAGTGTGTTCTTTGAAATATGAAATTATAATTTTTAAGATTAAAATTCATGAGTTTTGGAATTAAAATTTATGTCTTTTCAAAGTTCAACAATAGTTTCTATTTACATGATTTTTTTCATGAAAAGGTATTTACCCCTTGTAAATAGGAATTATTATTTTCTCTAACAAAAGAGTCTTATTCCAAATTCCTATAATTGAATTGTATCTTTTTCTTAAATTCATATTGGATTGATTTTGATTATAATAAAATAAGAATTGCACTTTTCTATTTTTGGTTAGGCATTATATCTTAGGGGTAGAATTTTTATAAAGTCATTTGTAACTAAGTGAAGAAATTACTTTCTCAAAAATAGTTTTTTGGAATACCTTGTGTATATTATTTTTCTCCATTTTCCAAATATCCCTAACACCATTGCCATAAGGATAGGCCTTTAGAAACTTTCTTGGTATGGTATTGGGTAGTAGTAGACATTTTGTTATAAATATATGTATGTATGTATGTATGTATGTATATGTTTTTCAGCCTTAGCTATATAAGGGGGAAAAAGGATAGAAGGATGTAAACTCTTTTCAATTAGAGTTAGTTAGGCTAGCATATCCTTTAATTAGAAAGGATTATAAATAGGCCTAACTTCTTTTCATTGTAATATAATTTTGAATGAATATAATTCTTGCTTCTTTCAATATAGCTTTTCTTGATAATTTCCTTCATTATCTGATGCATATATGTGCATATTAATAAAAAGGGAAATAAATTAGGTCAATGGAAATCAATTGATCAGATTTCATGTTAGTCATAGTTTAGAAAGGATCATGATAGAATAGCGTCAATTGATGAAAAATGGTGTAAATGCTTGTGAAATGATTTGGAAATGTGAGAAAAAAATTCATAAATGTTCCAGTTAAAAATATGGATTTGTTTGAACAATCCACCTAATAAAGATAAGGGAAAACTTGGAAAGTCTTTGGGTGAAATCTATATGGACAATTCTATTTGATTGGACTAACATGATTATTAGCATTTGACAATAAACATCAGTGTGTTTGATCGCATGGATTTTTTTTTGGGGTAAAAGAAAGTCTTGTATTATGAAAAATCTTATTATAAGAAATCAACTATTTTGATAGAAAATTAACTATTTTGAGAAAATTAAATTGTTGAATTTAAAAAAATAATATACTTAACACTATTTATATAAGAGTAATATTAAATTTTTAATGTTAACGTATCATTAGAAATTTTTACGATACAAATATAACAAGCAATGGTATTATGTTGTTTAATAACTTAAACCTTAGATCCATACTGAACTTCACAAATCCAAATAACTTGAGTCAAATAAACTCTAGTAACACCCATTTTAGAAAGCATCGACTTCTTTAAGATGTTACAAGCTAGATCAAATGAAGCACTATTTGTTTGCTTTTCCAAACACATACACACACACACACACAATCTCAATTAATTATGTTTTGTGTTTTTTTAATAGATGTTTAAGAGAATAAAATGAGTATGATATATTCCGTGTCACATGAAAGAAGTATAGCAAAAAACATTCACTAGTTTAGATTATGTTAGTTTTGTTGAAAAATATCTTTTATAAGAAAATCTTATTTACTTGCATATAAATTTAGTAGTGATATATTATTTTTACACTTCTTTTTTTGGCAATTGAAAGGGGTTGAAGCCCAAAGAAAAAAATGAAAACTATAAAGAAATTCTACAAGGGGTAAGAACCCTAGGTTACATTATCAAATAAAGTGGTACATAAACTTGCAGGAGGGTAATCAAGAATTGAACATCCAAGATCATTTCCTAAACTAAAAGAAGCAAGTTGATCTACACATTTATTTCTTTCATGATAAATATATTGAAGAGAAATTTGTAATTCCTGATTAAGAATATCTCTGCACATAGAAATCAAAGAAGCATGCTTAGGCATTGATTGATAATTATCTTTCAAGAGATTAATCAATATTTTAAAGTCCAATTTTAAAATAATCATTCTATAGTCAAAATGTCAAGTCAATGATAACCCATGGAAAGCACCTTGTAGCTTAACTACAAGAAAGGAACAAGTCCCCAGATTATTTATAAAGCCTCTCAACCAATTCCTATAATTATCTTTGAGAAATTCACCACATCCACTAAAGTTGTACTAGATTTGGAAGCCTCATCCACATTAATTTTTATCCATCCTTCCAGAAGAAGGTGCCACTTAACACACATTTTCAACCTATCATCATGACAATCCACACCGTGCTGCATATAGTAAGCTTTTCTAATGTCCTGAGCATATGGTGGCAAACAAAAAAAAAAAAAGGATCCCGAGGCTTACCCCCTAAGGCACAAATTTAGTATAAATTTTTGTCTCTTGGAAAAATATGCGAGGCAAGTATTTGACTCGAAACAATTGTGCAATATAAGGTAATATTACCTCGTGATACCCCAATTTGTCCCCAAATTATAAATTATTTTTTATCTTTTATATTATATTTGAAAATGTATATTATTGTAAAATTATTTTTTAGTAATTTTATAATTTAAAATATTCATATTAATTATTTTTTAACTAATATTTATCTTAATTATTTTCTTTTAAACTTAAGATTAGTTGAACAAATTATGATTTTAAACTAATATGACTATATTATGTTAAATATTAAATGTTAATTATGTGTGCTTTAAAATTTATAAAGTTTAAACTTTCTTATTTTTTAATTTTTTTTTCAAATTTCCTTCTTGGTGCTCACAAAAATCACGGGACAGGACACCAACTCATCCTACAACTAAGGATGGAGCAAGGATGGAATAGATTATTATAATTGCGGAATGGGATAATATCCTATTAATTTATCATTACCTCAGTCTGTTACCATCCTCACACGGGCATAATTCCTAATGAACTTAGTACAATGAAACGGCCTGCTACAACCAGAACCAAACATATCATTGTGACGCCAAGTCCACAGGCACCAAACAGCGGCGCACCATACCCGATCCCAATCGTCCACTTTCCTAATGCTCTAGTGCTTCAAGTTTAGAATAAACCAGACATGCATTTCAAGAACATAGAAACTAGTCCATTTCTCAGGAGCTACCAATCTTTGTCATACCTCTTTGGCTTTACAGCATTCTTGAATGTCTTCCGATCCTCCATGACAGAAAGCACAAATAGAAGAGCCAAGCCGAGCCCCCTTCTTTACGTCTCTGGTTTGTGTTTAAACCACCATGAATATATCTCCAAAAGACTAATTTAAACCAACCCGGACAGTGAACCTCCCAAACCCGCTTCCATAACCAATCATACTCCTCATCAACAGGAGAGGAAAGGAAGCTATACGCAGAGCGAACACTGAAAACACCATGGTTATCCAACTTCCAAATAACCCGATCAGCATTCGGAGTATCCTTTGGAGGAGGCATTGCTACAATTCTTGGCACCATATCTTGAGGCATCCAGTTTCGTAGATAAGTCAACTCCTATTGCCCATCTTCTTTCACACAATCCGCCACCTTGATACCCATTAGACTTTCGGGGATCTCCATGGTCGTAAACACCTTCAAACAGTCTAAATATCCTCGACATTCATTCCTTAAAGAAGTAGATCTATCATCATTGATTTGCTTGGCGACCCCTTGGAGACTTAGGGGCCAAATTTTAGCTAAATTCTTCCGGATACAGAGTCTGAATTCTATACCATCACTCCAGAAGACTAACTACACCCACGTAAATATTTCTTTCAAAATGATAGCCCATAACGAGGACTCTCCAGACATAAACTTCCAACATACTTTCATAAGGCAAGCCCTTTTCATCAAAACCATATTACGAAACCCCAATCCTCCCCTCAATCTGGGTTTACAAAAAATCTACCAAGGCATATTTTACGTTTTCCCAACAGTCGTTTCATACCCCCAAATAAAGCAGCATTAAATCCTCTCGATCTATTAAAAGTTAGAATAGGTATTAATTGCATTATAACTACAGCAGCTACTAATTGCATAGCATAGACTAGAAAGAGTCCCCAACAATGATAGAGCTAAAGCCATTCTCCCAGTCAATGATAAACAATCCCTCTTCCCTCTAGGCAATCGATCCTACACCTTTTTTACCAAATGAGAAAAATTGTGATGAGTCACTCTTCTATGAATGACAGAAACTCCAAAAAAGGCTCCAAATCAGAGAACAAGAAAAAACCGCATCTTTTCACCATACATTCCCTGGCCTCTTTCACATTTTGAGAGGAAAATGTTGTTTTTTGAGTGATGAACTCAATGACCCGACATATAAGAGAACTAATTTAAAACAATACATAACGGTGTCAATTTGCTGAGTACTTGCTTCGCCACAGGATGATAAATCATCACTAAACATGAGATGGGAAATTCCTATACCCCATCCTCCCACCCTAAGAGGCTTACAAATGTGATTCTCGACTGCTTTACACATAATGTGATAATTTATCCATGCATCTTGTGATGACGATGATGATGATGATATCAAAGGTCACGGTAATGAAAAGAGACTTCCTATTTAAAAAAAAAAAATCATTTTCTATAAAATTTCTTAAATTTAATATCGAACATATAGTAACATTTCACAATTTTCTTATTTTATAACCATATTTCTATGGAATTTATTTTTTACTGAAACAAATGAAACTTTATCCTCCATTATTCTGTTAATCATAATGTATACAAATGAGATAAAAGCCCATGTATACAAACAAACGGGAATTTCTAGACATAAATGCCTTTCAATAAAATAATTAGAGCCTAAGAGGGCTAAAAAGAATATGCAGAATGATTCACCAACATTATTTCCCCATCTCAATCAAATTATCTTTTGTAAAACAATTTGCCCTCCATTTTTCTTGATGGCACAAAACATATTGATTCACCAATATGAGCACAACCCATTTAAAAGGATCATTCTCCATTGATCTGTAAGTCACCAATATGAGCACAACCCATTTAAAAGGATCATTCTCCATTAACCTGTAAGTCATCTACAGATGAAGATAAAAGAACAGTTTTGCATACACTTGTAACATAAAAGAAAACATACGGAGCTAGAAGACTATGCCTAGAGAGCTACTCATGCTACAAAATTCATATTATCCTCTAGGATGACATTACTCTATGATGGAGCACCAAGATATGAGGCAAGTCGTAATATGTCACTAAATATTCCACCAGCAGTGACTTGAGCACCAGCTCCTGGTCCACGAACTATCAGAGGTTGATTCTTATACCTGGTTGTCGTAAATGCAATGATATTATCCGACCCAGAAAGTTGCGCAAATGGATGATCCTTCTTGTATCTTCGCAGCTCTACAATCCCTTTATGATTGATTACATCAACCACCCCAACATATCTCAAGACCTTCAGTCATAACATTAACAAGATCATTAAAACTTCAAACATAATAGCAAAGGGCATGCGAGAGGGACATACCCCACCAATGTATATCAATCATATTATGCTTCGCCCCTAGAAGTCACGAAAATATATATTTAACTTGTGATCATGGTCCGTACTGAACCTAGGATATGCTTTAAAGCTTGAAATCATTTAGCCTTCTAACTATCAGATTTCAGCTGCATGATAGATTAGATAGTCTTAATTCACCTCTGGTTCAAGGTTTACTTTAAAAATCTAGTTGTCTGCTTGGATGAGGGAGTGAAAGGAGAGATGGGACAGCTATCCTCCAAAAAAATGAATTAAGAACAGAAAACAATAAGCCTCCATTTCCTTCGCACCCAAGCAAATCATTAATGTTCTGGGACATTGCACAAGCTAAACCAGGAAGTAATGTTCCTTGTATCTATAACTTAAATACCCCCCCCCCCCCCAAAAAAAAAAAAAAAAAAAAAGAAAAAAAGTGCATTGATGTCATGATTCTTTTTGCCCCCCTTCTTAGAATGCCTCATATTAAACACTAAGCACTGCAGTTTGTTTTTTAGACTGAAGATTATCCACCATAGAAAAAGGGTTTAGAGTTCTTGGTAGCGGGTCTTATGAAATTCAGGAGACACTGCAATCAAATTCCAAGTGAGCAGGGCATAGGTGAAGCAGTTGGCTCTATTTGGTATAACTAACTAATAAGCTAGCTGATTATATTAGAAATATTTAGCAAAATTAACTATTAAACTAGCTAATAAATGTAAAATGATATAAAAGAACATATTAATATAAATAAATATGTCAATTAAATTAATTCATATTTATTTTAAGATCAAATTATATTAATGTAATCAAAATATTCAAAATAAGAATAAGACTATAATGACCTAAAATTTAGGGCATTACATATTATTTATTCATTATTCAAATAATAAGATAATAATTTGAAATTTAATTAATTATATTTTATGACATCACATATTTACTTACATACTTATTTTTCATTTATTTATATTAAATTAATGAGGACACATCAAGTATTTATTTATATAATATAAATTGTCATTTAATTAAAAGAAGAGGGGTAAATTTGAAAAAATTTTGAAAAACTACTAGCTTATATGTTATAAACTACCTTGAAAAGCTTATCAAGTTAATAGATTACTAGCTTCTAATGCAACAAGCACACCTAGAAACTAACTTATAGATTATTGACCAAGTCAATAAACTATAAGTTAGCTTATTTGTTGCGCCAAACACACTTGATGTAGCTATCCTTTCAAATAGTCAATATGATTTACTCACATATCCTCCATTCTCAGCATCCTGCTGTTTCTTTGTTAAATCCTGGTCAAATTTTGGCAGTTGTTGCATAAACTCCTCAGCTGATGTACTGGCCTGAACCAAATCATCAAAACACCCACATCAAGATAATATTATGCACTCCATTAAATAAATAATAGAAATTAGTTCTTTACTATTAGCGGTTCTGGCACAAGGCTTTCAACAGGGATGTCAGATAGTTCTAACTTCAGACCAGATTCCCTGGCAAGAATTGTCACCTGAAACAGCAAAGCAGCTTCAGGAATGTCAATCATAAATTGTTACAACTTGAAAATAGGAGATAAGGAAAGCATAAAAGAAATGTCATGAAGCAATTGGCGAACCTAAATGTTCCGGCTAGTTGTCATGACACAGCAAATTACCTGCTTTCACAACATTTTACATTCCTAAGCTTGAAATTGTTAGGCTAAACTTAATTTGAAATTTAGTCTATAAACTCTAGTTAGCCTGAATCAACTTTTTCTCATTTCTTCTTTTGTGTTTCCAATTCTAGAAGAAAAATGCAAAATACCCCTATCAACTTTGGGATGGTTGCATTATATCCTCACTAACTTTAAAAACTAGCAAATCAAACCATTTAACCATATAAAACTTGTAATTAACATCCATTATTTATTTGCTTAACCATTCTATTAATTTAAATAAGAATCACGGTATTATTATATATCGGTATATTGCATCATTTTTTTTTGGCACATAATTTCAATGTTATCTAATTAATAGAAGTTCAATTAGAAATATAATATTTGAATTAAATATTTAAAAATGAGTTACGAAATTATGTGCAAAAAATGACATAATAAAACAACATACAATGACATTTTGATTCTTATTTAAAAGGTTAGTGAAAAAATTAAGTCAATTATGGGTGTTAGTTGAAAGCCTTTTTTAATTTAAGGGCTTAATTTGCAAGTTCCCAAAGTTAGAAGGAATAAAGTGCAATTACTCCAAAGTTGAAGGAGGTATTTTACATTTTTCTCTCAATTCATTAATATTTTTATTTTATTAAAGAATTTGATGTCAAACTCAGACTTGGTATGTTAACTGTATTTGGTTTTAAGCTCTTAGTTTTGATTAAAATCCAACTCATAAATCCCAAACGAAGCTCTACTTAAAGATAGAATATTCACAAGTATATTTATAGGCATTTAACAATGACAGGTGTCAAACATGTTAAACACACTAAGTTTTACCTTTCTAGCAACATCTGCCCCAGACAAATCATCCCTCGGATCTGGCTCAGTATACCCTGCCTGCTTTGCCTCAGCAACTACCTCACTAAAAACCCGGCCATCTTTGAAGTTATTAAAGATGTAACTCAGAGTCCCACTGCGAAATCAACCACAAGCAATGCCTTTGGTTTAATATGCTGACACACGTTAAAATGATGTTTTTCTAATCAATTTCATGAGCTGGATGCAGGTGCCTGGTGGGGCTAGTAGTTCTAGCTTGGGGGCCAACTGTAACCGGGCAAAATTTTATTTTGATGCATACTAGACAAATTTATAATTATTTAATAAAATTATAATTTTTTGGATAATTTTGATCTACTATATTGTAATTTTTTTACAAATTAAATATTAAAAATTATGAAACATAAAAAAAAATTATAGAAATTTATTTTTAAAGATTGTAACACATAAATTATTCAGACTTAGAAAAAAGTTAGAATAAAAATCTATAAAATTTGGAAAAAATGCAATTAATTTAATCAAGTTTAAATCAATGCATATTTTTTAGACATATATAAATATCTTATCATGAAAATTTTGGATAATAAAATCAAAACTTAAAGTAAGTGAAAACTCTAGTGCAATTATATTACGTGTTTAATGTAAATAAAAATATAAAGTTGTAGTTATAAAAGTTGTAATTAAAAAATTATAATAAAAATCCATAAAATTTGTAAAAAGAATATTAATTTAATGAAATGTATATGTATATGTAATTTTTTAGACACGTATTAAGAACTATGAAAATTTAGGATGATAAAATCAAAGATATCAAGTGGCAATTTTAGAGCAATCATATTATATGTGAAATGAAAAATAAGTGCATGTGAATTTTAGTGCACATAATAATTTTTAATATATATATATATATATATATATATAGTTAAAGTTAGACCAAGTTAGAAAAATATTTTGTATGCCATGTAAACTTTTAGTTTTAACTAAACATATGATTTTATAAAGTATTTTTAAGGTACAATAAAAAAAGCTCATACTTAGCAAAAAGGGGGAAAGACAAAGAATTAAAGTATAAAATATTTATAATTAATTAATTATAGAAGAATTATGATCTCACATCTTAAATTTGTATTTCTTTCTTTTTTTATAAAGTCTATTTTTATTGCATAAGTACTTTTTTTTTTCTTATTATGACTATATGTATTTTAAAATTTTAAAAGGGTGGGGCCGAAATGTACAACACACATATAACATGGAGCTTTGGAGAGCCAAAGGCAACGCCTAGCCCCCCATTGGCTCCGCCATTGGACCTGGGTGCAAGACAAGAAGTCCAAGATTTTGTCAAGCCAAAAAAAAAAAAAAACAGAGGAGTGAACAAAATGTCAATACAAACCTAAAGATGCCTTCAATTTGTAATATTCTGTCTCCAGTCTCCAGGAGCCCCCGTAAAGTACTGATAATTGGAAGACCAGCTCCGACAGTAGCTTCATAGAAGTAATGTGTATAGGATTGTCTTTGCAGAGCTCTTAAACTCAAATACTGGATGCAGACAGTGAAGGTATGAGAAATATCCAAATATGTAAAAGAATAGATATAAGGAAAGATATTATTTATTTATTCAACTAAGAACTATGCATTAATAGAGCTTTACGGAAGAGATAAGTGATTAAGCAACCACCCTATCCTATGATAGGACAGGACAGTTGCACAAACGACAGCTATGAGAAGATACACAAGTGGCTATACAACAGATAATATGATATTATTTACTGTTTTCAATCAGAAGAATAATATTTTATAAAGTAACAAACAAGTAACGGTTTGCCAGAGCTTACAGAAAGAACATATATTCAAAATATCTAATATGATTTGGAATAACTTTCATCCAGATTATTTTTTCATTTAGACAGCAAAGACCCCCAGTCCAATGCATATGTTGCTTCCTGCTCCAGTTTATGTCACCAAAACAATGAAACATCATAACAATCAAATCCCTAAAAACGGCCCAAACATAGTGAAAAATTGACAATTATCTATGTGCAACAGATCATGCTCACAAAAATTTGCTTTCACTCTCAAACTAATTATTTTAACTTTTCATATTAGACCAAGTTATAAAATTTGTACAATAAAATAGAAACTAACCAAAACATAGGAAGCAATCAATCAAATGATTCCCAGGAAATAAAGCAGTACATAAAATATTGGAAATTAATTTGTCTCTCCAAATTCCCTTGTACGTTAATGCAATGATGAATAATTCTATACTTCTATAATGAATAAACTTTACAAGCAACTCTATTTCCTTTTAATAGTTCCACCAGAAGCAAAAAAAAAAAAGGAACAACTTTTAAAACTGGCAAATTTACAACAATTACAGATAGTTACAAGAATCAACAGAATTTTTGACAAATAAATATGTCTTTAAATGAGTAATAACAGGGTGTTAATGTAATTCCAGCCTGAAACAGTCTATGCCATCTCAAGGAAAACTTGGCTTACTTTACCTGATTAAGTGGTCCTGAATTTGCCTTTTTATTTGGGGTAATTATATGTATTCCTTTGTGTAACCAGTCGTAGTAATAGCCTGCAATACCAGAGTCTGCAGTGCAATCCACTAAAACAGTGTTTGGTATAAAATGATTTCCTTGAACACATTGAACAAACTTCCCTAAATCAGCCGCTTCTCCTTTTTCTCCTTGAAGTTCTCTCCATCTACTCAAGTCAATACCCCTGCAAGCAGCAATGGGAGTTCAAAAACGGTGTGAGAACCAACTTAAATGCAATGCTAACAGCTAGCAATTTCTCTAGTATTTTATGCTGCAAAAGCCAGTATCATACTTGAAGTTCAAAACAGAAAGCCAGTCTAAGCAATCTGACTTACGCATCACTAAGAAGCATTGACTTTGAACCAATGATGCCCAATACACGCAAATCAATGTTAAATTCTTCTTTGAGATTTGCAGCCTGCATAAACAAATTGTTAGGTGTATTTGAGATTTATGGCAATAAAAAACTCTTGATATTATTTCCCACTTGTATAATCTGACTCAAACATCATCGTTAACTCAAATGGAGTTCAATTTGTGCAGTTTACGTAGGACAACAACATTGGAAAAGAAGAGCACACATCAATATATAAATAAATGGAGGCAGAAATGAAATGAGGGTGCATATATGCAAAATTATACAACAGAAACCAAACCTGATCTCTTAGCTGGTCAAGTAGTGTGCTCCCAATTAATCCAGGTCCAATAATCCCCATTGCTATGGGTGTTCTTGAGAGATAAAATCTTGAATGGACAGCTCGTAGAGCCTTTATACAATCCTCTCGCTTAACAACAACAGTAATGTTGTACTCAGAACATCCTTGTGCTATAGCACGTACATTAACATTGGCCTGTGTTTTGATATCAAGCTTAACCATTAAAGAAACATCCCAAGATTTTGCAATAAAAAGGGAGTATTGTAAAAAATGCAAAATGCTTATTAAACCTTTTTCATATTAATTTAATCAGTTCATCTCAATCATACAAATACTTAAACAAAAGAAAACAAAAGAATAAAGATACAATTCTGACTTTAACAGATCATACTACTAAGAGACAACATGGTTTCCTAACCTTAGCCAATGCATTGAATAAGGTGGCACTAACTCCAGGTGTACTTTCCATTTTCTGGCCAACAGCTGCCAAAATGCTACAATTTGGGATAACTGCAACCTGAAAGGGGATTATATAATTTAGAATGCAATAAAAGTAATAAAATATTCATTGGTAAGCCTTCAGGTAAACATATTTTATCCATATAAATAAAAAATATTGTATTAGTAATAACTAATAAGTCAGCAATTAAGTTACTTATATGTGATAATTAAGAAACAGAAAGAAAGCCTCTGATAATGTAAAATGAAGGCCCAGAAACTAGGTATGTTCCAATAAAGTATACTTATACATCCAAAATTCACATAGACAATGCAAGATTTCTCTACTTAATTATACTCTAACAAATCATATTATGCACCATTTCACAAGTCAAGGAAGAAGGGGGGCGGGAGTGGAGATTAGAACCTGCTTGGCATAGACTAATATAATAAAAATACAAAACTGTGTGTGGTGGATAAGCTTCAAGTCTTTGTAGTTTAGCTTGACAGCTAATTTGGGCTTAAAATGACAGAAAACATTACCTATCTGGATTTTATAACACATTAAGAGAATTCTATCTTTTGCTTCTATTTTCTTCTATGCTAGGTTTGCCATTAGGCAGAGTTTTAATAAGATTGCAACTGTTTTTTAAAATTGAACTTAGACTGTAAAACTAATTATGTCAGTCACAAGACAACCCAAATACAGTCCACGTTGAAGCATGAAAGGCAAAAGTCCTGCATAGTTATGAAGAAAATTACAAATTCACAAGAAGACAAACTTTCAGGTCCTGTTAAGTTGTTGATATCAGACCTAAAATGTCTAAACAATTGAACAATGAGGTTGCAACGAAAATCAACTTAGCAATCACTGTGATATAGCATGCAATGGAAAATTTTTAGCACCTGAGACAGCCGACCAGCATCCAAAGCTTGACGGAATCTAGCCTGCAAAGCCTCAGCAACAGCGTTTACTTCCTTCTCAGGCACCGCAAAGCACACAGAATGCTCACTACTAGCCTACAGAAACATAGTTGATGACCACCACAATCTTGTAGATATCAATGTGCAAAACTAGCAAAATTGCACAAGATGATGTGTTTACCTGAGATATCATAATAACATTAGCTCCAACATCTTTTACGGCACCAAAAATAGCACTGGCTGTACCTGGAACACCAGCCATTCCAGTTCTACAAGGATGGAATGAGGTTAAAATTGAAGAAAAAATTAAACGTCAGAAACATGTGGAGTAATGCATATTACAGAACATGCGTTATTATATAGAAGGTATTAAGGAGCATCAGAGCAACTCATCATGTAAAGTGACTGCTACTCATGACTCACCCCTCAACATTGACAAGTGCCAAGTTGTCTATTGTAGCAAAACCCTTGACAAAATATCTTAAATTCTCTCTATCTTCATCATCATTAAGAGCAGGGTGGCAGATCTTTGTTCCAGGGGCAGAGAGGTTGAAAATATTCCTTATGATAATGGGTATACCATATCGCATCACTGGAATTATAGTGCGTGGATGTAAAACATTTGCTCCAAAATAAGACTGCAGAACATGCAATTTGTTAATATTATGAATTTCATAAGCATAATGATCACTGAGACATGGTCTGACTAACCATTTCCCAGGCCTCTTGGTAAGACAATGTCGTCAAAATAACAGCCTCACTAACTGCAGAAAGTGAACACATGTTGTTTATGCTGAACTAAAACCACGTTAAAGTCAAACAGAAGAAAAAAGCATCACACACATCATAACAATTTCCTAGGCAGCAAATGAAGAGGCTCAGTGATCAGCACCACATATAAAAATTTGAGAATACCACACTAGTTCATGATTTAGCCAACCCTAAAAATTAAATGAAGCAGCACAAACCTTTTCTAGGATCAGCACTATACACACCATCAACATCTGTCCAAATTGTCACCTGACGAGCCCTAAATAGAGCACCCATAATTGCTGCTGAGAAGTCACTTCCATCTCTCTTAAGAGTAGTTGGAATATTTTGTGGTGTGCTTGCGATAAATCCCGTAGCAATGATTACTTTTGATGGATTTGAAGAGTACCATTTCTCGAGTCTTTTCTCAGATTCCAGATAATCAGGATCGACTTGATTAGAACTTGTAGGATTCACAATAAGTACATCCCTGGTATCCATCCAGTTGCAACCAATCCCATTCTGCATACAGAAGTGAAGCATCATGAGATCACTACAACCCAAATAAATTTTATGAATTAACTTTCTGATAAGAATAGCAGACCTTTCTAATAAGAGCAGACAACATCTGAGCAGACCATAACTCACCATGTCCTACAACAAAATCTGTAAAGGATTCTGTTGCATGACCAGCTGCAAGATAGTACGCACATTGTTAGTCATGACAACAGGTTAAGTTCTTCACTCAAAAACTTATTTATATTACAAACAAAATATAAAACATTTCCCCAAAAAAAAAAAAAGTGAAAATAAAATAATTTATGCATACAACTAATATCATATCATAAGAAATGCTAAGAATGATCATGAAAATTAAACACTGTATGGAGATTCAATCATGTATTCCCATGGAATGAGGGCAAAAGTGATATACCGGATCAGTGTATGCAGGTAGAGTACAAATCCCTTAGTCCATAATTTGAAAATGACGAGGGGAATGCTTTGAAAATTTTATTAACTGATGACAAAATAAGTGTCCCTTCAAGAATATCATTAACAATGATAACTTGCAGGAATTACTTATAAATCAGATACAAAAGAAGTCAGAAAGAAACCAGCAGTGTCACCATAATGTTACTGAGAGAGCAAGAATAAAATTGACCAAAAAGAAAAGAAGATATATGCAAGTCAGAAAATAGATAGCATTGATGCTCGGAGAGACATAACATGAGAGAGAGATTATTACCAATGTATATTGCACGGAGCATTGCCTTAAGGTTATTTATGTCAAGATGCAACTTTGATAAGAAACTAGCAAGTTCATCTCCATCAAGTATTTCATGTGCAGTTGAGCTGTGCTTATCTAACACAGCATCCAGTGCAGATATGTAAGTCTCTTCACGTGATTGAGCCTTGTGGATAAGGTCATACATCATATCAGTCACCTTTGACATTGCAGAGACAACTACCAATTTCCTCTCTGAATCGTCACTGATAATTATATCTGCAACATTCTTGATCCTTAATGCATTACCCACACAGGTTCCACCAAATTTATGAACAGACCAAGTTTCTCCTTTGGGAAGCAGGTTTTCTTCCACAGATACGTCCAGTGAAACATCTACCAGGAAATGAAGAAAGAGGTACACATAAATAACACATCAGCTTCAACTTCTGAAAAAAAAGAAATTACAAGAATATAATACATGATTAATTGAGTAGCAACCTGTTACTGAAGCACATATCCTGGAGCTTGACTCTTGTCCCCATTGTGATGTAACGTGCTTTCTAAGACAAACCAGCGCATTTATATAAATTAATAATAATAATAATATATAAGAGTAGGAGATTTTTCAGATGAACCATGGTAATTCAAATCATCATAAAGAGACACAAATAAAAGAGAAAGAAAAAATTACAATTACAATGCTTTAAAGAGAAAAATAATTTTGACTATAAAACTTTTGCACACTTAGAATAGCATTATCTAGCAACTATATGATGCAACAGGGTTTCAATATCATTAGTGGTCTCACTTGCTTATGTAATAAAGATTCCATATTCAAATTAAACATTTTCAGACCAATTAGTAGGAAGCCCAACTTAGAGCATCTTTGGATAGATCTTCAAAAGTGAACTCGAGACCGCTAGCTTGCTTTAGTAGGATTTGGAAGAAATAAGAATTTCTTAGTATTTTCCAAACTCACTTTTGACATCTTTTTCAGTGAATTTTTCAACTTTATCCTCCCTCTTTTATAGTTGAACAATATTCAATTATATTTTAATCATTCTTCTCATTAAACTTACGCTGTAAAAGTAATTCTTTTAACACATAAAAACAGAACATCTTACAAAATAAGTATTTAACTTAGTGCTTGTTTGGTAACTCATCCAAAATTAATTTTGGCCATCAAAATTACTTTTGGGGAAATTAAGTATGAAATATGCATGGTCTGGGTACTAAAATTCAAAATTACTTTTGCCTCAAAAATAATTTTTAGAAGTAAAAAGCTTTCACTTCCACGTTATTTTACCACCCCCTTCATAGTTTTTCCTCATTTTCCATTTTAACCTTACTTTTTGTAATCAACTCATTTTAATACAACATTCTATGTCTTTTTAGTTATCTCACACTCAAAAGTAATTTCTCCTCACACATTCAAATAAAACATCTTGCAAAAGTAATTTTTTACCTCCATTCCAAATATTAAACTCATAGTTACAAAAGTAATACTTACAAAATTAATTCCTCCGAAAAGTAATTTTCTCATGTAGTATCCAAACAAGCCTTCACTTTACCAAACATAAAACTCATTCTTCAAAAATCAATTCGTCCAAACTTAAAGAAGAATTTCAAAGCATGCCATTTACCAGCTCAACTAATAGCCCCTTCCTGTCCCCATAAGAATCCAAGAACCCGCTACAAACTTCTTTGTATTGCAGAAATATAACATAAAGAACTCCCCTGAACTTAAAATTTGTTAACCATATTCCTTGAATAAGTGCCTTTGGAAATGTGAATAAGTGTGAGAGAAAAGAAAAGTTACCATTAGTTGCTTCAGATTTTCATTCATAAACATGATAAAATTTGAAAGGCCAGTAGGCAGTTTGTTATGGCAATTACTGTTACGTCAGCATGGGGGAGATTGGAGGTATGGAGAGAGAAACCACCTTTGGAAGTTTTTGATGCTTCACATCCTTCCAATGGTCACTTTTTTTGTGAGGCATATGGCTCTACTTTTGAACGCATTGGAAGGATTAATATATAAATAAACATCCGAACAAAGAAAAAAAGAATTAATATATAAATAAACATCCGAACAAAGGAAAAAGAAGTTATCTACAACAATAGTCCATTCTCCTCTATTCTTTTCTTTGCCTCCCTTTTCTTCCTTTTGCATTTCCTATCCTTTCCATACCCCCTGATTCCCATTTCAGCAAATTTTACCTACGTAGCATTTTTCCCTAGCATTGTCACTGTAGTAAATCATACAAAACCCAATATGCCTAGATCAAATTGTAGCCCGCCAAAGTATAGAAACCAAATTTGTCCCCTAACAAGGGACAAAGAGAATCAAACAAACAAACGACATAAAAAATTTCATAGTTTCACCATCTCTACCATTTTCATTTTAGTGCAGAAAAAACAAAAACACTAAATCAAGAAAAAAATAATCTTCAGGATCAAGAAGGCCCAAAATACCGAAGAAATAGTGAGGAACGCGAAAGAAGAGAAGGAGGACGACAATGAAAATGGTGGAGCTTCTTCGGCGGCTTGTGGTCGTGCAGCAATGTTTTGGTAGGAAGAATGCGGGAGGACTGAGAGATCGCAGCAGAGAAAGACGCCATGGCTGCTATCACAGAAGCAGACAAGAGGAAGAGGAGCGTGTTGGAGAGCTATGGCAGAATGAAATGTAAATAATTGGCCTGAGGTCGAGTCGACTCAGCTGGCTGTTGGAATCGGCTGCCTGCAATTCAAGGGAAGAGTACCCACGTGCTTGATATTGGCAAATTGCAACCCCCGGCCCACGGGTGTACCAATATCAGTCCAAATCCATTAACTTCACTAACCCACCTTCACTTGAGGTCATTTCCAGCTTCTTGCAAAAATGAAATTAGAAAGTTTCTCTTCCTATTTATTAAATGTAATTTACATTGATTTTATTTATTAAATTTTTAATTTTTATTAATTATATTTCTTATTTATTATTGGTTTCAGTTGTTTGAAAAAAGTAACTTCTATAAAAATATAATTATTAAATAATAAGATATATATTCAATATTAAATTAAATGTAAAAATTTTAATGAAAGATAACTCTTCTTCTAAAAAAATTATTTTCTTCTACTATTATCATTTTATATATCTTTTTTAATTAAAAAATATATAGGTTATATGTCACTTATTATTTATATACAAATAAATAAAAAATTTTATGAAAAATATTTTTTGAAAAAATAAATAAAACTTAAATTATTTAATTTCATATTTCAAAAATATTTTTTATTAACTTCATCATACACTTATTTAAATTCATCTAACTTCAATCTCCTATGTGAGTCAAATTGATAATCACATTTCATGGCTAAAAGAACAAGTTGTCATGCAAGTATTAACTTGACACGGACACTAGTAGATAGGAAAAATTAGATAAGTTCTTATAAATAAGGGATAAAGTTTATAAAAAAAATATTTATAGAAATTAAATTGAATAAACTTAAATAAGTGGGGATGAAATTGATACGGATTATACTTTATCGGACGAAAATGAGTATTAAGTCAAGTATTTAAATACTCCGACCACCGTACTTATATAATTTTATTCACTTAATAATAAAAATTAATTGTTAATATTATTATTTGTCATTTCATGGGATACGTATTAAAATTAGACTTTTCAACTGTCAAACCATTAAATTCCCAAAAGACTGATGGTTAGTTTTTGTTTATAAGGGCCCTACAAGCATTGTTCAAGGAGTATTTATTCAACACGTTTTCAAGATTTTATAATAAATTGAGTTTGAATTTAATAAATGTATGTATTTTTTAAATATATTAATCTTAAGGGTTTTTATAGTTGGAGTGTACAACAATTCATTGAAGAATTATTAAATCGTGTATATTTAGTAAATAGATAAGAAACTTACAGGTTCTAATTGCATATACAATAGTAAATAATGTGCATGAATATATATATTTATTTTATTTCATATAATTAATTAGCATATAACAATATGGAAATGCCACTTTTATGAAAAACATATTTTATAGTTTGCATAGAATACTAAGCAAGGATTCTTTCATTTGTTTCAGCAATAATTAATGCACGTAAGATTCCTTTCTTTATCATCGAAAAGCTATTAAAGCTTTGAAAATTAAAATTAAAATATACGTTATACCAACCGTGCTATTTCCATTTTTCGTATTTCTATATTCCTTCACAAAAAAAAAAGAAGAAGTAAAAAGTTGACATAAAATAGTGAAGTAAATATTATTCTTTTATAATTTTCAAGCCTTACTCAATATTATTTTAATATTTAATATAATTAATTTGACCTAATACATTACCAAACATGCATTCATTGCAACTTTATTTCAATTTCCAACCTTGCAAATCACGAAGTTCATATTTTGAATTTACTTTTTATTTTCTTTCATTTTGCAAATTATAGTTTATGAAAAAAAGAAGAAGAAAATTCAATTTTTTTTTGTGTTAAGAAATTAAAATTATAGCATTAATCATGACACAATTTGCAAATCACTATAACAAGTTATGTTTACTAAAAAAGGAACTATGTGAAAAGAATCCACCTCACTCCCTATAAGATTAAACACCTATTTGCCTCCTTCATAAGTTGCAAAATTTGTGCCCCTACTAATCAAAACTACAAATAAAACAATGAGATTGTGCAAAAAAAATACAAAAAAAAAAAACATATATCTTCAATTAACTATGCTACAAAGACACTAGACAAAACCTAATACATCATCCACCATAACCTTACAATCACTTTTTATGATAATTTGAACAAAGTGTAGGCCTTCAATAATGTGACATGCCCTCAGAATTACATTAGCTTCAACTTCTTCTAGAGAACCACTCTTTATTTTCTAAAAATTATCTACCTAAGCTAGGTTATCCTTGCCAAGAATCACAATTGTTGACATGCCCTTCTTCTGCGTAGCATCAACATTCAACTTTAAACATTCCATAGATGTAGTTCCTAACTTAAAGTAAACCTGTGGATAGAAGTGGCATTAGGCCTTTACAATCAACAAAGTTCCATCCTCGAATCATTCTTTGCATGGGTGGACAATTCTTTTGCATTCAATTAATGGCCTTCAAATATCTAGTTATTTTATGCCTCTTATACCATGTAGATAATAATAGCATCCCTACTAACTACTTTCTTAACAAACTCTTGTGAGGTTACAGAAGGGATGATAGATTTGTTGATCTATAAAAATAAAATCCAAAAAGCTTAATGGATTAGGAATTAATGCATTTTGAATGTGAATACCTAAAATTCTAAATTACAATAACCTTATGACTTTACATGTAACCATGATAAGTCATCTTCTAACTCTAGTTTACATAGCAAACATATAATGTCTTAGATAATTCATAAAACATTGAATATGCAAACATGTTGGGATGACACCTCTTGCAAACCTCTAATAGGTAACTTTCAATTGAAAATGCACAAGAGACTTGCACAACATCTACCATCTTTGGGCATATTATTCATAGTAACCTAACTTATTGCATGCATGATAGATTAACCTCACAAAAAACATTTTGAAATCCTCCAAGATCCATCATGACTTATATTTTTTAGATGTAGAAATCTCAATATCTTCTTTAATAAAGAAACTTTGCAACATTGCCTTGTTCTAACTTTTATTTCTTAGTAGCAAAAAATATGCAATTTGTAAACTTAATTATAGCATTATTGCATTAGGTTTAACAACTGGTTAATATCCTTACTTTCATGGGAGCCATGGTGGGTATTTCGCAACATTCAACCTCCCATTATAAATTGTATAGCACGTTCCCAATCGTAGGAATTTGCTTCGGCTAGTACACTATAGCAAGCCTATAACCTTTTTTTAATAACTATTATAATCTAATGTGATTCTACATGATCTACAGTAAATGCTAATACCTATTATTACTAGTAATCTACTTCATAAAAGATATTGAATTTTAAAATTAAAAACCCAAAGCTTATATAATCTTTTTTCCAACTATTAGACTAACTTTCTTAATAAAGCTAAGTTTATTAATTTAAAATTTTTAAATTTTAAACCTCTGAATCTCTTAAGCATATGCAATGTATCCCATGCTATTGGAATGAAATAATTCCTTTTATTTCCATCCACTTGCCATAAAAAATAACATGAAATTGTATCAAGCATAGCACATACCTTCTTCAAGATTTTCAACATAAACATAACCTAAATAAGGAGAGATTTTACCATTGAGTTTATTCATGTTGCAAGTCTAGCCCATCATAATCTATGACATCTCCAACTATTCAATCTTTATTGAACCTTCTCAATGAGAAAATAGAAATCCTATTTTTTTAGGGGTAGTGACAAACATAGGTATTCCTAAATATTTGGCCTTTAGGTTAATTAGAGATAAATGGAAAAAAAATCTAGTACTTCCTTCCTTATCTTTCTATGGGTGTTTAAAGAGAAGAAAACCCCTAATTTTCAAAATTCATTTTCTCATCAAACCACTTCTTGTACTTATGTGAATAATCCTTTAACCTTTATGTTTCTACTAAATTAGCTCTTTAAACAATAATGATATTTTCAGTGAACATTAGATAAGATATAGAATAGATTCCTTAGCAATATGAACCCTCTATGTAATTTCTATTTGTTTAGCACAATACAATAATCTTGAAAAACACCTTTAAAACTAAAATGAACATATAAGGTAATAAAAGATCATCTTGATAAATACTTTTCATCAATTTAAACTATCTAAATAGGCTACTATTAAAAGTTATAAAGAGTTGAATAATAGACCCACACTTATATATCCACTAAATAAATGTCTCATAAAAACCAAATAATTCCATCATCTTTAGGATAAAGGACCATACAACCCAATTGCATGCTTTTTGTATGTTTAATTTGAAACCTATTAAACCCCTACTACCTTTATTCTTTAGAATCATATCAATGATTTCCTAAGCTATCAAACCATTCTTAGAAACCCACTAATCAAGAACAAACATGGATCGGATAGGAGATATCAATTTATGCAAAACTTCTAACATCCAATTTGCAATTAACTTTGAAATGATCCTTCTATAGAAAATTGCATAAATTAATAAGTTAATAATTAGTAAAGGATTTTGCATGGCCAAGCTTTGGAATCATCACAATATATGTCATATTAATCCTTTTCAAAAGACATCGATGAATGAAAAAACCTTAAATTGCTTCTACAACTTCTGAGCCAATAATATTCTAGCATACTATTTGGCTCCAATGCCTTTATTAGATTTATATGCTTCACTACATCCTAAATTTTGTTAGTGGTTAGTATAACACGCATAGGTTATAGGTGGAATTAACTCTCCTAATTCATCTAAAAAATTGGCTATAAAGATTTAGATAACTCTATAAAATGATAGATAAAATGATTACTAATTCTTTCCTTTTGAATAATCCAATTACCATCTTTTAAGTATATATGCTCTATATTGTTCCTTTGTCAACAAACTACTGTAGAACATGAAAAAAATTAAGAATTAATGTCCCTTTTCATTAATCCATAGTTTTCCCAAATTTTTATCTTCATATACTCTCTCATCTATATAATTGCTCATCAATGTTCCATTGAATATTCTTTTTGTGCATTAGATTCCTTTTTATAAGAAGAGCAACTTTAATTACAACAAAACCTTATGTAACTTTGATAATTTACATACTTTAAGTTTTTTTAGCCTTCTTTATTTTTAACATAACTTTGAATCAAGTCACATCATGTATGCTTCATTTCCATACCATTTGTATTTGAACCTTGCAAAAATCATCTAGTAACCAAGTTGTAAAAAAATAGAAAAGGTAAGGAAGGGAGTTTATATTACCTAATGTATTGAGTTAAATCAAATTATGATCTAATTGGCCACTCTCTAGCCCCTTGATAGTCCTCCATGGATAATTTATTCTTTATTAAGGATAACTAATACTTCTATCAAGAATCTTCTTTATATGAGCACTACCTTTCTTTCCTTTTGTCTATGTGGAATTTTAACCAAGGCTAGGAATTGTAACACTAACTATGGAATCAACAAATTTAGAAAAAGTAACATCGAAAGAGTTACCTACTAGGTGACCTTTCATATTATCACTTAAAAATAATAACGTATTAAAATTGCATAAAAGAACCCATGGCTTATTGTTTCAACCAAAACATATAATTTACTATAAAAAGCATATCTTAATTGTTAAGAATAAGTGCTATAGATACATGTGAATAACCAATATTTCTTAACTATTTTCCATGACTTGAATATGAATAAAATTAGTGTTATATCTCTAAATGAGATAATTAACATCAGAATTCCAAAGTAATGCCATTCCTTCTCAACTAAACATAATTTACTACAAAATTATTCAAAGTTCCTACTGTGTAAGCACCCAGTGAACTATATCCTCATCCATTTTAGTTTCATCAAAGAAAATACAATTAAGTTTAGCTGTCTTAATGAAAGCATTTAAAGATATCACTATTAGGGCATTATTTAAATCTTGACAGTTCCAACTTAAGATTTCTATGACATCTTTAAGGGCATGGTAAAACTTGCTCCTTAACCATTTTATGAGAATCCATGATCACAGCCTTCCCTAAAACTAAGTCATTTAATCCATCCTTGTTCCTAGCTTTATTCTTTAATTTTGATATAGACAATTTATCCTTTGCCACTATAGCCTTTTTATTTTCCACATTGTTGTTACCAATGATAAACTCTTTTATCTTTATTGTAAAATCTTGTGCACTTTTCCATCATTTTTATCCTTTCTTCCTTATCCATTTTACATTAGGATTCATCTTACATTTTAGTCCACTTATCTTCCTTTCTCCACATATGTTATATTGCTCAAGCTATTAGACTATCTCACTTTCTTGCACATAACCTACTATATTAAAACCTATTTCCCATTACCTTTAATAGCTTTAACTAGCCTTTTCACTACTAAAAAATCTACATTGTGTTCTGAAGTAAACCTCATATATAAGTGTATTTATGTATTATCATTTGATGACTTTGTGGATGCACTCTATTTTGGCTTAAACTCTAGTTATTTTCTTATAATCTCTAATTGACTACATTTGGTCAAAATATGTTCAAGTAGTCTTGGCTTAATCACTTTTATTGCTTACTTAATAGCATTAAATATAGTCTAATCCTATCTTCTTTAATGAAATATAGTTGGAAACTGCACAGAATGCCATAAACCTTATCTATTATGACTTTTAACTTCTTACAGTTAACCTTCGATTATAAACATTTCCTTTATTCATAACCAATTAACTTATAACTATAATAAAAATGGTTTAATACTTCAAACTTGAATTGCACTAATGCTTTGTCTAGAATTTTTCTTAGTACCTATAATCCTATTTTAATTGATCTATTTAGTGGCTATTTGACTTGAAAGTGTAAAAATCCTTTAACTATTATACCATCACAAATTGGATCCTCCACTTTTACTACTTCCCCTAATTCAATCCCAATCTTGTGTATATTGTCTTCATAAATGAACTTTAATAGCACTTTATGTGCCTAAATCCAAACTTCCAACTTTGTAAAATCCACCTTATTTATTATGTAACATAGATCCTATATTTGCAGCACTATCACTTTTCTTGAAATATTTTACAGCCTATCTTTTAATATACACTCAACATGTTCTTTAAACTAGAGAAAGGCTAAGAATTTATTCATTCCTATGTCCATAAAAATTATTTAAGTACAAAAATTCCATGCCTTTCGTAACATTAATTTGATAATATTCTTGTTGATATCTTCATTTCCATAACCCACTTAACCAATGTACATTGTTATGACTCCTTTGTATGGCCATTTATATCAAATTCGAGTTTATCCTCTTCACTCTCTAAAACCTCTCCCCCTAAAGGCTCTAATGTTGCCATAACAACACTTTTTACCCATTTTTCCTTAGTGCTAATACTAAAAAAAATGAAATTAATCTAATTACACAACTACGGAACCAAAAACCTAAATAACACTCTCATTTTAGAAAGGAAATGAGCTTTATCTAAATAGATTTAAAGCATGTACTTATGAAGGAAAGGAAAGCTAAGTTACTTAGCACATAATGAAACAACACAAGTTGGAAGCCTTGAAATTTCTTTGTAAACAAAACTAAGAGGATACTAATGTAATATCCATGCTATGTATAGGTAAAAAAATATAAGGTATATTAATTTTAAAATTAAAATAATTTTTCACTTAAAAAATTAAAATATATTTTAAAATAATATATATTTTAATTTTAAAACTAAAATAAAAATGACTTATTAAGCTAAAAATCTTCTTATAATATAATATAAAAATACTATTGTATATAAAACAAAATTGACTAAAATATATTGGGTCAATAAACATATATACATATATCTAATATATATAAACAAATTTGCAATATAATTATACAAGTGAGGTAAAAAAAATATTAAACATAAATTCAATATTGAATGATATATTTGACAGTTGTAAAACCAATCAAAATTAAAAATTATTGGTTTGATGGAAACTTGCAATATATGTAACAAATCAAGTCAAACTCCAAATGATCCACTTAATACATCCTAACATATTGATTTATTAACTATGATTACAAAATTATTTAAGTCTTTTATATCAAAAAATAAAAAAAGTAAATGAACACAGAAGTTAAGTTTAATCTAACTCACTAAAGCAATTAAGCAAATAGCACACAAGTAAGATGTAAGAATATAAATAGAACTAAATTATGAGATTTTAATTCAAAATTAAATAGAATGCAAGATTGAAAACTAAATATAGAATTATCATAGAAAAATAGTAGAGAAACACAATTAACACGAGGAAATTAAGGATTATTTGGTAGATTAATCACATATCACCATAGATTTAACAATTATAATTGATTTCTCAACTTAGAATCATCATCATCAGAAATCTCTACAATGATTTATGAATTCTATATTCAATTACCATATAATATTTGATCATTTCATATTATCAAAATTAAATAACCATTATAATATATAAAGCTGATTTAAATTAATTTAATTATAAAATTTAATTGAAATGAAGGATTAAATAAAAAATCTCTAATTTAATAATTCAATTCTCTATTCTCATGTAAAAAATAGTGATTAACTAACCAAAATTTAACATAAAATCAATTAGAAATTGTAGATCACATAAATGAACATAGATTATACCAATTCTATATCTAATTCATACAAATCCAAAACATTAGGAAAGAATTAGAGAAAGAGAAAAATTAATTAACAATAATCAATATTACAAATTAAAATCTCATAATTCAAATCAAGTTAAACCTTAAAATTCTTGTATTAATATAAAATTTAGCCTTTCATGGATGAACAAAAGAAAAAAGCTACAAGAAAATGCTAAAGAAAAGTTCTAAAACAAATTAAAGCAAATACATCCCTAATGTCCCGCTTAGAGATCTCATTAAAATCTAGTCCTAACTAATGAAATATAGGTCTAACCTCAAATTTTCAACTCATATGAACAATTATAATTCAAGATATAAGCTAAATACTAAAGACAATTCAATTCAATCCAAATTCAATTATCAGTCACTAATCAGCCTTTTTTTACCTTTAAAACTATATAGTTTTCTTAAGTGACTTATGGAGGTTTAACATTGGGTCTTATCTAATTTTTGGGCCTAACTTTGCATGATTTGGCCACTTGGAGCAAGCTAACATAAATGTTATAAAAATTTCTCTTAACTTTTTGATAATATAAGGAACTTCAAATTTCAAAATTCAAAGCTCAAGTTATGACAAAAAATCTATGACAATATCAAGAATCTAGCATTTAGCAACTAATTCAATTAATTCCAAAATGATGTGATCTTTCTCAAAATAAGATAAAATTGATTCAATTAAGCATTATCACATCCTAAGAGGCCTCAATATAAGGGAAAATATGTATGAAATATTAAGCACATCAATAATAACATTCATTAATCCTAGGAAAAATAAAAATAGATAATCCTTTATTATGTCTTTCATAAAATTTGCTAATAGTGTTATGTGAAAAATAAGTTAGTATATTCTAATTTATTGATTTAATAAGAATTTAAATGAATCACATAATTTTACAATGTAACATTAACTCTTAATTTCTTATTTTGTAGGAGCTTATTTCTTTTTTAAGTTATAATAGATATTTTACTTTAATATATCTAAGGTTATGAAAGATGGTTAATATATTAAGATAACTTGTTAAAGGCAATGATCATGTTGCCTTAAGAAAAATGTCATGACCTATTCCTTGGCATATAACAGGCGTATGAAGTTGCTTTGAGCAAACACCTACATGTCTTGCCTATATATAATCAATGTGATATTCTTCATGCAATTATGCTTATTTGCTTAAAAATATTGTGATCGAATTTAAATGCTAAAGGCAAGATATGCAATTATATAACATTTAACATTTGTGATCATCTATTCCAATTATCTTATTAACTTACCTCAATGCCAAAAATCCTTGAGTGAACCCACTTCCAATCCATCTAGCAATAGTTGAGCACCTATGAAAAAAGTCCCTTATAAAATGAAAAAAAGGAAAAAAGTTTCAAGAAATATAGTGAGTAGCTAATAAATAAATAAAATAATGGATCAAGGTCACCATTGGTTTATATTATATGAATCAATAAAAAAAGGGCTAGCCAAAACCCCCTTACAAGAAGAAATGGATTCATATACCTCAGTAAAGAGATAAGTTAAACACACAAAAGAGTTCATTATGTCCTAACTTGTATATACAAATCAATACCTATCAGGTCTCTATTACTTACTCAGCCATTATAAAAAAATAAACAAATGCCAAAATGTAAGTAAATATGCCCATAAACATATCTATCCAAATACGAACTAAATTCTACACAATATAGATATGGAATTCAATATCAAATAATTAAAACAAAATAAATAAGTAAATTTTTTTATAATTCTCATTTATCCTTATCTCTTGTAAGTCCATTTTTTACCATCCAAATTAGCCTTATCTCTTACAAGTAGGCATGCAGATCTAATGTACATAGCTCTAATATGAATATCATTATCCCTAATGTTATCAAATCTCATTCAATGCACAATTCAAAAGATTATAAACAAGCGCTTTAAATAGCACTTCGATTTCAAAGCATAACAACAATATCATTTGAAAACATACATATATACATGTACTTACATACATACATTTATGAGCTAATGTTTTATCTAGTCAATCTAAAAATAAATTAAATTTTACATAACATACATACATAAATACATGTACAAAATGTTAAATAAGTTTATAATATCAAATCATAATGTAATTTCGTAAGTTATAATATAATTACACTTATTTACAAGGCCTCATCATAATCATTCATCATCTAACAAAAGTATACATACTTATACTGTAATTATAGAATAAATTAAAACTTTTAAGATTCTTGAAATTGGCAAAAGTTGAAAAAAAAGCAAGGTATAATTAATTATCCATAAGCATAGGCAACCACAAACCCTAGTTATTAATTACATAATCGATTATATCAGCATTTGTATTAAGGTAATCAATTATAATCAAGTAGGGACAACATTATGCTCATATAATTGGTTTTCTCATAAATCTCTTTGAAATTTTAAAGAATTTTATTATTTATTCATTATTAAATTGATATGTATCATTTCACAGTAAAATTAATTATCAAACTTACTTAAAAATGTAATAGAGGCAAGTTAAAGTCATACACAAAGAAATAAATGTTAATTAACAAAACAGAATGTAAAATAAGGGATTTTTTTAATATAATTCTAATTTAAACAAATAAAAGTAGAATTAAAGGGAGATTACCAGAAGATGAAAATGCATTCCAAGGGAACTTACATTGCAATTCATAGATTTATTATTGACACTTAACAATTCATTTATAATTCAATTACTTAACTAAAGAATACCTTAAAATTGATAATTAACATGCAAGTTACTAATGTAAACTAACCAAAATAAGTCATTGATCAGTTCTCTATTGCTAATTAAATTCAAAACAAGTGCCTAAATATAATTAATAATAGTTTTAAGCATTTAGAATTAGATTAAGGTCAAATCTAATAATTTTACAATAAAAAATTGTTAAATGCATTTTTTATTTTTCTTAAGAAATTAATGATTTACCTAAGCATCAAACCACCAAAGTTTAATTCTTATTAATTCTAATCAATTATAACTAATCTACAAGTAAAAATTAATTGCAATTAACTATTTAGCTATATATTATGATAAATAATTAAATAACCGATTATATTTGACAAATTATCCAAGTAATCATTCATAAGAAGGAAAAAAAAAGAAATAATTGAATAATAAATAAATTAAAAGGAAGAGCCTCAAAATCAAACTAGAATTAGATTGCTTAAACCCTTAAACTATAAAAAGTAACTAACCATTTATAGTGGTTTACAAGAAAAAGGTAGAAGAAAGGTACTACTATTGTCTAATTTGGATATATTGCCTTTGAAAGCATAAAATCATCTTAAATCTAATCTCTTAGGCTAGAAAACTTAATGAGTTAATTTAATATATCTCTTAGATTTACAAAGAATGAAGCCTTGCTTAATTTGGAAACCTATAATCTAATTTACAATTTAAATTACTACAATGTTCACTATAGTGAATTTTCATAGCTTAGCTTCCAACCCATGTTTAACTGTTAAAATAATGTAGTTTTTCAAAATACCAAATATCAAAGTTGTTGAGCTAAGATCTTATCCTACTTGGAAACTAATTTCACCTTAATTATACCCTTGGAGCTCCAAATATAGTTTAAAAAGCTTAACTGGATTAATTTGGATAAATACAAAGCTTCATTTTCATGATCAAATTTAACCCTTCAAACATCTAAACTAGGTTTGAGCCAAAATATGAAAGTTTTAAAACTTCCTTTTCATCTTTTTAACAATATAATAGTAATAATAATAATTTAATTTGGACTTTTGAAACACAAGTTGTAGCCAAAAATATGAAATAGTATAAAAATTTAGCATTAACCAAATAATTTAAAAATATTAAAAAAATTACTCAATCATATATAAATATTAATTCTATTAAATTAAGCATATATAAACACACTTAGAGGTGTAAAATATGGGAAAATAATATAGATAGCATCGTACATATCATAAATCATCACTAATATATTATTTATGCAACCACACACCATTAAACCCCCAAATGTATTATTTACTACATTAAACCATTTAGATCCTACATAAATTTTATCATTTAACACATTGTAATTCAAGATTTATCTTCAACAATTATAAGTAGACCTTAAGCATAATAATACTAAAATAAAGAAAATCAAGGCTAAAAATTTAGGGAAAGGTCATTCACCACTTATAAAGGAGGTAATTTGAAATAATAATGATGATTGATTGACTTTCTATGCAACAAGAAACAAAATATCATTTTAGGGTTTGATTTTGTTTTTAACTCTGAAACTTCGAATCTTCAACCAACCATTAGGCACCGAAATAAAAAGAAAAGAAAAGAAAGATATTATTTTATGGAATTCTTAAGAAAGTAAGGATGAAGATGGCTTACATTAGCTAGATGAAGATAAAGAGAAGGTGGTGCTCTATAATGTTTAAATTTAATTTATCAGTTTCATTAAAATTTAAAGTTTCAAAGTACTTTATTTAAATAGTTTTATTGCTAGATTTTCCCTTTAAAGCACTTTTCAAAAATAAAATAATTATTTGCATATTTAATTGTTTAAACATTGTTTATTTTAGCTCATAATAAAGCCCAAGTATTTAATTTTTGTCATCTAATATCCTAATTTTATTCATTCATTTAACTAATATATTATCCAAGGTTGCCTTGAATAATTCTACGATGTCTCTTTTATAGAATTAGGAATATTTATAATTTATATATGTAGGAATTTATAAAAGTATTTGTACAAATTTTAGTAAATGATTTTATTCAAAATTTATAAAATTTTAGGATACTTATTTTAAGATTTTAAATTTATTAAGTCATTTTATTGATTATAAGACAAAAAAATGAAAATAATGAAAATTAGTATTGAGGTTTATGATTTAATGGGAAGAGAAAAAGAATGGCAAAATTAAATTTTTATCTTTGGTTATTACTCTTTTTACTACACCTTAACCTTTAATCCCTATCTTCCTTTTTGACTCCATTAAAATGTATGGCTAAGATTGAAATAATTTTAAAGAAGGATACACCTAAAACATAAAAGAATAGTTTTCACCTCCTTTTATCTTTTTCCCTTTTTTCTTTTTTTCTCCTTGCTCCACTCTCTTTCCTTTTTACTTTTTCCCTTTCTTCTTCTTCTTTATGGTCTCCTCTACCCCTTCTTCTACTCAAGTAGCTTCCTTTCTCCACTATGCCATAATTGACCATATTTATGCTTTTCTTCGATCAATAATTGCCTACGAGAACCAAGAGAAGTTATGAAATATGATTGAGAAATGGTAAAAAATAAGGTATTTTTGCCCATTCTAGTGTTGGCATTTGTAGTGGCTTTATCACCAATTAAGTTGAACATAACCTTTTTAAAAGGAAGTTAGCCTATCTAAAGTAAAAAAAATTAATTTTTTATGTGTTTTGAAGTTTAACCCATGAACCCTAACCTAATGTAAACTTCAAATTTTGAAAACAAATATAGTGAAATAAATTGATGGATAGCTAGTAAGTTTGAGTTTATTTGAGTTGAATCTTAGGCAGTTAGATGAAAGACTATAAGAAAAGAAATAGATAGTTTGAGTTTGATCTTTGTCTGTTATTATAAATCAATGGATAGCTAGTAAGTTAGCAAACTTGAATACTTTGGAATCCTAAGAAGAAAATAGCACTTAGAGTTAAGTGTATACCTTATTAAATTATAATAATATTTAATTTTATATTTTTCTTATAAAAGTGATTGTATATATGATAATATTTATATATATGGATATTTGTGTATCTTTGTCTACATATTTATTTGTAAAAGTGGAATTGCCATAACATTCATTTGATGGTTTTATAATAAGTGTGATGGAATTGTTTACATATTACATGTCACAGGGAATATGTCACGACCTAAATCCGATCGTGATTGGCGTGGAACCCCTTTACCAGTTTCCACCAACCTAAATGCATATATTTAACTTAATGCTAACCTATTAGTATGTGAGACATTCATAGAAGAAAATAGTATTTCAAAGACATCATTCATCAAAAGTTTCTACAAAAGATATGAAAGTTAGAAATGCTTATAAACCTCCTAAAATGGGGATAAGCAAGCTTAACTACTCTAAAAGAATTAGTTCAACATTCTATTAATCTAACACTATAATGAACAAGAGGCCCAAAGCATTCTCTATACATGAACTGTGCTACCAAAATATCGTCAACGAGTTCTCACAAACTCTAACTCTGAGGAGGTAAAGGTGGAGGTGGAGGCTCAACCTATGAATTTGTAAAATAAAACACAGAGGAATGAGTCCGGAGCTTAGTGAGTAGATAATATATAAGAATAACATTAATGTACAATAGCTTACCCACTGAACTATCCTCCTTTAATAAAATTATGTCATGAACAAACATATTGGTAAGCAAGAGCCAACAACACTAAGGCTATCACACATGAACTCAAGTTTAATGCATTATTGAATGAACAAACAATAAATGAAATACATTCATCCTCCTTTTGACTCCCGGGTTAACCTTATACCCTTCCCACCTATTCCATCCTTGTTCCTCCCAAGCTAACCTTATACCCTACCTGCCTTATTATTAGGAATTTCCCATCCAATATTTACAACATTGCCTACATTATATTTCTCACCTTTAATGCCACTTGTGGTATGGTTCTCAATACAATTTAAATATTAGAGCTCAAGCTCCAATCAATATAATCATAATTCAATTTAATGTACCTTACTATATCTATCAACATCATTATACTTTCCTGTGTAGTTACAAGCATTTACATATATCATAGCTCTTATGCTATAACTTGTCATAAACCAATACATTTTTAGTACTTATAGGTTAAATATCCATGATAGACCATTATGAGGCATGGAAACACAAAATAGATTGAAAATGGGTTATTTAAAGACTATAGTTTTGACCTATGAGTGATGTCTTAAGAATAACTCATAAACTATAGATGTAATATGTATGAAACCCTTCTCATATGAAAGTAGGTTCAATAACCTTTCTATAGACTACTTATTTGCCCAAATTAACTAAGTTTTGAAAGAATTATGTCCTCTTGAAGTTAGGCATAAAAATTTACTTTTCTAAAATTCAGAGTTTCTGACCTTTGCCCACTATTTTGATCATATCTCAAAATATATATATGATTTTGATTTGAAACTAATTCCATTTGAAAGTAGACTCAATTACTTTTAATTTGGCATGAAAATTTGCAGTCGGTGAATCGATTGCTGAATCGATTCACTAACCCGATTTTCGCTTGTAGACCCCTGGAATCGATTTAAGAATCGATTCACACATGAAAAACTTGATTTTCTACAAAATTTTCACTTTGCAACCAATCCAAAACACCTCATAATAATATATAATGCACATTAAACCCAAGTATGATCATCAATATACCTATATAATATCTCATATCACTTTTTTCCATCATTTATTACTTCCAAAATACAAGATTAAATCAAAATCAAGTAAGGTCACAAACTAACTCATAATTCACATATATCTTCATATAACTTCAAAATCTATAGATTTAGCTAGATTATCCACTCACCTTGTATGGAAGAGGATACTAGATAATAAATTTGAAGATCGTTCAACGCCATTGACATCAAAATCCATGGTTTCTTAAAGTTAGGGTTTAAAATGTTTAACACACTCAAATAAGCTTCAAATCTTTTATCAACTAAGAAGAAGTAGAAGGGATTCTTGATGAAAACATTATTCTTACCTCAATTAAATGAAGAATTCAAGAAGATTGGAAAATCTCCCTTGCTTGGTTGGTGAAGTGGTGAGAGGATTGTTTAGAGAGAGTGGAAGAAAATAGAGAAATGAGAAGGTGAAGGGCTTTAGGGATGAAAAGAGGGAAAAGTAAGGCCTCAAGGGCATTTTTAAAAAAAATGCTCCTATACCTCTTCTATACTCATATACTCACTTATATCAGTGTATAACTTTACACTCCAAAATTCTAACAAACTTTTCTACAATAAATTTCATCCAAATTACATTCTTACACTCTTATTTTTTTATCAGTTCTATTTAATCCCATAATTCACACAAAAAATTCTTAATTCATCTAAATTTATCGATTGCTTAAACTACTTTCCCTCATAACAAAATTTCTAATTTATTTATAACTAAGGAGGGTGTAACAGAATATATATATATATATATATATATATATATATATATATATATATATATATATATAGATGATATAAATTATTATTGAAGGAACATTGAGGCCATGTAATTGAAACATGACAATGCTATTAATTTTTTTATGATGTTAATTTCTAGTTTTTATATAATTAACGTAATTGTGATATTTGTAGCCATGCAATGGAGGCATGACAATATTGTTGCATAGTCTATAATACATATATTTAATTTAATGTTATATATATAAAGTGTATAATTATTGTTAAGTAGATAGTTGAGGCCATGGAATGGAGGCAAGATATTCTTGTTGCTTGATGTTGGCTTTATTATGTTTGAAAATGAATGGTTATGATGAATTATGGATTGTAATGTACATATGAGATTCAGAGTCAAAGAGATGTATAGGAATGATAATGAGTTATGAGAAGTATTATAGTATTGTACGTATAAGATTTAATATTAAAAGAACATGAATGTACGTTTGAGATTTAATATCAAAAGGATGTACAAGAATGATGATAGGTTGTGAGAAGCAATGTATGAATGAGATCTAGTACCAAGAAAACGTACATTTAATATATGAATTATGATGTAAGAGATTTGATTTGTGAAAATCATATCCAATAAACTATTTATGAACACATAAAATAAACCCCTGGAGGACAAGGATAGGTTTGTGAAAGCATGAGGATCACCCAAGAGTTAAAAAAGATTTATTACTTTCTTTATATTTTTATGTATTACTTTCTTAATATTTGATATGATGCATTCTAGTGGGAATGGACACATGTATTAGTACATACATAAGAATTTATAAATATGTTAACTGTTTCTTGTGAAATATAATATGAATGATGTTAAATGGTTTTGTTTAAAAGTCTTGATAACTATATGCTTCTGAAAAGTTTTCTTGTGTACATATTGTATAAATTCATTATTGTGTGAAGTTTTTGTAGATTTGTTGATGATTTCATAGCCAAACATAATTAGTAGGTTAAATAAAGATAAAGGTATAAGGTAAGTAAGTATAATATTATGGACTAGCGAGTTCAAGCAGTGAACTTCTAAATTAAATACATGTATTAAGATACGAAAGCTTTTTATTCCACAATAATGAAAACATTTTTTCACTCTTTCATATACTAGAGGATTTTACTTAGAAAAGAAAATGTTTTATCACCATATTTTGATTTTTCATATATAAATGTAACTAATGTATTTCTAAAGAGATCCTGGCAATATTGCCATATATGAAATTAAGCACAATAACTTTCTTAATCACACTATCTTTGCTTTCCTTAATCATTTTATAACCATAGTTATTACTGCTAAATTTTAGTATATGTAAACTCATTAAGTTCTCGTAATTCGTTGTTTTATATTTTTTTTCAATATTTTTAAGGTTAACTAAGCTAGTAAGTTATGCTACTCTTATGGAAAATAAAGACACCATGTTAAGAGAATTTAACAATTGGAATAGAGTTTGATGTTTTAATGTCCATGTTATGTTAATCTTGTTTATTTTCATGCATGGTATTGATAGTTGTCTTTTAAGTGACATATTTTTATATTGTAAGGCATGTGTCCTTCTAAAATTGTTTAAAAATAGAGGAAACATTATCTGTTTATTTTGAAAATTATGTTGAATGCTAATTATTATAAAAATAAAGAAATTTCTATTGAGTTAAAGCTTGTATTGTCAAAATGTAAGCCTTGGATCATTTACAAATGACTATTTACTTTAATCACATATATCAATTTGGGACGTGACATTTTTTTCTATTTCGAGGATAAGAGTGGTGCTAAGGAGAAATGAAAGAAATGAGAGATAAAAGGGAATTGTGAGAAGATGAAAGCTATAGAGTTAAAAAGGAAAAAATGTTTTTTTGAGTCTCCTTGATACTCACATACTCACTCTTACTCACCTTTACCTTTAAAACATTTTCACTAAATTTATTATACAACCATTTTACACAAAATTTTACTTGTTTCACTCTTGCAATTAGTTATTTTCATAGCAAACATTCTAATTCTAATGGGTGTAACACAAAAGTATAGCTATCTATACCTTGATCACTAGTTACCTTTTACTTTACTGAATTCTAGCCCTATAAAATTAGTAACTTGTTGAAAGTACTTATTTTAGATTTCTACTTTTCACCCATTGGTGATTGCCAAATAGGAATTTAACCCCCTAACATTATTAGATTGGACTTTCTAGCTTAATGGTATTGCACACTTAACTTTGTAAATAATTGGATTAGGCATATACTATTAAATTTTAAGCTCTGTTAATTTAGTTGTTCAAGTACTTGAATATTTAGAAATCAAATTAAAAATATTTTATAATTGCAAAAAATTAATCTCATTTGAACTTTGCGCACATTAAAACTTTGTTTGATATATCGTTTATGGTCTAATAATATATGATAATGTATATAATTAGGTCTCATCATGTATTTGACATAAGTTATATAATATACTCTTTATCTCTAATATGTAGAATCTCTTATAATATTGTATACACTTTTTAAGGCAAAAAATAAAAGTTTATGAAAAAAGCTTACATTAAAATTTATAAAATAAGAAAAAATAATTATCAATTCTTTTACTATTTACCCTTAGTTTTATCCCAATGGCATACATAAAACTTATAACTTAGTATTTTAGTAAAAAATATTTTTTCATATTATAAGACAATTCTACAATACCAAACTAAAAATCTAAGCATACATACCTTGATCAAGTAGCACTATAGCATAACAATGATTAAATGGAATAAGTTAAAAAAATGAAAAGTTGATAGAGAATCAAAGACAACCTGTTAGAAAAGTAAAATGCATTTAATAGGATATTATTTTTGTCATTCATATTAAATATAATAATTACAAAAGTAGCAAAGAGCTTAAAATTAAATATGTGTTTTGAATTTGGATACATGATACTTGTATTATATTTAATAATGAATAAATATAATATATAGTACATGCATTATTTTAGAACCATAATTATAAAAATATAAAATTATGTGTAATTTTAGGAATTTATATTATAAAATTTAAATTAACATAATTGAACTTATATGATATGATAACAAAATAATACTATTATTATGTTATATACAATAAAAATAATTATTTTTATCTTTAAATTAACAATTTGTCCATTTGTCTCACAAACACATGTGACTAATAGAAAAATACATTATTGTTGCTTTAAATGAAATACCGCTAATAATTGCTCATACACGGCATGCTCCAATGATAAATACCTTTAATTATAGCTTATTTATTGTGTATAATAATTCACTTTAATTTAAAATATTTTACTAAAATATATAACACAAGTTGATTTTAATATAATAATTAGTAATGCTAATCAGTAGTAATAGCATAATTATTTATTTATATGAAGTATGAATAATAAAAACTAATTTTTAACAATCTTTAGTATGTTATTCTATTTAATTAGTCGATAATTTTTATTAATTTAACATATAAAATTTTAATTATTTGCTGAAAATTAATTTTATATATTATAAACTAGTATAATTTTTTATTTGTACAATATTTAAATTGTAAAAATTTATTTCCAATAATTGTCAATATGTTCTTTTTATTTAGTTAAGTGATCACCCTAATATTTTAACACATGAAAATTAGTGACAATTAATTTAATATATCATCAATTAACAACATTATTTATTAATCCATCTTTAAATAGCTAGAATTTATTTTTACAATGGTGAATATATTATTTTTTATTGTTAAGTGATAATTTTGATAATTTAACAATAAGATTTGCAATAATTTGTTAATAATCAGTTTAATATATCATAATTTAGCATAATTATTTGTTTGTACAATGTTTAGATACAAAAAATTAATGTTTGACCATGATTAATATGCTACCCTGTTTAATTAAGTCATAATTTTAGTACTTTAACACATGAAAATTGCATAATTTGTTGGGAATTAATTTGATACATAACAACTTAACACTAGCATTCATTTATGGAAAGTTTTAGTTAAGAAATTAATATTTGGTAATGCTTTGTACATTACTATATTAACGTAGGTGATAATTTGTATTCCTATATTAAATTAAGACATAATTTGGTATCAATATAACACAATTTGCCAAAATTTTATAGTAATTTGGTTTATTGCAACATGGGTTTAGAGTTTTGACATTTTACATAATAAGGATGATCAATTTATAATAATTTCAAATTAGTGTAAAGGCAAAAAAGCTTAGCCCAAAAGTTTTTAAATTTGTGTATAGATATAAAAAAGAAAAAGACCCAACTTGACTTAGGAGTTTGTAGAAAAAAAAGTTTAGGAAAAAAATTAAATTAGGATAAGTCTAGGTCTAATTTAATAGGCTTTAAAGAAAATGATTGACCTAAAAAAACCTCTTTTATACAAATAAGATGTTATTTACTTTTACTAGTTTGTCAATTAAGATATCAATAAACATGATTATAGTTTAAGTATGGAAAAGCTATCCCAAAATAACAACAACAACAATAACAACATTTTACCTACATGTGGTTTCACCTTTTTTTTTTTACTTAACCCTCTCTGTAATTTTAAGTGTTGCAATTCATCCATATGTACTTTTAATTTATAACATTCTACCCACTTAAATTATTTTTATTTAAAATTTACTAGAAAAATCATGTGTATTTCATGTGATTTTTACCTTCCAAATTTATGACTTAATTTGATGCTCATTTAAAATCAAATTACCTAAAAAAAAAGCTTAATTTTATTGAAAATTTGTCTTCTCCAATTTAGCTCATAATTGCTAAATAAAGGTGCCAAATAGGATTTTTTTAGGGGTAAATTAATAATGAGTGAGCATCAAACTAACTTAAAATTGGGGAAAATAAAGATCATGTGCAATGCATATACATTTCCTATTAAATTTTGGATAGAAAATACTTTAGATTGGTAAAGTATTAATGATTGAAAACATAAGTGGATAAATTGCAACTTTTAAAATTACAAATGAGTTAAATAAAAAAAGTCAAAACTATGAGTGGATAAAGTGTAATTTTTTTAATAATAATTATAATAATTAGTATTATTATAAAAATATTACTAATAAGAACTTTGACCTTTGATAGTTACATATATCATTAAAATAAAAAATGAAAAATAAATACTAAATTATCTAAATAATAATTAAAACTTAAAAGTATATAAATTTTTTATGTATCATAAAAATGAATTGCATAATCTTTGGTTAGTAAAAGATTAGATAAAAGGTGCAACTTTCTGAGAAGTAAAAGATACGTAAGTTGTTTGATTGAACATTGATTAATAAAATAAAGGAAGTAAAACTTTTGAAAAAGTATTACTTTGCATAAAATGGAGAAAGTTATTTAACTATCTCTTCTCTAAGCAAGAAGAACTTTTTACAGGCTAGAGCAAAACCACGTAGGAAGTTTTGTGTGGTAGTCCGATTGTTAATAAGCAATTTAGATATACTATAGTATAATAGATAGGAAGAATTATAATACCTATAGATAAAGATTAAAAAAATTAAATTAGACAATGTCTGATATTAGGTAATTAATAAATTACTTATTTATGCTAACAAAAGAATTTATTAGTAATAATAGGTAAAAAGTTTATTTTGGAGTTATTTGAAAAAAATTAGAGTATTAATGCATTTAGGTAATTTAGATAATAAAAGATAATGATTAAGTTAATTATAATTATAATGGGTATCAAGATAATATCATAGAATATGCTTGGATTTGAGATAAGATTAGAAAAAAATAAAAAAAATAAAATAGACAACTTCCTATACAAGTCATATGCCATGAACTTGCCAAGCAAGCCTGAAGAGCTCTATAAATAAGAGCTCTATTGTTCAATTACTAAAAAATATTTAAGAAGAGAAATAGTGCACTAGTATTTACAAATTGTTAAAGAAAAAATGGAGTGAGAAAATGTGTTACTTGAAGCTTTTTATCTTCTTCTTCATTTCTAGAAAGAAAAAAGAAGTTTTTTAAGTAGTCCTTAGAGGAATGATAGAGTTTTAATATAAAATTTATCTTAGAAGATGTAGGACTTCTTAAACTCTAATGAATTCTTTTTATTTTTTTAAAATCTTTTGATAACTTTTTACTAACTATATATCATTTTAGATAATGCATCTTGATGTTAGATAGAGAGCAAAAGTTTTGCCAATTTCAATGGGTGAGTAAATAATATGTATTCTAACATATTTTTATTTTTTTAACTACTTCTATATTTTCAAATAATTATTTTCATTATTTATTTATTTATTATATTTTATCCATATTTTTATTTCATTTATATATTAAAGTTTTAAGTACTTTTGCAACAAGCATTTTGAAAACTTTTCTTTAAATTATGGTTATGAAAAATGTTAAAATGATGGTATGATAATTTAAATGGTTTATATGAGTTGTTTTATTAAAAATGAAGGGTTAATGGAATGATTTTGCATTTGATGAAATAATTTTAAGCTAATGAATATGAAAAGAATGATATGTTAGGAAATGAATTATGAAATTGTATAATAATGGCAAGGTTGGAAACCTTAAAAGATTATTTGTGGATGGTTCATGGATTGAACCCATATGGATTGTATCAAGGTTAAAAACCTTGATAGATTATTTATGGTTGGTTCATGGATAGAATCTATTTAGATTGTATAAAGATTGAAATTGTATGGTTTGAAATATGTTTAACCATAATTAGGTCATTTGAAACAGTTTGGCAAAGATTTTCTTTGTAAAAAGTATATTTTAAATTACTATTATTTTGTAAACTTACTTTGGAAAAAGATTAGTTAGAAAATTATAGATGGCAATAGTAATGATATTAGCCTTAGTGTACTTCAGTTCGAGCCCTAGTTAGCCAAGGCATTACTAACCCTATATGTCAATTAATATATGTGGATTAGAACCTAGTAACCTGATGGGTTACAAAAAAATGAGAATAGATTTGATTAAGTTAATAACTCTATACATCACATTATGAGATGTGAGAGGTTAACAGCTTACATTATGAACTATGTCCTTAATAAATTGGGAACCTCTCATTTGATTATTGTTTTGTAATCAATTTAAAGAGTTATGATTCCAATTCATGTTATTGTTGAACTTTCATTTTCTTTTATACCATTGTGAATTAAATACTTATATTTATCTTTCATATAGTCTAATTGGAAACTCCTTAATTATTTTTTTTATTAATTAATAGCCATGATCTTCTTATTGTAACTTTTCCTTATTACACTTGAGTTAACTGTAAATCTTAAGATTTCTATGAAAAGCTCATGCCTTAGTTTATCTCATTTTCATTAAAGTACATGTTATATTCTATTCAATAAGTCAATGACTCACTATTATATTTTTTATGTTTTTCAAGTAATAGTGAAGTTCTAGGTCCATTGTCCTCAACATCATAGATAGAAAAGTTTTGTGTAGTGGTAAAGCACACACATTGTTAGTGTGGGCAAAAGAGTTAAATTTATTATTTTATACTAAAGTATATATTTAAACTATTAGAATTATTCTATAACCTATAGGTAAGATTTAGTTTCCATTATTTCACAACTTGTTTAAATTATAAAAGAATATATTTATATAAATGTAATTTACTATAGAAATGTTTAAATAATGATAGAATAAGGGAAGTTTATCATGGGACCAATGAATATGCTAATAATTTGAATATAGTGTTGATGATGAAAATATGGTGTTTATGTTAGGACTATTAGAAATGTGAATATTTATATAATGACAGGTACTTATGTTCTAGAGTAAATTATTGATTTTATATAGTTTAACTATATTAGAGAGAGACTTGCATTGCTCAGTTCATATATATGTTCTTTTGCATCAAGCATTGGTCATAACCTTTAGTTTAGGTTGTGACATTATAAAGGTAACTGCCTTTCAAATTAAATTTTTTAACACCTACATACACATTAATTTTATATATTGCCCTATGATTTGCATAGGATTGTCCTCATAATTATTCTTTATGTCGATTAGAATGGAAACAAATTTATTTTAAATAAATGCTAAATTATTTAAAATCTTAATTATTATATAAATTGACACACACATAAAGAGAGACATTAAAATAAATAATATTATATTTTTATTTAAATATTTAATTTTTGAAATAAATTTAATATTTAATTTTTTTAAATATATTAGCCCTATACTTAATAATTATGGATCCATCACTATTTGTAAAAATTTTTACTTTTTGTGGTCAACCAAATAAATTTAAGTACAATTTCAAAAGTGCATAAAAAAAGTTACTTTCCAAAAAGTTTAGCTTTTTACAAGAATATATTTCTTATATAAACTAAATGATCCTCAATTCTAAATAAAAAAAATTTAATTGAAAAATTTTTGAATAGATTTTCAGTAGAATCTAAAAAATTTAAAATTTTAATTAAATATTTAATTCAACTATTCTTGAAGCTGATATGCAAATTTGATTATTTTATGAATATCATGGAAAGCATATTAAGATATATTTGTAAAAATATTTATTTTTATTGGCTTGTAACCTGCATAATACATGGGTTTAATTAATTTCAATTGATAATAATTTATAGCATGAATTATAATTTTAAATTTTACATTATAAAATATTCAAATGATTAATATAAAATATGTTATTATATTTACATCAATTAAATAACTATAAAATTAATATAATTATATTTAAATTAAATAAGAAAATATACTATATAACTGATTATTAATAGATAAAATGGTTATTTTATTATAATATTATATTAATATGATCACTAACATAATTAGAAGGATATATACATATTTAAATATTAAAATAAATTAAATTTAGAAAAATAACATAAAATTATATATATACAAAAGAAATAACATTTATTTATATGAAATGGAATATGTATATATCAATCCTTAATTCTATACAAATGTAAATTGTGATAGATAATAAAAAATAAATATTATCTAACTTATTAAATAATTTTTCTATATTTTTTAAATAAAGGTTATTTATTTGATTAAATATCTTAGTCTATCCAAAAGTTATATGTTGTAATGTAAATATATATATGCTAAACACAAACAAAGATTGAAATTCAACTTACAATAGACAGATGAATATACATAAGCCTTTGATAGAAATTAAAATATATTTACACTTCAATTTTTGACAAAAAAATTGCATTATATACCTTCTTGATGTAGAACATGTAAAACTCTTTCATCTTGTTGACTTATATCATTAAAATAAATATATATTAACTTTATGTCACATCTAGAATTATAAAAAGATAACTTATTTTATATGATGAAATAAGTCACACAGTATAAATTTACTTTACATAAAAAATTGGTGCAAACTACAAAGAAGAAAATGATATTATTAAAAGAAAATCAAAGAAATGAAGAATTATTTCTAAAAAGATTAATACTTAGTAATTATCAACCATAGTGAAGCAACATGTGGAAGGAATCATTAAAGGCAACAACCATCACCTGCTAAGATGGCACCATAATGATTTAATGGGTGGATAATGTTAATAGCAAAACAATGTTGCTCATAAATTGAATGATTTGCATAATTAGAGTTGGGACTAATTATAGGTTTTAGGGTTTGAGAATAAGAAATATGAAAAGGAGAAAAGTGAGGTAAAAGAAAGTCAGTTAAGAGGAAAAAAATAAGATAAAGAGAATACTAATACTTATTTGAAATAAAAATCAATGACGACATATATAGATAGTAAGAATTTGAATGTTTTCTGATAATGTAAATAGAAATACAAAAATGAAAATGAAAATTAATCAGAGACAAAAGTGTGATTTTTATTAAAATAAATGAATTAATTGTTAATGAACAATTGATACTTATAGAAATTAACTGTTGCTATATAAGGAAAAAAAACTAAGGAGATTATTTTAGAAAGAAAAACAATGCATGAAAATTAGAAAAACTTAGCAAATTAGAAAAAAAATAAAGAGATTATGAAATTATAAAAATACAATAAATAAGAGAAAAAAATTAAAGAATTTTTTCTCAATTTAATATATAGTACTATATATAAAAAGAAAGATTTAGTCCTAGAAAATGTAATAAATCAAGAAAAAGATCAAAATGAGTACAAAAATAAAATAAAGAAGAAAAAAATTAGGGAAATTATTTTAAAGAAGAAAAAAATGCATGAAAATTAGAAAATTTTGTAAATTAAGGAAAGAAATTGAAGAGATAATAAAAATGTAATAAATTAGGAAATAAATCTAGAAGTTTTATTTTTTCAATTTAATATAAATTATTATATATAAATAAGAGATTCAATCCTTTATATTGATTATGTGAGTATGACTATTATAGCATAATATTTATCGAAAATGACGAATTGACATGTGCAAGTTATAGAAATAACACTTAGTATAAAAGGGGATAGAGAACATTATAGTAATATATATATATATATATATATATATATAGTCCTTTATATTGATTACGTGAGTATAACTAGTATAGCACAATATTTATTGAAAATGATGAATTAACATGTAACAAGTTATAAAAATGACACTTAGCATAAAAGGGAATAAGGAACATCATGGATAATATATAATATAAAGATGAAGATATTAGGTAGTAAGTAAATTTTTTAAAAAAAATCTTAATCTATTTTGACATCAAATTAATGACATATTCTTAATTTATCATTGAAATGAAACATTAAAGATAATTGATAAAATTCAATAAAATCATTAATAAATTTTATTATAAATGAAATTAATATTTGATTAAAAAATTTATATAAGTACATTAAAAAGGTGTTTAATAAATTATTTTTTATAAGTTTTTAGCTTATTGGAATCAATTTAGCTAATTAATTGCTTAAAAGGAAACTAATGTTTTAAAATAGTTGATTCATTGAATGTTTATAAAAAATTAAAAATACCAATAAATTATTTATTAAATAACAATTATTATTTCCATTAATTATTTTGCCAAAAGTGCAAACGAGAGGAGTTAAACCCTAAACTTTTAACATATGATGCTTGTAACTTAACCACTATTTTATTAGACATCTTTAGTATTATAATATTATATGTATTAATTTAATATATATTAGAATGAAATAGTTATTTTTAAATAATAAATAATTGGATAGTTCTATAATACTCATTTTAAAAGTATGAGTACTATAACAAAAATGAATCTTGGCTATTGAAAAAATGGAATTCATTTTAGCCTTTTATTGAATATCACTTGTTACCTATTGTAAAACCCTTCTAGGAAGATGAAAATGTCAAATTTGTCTTTAATACGTTTAGGGCATAAAAAGATGGATTGCTTTTGGATTTAATCCTTTTAGGGATTATGATATACGAACTACAGTTGATACCTCTAGGATTTGATGGTTTACAAATTGCTATTAATTACCATGGATTACTAGACACTTGGCCTTAGAAAGCATCACCTATATTTCAAAGGATATTAGAAAATAATGGTTAGTTATGCTTCCTCCAAATGCTTGTTCTTTGTTGTTTGTGACAGAATATTCTCTTAGAGTCGTACATGTTTCATCATATTTTTGTGGCATGGTTGAATTGTTAATGTTAATTATGGTTTTGATTTTGAGGTCAGATGTTCATATATTACTTTAAATTTAATGTCATGTTTTCATATCATATAAATCACATTCAGAAGTATTCTACATGTGTGAACTTGGTAGATTTTGACCTATATATGTTTGATAATTTATTTCAATAAGATATAATGGAATGAAGTTGCATCTATTCATATTAGTGTTCAATAACCCTACATTATAATCATTATCCTTAGTTGGACAATGTATTTAATTAAGTATGTTTGTGTTACATATAATGTAGAAGTATATAGTGTATGTATTTTGGAAGGTTTCAAGCTATGTGTATCTTCCTTTTTAAATTATTAAAATGTCTTTCTCATGATACAAATAAAGCTTATGCTTTTATATATAGAGAAATGTTGTGTAAGACACCATTGTGCTTATTTTCTTTGTTACCTGATAGGTTTCTAATTTTTGGTTTTGAATTTAATCCTAAGTATCATTTAGTACTACTTTTAATATCCCTACATTTTATTATATAAATAATATGGTTAAGGTATTTTTAATTTTGAAAGAGAATTAGGATGAATAGTTCATTCCCCAATTTAAACCACTAGTATAACTTTTAGTTATATAGAACACTCAGAGAATGAATTCCATAGGATGTAAAATTATGATCATTTGTTGTAATAAAATTTATGTATTTATTTTTAAGTTAGACTTTAGAGCATGTTATGTTGAGTAAAGACTTATAAGTCTTAAGTGGAAGCTCAATTACCTCCTTAAAAATAGTTGCATATGCAAATCTTTAATAATAAGGCAGTAGAATTCAATAACTTTCTTTAAAAAATATTTCGTAATTACTTTTGTTATCAATAGAAACTCATGTTTAATTGTTCCATAATGATTATTTTTTTTAATAGTGATTTATCTTATTCCTTAAGTTGCACATTTGTCATCTTAGATTTGGTAGAATGCTTTCAAGTTTGTTTTGTATCATAATAAGGTTAAAGGCCTAATTATATTAATTATTGGTAAAAAGTAAAAAAATAAAAAAAGGGTTAAATTGAAGTGTTAAACTTCTGTGGATGGATGTGCTATTTTTTAATATTGTATTGGTGAGAACATGAAATTATTGAAGTAAGATAAGAAATTTTAGGGCTTAAGAGATAAATAAAGCAATTGGAGACTGAATACATAGCCAAAAGTGGGCTATCCTCTGGTTAAGAACTAAGAAAAAGTCGAAGAACCAATTCTAAATTTCTCTCAAAATTACAAACTACAATAAGCTTTGGTCCTATTTATATAAGGTATAATACTTAACCCTTAAGATTTCCTAAAGATAATCATCTAACCCTTAAGAAAGCTAGATGTTTAAATTAATTAATAAAACACAATATAGCTACTCTAAACACAACTATTACAAGCTACTATATGGTTGCTTACTATTGTATAGCTAGGTAGCACCTCTTAATTTATTTTCTTTTATTTTTTCAAGATGCTCTTGCATCAATTCCTTTAGAGTGGAAAGGAATTTTGCTCTAGTTGGAAAACATAAATATATTGATCATATATAGAAGGATCAATTTTCTTTAACTCTTCATTGAAAATCCAAGTACTTTCAATTGGTAGTTTTCTTAATCATTAAACTAGGAATTATCGATATTGCTTTCCTTTTCTAGATCCAATTTCTTTTATATCAAGAACTTCCTCAATACCTTCTATTGGCTTCTTAATTAGACTTTTAATCTAATTTTATCTTTTACTAGTATAATATCACCACCAAAGCCACGAAATTTAAATAAACCAATAATATTAAAGATAAGACTAATTTCAAGATTATTTGACAACTCTACCAAGTAAGCATTAGAGCTTATCTTTTTTAAGATCTTATATGGCCCAATTTTTCCAAAAGTTAACTTATAATGTGCTTCTTTTGGGTACCTGTCTTTTCTAAAATGTACCATGACTTCCTCACCTTTAATAAACTCCTTAACATGCCAATGTTGGTCTACTCTTTCTTTATGTTATTCTTTGTTAGCCTTAATGGCAGTCCTAACCTTATTCTGTACTCATTGAACATATTCAACATATGTTTTTCCATTTTCACTAACTCTAGCTTCTTCTAGTAAAGAAACAAGGTCTAAAACATGGTGAGCTTTATACCTATAGGTAGCTTTAAAAGGCATTTTTTGTAGTGCAATTTGATAAGTTGTAAGAAAACTGAGCTTGTGGTAATATTATGTCCTATGTGTTGATATGTTCTTTAATAATGCATTATAACAAATTTCCAAGGTGTTGATTCACTACTTCAATTTGATCGTCTATTTATAGATTTGATATACTAGAATTTTGCAATTTTGTTCCTAATTCCCTCCGTAATGTTCACAAAAAAAGTTCCAAAAAATTTCCATTTCCATCAGACACAATTGAACTACGGATTCCATAGAATCGCACTATTTCTTTGAAAAATAAATCAACTATATTAGATGCAATAGCTATTCTAGAATATGGAATGAAATGTGCTATTTTAAAGAAATGATCAACCACAACTAATATAAAGTTATAGCCTTTAAGAGTCTTTGGTAATCCTAATACAAAATCGATACTAAGATGAACTCAATAAAAAGAATGATAGTTAAAGAAGTATAGAAACTAGTGAACTTCCTTTTGCATATTAGCAGACCCACAATGCTTTACTAGTCTTTCCATATTTCTACACATCTTTGGCTAATAATAACTATCTTCTACCATGCCATGTAATTCCTTTATAATTTGTTCCCGTAAAGATCCTAGTATGTATAACTGATTTCCATGAAACAAGTGCCTATCATGGAGAATAAATAGTTAATATAAGCATCCTATTCCAAGATTTTGTAGTTTTATGATTATTTTTTAAAAATTTTAAATCATCTTTATGTTGCTCCTTCAAACTTTCAAACTTACAACTTAAGTATGCAAAATTGTGAGTAAAAGTGTTCATCTACTTAGTGTATCTATCACTTTATTTAACTTAATAGATTAGTGCTTTAGTGTGAAAGTGAATTATTGTAAAAAAGAACTTTATTGAGCATGCCTTGAAGCTAACTTTTTTAATGTATTAAGGTGCTTATGAGCTTCATGATCTATATAGATAACAAAATCTTGGTGAAGCAAGTAATGTTGCCAATATTGTAGTGCATGAACTAAGGTATAATACTTCAAGTCATATGTTGAGTATGGTCTTTTAGAATCAGTTAGTTTTTCACTAAAGAAAGCTATAAGCCTACTTTCTTGATTGAGAACAGCTCTTATTCCTATATGGGATGCATCACACTTAACTATAAATAGCTTATTAATGTTTAAAAGAGTAAGGACAAGAGCTTGAGTCATGGTTATTTTGATATGATTGAATGCTTCTTCTATTACCTTCATCCACGTAAAACTATTTTCTTTCAAGCAATCTATTATAAAACCCATTGTTAAGTTAAAATTACAAATGAACCATATAAAAAAATATGTTAAACCATGAAAACTTTGAACTTCTCCAAATGACTATGGTGAAGGCTACTTAATTACAACTTTTATTTTGGCTGGATTTGGTACTAACCTTTCAACTAAGAGAATGAAGCCTAAAAAAATAACATTGTTACAAAAAAAAGAACACTTTTTCAAGTTGACATAGAGCATTTCTTTATACAAAACCTCCATCATTTGCCTTAGATGGTTTAAATGCTTGCCTTTGTCTCTACTAAATATAAGTATGTTATCAAAATAAATAACTACAAAATTACCAAGAAAGGATCACTATACCTTTGTCATAACTTGCATAAATATGCTTGGATCATTTGATATGCTAAATGGCATAACCAACCATTCATATAACCTATCAAGTATTTTGAAGGGTATTTTTCACTCATTCCTAGAATTAATTTTGATTTGATGGTAGCCACTTCATATGTTAATATTGGAAAAGATAGTTCCATCATCTAGAACATCTATTATCTCTTGAAACTCAAGAACTAGGAACTTATATTTTATTGTAATTTTATTAATGGCATGACTATTTATGCATATTTTTCATGTCTTATCTTTCTTTGGTGTAAGTAATACTGGTACAACACAAGGAGTTTTACTTACTTGCAATAATCTCTTTAAAATCAAGTCTTTTACCTACCTTTCATTTTTACCCTTTATTATGGCAAAATCTTATAGGCTAGCTAATTAGGTAGGTAGGTGTCTAAAATTAAATTAATGACATGTTGTACACTTTGTATTAGAGGTAATCCTTTTAGAAATTCTTCACTAACTAATTCTTGAAAGTCACTTAAAAGATACTATATTTTAAGTGAAAGAGGAGATTCTTCTTCCCTTTCAACCTTTATAATTCTTCCAACTAACTAGCATATCAATTCCTTTACTATCCTTACTCTTTTTTTTTTTTCAAATCTACTACTTTTAAAAGACAATTTACTTTGTTGCTCTTGATTTCATAAATAAGGAGTTCCTCCTTTAAAGGATGAAGTATGAGTTTTCTTCCATCCTTTTGAAAAGTATAGGTATTAGTAGTAAAATGCTTTATATTTTGATCATACAACCATGGTTTTCCTAATAGGATATGGTAAACATCCATGAGCACTTCATCGTATTATGTTTCATCTTTATAATTATCACTAATTTTAAATTGAAATAAGCATCTTGAACTAACTACCACTTTATTCCTTTTTTGAAATGAAGTAACTTTGTAAGAATTAGGATGCTTTTTGATAGGCAACTTTAATTTTTTGCTGCTTCCCTAGCTATTATATTCTCACTACTACCATTATCAATAGTGATATTGCATACCTTACCTTTCCAAGTAACTTTAGTGCAAAAGATACTATGTGTCACAACCGAAAACTAAGGGTCGTGATTAGTGCATGACCCTAAAGGAAAAACATAGCCATATAGGCCATGCAAGCCTAAAACATCATAGCATAACTTGCAACCTATTTCAAACTCAAGCAAGCATATGGCTATTACAAATCACTAATTTTTCATATGCACATAATCCGACATGAACTTTCTTATTTTTTAAACAATCACCTATTAATTCATATATTAACAAAATACTCATATCATCTTATAACCAAACAATCCTTTGCAATTTATAATAAAATATATATTTATGTATATCAATAGAAGTATGCTTTGCTTGTAAGTTCAATGAAGTACATCTAAGAGTATTTAAACATTTATAACTTTCAAAATATATGAAAGTTTACATTAAGCTCACACAGACAAAGTGTGAAGCTCACTACAAAAGAATGCTCCTATCTTTTTAAAAAGCTGTAAATGACAGACTCGAAGCTAAATCCTTATTAAAAAATATTACAATAAACGAAGTGAGTCATTAACTTAGTAAATAGATAATATGAATTTCTAATAGAAATGGGACAAGTTAAAGCACAAATTTTTTCTTAGAAGGAAAATAAATAAATAAACTTTTCAATTCAAATTGATATCATAAGAGTTATACAATCATATTTGATAATATATCAATTGAAATATTTATTAAAATTAAAATACTAAAGCATGAGTTTTAAGTTCAAAAAGTAAATAGTAGGTTCTTTAAATATAACAGAAAATTATCATAAACATAGATTTATAGTAAAAACATCAATATAATATATTTATGATAAATAAATAATTAAAATTAAAAATTATTAAATTTAAACTTATAACATAAATATAAAGTTTCTTTCTCTTTTTTTTAATCAAAAATACACTTTTGGGATGGGAAGTTTTTAGTAATAGATAACCGACATGAGCATTGCACTCATGAAACAACAATCTCAAAAGAGCTCTTAGCTCTAAGGTAACCCATTAGGCTCCTATAAACTAATCCACATGTGTTGGCTGGCACACAAGGTTAGCAACTCTCCTGCTAACTAGAGTTTGAACTAAGGTGCACCAAGGCTAATGTCATCACTACTATTAGCTACAATTCCCAGTTAGTCTCCTCCCAAAATAAGTTTATAAAAATAATAAAACACCATAAATATAAGTAATAGTTATATAAGAAAGTCATTGGCACATAAACAGTTTCATATATCAATGATTTAAATCAATCTCAATCCATACTTTTTTCAACTATAAATGGCTCATCAAAGTTTCCAACCTTAGTAGTCAATATTCCTAATATCAAATCATTCTAACTCATCAAAAAATTAATTTTACAAATATACATGAAAAATCGATACATCTTCATTTCATTCACTTTAATTTTTCAAAGAACATTATATAATATAGTTCCAACAATACATCATTACAAAATAAGTCACATAAATTAATTTTATCATTATAATGTCATTCTAATACCATTCTGTATCACTATAACTTAAAATAAAAATTTTTAACGTGCTTATCCTAAGAATACCTAATTCTCTAAGATATATATGGAATTAAAATGTATAAAAAAATAATTAATAAAATTAATAATTTAAAAGTATAGATGAGGTTAAAAAATATATAAAAATGTGAGAATATACATTATCTACTTATAAAATGGACAATTTGTTTAGGTTTGACTCCCTCTTATTTCACGAATCACCAGTGCCATTAGGAAGTATTCCTTAACCTTGTACAAATAATCAAACAGCAATTCAAACATAAATCAATACTAATTTTGCAACATTAAGTTCCCTATTACGAAACCTTAAGTTTCACATTCTAGACATAATTTAAGAACAAGTTAATTTTTGCTACCCACTAACTAATCTAAGCTAATTTAACTCCTAAATAAGAGAATGAATCTTGGGATTATCTTATTGGGCAAAAGAAAGGATCTTTCAGAGCTTGCTACCCTAGAATTCCTAAAATCTCAAACCAATAAGAAAATCCCAAATTGACTAAAAATAACAATGAGAAATAGTAAGCAAGTGGAAGAAAATGCTTAGGAAGAAGAAGAGAAAAACTAAAAAGAAAGGGTTTTCACGTTATCTCGAGGTATGTTATTATTGTTTCGTGTGGATAAGCTAACTATATTAGGGTTTTTTGGGTCTGTTTCCAATTGAAGGGCCAACTAGGTTAATAATAGGGTTTTTTGGGTTTGTTTACTGGATCTGGGCTTAGGTCACTGAATCTGGGTCATTGTTCAATACCCTATTTACATTTTTTCCATTTAAGTAAATGTAAAGTAAAATAACAAATGATGATAAATAGGAAATGAGGATATTTACTTTAGAAATAAATGTAAATAAGGAAATACCCCCATTTGGATTCAAGAAAAATATCAAAAAAATCAAAAATCCAAAAAATAAAAATCTAAAATTTGAATTCTAGTTCAAAATGTTGAATTTTTAAAATTTTAAGAAATAATAGTTTCTTAAAATAGTTATTTTAAGTCCTTAAAAATTTATTAAAAATTACTCTTTAATGTAAAATTACAAGAGGAACTAATAGCAAGATTTTTATTTTTCAAATAATATATATTTCATGTGGCTTTCTAAGGGAGGTGCCCCAAACTCAGAAAAATTCTCAAAATTTTGACAGAATCAACTTTTTTTGTGGAATTAAGTTAAACATTAGTATAAATCATGTTAAATTCTTTCAATAAGTTAGAAAAGAGATGGTTTAAGTCCATTTAAGATAATCCTGAGTTCATATCAAAGCTATCTAACTATATTTTATTTTATAACGATCTTATATTACCTATTAATAGCGGGGTTGTTACACTATGTCACCTTAATATTTAATCTCCTTAACCTTCGATGCTGTCATGATTCACCTTATTACTAAACTCCCACCTTTTATAAGAAGTAAATCAATCCTTTCTTTGTCATTTTCATACTTATCATAAATAGGTTTTGGAATTTCATCATCTTCATCTTCAACTTCTATTTAAGTTAATTTGTTGATGAGAATAGCAATAAGATGCATGTCCTTCCTTACCACAAGTGAAACAATAAATTAAAGAGTTATTTCTTATGTTGTAGTAAGTATTGCTATTTGTTGGTACCTTGCTTTTCTTTTTTCTTTTGAAATTTGTAGTAATTTTAAAGCATATTTGTGTAAGCTAAATGTTGTCTGTTTACTTTATGTTGCTATTTAAGCACTTTTCCCCCTCAAACAACTGATGTATTTCTTGAATTACCTTTGACGTTCATCTGAACTTGCAAGGGATGCCTAGCCCTGTACCTAGCCACATTTTCTCTTACTCAAAGTGCCAATTGGTAAGCCTTTTCAAGATTAAAAATATAACCAACTCTCATCTCATCTCTAATTGCAAGATTCAGACCAAATAGATAATCGGTTGTAAGTTATTCATTAATATCATTCAATTTAAACTTTATTAGTAAGTTGTAAAATTCTATTATATAGTCTTCTACACATAACTTTTATTGCCTTGGGCTATGAGATCTCTCATATAGATTTATCATATAGCCTGTTAGAAGGAATTATTTTCTAAGTTTTACCTTTATCAATTCTTGTGTTCGAATTTTTTGATTCCCTTACTTGGCATGTTGCTCTTCTAGTCTTCTCCACCATTGAAGAGCAATCCCTTTTAATCTCAACTTCATAAATAAAACTTTACTTAACCTTGACACCAATTTCCATTCAAAGTAAATCTCCATAGATAGATAATAGGTTGTAAGTTATTCATCAGTCTTATTTAATTTAAACTTTTTTGGCAAGTTATAAAATTCTATTGTATAGTTTTACACACATAGCTCTTATTACCTCAAGTTATGAAATTTGTCATATAGATTTATCATATAGCCTGTTTCAAGGAATTATTTTCTAAGTTTTACCTTTAATAATTCTTGTGTTTGAATTTTTTTTTTCTTTCACCTAGCATGTTACTCCTCTAGTCTTCTCCATCATTGAAGAGCAATCTTTTTCAATCTTAGCTTAGCAAACAAAACCTTACTTAACCTTGAGATAGGTTCCCATTCAAAGTAAATCTCCACTAATACTTCCCAATCAAGGAAGTCTTTAGTGTGCATCTTTCCATAAAAAATCTTGAACTTTAACATAAACTCAAAAATTTAAATCTAGCACTTCAGCTAATCATTCCTCCAATCTTCCAAGTTTAGGCTAATCATGAACCACTTGATTATGGAATGGATTAATAATTCCATTGCCTACATTATCACCATCTAGTGGGAATATATCTTGATAATCACCTTTTAATTACTCGATATAAAGCTCATTATGATCTCTAACTAAGTTTCTCACTTCCTACTCGAGTTATTTCATCATTTTTTGTAATTGTTCTATCTTTTAGGCTTGGGTTAGCTTAAGAATTCTTACTTTTCTCATAGCTATAGCTTTAGTCTAAATCGAAGTTTGCTTTAATGCCAAATTTGATATAGTATAAAAAATTCTAGGGCTTAAAGAGATAAATAAAGTAAAAGGAATGAATTAAAGGTTGAATACACAAGTAAAAATAGGTTGTCTTTTAGTCAATATCCAAGAAAAACTAAAATAATTAGTTCTAATTTTTTACTAAAATGCAAACTACAATAATCTTTAGTCCCCTTTATATAAGATAATTACTTAACCTTGAGGAAGTTAGTTGCCTAAGTTAATTAATAAAATATAATAAAGCTGCTCTGAACATAGTTGTTACAAGATGTTGTATGGCTCATTATTGCTTATATAATTAGTTGCTATTGTATTACAATTATATAGTAATTAGGTAACACCTTTTAATTTATTTTATTTTATTTTTTAAGATGCTTCTACATTAGTTATAATCCATTATTCTACATTTGGTTAGGTGCATTATCATTGGCTTAAATTTCTTGCTTTGATATTAAGAAAACTTTTCTTAATTGGTAAATAGTAAAATGATAGAAAATTAACAAGTTACCAAAAAAAACTAAAGAAATATAGTAGCATAATTTCCTATAATTGAATGAAAAGTATACTTACAACAAGGAATCATCCATAAGCATATCAATACTTGGATTAATATGTCTAACTCTTCTTTTATCGATAGGTTATCCTATGCTCATGTGCTTATTAGAATTTTGTGCTTCATCTTGTAGCCATCAACTATCTTTCTTATCTTTTTAATGCTTGCCTTGTTTAATTTCTTATGCTTACATCAAAACCTTTTTAATTCCTCACATGATCATAACTGTTACATTAAACTTTTTGGACTTGTTTGAAGATTAACAATTATTGAGAGATTTGACTACCTGCTTATCTTTTTTAATATAAAGATTTTCTTGTGATATTTATGACATAGATTGTGAAGTTTCTTAAATGTTATAAGGAAATATTCTCTCTTTACAATTTATTCCTTAGTTTTGCTCTTTATTTAAATTATTATAAAGAATTTTCTTTAAGTGTAATTATTGATTTATTCCTAGTATACCCATAAACCTTTTTATTCATGACTTTTATTTTATTTGATAGAAAAAGAAAATTTTATAAAAATAAGAAAGAGTACAATATAAGGATAAGGAATCCTAGAAGATTAATACAAAATTACTTTTATATCATTTTAACCATTGGGTGATGCTTCTTGATTATTATTATTATCTTTTTCTTTTTTCTTTGATAATTGAAGTCTCTATTTTTCTAAAAGTAAAATATGAGACACTAATAAGAAAAATACATAAGGAATTACCTTTTTGCACTTCGAAAGAACCTTTACACTTTACATTAGAGTCAAATTTTAACACTTTTAGTTCCAATGTGTTTATTTGATGATAATGTCCACTCTTTATTGAACCTTAAACAAAGGTTCTAGCAATAGGTTGGACCATTTTTAGTTTTTAGTCTACCTTGCAATCATGTATCTATAGAGTAATGAATTATCTATAGTAGAATGCTTGTATCTTTACCAACTCATATCTCATTCAAATTCTAAGACTCTATTTTAAAATTAAGTGCAAACAAAAGTATTTTGATGCTTATGCATAAGAAAGACATATAAACCCTTTAAGAATTTTTTGGTGTTTTAGATGATTTTTATAAGTTATATGAATCTTTAAATCTTTTCCACGTATGATGTCAACTAAAGCTTCAAAAGTACACATGAAAATTTAGCATCAACTTGACACACAATAAATACATTACTGTTAAGGTTAATAGATGACAAATAAAAACCCCTAGAAATAAAAAGCATTAATTTAATGTCATTGTCAATATCATTTTTAAAAATATAATATAGTGTAAAAAAAATTTTAGTACTACTTGCATTGTGAGTTTCCTAGTTTAAATTGTTATAATTGTTCAAAAAAAGAATATGTCATAGTCACATCAGATTGTAAGAAAATTACTTTTCCTTTTCTAATCAATATTATGATATGTGGTTTTTAGCAATATTCATTTGGTTGTTTATTGTCAACAATTAATTTTTTTTGGGTATAGAAATATTAGTCTATCAACAATTGCCACTACCACATATGTTCTAAGATGCTTAAAAGTGATTATTTCTATTTATATATCCCAAAATCAACTTATATTTTCAATTTGATTCTATTATAATTTTTTATGAACGTGTTAATCAACATTGTCTAACTTCATAAGGATATGGTTTTAATGATTATTAGGAAGATATTGGGACTATAAATTCTTTTTTTGATGCAAACTTCGCCCTTATGGATTAAATAACTATATTAAATACTAACACTTATATAGTCAATCAGGAAAACTACATTTGTAAGTTAATAAACCTATAAATTCTTTTTATATTAAAGCCACCCAAGTTTTAGTTATATGACTAATCAAATCCAATTTTTACATGTATTAGATTTATATTACCAAGTAAAATGAAGAAATGCAAGGTATAGCTATAATAGTGAACTCATAAACATGATAATTTTACGACTCTAATGGCCTTGATGAGATTTTACATTAAATGTAGTTATAAGTAACAAATTCATTGATTTGATATGGTTATTTTTTATGAGAATGCAAGGTTGATCATTCCATTGTAGGAGTTCATTCAAGATTAGATTGTAGATTGCTAATAAAGGATTTATCTTACAATAATAGTTATTTCCAAGGCATCTTCTTAAATTATAATAATAGTAAGGACTATAAATTGTAACCCTATCTAAGCTTAATTTCAAAGCTAATTCATGCATAATCTTTTACTCATTTCACCTTTAACCAGATGGCTTCATATTATTTACTTTACATAGGATTTTTTTCCCAAATGATATAAAACTAAATCCTTTACTTATGCCTTTTTTTTAGGGTTTTTTGGACTTTGTGATGATAATAAGTTATGGTTGAATATCTAGGTGTGATGCATATTATGGGAGCTATGTACATTATAGCAACCCTAAAGAGAAATGAATCCAAAGCAAATATGAATGCACATACATTATTTATCTTACATTGAGAAAGAATTTCATTTTTCTTTCTAGTTACATGACTAAATATATTATCTTTTTACATTATAATGATCCAAAGTTAAGACGCTCATTTGCTAAGATCATAGCTACTCTAAAGTCATTACAAAAATCAATAATCAATTATAGATGTCTAAAGCAAGTGCAACATGATTAGTGGCTATTAGAGGGATCAATCTTCAAAAATTACTCAAGAATAAGGACAATAGAAAACAATTATATAGCTTATCAAGTATTTGTTCATTATACTACTAAAGAATGGATGACAAGTAATAGATTATTTAAGATAAGCTAGAAAAGAAAAAAAATTTGTTGAATACTATGAGTCTAGTTTAAGCTTGTGATTCTTTTCTCTCTTTCTTTTTTTTTAACTTTTCATCCCTCCCTAGTTTCTCCTTTACAATCTATATTATAGCCATTGTGAAAGTTGTATCCTTTGTTTGAATGAAATTTAATTGAAATTGTTATAATCAAATTTCAAAAATTCATTCTCCATACATAATTATAAATTACCCAAAGTTGGTACTGTAATTTGAAACATAAGATAACTGCTAATGAAACATGAAAAAGGCATTAAACTTTAATACAAGCCCAATTGAATTATACTAAATAAAAAATAGTATTGAAAAACCTAGACTAGATTAGCTAGTTTAACCAAAAAATTGGTAAACTAGCCTTTTGTTCAATCCAGTTCATACTTAAAATTATTTGTTAAAAAACTAGATGAAAAATCAGTAAATTAATCATGACTTGCTTAAATTGTTCAAATTAGTAATGGTTTAAATGGTTTGAAAGAGTCTAATCATGTAGATTAAAAATCCCATATCTTTAACTTAGATTTACATATCTAAGCATGCTACAAGCATATTAACAAAAATTAAAGGTATAATAGATTAAACAAAATTAAAATGATAGTTCACCCATTCTACAAATCATAAACCAAGAAACAAATAAAAAAAATGAAAGTCATGATCAAATTGCTATAATGGTCAATCTATAACTTGCTAGTGGCTTTGTTGCTACTATCTTAGTCTTTTACATAGTAGTGTGACAGTATAAGGAGCAAGAAGAAGACAAAGCTGCTAGGTGTTGTATGGGCTTGAAGTTTAATTCATCATAGGGAGTGAAAACTAAGTTTTTGAGAATTGAATTATTTTATATCTTATTTTAAGTCAGATTAACAAAGATTAGGCTTTTAATTAATCTAGGCTAGAAAACACTAATTAAGTTAGATAATAGAAAATTTTGAATTAATAAAAAGTTATAGTAAAATATTAAACATTAAAATAAAATTATAGTTTTATATCATTAAGTTATTTTGAAATTTATATACAAATATATAATTTTATATGATAATTTGTTTATTTATTTATAATCATTAATAATAATATATATTATATTTTAATATATATTTAAGATTCCAACTAAAACCACAATTTAACCTTTCAAACCATTAAATTTTAACCATTCATTTGTTTAATTCAATGACTAGTTCAATTTTTAAAACATTGATAAATAAACAATTTTCCTTTAATTAACTACTTGTAAAAGTGATCAATTAACTTTCAGGGCTTTTTTTAGAAGACCTTACTAAGTTGAATGACTGCTTGATTATAATTATAAATTTATAATATAAATGGTTGATATCAATTCAAAAGATAATTTTCAAAGTTAAAACTAGCTAATGTAACAAACATTAATCATTTTGAATTGCACACATCCACTATTAGGGAAAAGAAAACTTGCTTCCAATCCTATAGTATAAAAAATAAACACTGTCAGCTTTTATTTTTTATTTTGGATGAGTTAACTTTCATAATGCTATAACATTATTGTAAACTTTACTCTAAAAGCATAAGGTTTGGATCCTAGAATTGTCCATAGCCATTAAGATGGTTGCTGCTTATGTAAGGTTGTTTCTCTACAATTCAAATGGAAGCTATATAAATAATTTTTGTTAACAAAAAGCACCAATTAATTAATTCAATTGCAAAAAAATAGACATGGCAAAAAAAGAGAGAAAGAAACAAGAGCTTCTTATATAGCAACTAATAATAGCAATATAATAGAAACAACCTTAGACAAAAGTTTTTGTACAATTAAATAAGTGAATATCACAAAGCATGCTACAAAGCTCAAATTCCTGTATAAGATTTCAGTCTTTTATCTAAATTCAACAATCTAATACTAATACAATGAATCCAATTCAACCTTTATATGTTGAAGTTTTAAAATGTATACATGCATCCCTAATGATACTTTATATTTTTCTTTATTATTTTCAAGGTAAAGGCATTTGAATTGCTTGTGATTATGGTCTTGATAAAATAATAAACATCTTACACAAGTCCACATGCTTTAGTTTTGAAAGGGATCTGAAAACACTAAGAAACTCCTTATAGGATAAAAAAATATAAAGCATTCAATAATAAGTGCAATAAAGTTGCATATTACAAATGATGAAACCAAGGATACTAAGAAAATTAGAGCATCTAAACATGTTTATTAGCAATGTAATTATTTGAAACCATATTATTCAAAACACAATATAATGAATAAATGGGGGGAGAGAGAAAAGGTTTAAAGCTCAAAACATACTAAATATCTCTTCCAGTGGATCATTAATATTATGATTAAGAAAAAGCTCCTGAAAATCTTACTTCACTTTGTTTCTTAAAAAAAGATGTGGCTGAAGCCTTTTCATCAAAATCCTAAATGGAAACTCCTCTTATAGATTTAGAGAATTGTTCATGTCCATGTCCATGTTCATTGCATTATATGAACTCTATACTTCAAAAAGCCCTCAATGACGTCAATATAAGTATGAAAATTAAGGAATAAATTCTTCTTTGTTATGATTTCCCATAATTGCATTACTGCATCCATTTCTTAAACATTGCTAATGTAATAATTATGTCATTTTACAAATAGACAGACGCTTGTACTAATCTTAGTTTTAAATCACCATAAACATTTGAAAATTTAGTTTAAAGGTATTAATACAATTATGATGCACAACCATTATCCAAACTTAAGCACTAGCTTTTAATCTTTCTATTAATCTAAAAAACTAGCAAGAAAGGATGCTTACATAGTAATTATAAAAAATAATAAAAGTCCAACCAATTCTTTACTTTTACAAGTTATTGTTTGAACAAAATAAATAAAAATCATGATTTTGTAGCACTTGTATATTCAATAAGAAAAGTAGAGGCATAACTTTATCAAATAATGTAGTTAAAAAATAGGAGAGAAGGGGAAAGGAAAAGAATGCTAACAATTTTCTCAATAACAATATATAACTTCCAAGTTCCATAATATGGTAGAAAAAAGTTTCATGTAAAACAATTTGCTTGATATAAAATTCACAATAGTAAATATCTAGCTTAGTGAAGGTTTGTAAACATGATATTGCAAGAATGAATTTGATTTGAATATAAAACCCTAAATTTTGCCTTTCAATTATGGCATGAACAAGATGAAAAGAACATTCATGTTACACCCTCCTTAGTTATAAATAAATTAGAAATTATAATATGAGGGAGAGTAATTTAAGCAACCAATAAATTCAGGTGATTTAAGAATATTATATGTGAATTATGGAATAAAATAGAATTGATAAAAATAAGAGTATGAGAATGTGATTTGGATGAAGTTATTAGGGAAAAGTTTATTAGAATTTTGAGGTGTAAAGTTATACACTAATATAAGTGAGTATATGAGTATGGAAGAGGTTTAAGAGAATTTTTTCAAAAATGCCCCTGAGGTCTTATCTTCCCCTTTTCAACCATAAAAACCCTCACCCCTTCTCATTTCTCCATTTCTTCCACTCCCTCTAAACAATCCTCTAACCACTTCATCAACCAAGTAAGGGAGACTTCAAATTTTCTTGATTTCTTCATTTAATTGAGGTAAGAACAATGTTTTCATCAAGATCCCTCATATTTCTTCTTGGTTGATAAAGGATTTGAAGTTTATTTGATTTTATGAGCATTTCAAACCTTAACTCTAGAAACCATATTTTTTGATGTAGTTCGGGTTGAAAGACCTTCAAATTAGTCTTCTAGCATCCTTTTCCATACAAAGTGAGTGGATAATCTAGCTAAATCTATATATTTTAAAGTTATATGAAGATATATGTGAAATATAAGTTAGTTTGTAATTTTGCTTGATTTTGATATTATGGAAGTCATAAATGATGAAAAGAGGTGATATGAAATGTTAGATAAGTGTATTAATAAATATACTTGGGTTTAATGTGCAATATATGTGTTTATGAGGTGTTTTGGATTAGTTGTATAGTAAAAATTTCATAAAAAATTAAGTTTTTGATGTGTGAATTGATTCACTAATTGATTCTAAGGGTCCAGAGGTGAAATTGGGCTTTAGAATCGAGTAATCAAGCAATTCAAGACTTCCAAGGGTTGATGAATCGATTCACCAATCAATTCCAGGGGTCCAGAGGTGAAAATTGGGTTGATGAATCGATTTATCAATCGATTGCAAAATTTTATGTCAACTTTAAAAGGGTATACCTCCTTCATCTTATGTCCATTTTAAACAAAATCACCTATCATTTTAAAGCTAATTGAGTCTAATTTCAAATGGAATTAGTTTCAAATCAAAATCATGTATATATTTTGAGATATCATCAAAATAGTAATCAAAGGTCAGGAACTCAGAATTTTAGAAAAGAGCACTTTTATATCTAACTTCAAGAAGATATAACTCTTTCAAAACTTAGTTAATTTGAGCAAATAAGTAGTATATGGAAAGGTGATTGAACCTACTTTCATATAAAAAGATTTTCATCATAATACATCTATAGTTTATGAGTTATCCCTAAGATATCACTCATAGGTAGAACTATGGTCATTATATAACCCATATTTTATCTATTTTATGTTTCCATACCTTATAATGGCCTAACATGGATATTTAACCTCTAAACAGTAAAGGTATAGTGCTTTATGATAAAATATAGCATGAGAGTTATGATATGTGTAAATACTTATAGTCATATAAGAAGGTATGATAATGTTGAATATTATGATGTACATTGAATTGAATTGTGATTGTATTGGATGGAGCTTGAGCTCTAATGTCTAGAGTTACACTGTGAAACATACCATGAGTGGCAATAAATGTGAGTAATGTGATAGGGGTGATATTGTGAATATCGGATGGAAAATTTTTAGTGACATGCTTATAGAAGGTATAAGATAAACCCTGGAGGAACAAGAATAGAAATGCTTATGGAAGGTATAAGGTTAACTCAAGAGACAAAAGGAGGAATGTATTTCATTTTTTGCTTGCCCAGTCAATAAAACATGATATTGAATGCATTTGTCATGAGTATTGTTATATAATACACTGAAAATGAAGTAAGCACGTATTAATCTCAATATTGATGGCTCTTACTTACTAATATGTCTAAACATGATATGTTTAGTTAAGGGAGGATAGTCCGATAAGTAAGTTATTATAAAGTTATTGTTATTCTTATAGATTATCTATTCACTAAGCCTTAGGCCCATTCTTCTATATTTAATTTCACAGATTCATAGGTTGAGCCTTCACCTCCACTTCCTTAGAGCTAGAGTTCAAGTGAGACTCATTGATGGTATTTTGGTAGCATAAATTCATGTAAATAGAAGTATATTTTGGGCCTCTTGTCTGTCATCGAGTTAGATTGAAAGAATGTTGAACTAACTCTTTAGTTAGTTAGTTAGGCTTGCTTAACCTTATTTTAGAAGGATTATAAGCATTTCTAATTTTCATATCTTCTGTAGAAATTTTGATGAATGCTATCTTTGAAATACTATTCTTTTCTATGAATGTCTCATTTTTTATGTTAGCATTAAGTTAAGTATACACACACATATAGGCTGGTGGAAATCGATAAAAGGGTGCCACGTCAGTTATAATCGGGTTAGGGTCATAACAATTCAATTATGTAAAACTGATATAATGAATACTTGAGTCAATTGGTGGTTGATCCTCAATTTTGTACTCTTAGTAACAATTGAACGCATTTGCCAAATAGGGAGACAAAAAAACTATTATAGAGGTCACACTCCCTTTATCATAATCTCTATTTTCTCTCTTAAATGAGAAGAACAAGTTTGCACTATGATAGGATAAATTAGATTAGGGTTAGTTATTAGAAGTAAAAGAAGTCATTAGGACAAATAGGTTAGGTTATGGATTTTATCCCTTATAGGATCCATGCCTAATTAACTCACATTTGGGTCTAAATACGATATAGGGCCTCATTACAAATAATCACCTTAATTTTGAGTTCATAAAATTAATATTAACATTAATGATAATTTATTAATTAATATGAGGCCTATATAAAATTTCTAATAATCTCCTACTTGGACTCACATTAGTTTTTAAAAAATAACCACATGAAAATTAATGTTAATATTTAATAGTATTATTTTAGCTATATGTCTAATTGAGATCATTAGCATCTAATAATACTAAACATTATATTCGAAGAGATATTAATATTAAACATATTGAATGCCTACACTTTAGCAACTAAATAGATATAATATTCATAATAGGATTTACATTATCTTTATGTGACTAAATGTCAATCCCTACATAGTGGTTCCAACATTCCCCCAAGATGTTCAACAAGAATCAATATTCTCAACACAATAATGAAACAAAATCTAAATATCTCTACTCACACACTATGACTAAAATATGCATAATATATGGTGATAATACGAATATATTATTATGAGTATTTCATTTAAATATGTTACAAGATATCAATAAGCTCATATCACTAAAATTTCCATTAACCTAAAATACCAAAAAAGCTAAAGCAAATCTACATTATTCATATGACCATACTTTATATTAACTCCTAAGTTTTTTATTAATGGATCTAAGAGTACATAATCTATGGAACCAAGAAATATACTTGCATTTTTCTCTCTCACAAATTAGTACTTCAAATTGAAGTTCTTTAAACAAGCAAATTATCATTCCTGAGAGAAAAGCCTCTAGCAATAATATTATCACTACATAAATCTAATTAAAGCCATTAAACCATTAACCTATCTGCTTGATAAGGAAACTTGTAACATATGACATACCTTACCCTTTAATGAAGGTTGTTATAATTGACTACACAATAATTTCCATAACACAGTTCTTCTTAACATATGCCCAGTGATAAATTTATGATTACTTAGATAATTGATAGAATAAGTTTAAGTAACTTGTATATATGAGATCTCTTAATCTTTTGTATATTAGTGTGTAATCAATTATACCACCTAAATACAATACCATTTGTAGCCCAAAACTACTTACTTAAATCAATAATAGGCTACCCATGATTGATATATATAGGATAATTCTTATCACTTAGAAAATATTTGGCCCTAATTAATTTAATCCTTTTCTATTAACTAACATGAGAGCATACTAACATCTTGGGCTATTTTCTATACCCAAAGATAAGATAAGTCAAATAACCCTTGGGAGCTATATGTTATTGGCCTACCACATAAGCATTTTGGGCTTTTTACACCTTTACTCATAGGCATTTTATCTAAGTTTAATTTAATTGCTTTGTCTTAACCAACATGTCTAAATCATGATTAACTTAGGAAAATATCATCATCATGTAGATCCAAAATTATCAAAATACTTATACTCATTAGTGCACACTAATTTGCATTGTTGTCTTAATATCTAAGAAAAATTATAATCTTATCAAAATGAAAGACAATTGTATAAATGGATATGTCATCTCTGAAACTTTTACTTTTTAGGTCACTAATGAGGAACGTTACTCTTTTCTCTAACCAACATGGCTCCTACTAAGACAAATTACTTTAAACTATAAGTGAATTTTAAAATGTCAAGAGAATAAAATCTTTAACGAACTATACCTTCCTTCTAACAATAGTTGTTGACTACTAATTGACCTAATCTTGAACTTATAGAGTCATTTAAGCATCCCTTGAAATAAAGTTATATTTGTTTCTAATTTTCTCTTTTTTTATGGCATTTGATAGTCTCTTACTATCTTGAAACATTTTTAAATAGATCTATTCTACTAAGTTCTAGAAATGGTTTTAGGGTTAGTTTCCAAAATTGGATTTTATAAAAACTTTAATACAACCTTGTTAAAACATATACCCAAATAAACATATCAAAATAAAATTTTGTTTATCTAAATATGATAATAGAGAAAAATAAGTTTTTGTAATGAGAAATATTGTCTTTTCGATACAAAATAAAAACCCCATTTCTAGTTCTAAAACACTTTCATAATATCAACAAAATTTGGTAGAAAACACTTAGTATGTGCTAGGTTGGAAAACCTAAGTTTTACATTTTCATTAGGTCATAATAATTAATGAATTCCATAAGAGGCTTTCTAAGTCCTTTGACCTCATTATAGGTTGCCTTCTTAACTAATAACCTTTTCCTACTTTATAAACTTTCATAGATTTTCCAAATAGGTCATCTTATTCGTTAGTTTAAGGATGTTTTTTCTAATAGTCTAGTCCAAAATGACCATTAGATTGACTCAATGTGAATGTAACTAATTTTATGTTCCATGTTTTCCTTTACACTCGAATATGTACTAAAAATGGGTTCTACATTTAGGATTACCAAATACTCTATCAGGAACTAAGCTTTATCAATCATAACTTGTCTTATCTAGTGTCTTAAAGTTCTATTATATAAACATAACATTGAGGAAAATATTCTAATTGGTTAATGCATGTTAAAACCTTAATCATGCTAAAAATTTCTCATAAAATTACATTATGAAATCATAGTTAATATCATATCCTTACAACATAATAAAAGAGTTAAATATTATACTCCTAAAACCTAACATCGAAGGGTATTTAAAATTCTAGGAATATAACATTTAACCCAACACTTATAGTATAGCTAACTAACTATATTCATAATATAATATTGAAAATTATTTAATATTATGAATATAGCCTCTTTCTTATACATTTTTTAAAATAAACTCTTTTCTTTCTAAATTTTGAACAAAATTTTATACAACTAGTCCTACAAAGGCGAGTATGTAATCACATAAAATTTTCATGGAAAAATATAAGTATATAGTGATTTCTATATAATGCAATAATGTTCTAAAAATTATTATGTTATTTAAATAGTATAAAAAATTACCATAAAAATTAAGATTAAAATTATTTCAAATAGTTACTTAAATAAATTGGGCAAAAAATAGTATAAAATTTCTTAGTTCCATTAAATTTTGGAAAAATACCTATAAAATTTTGCTTAAAGAATGGAGCACAACAGTATTTTCACTATTGTCATAGAATCCACCTCTAAGGTGGTGCATAGCCTACATGTGCCTATATTGTGCATAAGATTAGCATGTCAGACCATTATTCATAGTTTTTTTTCCAATTTGTTAGGTTTGCAACAAGTCGTCCTACCCAACTTGTGACCTAAAAATAGACTTGGCCCCAAAACTAGCCAACTCAAGTGATTTTGATGTAATTTTTGCATCTTGAACAACTTAATCTCCATTTTGGTTGAAATTACATTAAAAACTCCATTTTAAAAAGTTAAAAATGCAATAACTATTCCTCTATGCTTTTAGTGTTTTCTACCCTTAAATAAGTCTCATTTCTAAAAATCTTATTTCCAAACAAACCTACTCAAATTTAGTCCAAAATATGTTAAAATTTTGATTTTAAAATTTCAAAGAAAAGTTGAAAGTCAATTATGAAAGTTCTGGGACTATAGGAGCATTATCTCCTTATTTTCTAAGCTTTTGGCACTATGTTTATTCCATAATTTATGTTTTGCAACCATCTTAATCTCAATCCTTGCTAAAGATAAAAAAAATGTAATGTTTTATACCATTATATATGACTATTTCTTAAGTAAATAAAATCAAGGCTAGCATGGTAGAAAACTTGAAAAAATGCAACCAAACAAACAATCTTTAGCATGAAAGATGCATTATCATTCATATAAATGTGCTATTTTAAATAACATACTAGATTATATTCAATGGCATATTTTACTATTTAGGTTCAATATTTTATGCAACTCCAAGCTCTAAGGATACTAAATTTCATAATTATGCCCTAAAACTAAAGTCAACACACACCTCTATATAAATGAAGAAAAGAAGAAAAGTTTCTACATTTTCTTGTCTTCACACATAATTCATATATCCATGACATGCAAGAAAGGGCTATATATATTCAAAAGTCTAGAAACTTGTATATTACTTGCTTATTGTTTTCCTAGAAACTCATACTATTGCAACAATATCATTAGTATGAGTTTAAAAAATGACAATCTTCCACCAATTTGATTATTAAATCACACATAAATGCTTAGTAACATCCACATAAGCGTAGATAGCCTAAAATATGTTTATATATACATATATTATATGCAACTAAACAAAATTAGAAAATTATTCATATAGATATGCACACAATGATGGTTTAAACACTTGCATGTTCTTCTCCAGTGATCCAAAAATATGGCTTGAGTTATTTTCATCATATAACATAACATAAAAATGGCTTTGAATGGCATACAATATGTATATATATATATATATATATATATATATATATATATATATATATATATATATATATATATATATATATATATATATATATATATATCGACAAGAAAAGATGAATTTGCATATAACAAATATTCTAAGAAAACATGACATGAAAACATTTTAAAAAATATTAGTAGAAAAATCTATACTTTCAATTCCATTTATAATGTGCCATAAATAATATAATTGGAACAAATAATAATGAGCATCAAATAATCTATCCAAGGAATATAATTTCACATTCATTCATCAAATTATAAAGAGAAGATAAATTATATATAATTCTTAAAGTTTTAACATATCCAAAGTTACTCAACCATAACTAAAAGCTATAACTTGCCTCTAATACTAATTGCAAGAATAAATTTGATTTAAATATAAACCTTGGATCTTGATTTTCAATTAGGACATGAACAAGATAAAGAGAACATTTAATTATGTAAAATTGATGCAATAAATACCTAAGTTAATTGGTGGTTGATCCTTAATTTTGTATCCTAATAACAATTAAATGTACCTACAAAACATATTGTAACCTCCCTTTTCTCTCTTAGATAAGAAGAATAGGTTTACACTTTGATAGGATAAATAAGATTAAGATTGGTTGCTAGAATAGGGACTTCATTAAAATAACTTAGTTAGGTCATGGATCTTACTTATTATAGAATCTATGCCTAACTAACTACATTTAGGTGTAAATACCATATAAGGCCCCATTAGAAATAGTTATCTTAATTTTAAGGCCACAAAATTAATATTAATATTAATCATAATTTATAAATTAATGCGAGATCTACATAAAATTTCTAACAAATATAACACTTAGAAAAATAAGCATGTGATAAAAAGTCTACATAGAATAAAAATATAATTTTGTTTCACTCTTGAATTAGCTCATGAAAGAAGCCCTATTATGGCCTTGAGAACTTGAGTTGTGTGCCTTTATTTGCTTTCATGGATGGGTTAAATTTTGAAAGCTTAAGAAGCATACAAACAAAGTTTCATAAAAAATAAACATAAAAAACTTGTAGTATGATAATAAATCCGCCAAATAAGTTTGTAATCCATGAAAACATACATAAATTTATTATATGCCTTAAAATTAAGGGCAAGTTAGGATATACATAAACATGTAACTTTCATTATTAACTCCAAAAGCATTTATGATGCCATTACACAGAAATAACATTTATGCATTAAAAAGCAAAGAAGGTTTAGGTTTTATATATCAAGCGTTTCCACAATCATTACTTGTTTTACTCCTGAAAGATATAAAAGGATAGGAGGTAGCATTAAATCAGATGTAAAATTAAGAAAGGTCTAAGTAACTTAAGTTTCAGGCTCCTTCTATAAGTATATGTTCACATTATTCACCCTACTCCTATTTTTGGGGAAATCAAAACTAGGCTTTGTATAGAAATAAAAGGAAATCCTACTTTTAGATGCTTTAAAGGAGTAAGAAGGTATAGATAACCATAAGAGCATATTAGTGTTAAAGATACATAATTGAAACTTTAAGGTGGGAATCCTAAGGTTTTCTAAGTGTCTTTAGAACATAGGCAATAATGAATAAACTATGCTTCATTAGTAAATTACTCTAAATCTGAATTTTAAAGTTGGGAGGATGTATTCCCATGAAAGGAACAAAACTTACAAAAAGAATAACCCATATCTAACCCGCAAATGCAAAACAAAACCACTAGAACCTTTACAAACTAGAAAGACATCAGTTTATGTAGCATAACCAAGAAATAAAAAGCAATCACAACAAATAAAATTGCCATTATAGTACTGATTTCCATATAACCACTAAAATTAACATTCCCTTATATCTAAATATATGTTTGAAGTATCCTCTAAGAACATAAGTAATCTATGTACCAATAATGGATGAGTAGATTATTTAATAATAAATATAAAAGGGAATATGCTATAAAAAGAACAAAGTTGCTTAAAAAAGGAACTAAGTAAACCTTTAATAGCTTCTCTTGCTCAATAGCTACTTTCTTAGCAATTTGTGTAAACCAATGAGAAGCATATAAAAGGGTATCAATAACCATAATCCATAAAAATAGTTTTGTAACATTGATTAATGGGTGTCAAGGAGAATATAACTGCATAAACATTTCAGATATGGATTGTACATGTAAAAGTATAAATGAGTTATATTAAAACTTTACAAATAAAACGATAAAAGTTACTATGAAAAGAGGAAGTACACTAAGTGAGATATGATGCCTAATTACATATTTAAAATTCAAAATATTTTGAAATGAAATTTTTCATACAAATGGTTAGTAGAACCAATTACAAGATAAAGAAACATATAGCAAGAAAGCCAAAATAATACCTATAGAATGGTTTTTTAAAGAACTTTCTAACTTTGCACCAACATTTTATGGAAGCATGATAATAAGTATTTTGATATCAATATCAATTTCATTTTTCTCACAAATCATCTTGAAAAGTTTTGCATATTGAGAAAAAGAAAGAAAATTCCTTTTAAAAGACAAAGGTTAAATAAAAATAGTGGAAATGACAACAACATCTGTTTACTTTTAATAAAAAATATAGAACACAAGTATTTTCCTCTCTTTGAAACTATGATCTACATGATCATCTCTAATAATAAAATTAGTAATAAGAAATGGTATGAAATAAATAAGAGCTAAAGGCCTTTAATAAATGTTAACAAAATTACAAGAAAACATTTGTGTAGTAGTCCATAATGAGGATAGTTGAAACCCTAACTTCTCGAACTATATTTGCTTTTTATATGAAAATACAATTTCCTCAATGCACCATACCAGGAAATTAACAAAAATTAAAGGTACTCCACATTACAAATATATAAATATTTGAATAAATATTAGTTTTAAACATGAAAAACTCTACTTTAGCTATGAGTAAAATTAAACTAATATCATAGATTTAATAGTGAATAATAAGAACACCTTGTTCTTTGGCTTAGTACAACAATCAAAAAGATTAACTAGGATAACTCTAGTATGATTGACACATTTTTCTTTTGATTCTAACATAGGCAAAAATCTAGCACCTACACCAACACATTCACTATCTTCCACACTATCAATCTAAGTAGGAACTTAGATGTAAGAGAAATAGGTCAAGAATATATTTCAACACACTACATAATACATAAGAACAAAGAATTAATCATACATTATTCCTAATTTTATACCAATGAAAAATTTAATATGAACAATGGACTCAATCAATTAATGAATAACATTTTTTATACCATTGAGAAAGTTCAACTCAATTTCTTTACTTTAAAAGTCCTAATAATCCATCGAGAAATAAATTACATAGATAGGAACTTTGCAGCCATCAATGACTTCTTGCCATTGTTATGCCCAATTTGTTGACAATCTTAGCACTAATAGATACTGCATCAAATGAAGCTAACCATGCCCCTCCCATCTTATGCTTTCATCCTTTATTTTCAAATCATAGGCTTGTCAAATAAGTTATCTTCCAAAATGCTATTTGAACTAATCATGACTTCATTGCTTTATTTAAAGGCCATATAGGCAAAAGGCAAAATGTCTAAATTATTTTCATTTCAATGCAACTGGAGTGAACTAATTAATTATCCATGTAAATGTTTTACATTACGTCTTATGCCTTGAGTATTTAGAGTACAGTAAGCAATAGTACTGCAGAAACCTTTTAAAAAATTATTTAATTTTTTATTAATTAAATTTTTATAATGAAATTAATATTTTAATAAAATAATATTCAAGATATTGTTATATAATTATCTAATAATTTTTAATTCTTTTAACATTTAAAGTAAAAATGAATAAAATTAATTTATACATGTAAATAATGCATATATACATACATACATATACATATATATTCAAAAAAATCATAAAATAAACTCATGCTCTTATATGTTATTTTAAATAAAATAACTACTAATAAATAATAAATTTTATCAAACATCTAATATTATCAACTGGTCAAATAAGTTAAAATTAGTTATCAATAATTAATTGAATTAATTAACTATTAATATAATAAATTAATTACCAAATAAAGCTTAAGAAATGGTAGAAGTAAGGTACAAATGCTCTTCCCATACTCTTTTATTTAGGTTTGCCCATTAATTATCACCACTACTGACATCATTAATTATTATTGTTAATACAATTCCTTATATGTTTTAACTATAACTTGTTTTTACACTTATTTAATAAGTAAAGATTAATTATTAATTTTATTATCTATTTGTCAATTTTGTAGAGTGCATACATATTAAAATTTTTATTTTTCAATTTTCAAACAACAAAAAAGAAGAAAACTATGTATAGATTAAAGTTAATAATTAGCCTTCATTTGTTGAAGAGCAAGATCACATGTTATTGTTAGAGCATACAAGAAATTTTCTATGGATACCAGTATACCACACCTTTATTCACCATTAATGGCATTGTTGCTAGGCATCATTATGTTGTATTTTATACAATGGAATGGAAAATTGAATGAGAAAGGAATGAAAATAGGAAAGAAATGACAATAGTGTACAATTAAGATGGAAAATGAGTAGTTAATAATAATAATAATAATCTTAGGATAAAAGAAATAAATATCTTATTAGCAATTTAACATTATTAAATACTATTAAAGATTTAATTCTGAAAAATTAAAAAATTGAAGATTGCAAGAGAGCAAACATCTCCTATATGTGTAATAAATTTTTTTAGGTATAACTATAATTTAGGTTTATGGGGTAAAATAATTTAAAATATTGTAATAGCTAATAGATAGAAAAATATATAACACTTAATTTTTATCTAAAATATAATATAATATCATATTAGATGAGTGGTGTATTTGTTTATCTTATTTTTAATTATTTTTGTTAATTATTTTTGCTCATGAATGCTTATTAGGAACCTTGTAAATTTGCAAGTGAAACTATTTGCACTAAAAAATGAGATTTAGGCTTCAAGCATTGGGTATTAGACCCAAACCAGAAGCCTTGCACATTACTTGTAATTCCAACTTCTTACAAAAATTAAGTTTCATTCAAATAGGAAACATAAAGCTTTATCCAGATGCAACATTGCCATATGTTAACTAATTACTAGTTATATAGTAAAAGCATCCATACTTTGAGTTTTAAGTCAAAGTATGGAAGAACTTACCCTTATTAAATGACTATCCTACTAAGATAATCTTAAACCATAGTAATTAATTCAAAGTTAGCAATACTAAAGAAATGTGAAACAATGTTGACCAATTAATATCAATTAAAGAGAAACTAATATATATAATAGTACAATGACATTTATAAATAATATAAGTAACTTAACACATTGGTTCAAATAAAAAACTAATGACATAACACTTGAAAATCTTTTTACAACGGTTGTTAAAAAATTGATAATTGACATTGAAAAGGAAGGAAAAAGTCAATTTAGAAAATTAGGATAAAGTTAACATGTCAATTTTTTATAAAATTAATGTCTAAAGTAATACTAACCACCAAAGTTACAAAATGTAATCTCCTAAGACATTGATTTTTTATATATAATGGATGAGTTTTCTTCCTATAAGATTTTGGATGTTGGTTTAAAAAATAATTAGTGTCTAAAACCATGTTAGTGGTAATATTTCTTCAAATATAAGAGAACTTTATATATTGATTCTTAAAAAAATTGGCATGTTTTGTTTTAGCAAGATTGTAGACATTAATTCCTAAAATAATTGATGTCTAAAGTTACAATAATGATGACATTTTTTAAAATATGTGAAAATTTTATATGTCAATTTTTTCAATAAACAATCAATGTGCTCTCTTTCTATGAAAATTTAGACGTCAGTTCCTGAAAAAAACTAACTTTAAAGTCATAAGTGCAATGTTGTTTTTGCACTATGAATAAAGTAAATATTATTTTTATTCTTATTATCACTTTCACTCTTTTTTTCTTATTTATTTCCAAGCTCATTCTCCATTTCCATTTAGCTCTTTGTAAAATACTAAATCTTACATTATCTTTTACCATACATCAATAAACTATCAATATTCATTTAACTAGCATAGTAACATTAAGCATGAAGTGACTTCAAAAACATAAGAAGGGCCTTTCTTACTTTTATTTCTCATATATTTATCTCTTCTATTTCTTTTATTTTTTGCATGGGCTTTTTAATAGATTTTTGTTTATGTTTTTTTTTGTATAACTTTTGAGATTGCATCTGAGTATTAAATACTTTGACTAAATGTTGCAACAAAATTCAAAGTCAATTGAACTATAAAGAGAGGTAAAGAAAAAGTTTAATATGTCTATAAAAATTATCATTTTTCACAATCGTAGGAAATGAATAAATCTTGAAAAATCATATGAAATCAGTATAAAATTTGCTTTACATGAATAACTGAGCACCAAAACATGATCTTTCAAAATTTTTAACTCAAAATATACACTACAAGAATGCATGCCATTTGGAGTGGCATTTCCTACAAATATATTCCTTTCCCAAAAATTTGGCACAGATTAACAAATTTATGGGAATAAGAACGTGGGAAACTTGTTCCAATGGCAATTTCCGACAATGATTTTCTGACAACTTTTCCCACAAGTTTCCCACGATATTTCCAATGGTAATATTATGTTTGAATGTAAATTTTCAGAAACAAATTATGATATTTAAAATTTATCCATGGGAAATATATCAAAAAAATCTAGCATGATGTTGAATGCATGTTAATAATTTTTCCAATGCTTTAATCACATGAGATTTATGATAAATTCTTTATGTTATAAAAAATAAAAATTTTGTAAATTCAAAATTGAATAATCATTCTGAATAAAATTGATCAAATATCTAATACTCTAAATTAACATTTCATTATAATAACATTCAAATTTACATAATAATGGATTGTATATAAAATAAATATTAAATTCAGATATCAAGTGTTTATACAAAAATGATGTAATTAAAATAAAACTAATAAGTGTTTTCTTCTAAATCATCATCTTTATCTTGGTAATGCTTACTTCCATGCTATTGGTCTCTTTACTAAATCATCAATTTAACTTCAACTTTGAGCCTAATCCACTTACATTAGTACATTGTTGTAGAGTTGGCTTTTCTAGATCCAATCTAAAACTCTATAAACACACCAAATAGAAGTTTCTATCATCATACTATTGAAGCTTAAAATTGTTAGGCAATATATTGTGTTTGACCCTATTTATGACCAATCAATCAAAGATACATAAAGAAGATTATGCAAGAGAAATCAATAACAACAAAGATCAATGAATGATAAAGACAAAGAAATAATATATCTTTCAATGAAAAAAACCTAGACTTATGGAAAACAATTCATAAAAGGAAGAAAGCCTAGACAATAAAAATAAACACATTCAAGATTCAGAAGAAAGCCAAAAGAATGAGAATAAACCAGGTGGTCTATACTTTACCTATTATGTCATTAGTCACTTCTATAATAGCTGTAAAACATTATCAAACTCTTATTTCTAACAATTATAAGAAGTTTTCAATAATTTACACAGTAAATTTAACAATAAATGATCATTTAATGAGTAAAAATTAGAAAAAAATAAAAAAATATAAACTTACAATCAACGAGTGAATATATGTTATATGTAAGAAATAGAAGCCAATGAAAATGCTGCATGGATGATAATGGAAGAAATTCAAAATGGTGAAAAATGAATAAAGAGAGGAGAAGAAGCTAAATAGTGAAGAAATGCATTTCAGAATGAGAAATGCGATCTCAAAGTTTTTCATTTCTCTTTAAACCTGCTATAGTGGGTCATTTAAGCTACTCAAAAATCAATTTTATGTCTTTTTTAGATTATGAAAAGTAAATTTTTCGTGAATTTTTCAAGCAGTTGCACCCGCTCCAAAACTCAGAAAGTTAACTTTAGCGTGGTGAATGTGTAATTTTCCCGCGCCCTTAGTCGTCCCAAATATACAATATGAACAACGCGCAAAGGTGATTTCTCATGGTATTTTTAGGGTGCTCAAGCCTAGAATTTGGGGCGGCAATATCTGCAGGAAATGCCGCCCCAAACTACATTCTTGTAGTCACAAATTTTTGGTCAGATATTGGATTTTTTTTTTCATTTTTTATTACAAGTATTCTGATAGGAAGATGAAAAATTAATATTAAAAAATATTATATAAATATTTTATGTCAATTTTTTACTAAAAGTTAATGTGAAATGTAAAAAAAAATATTTTTAAAAGAAAAGATATTGATTTTTTAACTAGAAAACTAATATGATAATATTTTAAAAAGAAAAGATGTTGGGTTTTTTTAAACCAATGTTGTAACATTTTTCATATTGGTTATGTTCTTGATGTGGAATGATTTAATATATAATGTTGCTCATATATATGTGTGTGTGTGTGTGTGTGTTCGTAAACAAATGCTGTTGAACATTTCTATTATACTCAAACTTCATGCTAAATAATTTTTATAAATTTTTTCGTGAAAAAAATTTACTACTTAATAATACTTTATTAAATTCTAAAAATCTCTCTTGAACAAATCTTTATAGATTTATCTTATAGTAGATGAAGTGTTCTAAAGAATTTTAAAATTTTACGGGCAATTTTTTTAAAATTTAATTATAGATAATTTTAGTATGAGAATGTGAAATAACCAAATTTCTTTTCCGACGATTTCCATAAAATTATTTTCCTAAAATTATATGGCTTAATAACAGTTAAAATTTATAAATGTATGATTGTTAAAATTAAAAATGCAATTTCAAGAGTCCTTAATAAATGATTTTATTCAAAAATTTATTATTTCAGAGTATTTGTTTCAAGTATTTTGATTTATTAAATTACTTTAGTAATTATTATTATAAATGAGTGAATTATTTATTTTTATTAAAGTTTTGGTATGTTAATGCATGTATCTTTATTGGATTAGAATTTTTGCAAAAACTTTCTCCGCTAGGGTTTCTTAACATGCATAGAGGAATGAATGGCACAACCGGTACAAGAAGGGGATTTGCTGGATAGGAGTAAGAAAAAAATCAAAAAAGGAAAGGCAAACTTTCACAGAAGGACCGAGGCCAGCAATTGACTACAAGGATGTTACTGAAGCTGACGAGGCTGGCGATATGTTGGTGGAGGAAGGGAGGTGGAAATTGTATAAGGGATTCACTTCCAGGGGTTGATGGCAAGCAGGGAGAGAATATGGAAGGCATAGATGTGACTATTAGGCTTGGTGATGATGAGGAAGGAGATGATGAAGAACATACTGATGATGAAGGAGAAGGATTGGAGGATATGGGTGACGCTGAATTGCGAAAACTAAGAAAAAACATGTCTGCTATAAAGGTAGTTGAAGGAGCTATGTAGGACGAGCGTAATTATCCTACTTTTGTTATTCCTGAAGACACAGAAGAGGAATTGCAAATGCCTTAGGACTACTCTAATAGTTAAACTTCTGGGGAGGAAAGTAGGTTGTAAGGTGTTGGAAAACAAGCATTATCAATTATGGGCACCGAAGGGAGACTTAACCATTATTGATTTAGGGGAGGACTTTTATCTAATCAATTTCTCAAACCCTATGGATAGACGTTTTGCTCTAGCTGGTGGCCCATATGTTATATTTGATCATTACCTTTCCATACGTAAATGGACCCCAGATTTCAATCCAAGCAATGCAACCATTGATTCTGTTGTGGTGTAGGTATGTATACCGGAGCTTCCTATTCATTATTGTCATGCTCACATGTTACAAGCACCGGGGGATAGAATTCGCAAGTCGAGAAAGGTGGACACGACAACATATTATCAAAGTAAGGGATGTATGCTAGATTATGTGTAGAGGTGGATTTTATTAAACCTTTACTCCCTTACTTTTGCTTAAACAAAACCATTTATAACATTCCATATGAGGAGATTCATCTTATAGGCTTCAAATATGGCTGATATGGGCACTATGTTGAAGGATGTATGGAATTGGTGATTTGAATATCTGTAGAGATGAAGAACGGCCTAAACCAGAAGAGAGTAGTATGCCATTGGAAATTTAGAAGACAAAAATAAGGAGAATATAATGGATTTGGTCTATGGATGATCATGCAGAAACCTAGGAAAAATAAAGGGAAAAATACTACAAATAATGAAAATATGGTAATAAAAAGAATCTGGGAAATGGAAAGAACAAAAATGAGAAGGCTCCTGAGGGATCTCGACATGAGATACTTGTGGAGGCTGAAGCTGAGAATGATGAGCATGTTCAACCAAATGGAGGAAGTAATAAAGAGAACATGAGTACTGAGCAAGCATTCATCGGATAGAGGAATCAATGAAGTAGGTAACTCATATGCAAGACACGAGAATGGAGGGTGAGAATACTATGGAAGTGGAATTAGGAGATGGGGGACCTCAAAAAGTGATAGAGGATCCGGATCACACGGTTTCGGTGGATGTTTCATTGAAAAAAACATTGGATCCAGGAAATCTGAATGGTAAAGGTGTTAATTATGCAGGTGGAAGGTTATGTTTTCTATGGTGGAAGATTCTATAAGAGAGACAATTGGTGGAGAGCAGTTTGATAACATGATAATCTCCTAGCTGCTGGCTGGGGTGCTTTTACGTGCAATTTTTTTCAATGGAGTATGGTAACTCTTTTTTATTTTTTCATTTATGATGATAAATAAGATACTTGTGTAAAATTACCGAGATGTAGGTAGGAAAGACTGTGCGATTACCATGAACCAGTTGTTAGGACAGTGTAAGCCAGAAATTATTGTGTTAGTGAAAACCAAAGTTGACGCAATAATTTCTGGTTTACACTATCCTAACAATAATTTTTCCACTTAAGCTGAATCTCACATGTTCTACCTCTTCCCCCACATCTTTAATCAAATTGCATCGTTGTGCCTTGGCTGTGAGGGCTCCTAGCCATGTGTGTAGTTCAATGTGTTCATCGGTGCTTAACACTGAGATGTGGATCATCCAAAGCATGTGTTGGAAAAAAATTCATTTCTCCACATAAAGGTTATGGATGGACGGCAATCACGGCTCTCGACTGTTTATATTAGCCCAGAAATAGAACTTAAAAATACAGTACATTCAGATAAAAGAAGGTTATCTTCCTCGATTACCAAACCTTGGCTGGTCATAGGGAATTTCAATGACATTCATAATGACAGTGAAAAGAAGGGAGGTGCGCTGCTAAATTATGAAAAATGTAATAAATTTAATGTGCTTATTGGCGATTGTGAATGGTAAGACTTAGGGTGTCAAGGGTCTAAATTCACATGCAAAGGGCCTAAATACCCAAATTATGCTTGACTTTTTGAGAGACTTGCTTGTGGTTTTCGCAATATAGATTAGAGAATATTATTTAGTGATGCTATAATTCAAACTTTGCCTAGAATTCGTTCAGACCATCATACATTTCTTGTTGAATTAGTGCAAGAGAAGAGCGCCATTCAAGTTTGAAGTAGCTTAGGTGCGTCATAGTAATTATACAAATTTCCTTAAAGAGGCTTGGGATAACGATAACGATGTTGCAGCAGTAGTGGACGATTTCATTCCTAAAATCAAGGAATGGAATATCCATATGTTTGGACACATTAAAATGAAAAAGAAAATTTTAATGGCAAGAATTAAAGGAGCACAACGTGCCATGGAGACTAGATGGAACCCTCTTCTTCTTTCTTTGGAAAAAAAATGCTTACATGAGGAGTTTAGAGAGGTTCTAGTGCAAGAAGAAACCCTCTGGCATGAAAAATCTAGAGCAAAATGGATTGAAGATGGGGAGAGAAATACTAAGTATTATTATGCTATCACAGTTGTGAGAAGAAGGAGAAATAGAGTGACTATGGTCAGAGGAGCGAATGGCCAATATATGACTAAATAAATTGTGGTGAAGCAAGAAGTCACGAATTTCTTTCAGAGCCTCTTTATTGCAGATAATGAGTGTATTAGTCCGAGGTTAGAAGACTTTCCTTATCCTCAAATCTCGGTGAACCATTTGGAATAGCTAAATAAGCCTATCACTGACGGAGAAATTTGTAAGGTAATTTTTGACGTGGGAGCTGCCAAAGCTCCTGGTTTGGATGGCCTGCCTGCCTACTTTGTTTTATCACTCTAAATTGGGAATTACTGGGTCCATTGGTCTGTAAACTGGTGGAAGAGGTGTTCACTGACCAAAAGGATAGAAATAGTAGTAATTTAACTCTTCTGGTGTTGATTTCGAAAGTAAGCAAGCTTGAATTTATCTCACAATTTAGACCGATTTCCTTTTGTAATGTTAATTACAAATGCATTACAACGGTTTAATCATATTAAACCATTCCTGGCCTCAATTATATCTCCCTTTCAGACTAGTTGTGTCCTCAGGAGGTGCAGCCATCATAATATTATGATTGCAAATGAAATCCTGCATTCCATGAAGCCTGCTAGAGGTAAGAAAGGCTATATGGTTATTAAAGTTGATCTCATAGAGGCATAAGATAGATTAAATTAGAAGTTTATTTAGATGATTCTCCAGCATATTGGGTTCCCCTGGCATCTTATTAGCATCATTATGTAATGTATCTCTAGTGTGTCTATAAAGGTCCTTTGGAATGATAGTCAAGGTGAGACTTTCTTCCATCTAGAGGAATTCATCAAGGGGACCCTCTATCTACTTATCTTTTATTTTGTATATAGACTTATTGTCTCATATTGTAAGCAAGGAGATAGATAGAAATAATTGGAAAGGAGTGAGGGTTGAAAGGGATGGTCCTGTTTTCTCTCCCACTTATTGTTCGCTAATGATCTCCTCCTTTTCACTGAAACTGATATTGATCAGATGAAGTGTAACAAGGAGTGCCTGGAATTATATTGTGCTTATTCTAGAGAAAAAGTGAGTAAATCCAAAACTCATTTCTTTTTTTTCTAATGATGCTAATGAAGCAACTGCCCAGGAAATTCCTGATGTTTTTGGATTTAATAGAACTCATCGACTTGGGAAAGTATCTTTTATGTAAAGCTGAGGTATGGTAAAAGGGGTAGAATGGATTTTAATCAACTCATTTCTGCAACAGTTAAGAAGTTGGATGGGTGGAAGCGAAGTTGTCTATCCATGGCAGGGTGAGCTACACTGGCTTTTTCTGTGTTATTAGCCTCCCTTACGTATGTGATCCAGGTTGATTGGGTTCCTAAATAAATCTGCTTCAAGCTTGAAAAGATGGGAAGAGCTTTTCTTTGGAGACATGATGAGAATGAGAGGAAAAACCATGCCATTGCTTGGGAATTAATATACCAACCAAAGGAGAGAGAAGATCTAGGCTTTAGGAATTTGGATTTAATGAACAAAGCGTGTCTTCTTGAATAGTATGCAAAACTATGTTCGGGAGAGGAAAGTCTATGGGGAGTGCGTCCTGGTTGCTAAGTATGGAAGAAGGCGTGATTTAAGGAGAGGTGTTGTAGCTAAGTTTTCAGATTCTATTTCGTGGAAATCCTTAGCTAAGTTATGGAATCATTGCCTGAATATTATGCAATGCGCGCTGGGTAATGGCTCAACCGTTAACTTTTGGAGGGATGGATGGTTACTTGATGGTGGGACTGTTATCAGAATTCCTTCTTAGTGCAGTTCCATCCCATTTACGTGATGCTACTGTTAAGGAGTTTGTAGATGAAGTGGGAAGTTGGAAGTGGAATGATATGATTAGTCTGGTTGATAGTCGGATAATGGATATTCTGTAACATATTAAAACTCCGAAAGATTGGGCTGGTGGGGATCATCTTGTATGGCAGCACATTTAGGGATAAAAACACGTACTTCTTGTTAGTGAGCTAAGCCTATTAGTATGCTAAGATATATGGGTCTGAACGCTTCTCTTGTAACCCTTATTTTTTATTATAAATAAACATTACCTTCCTCAACTGAAAATATGACCTCACAAATATTTTCTCTATAACAAGGCATCTAGAACTATCTAGGTATCTTCTTTCAACCCAAATCAAACAAAGAAAAAAACTAGAACTAAACAACTCAAACCCCTTCTTCCTCTTCTCTTTTCCTTTTTTTTTTCTTTCTCTACATGTGACTAGGTCATGGTAATATTGGTGATAATTTACTATTGCATTTTTTTTTAGGCTTTAGATCATGAATACAGAATTACAGCATAAAGGCGTTGTTGTTTGGTTGGTTTAAAGCACAGTACAGACTATTTTTTGTGATTGATAATAATTTACGAAAATTTCTAAGTTACTTCTGGAGTAAGGCACTGTGCTTTACTCCAAGAGAGAGAGATAAACACACAAAAATGAAGTGAGACCAGTTTAGTGGAACCCACTCCATTCTTTGTTTCTATCTCTCACTCCGGGAGTAAGGCACAATGCCTTACTCCATGAATAACATAGAATTGCTCGTGATTTATAAGGAATTTTCATTGCAGATCGGTGGTATCTAACAGCAGCTAATTGGTGTGTGCATCACACCACGGCATTTTCGGGAGCGCATGAGTTCCACATGCAGTGCAATCCACCTGCACATGACGGCATATGAGATTTAGAGTATTAGAAAATTTGAGATTTAGAGTTGTCTATCACCTATCAATAAGTTTTAAAATATTAAATTTATTTCTTTCAAACTTATTGCTTTTGAACTTATGGTATTTAGCATGTTTGAAAGAAACTAGGGTTTCCACAATTTTCATAAATTATATTTTTAGATTAGCTAGTGTCCAACAACAAAAATGGTTTTGTTAAAATTTTGGCAAGGTTAAATAAATTATTTGACTTTTTTATTGAGTTTATTGGTGCCTTTGTTATGTCATACATGAATTGTACGCACAGACTATAAGGCTCGTAGGAAATTATTTCATGATGGTTTTTTATGCCAATTACATACTTGAAATTGGAACATGACATCTATAGTAGTACAAATACAAAAACAATTTGGTATGTAAATATCTTGTTATACACCCACATTATTGATAATAAAGTAAATCAAATCAAAAATAATTTTTTGTTGCAGTGAAAAATTATAAATGACTAAAATAATATAAAAAGATATACATTTACTATACAAGACATTATCTAATTTTTTTTCTAAATGAAATTTACTTCATTCATGTGAACAAATTTATCATAAATATTTTATTTTTCTTCTTAGTAGAGAGAAAATTTAGCACTAAAATAAAGGTTTGTTTGATAAATAGTATATTATATTAGCAGTTAGTTAATTTAATTAACATTAATTAATAGTTAGTTGTATTAAATAATTTGACTAACTAATAATATTAAGAGATTGAATAAAGATATTTTACAAAATTAATCGTTTATATATAAAATGATATATAAAGATATAAATATATTTTATAATTTATTTAAATATTTTTTATTTAAAAATATTTCAAATTTTATATATTATTTATCAAAATAAATTTTTTCTAAAAGATACATTATTGGAATTTTTTATTTATTAAATTATTCTTCAAAAAATAAATTATTGTATTTTATTGTAATTTTTAAAATTTTCTTTAGGAAATAAGTAGTTATAATTTATTATAATTATTTAATTTTCTTTTAAGAAATAAATATATTTAAGTCTCCATATCTATTTTTGTAATATTTTATATCCAGTTTTCAACATACTATTTATATATATTATAATGGTTATACTATCTTCAAATTATATATATCTTCTTCATCATCATATTTTTTAGGAAAAAAATATAAATATACCCCCTAAAGTATGAATTAATGTCACATAATTCCCTTAAAGCTTCAAAACTTATAAATAATTCCTTTAAAGTTTTCAAAAAAGTGAAAATATTCATAACTCAATTAAAAAATAGAAAAAAGCTATGTAAGTCATTTATAACTATTTCTAACTAGATTTTGAATGGGGTTTCTATTTAAATAAATTGTTATTAACAAAATTGGTTCTGCAACACGTTTATGATATAAATATTTTAAGTAAATTATCACTAAAATTTAATTAAAGTGAATTTAGGGAATAAAATATGTGTTTTTTTTCATTTTATTCATTGCTTCTTTTGTTTTTTCTATTACTACAAAATGGTTAAAAAAAGTCATAAATGGCTCATATCTCTAATTTTTTATGTTTTCTTTAATTGAAATTTCAATATTTTTATTATTTTAAAAACATTAAGAAAATTATTTGTAGGTTCTAAATCTTTAAGCGGTTATGTACTATTAAGCAATACTTTAAGGAATTTATTTGTATTATAGCCCATTTTAAGAAGAACATAAATTGATAAAAAAAATTGTTATATTATTTATAATGTTTTATATGTTAAATTATCTTTTTTTATTTAAGCAATATTTCAAAAAATGGACCAAATGACGAATAAAAAAAATGTTGTGTATGAATTATATACATATTATTAATTTTTACTTTTATGTGAAAAATTTAAATTTAATAAATAATCATATAATATAATAATATTTATTTTGTTAATACATATTAATTTTATTATGCAAATTTAATTAATGAAAAGTTTAATGGTTGTATATTATATATAAAGAACTATTATATTCTATTATATAATAAATTTAAACTAAAAACCTATATTGATCCTTAATTTGATCCCTATAAGATTAAAAATTCTAAAATTGTAATCCCTCTAGAAAGGACTAAAATTTTAGAATTTAGGGTTTAATTCTTCCCGAAAAGGCTAAAATTTTATGATTTTTAATTTTATAGGGATCAAATTCATTTAAACTTTTAGTCAAAAATAAAATTGATAAAAATTCAATTTTATAAGGACCAAAATAAATTTTGTTGTCTTAAATTTATACATATATGCTTTTATTGATTTAATGGTTGAACCCTTTTTGTACACCCCATGGTTTGGGATTTAATTCTTCTACAAGCAAAATAAAAAAAGGTATATAATTGTACAACTAATTGAAAATTTTGAGTTCCTTAAGTTTTTTAAAAATGGTTGATTAAGGATCAATAAGCTAAATGCCACCAAATCAATCAAAAGATAATGAATTAGCTAATTGCCAAATATATTCAAATTATTCCACCAGCTTCTTTGAGGACCTAAGTTGCTATATGCAAATTTCCTAATCCCTTAAAATCACTATAAGCAAATTCAAAACATAATTAATAGATAATTAAAAATGTAAACCTATCCTTATCATCGTACATCTTTTATTTTTTGAACAAAATATTTAATCACTTACCAATATAATCAAAATTATTCCAAAACGAACATCTCAATCGCTTCCTTAAATTTTGAAAGTTTTGAAAGTTAGTGGTGATACTCCTTTTCATATTATTAACAATGTAATCAAAATTTAAAAATAACCCTCGATAAGTAATAAAGATTAGAGTAAAAAGAAGGATTTAAGGAAAATGGTAGTCATGCATGCAACAAGGATACCACAAACTATGGCGGAAATCCCAATAAGCTATAATAGTAACTTCTATACATTTGAATAATGACTCCTGCAGTGATAAATCTTTAGTCGTCTTTAGTTTGGGTAAATAGAAGTTTACAATAGTACCGTGCTTAAGTTATAATCTATTTCTTTGATATTGTTCGGGTCATAAAGACTCGAAGTGTGAATGCAAGTATAATATTGATTATGATGTGAGTTTTTCCCCTTCGGAAGACAATCAATTTTTTGTTGGATTTTGGAGATAGAGATTGAGAATGGGAGGTTAGCCCTCAATCGATCTTGATAGCTTGTTTTCGTCTCTATGAGAGCCAGTAGTTGTAATATATATATATATATATATATATATATATATATGAGAGAGAGAGAGATAGAAAAGTAGGCAACCTCTATTCATTTCGACAAAAATATTTTTTGTAAAATATAATTATAAAATATTAAAATAAAAAAATATTTTATTTAATTAATTTTAAATATAAAGAATTTAAAAAAAGTAATTTATTTATTTTTATTATCATACCTTTAAATATAAATTTTTTAAATCATCATTACAAGTGGCATACATTTCTTTATCAATATTACTTGTAAATAATATTTTTATGAAAAATACTTTTCAACAAAATAAATTAACATTATTTGTTATTAGATCAATCCCGATAGCTCCACATGTAGATAGGGATGTGAGAATTATAAGAAATTTTTTCCTCTTGAAGACAATTATGATTTGGTGAAAAGAGTTTGAGACTGAAAGAACTCCATTGAAACTTCAAAATGATATTGGATCATACTTCAAGTGGTGCAAAGAATTGAAACTTAAATGTTAGAAGTAGACTAAAGAGGAATTTCTCATGAACAATTGAACTTTTAAAAATTACTTGTCTTATCCATTTTTTCTCTTCTCTTTATATTCTACCATCGAAGTAACACACGTTGCTTCTTCGTTCTTCCTGCTTAATCAGGACAATGTAGCATACTGATGTATTGTCTACAATATCCTTCTACCAGAGTCTGCTTCTTGGAAGAGATTCTTACTTGTTCAAATGGACAAATGTCCTAAACTACTAAAAAAAATTTACTTCATTAATTAGTAAGTTAATTTCTTAGCTAATCCTCCTAGAATAAAAAATTATCACAACATTTTTTTTTTCAAATAGATGGGGCAAAAACTAAAAGAAAAAAATTACATACAAACTATAGTGGGGTAATAACCCCAAGCACATCAACGAAAAATAAATTACTCAACCAATAAGAGGATTCTCAAGAATATGCAAACTAAGATTATGAGTAAGATTAAAAGATGTCAACTAATTTGTGCATTTATTTCCTTATGTAATCAGAAGAATTGAAACTTTCCACCTTTGATGTAATAAAATCCAACATCTAATCAAAAGAGAGTGATGTTTAGTTGAAGGAAGGTGCTCTCTAATGAGCAAATCAACTAATTACTTCGAATCTTCCTCCAAGATAATCAAGATAATCAATTTATATTCAAGATCCCAAGATAGCCCATGAACAACTTCTCATAATTCAACTGTTAAAGAAGAACTAGTACTTAGATTACAAAAAAAACCTCCCAACCATCTTCCTTCATTGTTCCGAACAATACCATCATATCCTGTTAAGCCTGAATTACTTTTAGAATTACCATCAATATTGACTTTAACCCAACCGTCTTCCAGGTATTGCCAATAAACTTGCAGCCACAAGTTCTCAAGTTGTGAAGAAATACTAATCAATTATTATTGAATTAATTGCTCAATTAATTCTCCTTGAATTTCTAATAATGTTTTAGTAGTTTAAAGTGCACAATTTGTGTACCCATCAGATAGACATTTCTCAATCAATCCTTCTTCATCTGCTTGCTTGTTTAGCAAAAAGACTACTAGCAAAAAGACTACTAAATTATGATATTATCTGAAGAAAATTGTATACGATCATCCATTAAATATTAAGCTCCCAATTCAACTCCTCTAGTCGTTATTTTCAACCAGTAGCAATTAGTAAACTGTTGCACTTTAATTTGATTACTCATACCCCTTGACAATCAGGTATATAAGGAAATATGCGTGGGCCATGTACTACTAGATACTGACTAGGTAATTGGTTCGAGTTTACAAAACTAGCGGTGACGATTCCTACGTTGTATTGTTTACCATTTTGAAATATACCTATAGATTCGCAGCCCCACAACATTCCACAGCTAAATATTTAGACGGGATAAAAAGGAAAAAAGGATAATAAAAAAGAATCGATGATTTATTAAATACTAGAATAAACTACTTTTTCATCCCTGTAAAATTTAATTTTCTTACTTCCATTCCTATAAAATATTTTATATTAATTTTATCCTTATGAAATATTCTATTTGATTTTATCCTTTTTCCTAATATTCATATAATAATTTATTCAATTTTATTTCTCTGGATGTGGAATTAGACAAATTAAATTAATATTTTACATGAACAAAATTAATACAAAATACTTTACAAAGACACCAATGAAAAAAAAAATTCTATGGAAGAAAAAAAGGGTATAATCTTAACGACCAATTGACATCTTTATTCTCTTTGCTGCAGGAATTCATTGAGTGTTCAACAATTGTGTGATCACAACTTTGCATATAGGAGAATCTTTCCCATATGGGCCCCAGGAGAATATTGAACTCGCCTACTGCCTAACTCCTTCTAAAGCCCATCAAGGGAAACATTCTGTTTTTCTAGTTTGCTCTGACATCTATATCCTTATCCTTCTTCCTTATTACATTCAAATTCAAAAGTTGTCTCCGTAAGAGCAGAGAAACCCACCCTATAAAAAGGCAGGTCTTGAACACCACCATTGAAGCAACATATGCAAATTACAATTTGACTGATACGAAACGTGTCTAACAAAATTTCGCTTAAATATAACTCTATTGTGATCTATCACCTACCAAAACTTGATAAGGCTACTTAGACATCAAGTATTTAATCTTCTCTCTTCAATTTAGGCGCAAACTATCACTCTACAAAAGAAAATTTGAGGTTTCATGGTGCCTAAAACTGAGAATTACCAAGAAAAGCAACCACACATCTAGCGCTTTGAAACAATTTATCTACTCGCTGCCATACCAGGCACTGAATATCAAGAAGCTTCCTTGCTTTATCTTGCAAGTGAGACTGCTGTCGAATTGTCTCACCATGTATCTAATAGAGGTAAAGAAGGAAAATTATTGTAAATCACAAGCAGAAAAGCTTCTTTCATGTTGTAAAACAGAACTTCAAACATTGGTAACACAGGGAAGAGTAATTCCTTACCTTTAAAAATAATCTGATAACAGCTTGTACAAACTCAAAATTATCTCTGCAGGAAAGCTCATGGATAAAATAGTCTAAAAGCAGTTCAATTGAAACCAATTCAGGCCTCTTCTCAAGTTCTTGCTCATCAATGTTGTCAATGATTTGAAGCATTCTAAGTTCCACGTCCAGAGCTGAGGGGGACAATCCTTTTATGTAATCAGTGAATGCCACATCTGTAACATACACACATATTAGACATGTTCTGCCCACATACATGCTCCAAGAATGAACAAACAAGTTTTTGGATTGACAATCTAACATGAATCATAACACCAGATGAGGATAAAGTAATTGAGGTACTTACAATTGTCTGTCTCTGCTGAGGATTGAAGAAGATGCACAAAACATGATGACGGCATGTCAGACCTCCTCTTGTTCATTTCATTGTCATCACCAATTTCATCCTTCTCCTTTTCTGATACTTCAGCAGGCCCAAACAATATTTTCCCAGAAAAAGATGGAACTGAAGGCAAGAAGAATGGAGCCTTTTCAGGTTTCTTTGGAGGTTCAATTGGTTTATTGCGGGCCTGAAAGTTAAAGTAAACAGTCCACCAAGCAGAACATATCTAACGTCAATTGAGTGTACCAGGAAACAGAAAATGAAAAATGATGAGAAAAAACATACACAATAGTTTATAGACAAAAGGAAATGCAGAGGAGAGGTAATTAAAGACCTTTATGATGTCTAAATTGACTAAGCTTTGCCACTGACTCTTAGGCAGCAATGAGAGTGTAACTAGATCGGGGATTTGCTTATCCTGCATTAAATAACCAGAAGCATCCTTTGGTTGAGGAACGGTCACTTGCTTATCAGGAAGGTCAACTCGATAATCATCTGCTGAAGAGACAGATGGCAGCTGGACTGTCACAACAGCTTTTCCACTTGCATAGGAATCAGCATTTGAAGTACTAGAAAACATTGTCTGGTTTACCCTAAGAAAAATTTCACACCATCAGAAAAGGTAACCTATTACATTATTCATTACAAATTCAAGATTAATAGCACCACTTATTTTCATTAAATGCCATTTATGCTGCATTGTTTTTCCAAAACATAGTTGTGGTTTCACTATCAAAATTAACTTACTCCATCACTCAGCTTTTATAACTTCAGGAAATTTAGCAAAAGTAAGCTGTCTCATGGGACATCATAGTAGGGCAAGATGCTTAGAAATTGACCAAGTAAAGCCACCATTCTTGTCATCTTAAATAATTATAATTCGTTGACCAGGCATCATTTTCGTTTGAGTACCACATTTGAATCATGGTAGTGCAAAAAGCTTAGAAAACAACCACAGCAGACAAGCCAAAATTTAATAGTATGGAAGATATTTTCCAGAGAACTATTTTATGCAATCCATTAGAATAAATATGGAACCTTACCACAAGTATGCTCCATTTTGATCAACATGTGCAGTTGCTAAAATATCCATGTTTGGAGACAGAGACAATGCTGTAATAGACACATCTACTTGTATTGCATCTATCTGTCTGGCTAAGATAACATCCCATATTCGAAGACTTCCATCCATACTAGATGACAAAAGCCATTTCCCATCCTCACTGAAGCAAAAATCTGTTATACGATCTGCGTGACCTTCAAACTTGCGTACAAGTCTATGAGCCATAACATCAAACAATCGGATTGTTAAATCATCTGTCACTGTAGCCAAAAGACCTGAAAAATCATGAAACCTGTTTATTAAGCAAACCCAAGAGGATAAATAAGAAACAAAGGTTGGATAAGAAACTACAGGGAATTATACAAAGAGTAAACACAACTTACCATTATGACGATGGTAAACAATCTTGACAACAGCAGAACCAATGTCCCACCTGTATTTAAGTTCACGTCCTTTAAAATCCCAAACCTACATCCAAACCCATTACAGATAAGTGTTTCAAACAGAAAAAGCTGGCTCCAACGAGAGAGATTCTCCTTATTAATTTATAAATGATTGCAAGTGGGACTTGAAGAGTATGCATGTCTATAAGTATCTACCTTTATATCTCCATGAATTCCTGCACTTATCATGGAGGCATTTGTAGAGTCACATGCAACCCCAACCACTTCCCCATGATGAGCACTTTTTCGCTGCTCTGTCATATCAAGGTAAGCACCTCGGCTCATTCCAGATTGAAGGTTAAATTTTTCAACCCAACCACCTGCTGTCCCTAAAAAGGCAAAATTACCACATGCACTGATGGCACAAGCCTGTTAAAACACGAAAGTAGTGGTCAACATGGAATTAATCAACAATGGGTTTATAAGGCCATAGGAAAAATCTGTCACATATCCTTTTATTTTAATTACAGCCACATTTATTCCATCATGCAACTTCTGAGTATACACTACTTTTGATTAGAAAAAAAGAATCTAACATTCTGTGTATATACTCATAAATACTTTGCTATGGTATAAGAAGCTTAATGCGACAAAATTTTCAGAATCAGGTAATAATAAAATAGGCAGAAAGGGATTATTTTACACAATTAGTGGGTGTTAAGCAAACACTATCTTTAGACTGCTTGAATAGGAAATTGAAATGGGATATACTAACCTTCACAGGAGTTGGATCTTCCGGGCATGGATTCAAAATGTGCTCACCAAGAACAAAATTTTGAAGTCTCCACACATAGGCCTGGGCAGTATCCTCATGACAAGTAACAACATTGCACCAATCGCGTTCTCTTATTTCAGCTGAAGTAAATTGTTCACACAACAAAGAACATCAGGAAATTCAATACTTCTGATGACAGACTACATTAAAACTAATTAACTAAAAAACACTCAAGGTGCACAAATAAATATACAGATATATAATTAAATCAATACTCATGAGATACAAATTTGTGACAACTGAGTATACAGTTCTATTGCTTAATATTGCTTCAAGAAACAAAAATGGAAACCTTTTTTGTTTCAAAAGAACAGAAATGTAAGAACAAGCACACAAATTCAGTGATGTACTGCATTATATTTCCTGCCAGTGTAAGTATGAGCCCGGCCTAGACAGTGCACTTTTCTTGCTCTCAAAAGTAAATAAAATAATAAACACGCACTAATTTATTTTATTTTAAAAAATAGGAATGTCAAATTTAAAAAAATTATGAACACATCTTATTTTCTCTTCCATCTAATTTCTTATTATTTATATATACATTTATAAATAATATGATATGATATTTATTTAATAATAGTTAAATTGAGATTTAATTACATATTATTATTATTTTGTCAGTTCAATTCTTTACATATTATAAAGGTTAGCTTTCAAAATCAATTTGGTGTTTTCAGACCATTAACCCAAAAAGTGCATTATTCTCCAGTCCAACAACAACAAAATTAGCCCATTTTTTTCTAGCCCAATTATATAGCTCAAAGATGAATTTATTGAAACAGTGTGCTCGAAAATCCTACTGTTTTATCTTTGTCTTCCTCACACTAGTTACAGTCATGGTGGCTGTGCTCCATTCTTCCTCTACTTGCAGTGACCTTGAGGATCCCACCTGCATCTCACAGCTGCATCTCAGCGAGTTCTAGCCGCATCTACTCAAATCCCAGCCGCACCCATTTTTTGGAATTTAAAAAATAAAATAAAAGGATACCTATTGAATATGTATATAGCGGTATCACACCAATATCCACATTGGAACGGGTATGATACTGGTACTTATCAATTTTTCACGCACTGTGCATCATAGATGGAGATTCCATGACAATTTTAATTGGGTCAGAAATGGATAAAAGGGCAAATAAATGACCCAATCCAAATTCATCCAACCCATCCATTTGCCACCCCTACTTATTAAGCATACATCAGCTACCTAATTAATTTCACAAAGTTAGTAAGGCTTAATTAGTTAAATTTAGTTTCATAAATAAGTTTCAATCTCTCGCACAATTAAATGTGAATGAATGAAGGTCAAGCCCTAGGATCCAACTAGGACAAGGAAGACACTCCATGGAAACCTTACCGCAATCAAATGCAATCACAGGCTTCAATTTTATCTCTTCCTCCTGCACAGAAAAATAAATATAAATATAAATAAAATAAGGAATAATAGATAAGTAACTATTTGGCCATTAGACATATGAAAAAGTAGAAATTACCAATTTAGAGTACAAAGCAGAAGGAAATATTTAATCAAGACTGCATAGATATAACTAAATGTACTGCAATCTAAATTGAATACCAGCAAGTCTTTTTTTTCATCAAAAATACCTTTTAATTACTTTTGGCCCCCTTTAAAAAATGGGGGACAGACATGCTGTTATCCACACAGTTCCCAGGAATGTAGTAATCACTCCTTTTGGATATATAGAAAAGGAGAACTTTATTAAGAAAGACAACAAAAATACTTTAAAAATAAAATAGAGGAAGGACAAAATATACTCCAAAAGTTTGACCAGAACAATAGCAAGTTAGGTGGGGGCAAACCACCATATGCCAGACATTTTTGATAAAATGATACTTGCTAACAGCAACATACCAAAAACCCAAATCTTGAACTGGAGCTATGCAGATCATAGTACTGAAGAGAACCCACCTAGACATGCTTTCGAAACAAGTTCAAATGTTTTTCTTTGGATAGCACTTTCATTAAATTCATCTAACTTGTGCAGCAAAATTTATTATAGGTAGAAGTATAAATAATAATTTGGATCTCCAAAGATCAGAGAAGATGAGAAAACGTGCTACTTATTTATATATATATTGTGAGATTCTGGACTAATAATGTAGTTATTAATAATTAGGTTCATATCAACAAATTGAAAGACTTTTTCCTAACATTTTAAAGTAATGTTTGATATTCTTGTTAAACTGAATTCAGTGACAAGATCTTAAAGCAGGCTAATGTCAAATCCACATTTATCAACTATGGTTCAGAATTTAGACATTAAACAGTGAACGTTGTTGAACATAAGACTTCAAAGTTTGGTTTGCAAGGATCACATAAAGATAATCCGTAGTCAAGTACACAACACTGTTTAACGGACCAATACAACATTGCCAGATTTTCTCACCATTGCAACAATTAAGCCAAAGGTTTCAGACCAAAGCTCTTCAAATTTAGAATGCAAAATAAGAAATATAAAAAATTAATGCTTAAAGATTAGTTAAGAAGTTGGGAATAGAAACACCAATCATACCTTCACTCTTAATTTCTTAGCACGTTTAGACACATGGCGTTGAGAAAGTTCCCTGCTTTGCTGATCCTATTAAGATAAGAATAAATATAAAAAGGTTTAAAATGCAAAATAAGAAATTGTTTGATAATGATTATTAGACACAGTGAACTCAAAGGAGAAAAATGAAAAACTTGAGGAGGAGGAAGAGGAGGGAAAAAAGAGAAACATCTTAGCATTGAGTTGTTATCATGAACAAATGACAGTTATTTTTCCCAAAGGAGCAAACAAAACAGAAGGACATATATACTAGAGACAACTACACCATGCACATTGTTATGGCACAGCCCTTCAAAGTCGGTGTTAATCAAAAGAAGTAACAGAAAAATGGGTAACTCTATATCAACACAAAAGAAGTTTAATCTAAAATATAAATTTTGCACATTTGAATTCACTTTCACGGAAGATGAATAAAAGTAGAAGTCTGCTACAAGAGTGTTGTGGACATTTATACTCAGAAAGCTACACAAACATTTATGGCACATCTATCTACCACAAGAATGTAGTCACCTCAATAAATGTTACACACAAAAAAAAAAAAAAAAGGTTAACAGGTAAAAATTCAAAACTCCCTATGGACACAAAATAAGTTTAACATGGTACATAAATTTTCTACATTTAATTCACCCTCAGAAGAAGGAAAAAAACCATCCTATGATCAAGTGATATCAAACCTGAACTACAGAGAAGAGCCGGAAGGCACGGTCCTGACCAGCAGAAAGAATATGTCTCCCATTGGCATAAAACCTGCCATACACATTTGCAGAAAGTGCTACTAGAGTGATGACGGATGTCAACTAGATAGGAAAACTTCGAAACAATTAGGAGGAATTATTATGCAAGAACTACTGAAAACTTGCAAATAAGACATAAATGAATATAACAGAAAATTGACAATTGACAATTAGAACAAGTCATAATCAGAACTCAAGAGAACTTAAAAGAAAAATGTTAGAAGGAAAATTGTCATTAAGGATTCTCAAAACTACTAATTTTGAACAAAAAAATGAAATTAAAAGGTAAATTCCCCCCTATAGATGATTTCATTAGTTCTGTTGTGAGGGTATTTGCTATCATGAGTGCAGCACTCTGAAGAGTTTTGTAAATTAGTATGGATATTATGCATGCATACAAAGCTCACTCTACTGCCGTTGCATCAGGTGCATTGCTGCTGCTTGTTTGAAAGAATTATAGTCATTAATAGAAAAAGAACATGATTATCTTGGCACAGAAATTAAGGACCAACAAAAGAATGGGTTATAATAGTGAACTGGATTGTATCAATCTTTACAACAGTATTTACTCTTTTAGAGACAAATTAAATTCATTACATGACTTACATACACTTAATTGATAGGATAGTTTCACAACTAATACTGACGCAAGGAAAATGACTATTACTTTATGCAACGTGGAGGAGCACTATGCCCACTTCGAAACCGCAGAAGACGAGGATCACCATCACTTGTGTCGAAAATCCACATCTAAGAAAAAAAAAATTGTTAGATATACATGCACATGCATACATATCAAAAGATAAACATGAGAAAAAAAATATTGAAGATAAATTTCCCACAAGGAAAGTCACGAGACCCATTAGAGTATTCAAAACAAAGTTCACATGAAAAGGGTTGATGATGGACAACCATGGCAGCAGCCTATGAACTACAAAGGACATTCGGAAGTTATTCTGAATGTTGCTAATAATAGATACCATTTTGAGACCTTAATTATGAGTTTTCAGCCAAGGGGTACTTTACTAATTTTCAGGTATGCATGTTTTATTATTTTTTGTAATGTTTCCTTAACTTTCATATTCTCTCGTAAAGAGTTGTATTTGGGCTTGGTTTAGGTTCTTTTGGAGCTTAGGGTCTAGACAATAGTTGGTGTAGGAAAGGATTTTTTTTTTTTTATTATTATTATTTTTATTTTTTTTTTTGGGGGGGGGGGGGGGGAGTGAACTTAGTTTAGAAGAGTTAAATTGAATAGTCATACTTTTAGGAAAGTTTATTTCTTGTTCTTGGGGCATACACTGCCAGCGTCCATTTAAAAGTCGTAAGGATTCTTTTTCAATCAATTTAATCAAATGAATTCAATTTATGAGATCACACAATTATATGCTTGCTTCCTGCTTGTGTGATGCAACCAATCCTCATATGTCCATGATATCCTAGGTGGGACTCTAGGATTATTTTCCTTCTCTTCTCAATTCTCTTGTATTTCTTTATGTTTTTAACTGTCCAAACCTGAATCCTTTTACAGACAATACCAGAATCCCTTTCATTCAAACCCATATTTTCCATTCGCTTATACATCCCCTAAGCTCCTCAAACCAAAACCCTAATCCAGCAGGTACTGTTCAAACCACGAAACAGCCCCAAAGCACCCCCCAAAGCACCCCCCAAAGCACCATCCTTTAGCCTAAAATCTGCCATTCCCTTCACATAAATATCATGAACTTGCAATGCCCAAGTTTTCTACCTTTGATTTCACACAAAACTGTTCATTGCCAGAAAATTAACTGTGCACTAGCTATCCCCCATCAGTTGAGATTTAAATGTCAAGAATTAAATATCCAAGCTTTATTTAGAGAAATTTAATCTACAACAATTCAGAAACCATCAAGAACCAAGAAGCAAGGGCCATTTGACTCTCCTTCCTACTAAAAGCAAGGATGTCTCAAAAGCTGCTGGATATGTCTGTCTGACATAACCAATTTAAAAACATCAAAAGTTAAAACAGAAAAGAATGAAAAATACAAACCCTTATTTTTAAGATAAAAATTTATACAGAACAGAAAACAGGTTTATTCTCAAGATTTCTCAATATAGTAGTTAGAGATTTTGAATTTCCACATTGCAGCCAAGAAATTATTTAAAAAAAAAAAAAAAAAACTTACTTTAATAGAGTTGTCTGCAGAGGAACTCATTAGCACAGGCTCATTAGCAAAAAAATGGAGTGAAGTGATTGAACTATCATGGGCCTCTCTTATGACAGCTTGAAGCCTTTTCTTTTCCAGATTCCATATGCTTATGACACCAGCTGAACCTCCAGAGGCAAGAAGGGGTTGACCATCTATCAAAAGGAGAATAAATATAAATAGTAAAAAGGTAAACAAAAATATAAATCACTTGACAGAAGGGAGGGAGGATAAAAGGGTTCCAATGAAAGCACATCATTTTGTGTAGTGTAGTGATAAATGGCCAAAACAAATAATTAAAAATTAATTTTATGATATATGATTATGGTTATTAGAAGTAAAAGATATAAATTTTCAGGGCAGAGAGAAACTAAATAAATGTATAATTTATGAGGCAATAATTCAGTTGGTAAAGATACCACAACCATCTCTTAAATTGAAAAACCAAAACATTGTCCATTACAAACTTTACTATAATAAGTAACAACAGTAAAGTCAAAAAGAGTTTGACAAGGTAAGCAGGGGGCTTCCTATTCTGCATGCTAGAATGCACCATAAAAGATTGTTAAGATAACTTGGAAAGGCTTGAGAAAAATTGCACTAAGAAATAGAAGTGGTACAGGATGGCGTCGTGGTTGTAAACTTCCAAATGATGCAAATATTGTAGCAAGCAACTAACTGCAGATGCTTACCACTTGAAGCATCATTTAGTAGGCACAAGAAGAGATGTACGGACTTGTCTTTAGCTCCCTAGTGAATTGAAGAAATTTATGTTGCAAATTGTACTGGAAATGAATGACAAATCAAGCTTTGAGAAAATGTATGGACTTGATGCGAGTGAAGATAATGTACAAGATGGTCCAGATGGAAAAATTGGTGCAAAACAAAAGGGCAAGGAAGAGATTCCACTGGGATCCATTTTCAAGAGAAAAGGCACATCAAGGACTCAGCCATCCATCAACCAAATATACAAGAAGTTGTGGGAGAGTAAGCATATCAACTAGTTGCTCAATTTATTACACAAGTCCCATCCCTCTTACAATTGTGTCAAGAACCCTGAATTTGAGAAAATATATCAATTGATTGGCAAGTATGGCATTGGATTTATGCCACTATCTTATCATGAAATTAGAAAAAACGAATTTAAAGGAAGAAATGACTCACACAGAGCACAATTGAAAGGATAATAAAGCTGAAACTAGGAAACTCAGTTGCACCTTTATGTTTGATAGCTAGATTAACAAAAAGAAAAGGTCCAATTATAAATTTCTACTGAACAGTCCTAAAGAATAATTTTTTTTAAAAACAGTTGATGATTCTGGCATGTGCAGAACTGCATATAAGAATTTGAGGATGTTAGATGAAATTGTCGAATAAGTTAGAAAATGAAGAAACTCTATTAAACCCCTTGTGCAGCCCATTGCAATGATTAAATGCTAGAGGAACTTTAAAAAATTAAGGTTGATCAAGTGAACTTCTATCTACTCTAGAACTTTACTTCTTTCCATGTTTAAGACCTTCAACAAAGAAAAAGAATGACTAGACTAGTTGCACCTCAATACCTAGCTTTGGGTTGTCTCAAGAACAATAAGGAAGATTTTGTCATTGTTTGCATCCAACAAGTGAATTCCAGCTGGTTTGCAAGCACAAAAGATGGAAAAACTAGTTAAGAATTATGTCATGGATGTTAGATTCTGGGAAAACATTTTAACATGCTTGAAGGCTGCCTTTCGCCCCTTCCTCTAATCAAAGTTCTTCACTTGGCAGATTCAAATGAAAAACCAACCATAGGTAAATAAGTAAATGAACCATGCCAAAGAGATAATTCAATCTAATTTCAATAGGGCTTAAAAAATAAATAAATAAAGGGGAGTTATCACCCAGTTTATTGTTCAGTTTGTATTATCACTAGTTCAAGACCAGGGGCTAAAAAAAATTGATTTGTCCTATTTTTTTTCCAACAATCTGCCTATATGGGATATCAATGATGGAAGATGGGACTCTTAACATCATGACACTTGGATTCTGGAGCCTATCACCCGGATCCCCATTTCCATTTAGTAGTGACTTCAAAACTGTTTGACAAGCTTGAGAAAGGCATGTATTATTGGTAGAGGATGGCTCATGATGAGATGTTTAAGATTGACATGCACAAGGATGTTTTCAGCAGCAAAGCACTGAAAAAATGAGGATTAAAAAAAAAATCTATTAATTAGTAGGAATCATATGGGTTTGAACACTTAAACCTACAGAAACTGGTTACAAATTTAAGTTGCAATTCTTCTGGATGTGCGGGAATTGGAGTGCATTCAGATGGTAAATTTTTTAACCATGATCCAAAAACTATAAATATATTTTTAATTATTATAGTCTTATAAATTGCCTTTCCTAAAATTCTAATTGCTTGCTTAGGCCCTCACAAGAAACAAAACATTTACACCAAAAGAAGATGAATGATCTAATCTTTATGATGAACAACACCAAATTGATGGAGAGGCAGCAAAGCGCAAGAAAAAAAATGGTCAAAATGTCAACTCAACTAGCACAGCAGAAGTGCAACTTCCACTGCTGGCATTCACCAAATAACTATAACCATTAATGCAAAATATAATATACCTATAAATTCATTCTCAAAATGAGCCAGCAATAACCAAAAAGAAAGTTCATTATTTGAATTCCTGTAAATCCTAGAAGAGTAGAAAACTTTCTTTATACTATAAATGTCATGATAATCTTCACAAAATAAATAAAAGATAATGTTCACAAAGTCAAAATTCAAAACATAAAATAGTGGTTGGAGATTTGCATTGTAGTCACAACATAATAACAAAGGCAATTCTTCACGATAATAGTTAAAAATAAAAAGCTTCTGCCCTTACCAGTGCTGAAAGCCAAGGCAGTTACAGAACCACGTGTAGAATGTGTAAATGTAACCAACTCTTCATCATAACGAATGTTATGAACATGAATTGTTCCATCTGCACAGCCAGCTGCAACAACATCTAGGGCAGGTGATGAAACACAACTAGTGATGGATGAATTCCATCCCCTAAACTCATATATTTTTTTCTTTGTGCTGATGTTCCAAAGCTGCATAAGGCCTTCCTCGGTCCCAATAAGAACCTGCTCAAAAGCTTCATGTTCAGACATAAATCCTTAAATGATGACTTTACATCTAATCAATTTCTATCAATAAAAATCTTGTGCATCTAAACAAGTAATTTACATTAAATTTCTGTGAGGAAAAAGATACTAACCTTATTTAGGTAAGTATCTGGATGCATTATACAGGTGGGGCTTAATTTTTTATCAAGCATAATGTGCGCAAATGGAGCAATGTTCTGATCAATTCCCTTAAAAGCCCATATGAGCATGTTGCCCTGTACATCAACACTTATGATATGTTCTCCAAACAACAGCAACAAATTGACTTTAGCACTGTGGCTACTCCAGGTTGCTACCTGTAACAGTCATCCACCAAAATTTTATCAAATGCTGCTCCTACATGATGAATAACATAGAGCACAACTAAAGGTGGACCAAAAAGCAATCCAAGCATCATGATGAAACCTGGTGAGCACGCTTAAAGACTGCAATGTTGCTCCCATATGCAGCAAAAGTATATTCACGGTAGGAAGCAAGGGCCCTTATTTTCTTTGGCAATTGAGGACCTTCATGGCAAATCAAAGCCAATTTTACCACAAATTATATTACTCCAGCAAAACGATAAGTGTGACCAAATTAAAACATCAAGAAATGAAGAAAGACAGAATCTCACCCACAAGCACCAAATTGAGCTTCGCACACTGCAAAGACAAATCCCACATATCAAGTAGATTGAAAACAAAATAATTCACCAAAAATGAAACACTGCTTATATTAATAAAAGAGGATGAAGGTGCTTGTCATTTACATTATATATCTGAAAAGCCTTTCCAACACTGACAGTGACAAAAGTTTCAGTTCCAAGTCTCTGAACAGAGAATGGAATGCTGCTTGTGATGTATCCAATGGCTCTGTAGGGTTCAAATATACCCATCTTCTGTCCCTATCCCTTTTATGGTTTACGATGTTAAGACACAATCAATTGACAAAATCCAAGGAATAGCAAATGTTTCCACAGGCTGTCTGTATTTTCTTCAACTCTTGGTCTCTTTGCACCTTTTGTTAGGGGGGGAAGGGGACAATGAAACAATATTAAAAGTAGATTTGCTAAACTTCTTCCAATCTATGGTCAATTTTAAGACTATCTCCAAACCTACAAGTTTCTTTGTGCATAACACATGGTAAAATGAATAATTAATTACCAGAAAAATGCACATTCATGTATTTTACAAAACTCATATCCACAAAATCAATATACAAGAAAAATTAGATCCAATAATCAATTATCAGAAACAAATCAAAAATCAATATGTATTTTTATTCTTCATAACAGAACTCAAATTGAGACAGGAGCACAATGCAGATAAGAAATGTCAAACAAAATGCACAATTAAACAACCACCAAATAAAAATTCAACATAGAATAGATTTCAAGCCATTAGAGTATCAAAGATAACCAAGTTGCACACTCAAAGTCAAAGTTGGGGCAGACAGCATGTCATAGACAAGTGCTTGCCATGGCTGAGAAGCCAAGCTACTGCTGCGGCTGAGCTGCTGTCGTTGGAGACTTGAAGCCCCTAGACAGCGTGCACGGAGTAAAGACTAGGGCATAGAAGTCCACGGCAGTCTTCTGCAGAGTTAAGTATATTATATTTGTTTTTATGTTAGAGAATGGATCAGTTGGGCACTTGGATTGCGTTGTAAAAAAAAAAGTGAAGAAAAGATTGTAAAAAAAAGTGAAGTGAAGAAAAGTGGTCCAGAGACTGGAGATAGGATAAAAAATTAAAAAGATTGGCCAGTATTTGTTTGCACTGATACTCTACCAAAATCTGTACTCCCCATTTTAGATTCAACTAAAACATGCACAATGTCCCAATTATCCTAGTCAAAATCCCTCATCAAAAATCCATCTCACAATCAAGCCATCTTCCTTCTTCACCGCCTAACTGTAAAACCCCCTTTTTTCCTATAGGTTTGATTATAAATCCGATTTGGGTGACATTTACCTATGCACTTTAGCTCCTAATACCATCGTAATATCATCTATATCTAAAATTAGGGTTGCTTAATGGATAAACCAGACCGAACTAAAGTCCAGGCGGACTAGGCCTAAACTGCTTTTAAACACCCGGGGGGGGGGTCTGCTTCGCTTATAAGTAGACCGGACTGGTCAACTGGTCCATTTATTCACATATCAAAACTATCCAGTAAAGCACTCTACCCAAAAAAAAAAAGGTAAAGCTTATGTACTTAAAAATACATTTGTTTATCCGCATATAATCTTGCAAGATCAATTTTCAAACATTTAATAAAGAGTCTAAGTTTGAACACAACAGTAAAGACAGAAATAGGTATCCAGTCTTCGCATTAAGAAGTTTAAACAACACACCAAGTAAAGGTTAAAATTCAAATAAAAATTCACTAAACTGATTTCTTGTTAGCTATTTAAAAAAAAAAAGGATTGTCCACTTCAAGTTACGGATTTTAATTTGAGAGAAGAAAGGGAATAACAACTGAAGAAAATATATAGCATTCGTGAGAGTAGATTTAAGTTTTCTGTGAACAGAGATGATTTTTTTCAGATTATGTGCACACGTTACCCGGTACACTGAAGTAATTTTCTAATACATGATATCTAATATATGTCCCTTGAAAATAGAAGACTTCTTAGATTATGTGCAATCTTATTTACCTAATACACTTAATATTTTTTTCAAACACATGATGTCCGATCTTTTTCTTTTTGTCATCACATAATAATTAATCCTAAATGATATAGTCATCACTTCAATGCTTGTAGAATCGTTTAACTCTGGATGTTCTTTATCAATAATGCCAGGTTAGATTACTGTGTAGTATAGTTGTGTACTTTTTTTCTCAGAAGAAGTAGAAAGAATGGAACATATTATAATATAAACATATACTATTAGAGAAAAATGTCTAAGCACTTGACTCAAACAATGAAATGTCAGTTTTTGTGCCAAATGCTCAAATATTAACAATTTCTTACTTGAATTATTCACTATAATTTCTCTCCTTCAAACAGAGAAATTATAAACAGGCGATAGACATCCTCATCTTCAAACAGCAGCAAGCAACCAAATTTAGGAGGAACGACAGTCGAAAACAGGGGATGGAAGTTAAAAAAACTTACTTGGGTGGCCAGCGCCGGAAGACGGAGAAGATGGCCCGGATAGGAGGCTGGCGCTGCCGCGCTGGACGACGGAGGAGACGGTTTCCTCGCAATGGCGTTGAAGCGTTCCTCTCCTGGCCTGCTGCTACTTCCCTGGGCTCTGTTAGGGCACGCTGCGAAGTGTGCTGTATGGACGACAACGCGTCAGGAATAAGGGAAATTGGGTTGCTCTGTATCGGGTTGGGTCTTGGGAATTTGGGCTGGATTCCTTGTAATGCAATACTCAGACCTTGTTTTCTAAAAATTTTCATAAATGTTTTTAAAAAAAAATTGTATTATTTAAAGATAAACATGTAAAATAGATAAAAAAAATCCATGGGCAATGCAAGCAGCACACGGGTGTGGGGACAAGTTGAGCATCTTAAATTGGAACCCGCATTTTTCACATGCTAATATTAGCAAACTTGCACAGGCACAAACCCATACAATCAAGGTTACGTCAATGCGACTTACATACACATGCTTTTTTTTCCTGTACACATATAGATTTTTAATAATTCTTTTAAATATTTTAGAACTTTTTTAATCTAACCCAATGTCTAATAGGCTAATGTAATCTCTTTAATCTTACTTAATTAACCTATTACATAAAATAAAAAAATATTAGTTGTTCAATTACAATCTAAAAAAATTAGGTTTTTTTTTATTTAATCCAATCTAATATTCCTTAAAAGTGTCTTCCTTTTTCTATATTTATAGTTCAATCCCTAATCCTTGTATGAATTTTTTAGTAATATAATTACTCTTAATAGTAAAAAAAAAATAATGTGGTCTATCTGTTGATACTTACAGGCACCTACGGGCTTCCTATGGACATGATAAATTTTGATCATATTTTTTGTGGGTTTATGTGGACAAAATCGTATGGGCTCAAGCCTGTACGGGCATGGCCCGCATCACCTACTCACCTCGTTTTGTATGCCTATTTCAAAAAAATCATGGTTAAAAAAAAGGATAATTATGGTACATATACAATAAATTAGTGTATGAAATAAATATGATGATGGAGTAAAATCCTAATAAAGTGGTGGAGTATCCTATTTATTATTATTGTTGTTATTATCATTATTTATTATATAAATATAGAAAGAAGAGTATTCATAATTTATAATTATTGACATGTGTCCTTAATAGTATATAAATTATGCACATTTACTTATAAAACTATTAGAATTATTTTGATTAATTCAAATAATAATAATATTCAAATTAATAGATCATTAATGAAGCAAATATGGTTTCAATTAATTAAATGCATTTAATCAATTATGAATGAGTATTAAAAGTGTTAAATGAAATAATTTAATTAAAAGGATTGTTAACCTCCATATTTATAAAAGGAGATTAGCAACCTTCATTCTTCTATTTGGATGGAAGTACTCATGTTATTAATTTAATAATAATAAAATAATTAGGGGTATTATAATTAATTTACTACTGCTGCCATTGTTATTATGAAGATAAAAGAAAATGAGTGGAATTAACTTAAATATTTTAAATTAATATCTCTTTAATAAAATTACTTAAATGCTCATTTTAAAGAAAGCTTTTAGCTTTCCAATGATTGATATTCACACAATAATGTTCCTATATTATATAGACAATATATATTCTTTCAATGGCAATAATAAACCATCTACCATCAATAACTATATTGTTGAATTTTCAACCACTTGTGTCCCTGATGAATAGGCTACTTTGCATCTTGTTAAGAAGCATGTTGACTTAACTTTCTTAAATTTTTTTATTAGTCAGGAACCTTATGAAAGAAAACTATTATGATTTTTCTAGTCATTATCCATATTATCATCACATTCCTCGATGCTATATAAATGAACAAAAAAGTATCATGCAATCTTGAGGTTAGTTTTCATTTATTATTCGTTTATTTAATGATTGTGTGAAAAAATAGACTTATATTTCAAATTTCATCTCATGCCACTTGTAATGACATCTATTGAGACAACTAGTGTAGGGACAATTCTACCCAAATGGTGCAGTCCTAAAAACATTTTAACTAATCAATGATATTATGCCACTTTATGGTTACACTAATTAAGCTTCCTTTATTTTTTTTTCTAAAATTCTCAATCTTTCTATTTATTTGTAGTGTTAGTTTAAAACTAATTTCATGCATGCATATATTTTTTCCCTTAAGAGCCGTTAGTTTCTTTACATTTTCTATTATTTCATTGAAACAAATTCAGGGAGGGGAATTTCTTTTAGGTCCATCACATAAACTTATTATATTTGCTTATTATTTCTCTAACTAATTATATTTGTTTATTATTTCCTAAACTATTTTTCACTACACATAGTTAAATTTGATGTAAACTAACGAATTGTAAAGCAAAATTGTTGCTAAGTACTATTAAAGAAACTAATAATTAGATAATTTTAGGTTCATTTTTCTCCTATATTATAACTATCAAGCTATATAGCTATTGTACCTTGTTGTTAGCTATTTTCCATGGTAAGGCCTTGCAAAAAATAATATACTTAGTTAACTTGGTGTTGGTAAAGTATTGTATTTTCATTTTTGATTCTTTGCTAATAATAAGTTTAATTTCAAAGTTTTAATCTTAGTAAAGAGAAAATACTCTAGATGTGTTTCTCTCCTCTAACGATTGGAGTGTCTTTAGAATATAATTTCTTTCTAACTAGTTTTAGGAACGTAAATAACATTTTTTTTACTCTCTTAAGCTAGGAAACTAGAGAGAAAGATGTGTTTGTTTAATTTAATACTGTAGTAACTCCTTATTATATAAATTTTGTAATGACATATCCTTTACATTTTACCTTTTTTATAATGCGTAGATGGCTTCTATCCAATAAGAAAGTGGAGGAGAAAGCAAAGGAAGGAAACACATAAGAAGAATTAATTGGTCAGAAGAAATGCTATACATTTTTATTGATATATGTAATCGATTAATGGAAAGAAGTAAGGGAAAAAGTGATGCCATAATCTCTCATAGGCTACATGAATGAAGGTAAAGATGGAGTTGTGAAAAAAGATGAAATTATCATGAGAAAAAGTTAAACTAAAAAATAAGTATGACTAGATGAGATCTAGATGGAGTCTTTGGAAACAATTAAAAAGGAGAGAAATTAGAGTAGCATAGGATCATGATAAAAGACTAATCAGTGCTAGTGATGAGTGGTGGAATTTAAAAATTCAAGTCATTTTTTTTATTATAGTTAGTTTTGCTTACTTTAATACTAAAAAAATTAGATAAATAAGCTTACCTTAATTATCTATATCTTATTTTATAAGAAAATAACAAATTTGAAATATTTTGAGATGAAAGGATTGATCTTGAACTTGAGTATGAAATGAATTAACTTTTTATATGTTCATTAACAGGAAAAAGATTTAAGTTTACTTTTATACGTGATCAACCACAAGATCATGAAATGAATAGAGCATATATTTCTCTCCATTTCATGTTGATAATGCTCATGATAGACCATTAGGCTATGAAGATGATATGGACAAGATAAGTGATTTTAACAACTACTATGTAGAAGGTGCATGTGAAGAGATTTGGAGAGATTCTACCTCTACCCTACCCCTAAAGCTACACAAAATGAAAGGGATGAAAGAAAAGGAAGCAAAAAAGTCTTAGAGAGTGATGATTCAAAAATTAACAAAAGTGCAAGGATTATTTCTACTAAAAAAGAAAAAACTACTACAATAATGTGTGAAAAGTTTGATACTTTATTTGAAACCATTAAGGAGAAAAATACCACTATGATGAACTTTTTGAAACTTATTAAAACATCTAAGCATAGTATTTTGGATTCTTCAAAGCATAATTTTACAAATGCTTTAGCAAAAATTTATATTGCTCGATTTAGAGCCTCGTACCTCTAAATTTAGCTTTGCTTTCATGTTGATTGAAGATCCACAAAAAAGAACAATTTTATTTGGTTTGCCTAGTGATATAGCAATAGTTGAATGGATAAAGTTTATGTATAAGGAGTATAAAAAGCATTAGGATTTTATCTTAGGCATTTCCATTTTTAGTTATTATTCTAAACATTTATAGATATGTACACCTGAACTATTTATGTTATTATTCTACATATTTATAGATACTTAAAATTGCTATTTTAGTTGAGGCTGCTTTTGAAATCACCCTTTTTGCTTGAACTTTATAGTTATCTAGATATTTATGGATAAACCATGCTATTTTATCAATTTTTTTATTATTTGGAGTGATTAAATAGTTTCATAATTTCTTGTTAAGTTGAATTTTGATAAAAAGGAATTAAGGCATCTCATGATTTTTTATTAAGTTAAATTCTAATTACTTGCTTTGATTGAGTGGAAGCTCTATTCCAATTTTTTGATTTATATTCTCATGCATTTATTTTAAACATTTTAGGTGACTGCTAGTGTTGGTTTCATAATTGCTAGATATTTTAAATATTATGGGAAGGTATGATACTTATTATTAAGTAATACCAATTATATAGTAGTTACTTTATTATCTTTATTTTGCATATCCTGAGTTTAGACCTTATAAGTTGTGAAATTTTCATAACAAGATTAGATTAGCTTATCTAAAACTAATATTTTACTAATTAATTTGCAGGAATGGATAATCATGTTATGCAAATTATGTAACTTTTATAAAATAGGGAACTTCTTTTTCAAATCTTGATAATGATAATGATAATGAGTTTTAGGAGTTAGTAGTATGTGCAATTAGTTATCTATGTGTTTATTAATTAAATCATATTCATAAGGAGTTATCCTACACTTTTTATTTAATTGAAGAAACATCGATAAATGAGTTATTAACTGACTATGAAAAATGGTGTTTTAATACATTTAGAATGAATCAAGATATATTTTGCCAATTATGCATAGATTTAGAAAACAAATATAATTTGAGGTCTTGGGATAAGATATTAATTTTAGAGAAAGTAAGATTGTTCATATATATTCTTTATAAGGGTGCCTCAAACTAAGATACATAAAAGCGATTTCAATACTCTAGTGAAACTATAAGCAGAGTTTTTAAAGAAGTTTTGAATGCCATGGATGGCTTTTCAAGAGATATAATAAAGCTAAAAGATCCCAAATTCAAGGAAATTCCACCATAAATTACCCATGATGTTAGATATATGTCACACTTTAAGATAATTGAGTATAGATTTATCCTTTTTTACTTTTTAATAAAAACACATATTTATCATCTTATAAACATAATTTCATATCAGGATTATATTAAGGATATTGCTAAAACACACATAGCAATAATTATTCCTAAGAAGGATCAATTACAATATAGAGGAAGAAAAAAGATAACAACCACAGATGTCCTAATAGCATGTGATTTTAATTTACTATTTATTTATGTTTTAATTAGATGGGAAGGATTAGCACATAATACATGTATTTTCCTTAACATAATTAGTAACTAAAGTCTACATTTTCTAAAACCACCATCAAGTAATTTTTTAAGTTTTTAATAATTTAATTCTTACATAAATTATAAATTGATGAAGCATTTCTTTCTAATTATATGATCTCTGTGTATACTTAAGAAAATATTACTTCGTAAATAAAGGCTACCCAGACCTAGATAGAAAAGGATATTTAACACTATACCTAAAGATAAGGTATCATCAATCAGAATTTTATGGTGTAAAAAAAAAGGGATCCCAAGAAGTCTTTAATTGAGCTCATTTGTCCTTGAACAGTTGTATTGAGAGGACTTTTAGTGTTCTTACGGCTCGATGGAAGATATCACATAAAATGCCCAAATATTCAATAATGAATAATGATAGCAATTGGTCGAGTCTACCTAGACTCGACCCATATCCGACAAAAATCAGGCTTGTTAAAGATCCAAAATATTAAATCGATTTTAGACTAAAGACTTAATAAAATTCAAACGAACAAGACCTTATAGGACTTACTTAGACTTGAAAAAATTACTATTTAATTTTTAAATTAATTTTAAAATATGTGAGTTTAACAAGATTGAACTTTTAATTTCTTAAAATTTAAATTTTTTTATTTGTTTATTAATTTTAATAGCTTACATTAAATTTTTCATAAAATATAAGATTTTTATAGAAAATTTAAAGAATTAAAGTAATATGTATATTTACATATATGTATATCTTTGTATTTCTCATTGTAATTAAAATTAGTTTTAATAAATGAACTGAAATTTTATTTTAATTAAATCCAAATACCATTTAAAATAAAATGAAATTTAATTTTGTTAATGATCCAAATGAAGCCTAAATATAGATTAGTGTAAGTATTTTATAAGTTTTAACATTTAGATCAATTAATATCATATTTTTTATAATATTTATTATACCCCTCTTGTCAAAATTTAGTTTAAAAACCATAATTGCCAAACTCATTCACAAGATTTTTTAGAATTACCCATAAATTTTAGATATTAAATTAATGAGACCAAAATATATCAAGTGTTTGATTAGAAAGATAATGAAATAATTGATTTGAAATATAATATATTATTAATAATTTATTTAAAAATTTGATCATATATGAATTAATTTTCTGTTTGATACTATAATTTAAAAATCATAAAAATAAATCTATTTTTGTTAGAAAATATATAGAAAAATCATTTTTTAATGTTACATTATTGAAAAAGATAGTAAAATAATTACAATTGAATCAAAATAGTATTCTCATTGTCATTTTTAGATACTATTGTAATATTGTCATTCTTATCAAAAAATCTGATATTAATTAATTTAAATGTTGAAACATATAAAATAATTAGACCTGTCTACATTTAGCCCCTATTTGGAACATTAACAAAATTAAAATTTATTTTAGTTTAAATGATATTTAGATTTAAGTAAAATAAAATTTCAGTTCATTTATGAAAACTAATTTTAATTATATAGTTGTCATCAAACTTGGTAAATTATGTTATCAAATTAAAATGAATATTTACAAAAAAATAATTTCATATATTATATAAATTAACATTATAATTAATCTAATATAATATTCAAAAAAGATCCAGGATCCATTGAATATTTAATGGATAGACCTAAACCGAAATCATTAATGAATGGTCTAATTTGGGTAAGATTCACTAAGTAAATATCCATCTGTTTTGGTAAGATCCATTAAGTATGATTATTTTTGCCATCCCTGATAATAGATCAAAATAAAATTATTTATGTAGCTTTTGCATTGTATAATCATATTAAAAGAAACAAACTTAGTGACTCAGCTTTCAGAATCATAAATCAAGATCTTGATTTTATATTTCTTGATATATTTATAGATGTTATAGCTAATTCTTCATAGGAAAGTATTAGAGAAATGAGAATCAGAGAGATAGCAATTATTCAAGACAAAATTACTTCTAGTTTAATAGCGAATAGACCATTTAGATTTTAATCTTAAAGTATTATAAGTGTTTATGCTAAATGGTGTTATCAACTTTTAATTTAGATGGAATTTATTATTAAAACTATATTTTGATTGATACTTTCTAATGTTGTAATATATTTGCTAGGATTATTGTCCAAACCTTATTTCAATTGATATTTTTAATATTAATAATGCAATATATTTTAAGATTGATAAATTATTTTCTAATTAATTCATATGCTTGAAGTATATTAATTGATCAAATTCCTATTTCTTTCACTATCTATTTATAGAAAATTATAATATTTATTTTTACATAAGAATTAAATAATTATAATTATTAATTTCTTATTGGTAAATTTATTAATTATAAAAATCATATTAATTTAATTTTAAAAAAATATTTAATACATAATAAATTATAATAATATATTATTTACAAGAAAATATAATCTACTAAATAATATATTGAATAAAAAATATTAAAATAAAAATACTTAAATAAATCATAAAATATACTCATGTCCTTAAATATCATTTTACATACAAATAACTAATTATAAATAACTTATTTTATTAAACATTCTTAGTTAAACGGTTAATACAATTAGTTAGTTAAATTAACTAACACAATCAGTTATCAGTTAATTGTTAATGTAATCAGTTAACTATCAAATAAGGCTTAAATGCGTCAACCACTTTAGTGGCCAAAATTTATGTGTAAGAAGAAGATCCTTCAAATATTAACTTGAAGTTATATCACCAATCAAAAACTATACTAGATTTATAACCCTCATGACTAAAAGAAGATGATTAGTGATATTCTTAAGTTTAAAAACTTTTAAGTGCCATCGCAGCTTCAATTAGGATATTAAAAGAATTTCACATGAATAAGGGAACCTTTTACAAAAAAAAAAGGCACGAAAACTCTGTTAATGAGATACGTATTCAAAAAGGAAGAGAAAGGATTTATAAGCAAAGTAAATGAAGAAAACGTATAGGGATGGAGGATCATCTTTGTATAGAAAACTATTACAAAAAATAATTCATTAGCCAATAATGAAGAATGTGATTAGCTATAAGCCAATTGTTAGGAATGTAGGAGAAAAAATAGAAATAGGGGTTTTAGAGGCAAAAGACAAGAAAAAGAATATGGTTCAATATTTACAAAATGGCATCCTTCCTACTAACCTAAAAGACTTCAAGAAAGTCACAACATAAGTTAACTAATACTTCCTTAAAGATGGAATTCTCTACAAAAAGGACATAGATAATACACCAAGGTGATGGCTAAGCAAAGAAGAACAAAAAATTGTGATGAAAAAAGCTTATCAAGGAGAATGCAAAGAACACTAAGGCCAGAGAAAATTCCGTTAAGAACTTTTGTGCCTAAGGAATTATTGGTTAACTTTATACTAGACACTATGACTTTTGTGCAACATTGTCAACATTCATAGTTATATGAAAATGTCATTCATGCTTTAGCAATAAAGTTGCAAGCACTAACCATGCCCTAGTGGTTTAACACTTGGGCATTTGATCTAGTTAGACTTATCAAGCTTAAATCAAAAGAAAAAATATAGATTTTAATGGAAACTAAATTGTTCATAAAGTCAGTAGAGGTCATTACTTTAAGAAATTCATATGGAAAATTGTCACAAATTTTATTAAAGAAAATATTATTTGTCATTTTGGTATTCTAAAGCGAATCGTTTCACATAATGACACACCTTTTGTGAATAAATAAGTTATAACATTGTCCAACAAATATAAGATTGGGCATGATAGGTCCTGTCTTTAGTACCTTCAGGGAAATGGTTAGGCTAAGGCTATAAATAAAATATTATTAAAAAAATTTACTCAAACGGTACACGATAAACCTAAAGCTTTAGCTAACCATTTACCTCTCACTTTATAGGCATATCAAATAGGTAAGAGGCAACTAACTTAAACAACCCTTTTTTCAGTAGTTTATGAAGTAAATATGGTAGTACTAGTTGAGCTACTTGTTGAAAACCTATGGATCACCTTCGAAAATGGCCTTGAAATCATCCAAAAGATGCGACTTAATGTATTCAAAGAAATGAGAATAAAGGTGTAAGATTCTTATGTTGTTTATGTCAAATATATCATTGAAAACTATCAAAAGATAATGAAGTTGTAATTTTTCAAAAAGGGAGAGTAGGTTCTCCATGCTAATAAGCACATTCTAATAGGGTTGTGTACTTCAAAATTCACTCCTAAGTAGAAGGGCCCATATATGGTTAGTAGGATCAGCATAGGTTGTTATTACGTTTTATTTAACTTAAAGATGAAGTTTAAAATAAGACTATTCAATTTTAAGTATGATAGACATTATTACTTATAAGAAGGGTTGAAATTATGTATCAATTGAAAATGAAAAATGAAAAGTGTACAAATTCAATTTTATAATAAAATATTCTTATTTCAGGATGAAAATATAACTACATAAAACACATATAAAAAAAGAAATAAAGGAAAAATAACTATGGTAATTGCAAAAAGCTACTTGAAAGAAGTTAACTAAAGCTAGAAAGGGTGACACACATCTTAATATGATAATCATCTTTCTCAATTATTCTTATTTAGGTGACTTCCCTTATTTTAGAGCACTTATTTTCCACCCATGATTAAAGTTATTTTCGTATTAGTAAAAAGGAGGTTGGAAGTATCATAGACATTTAATAAACACTATTACTACTTTCATTATTCAAGGAGCACACTCGATTAAGGAAAATCGTATTCTTAACAAAACCAACTACTTAAGGAGCACACTCGATTGAGGAAACTTCTACTTCTAGCTAAACTAAGTCTGTTCCAAATGATAGAGGTGTTGGAATTCGAATTATCATACGCAACAAAAATTCAAAAACTTGATCTGAATTATACCTAGGATCCATACAAAAGACATAAATCAATGATTAGGGTTTTACCTATTGAGCACTCGTGTTTCTACTGATCAAAACTTAAGAGAACAGATGAATCAAATATCGACCGAAAAGTACAGCGTCTCTACGGTATCCACACAGAGTGAATAACGACCTCTCACCCTCCATGAATCTATTAGGATGTGTTTCTCTCTCTAAGATTTAGGATTGGATTTTTTTAAGTGATTTAGAGTTTTGGGAGCTTATGTGCGTGTGTAAAAGTGCTACCTTTAAGTCCTTTTTTTATAAAACTTAGGCAAGTCACAATCCTAGTCCTACTAAGATAATGCCTCTAAAATCCTAATCACACTTAACGACTCATCTTATCATTATTCTAGAGAGAGTGAGAAGAGATAGGATTTATCTAATATTAGATAATAATATTATCTCATAATATAAATATCTTAATATTTAGATAATTACATATAATTATTAAATATTAAAATAATATCATCTCATAATATATTTATCTAATATCTGATAACATAATTATTTGATATTACTTTAATATTAAATAATATCACATAATATTATATATATTACGTGAACAACATATTATTATTCTTAATAATAATATATATGCACGAAAATAAGTTCAATTAATTAGATATTAATATAATTAAAGTCTAATTAATTATTATTTTATTCCTACTTCTTTTGTGTGACCTTATAGGTTCTTACTACGTTGACAATGACTCATTATTGAGTTATAAATAGTGAGTGGTATCTAGCAATACATCACTGCCACTGAAGTAGTAGGAATGTCTATGATTTGACATCCACCTAATACATGATCAATGCTTTGCCTCATAATCCTTTTTGTAATAATATCCAAATTGAACTAAAGGCACGGAGTGTGTCATCCTTGTCAATGTTTAATTTATATTTCTTGATACTGAGTAAACTTCAAAATAAATTATCAATATCACATATTGATCCATTTGAGTATGGCCATGCATTTTTAAGTCTTATTCAATCAAAGGGCCTAAGGATATATCTTTTTTTTTTGTAAGAGTAACAAAATCCCATCTACATCACCACTTCTCTCTGCATGATTCGTGACACACCCAATCAACGTCCTACTCATCATCTCAATTAAATGTGACATAAAACGACATTAAAGTGAGTAACCCCTCATATAAGGAACCATAATGACTTTAGGTCAAAAGACTATATGCAATTGTGACCATATAAGAACTACTAATGACACAAGTCTTATCCATGCAGTATTCTCATAGTGGGCCAGTCCAATACATTTGTTCACTAACAATGCACTCATGTATTGACTTAATATCACATATCCATGATTCGTAATCATTAGTCACTATACATACTAGTCTCGATGTACTATTACTATCCCTTATCATAATAATACTTGACTAGGAGCATTTTAGGAATAGTAAAATTATTTCAGAGATAATTATTATATTAAGTTATAAATTACGCAAAAAATTAAAAATAGAATATAATAATTGCATTGCCTTAAATAAAACATAATACATTGTGTATTATTTCAATCATCTATATGATTGATTCCTAGGACACACACCAACAAGAGGAAAAAAAAGCACAACACTAAAGTTTTTATCAAAACTAATGATGTTTATAAGCTAAACAATACTTCTTATTTTCAAAAAGGAAAAAAAAAAGCACAATATTGAAGTTGTTATGAAAAATGATGATGTGCATAAGCTGAGAAATTCTTTCTATTTTGAAATAACACTTGTTAATGTTGCATTGCGTGCTAAAATACTCTAGAGCCTTTAGTATAGAAACATAGATTCAATGTTATGGATATAGGGTTAATTGTTGATGCAGACCAATTATCAAAAGAACCTAGCCTACCTTATAAAACATTAGGATAGTCAAGCCCTTTGGTTTGTTGTAATTAAGCTCAGTCGAGCATTAAGGACTATTTTTAAAATTATTCCTTCAATAGAGAAACATAATAATGTAGCCTTTCAAAATCACTTAGATATGTTTAAATAAAACTTTATAACTACTTGTTGAGACCTAGAAAAGAACGTATTTGAACTCATTAATGTAAAAAAGAGGGAGGTAGATTTAAAGGAAAAACTTAAGGAAGAATAATAAGGATATCTGACTTTAGAAAAGGAAAAGATGAAAGTTAAAGCTCTTTTGAATACATACCATTAGAAAGAATAAGAGTGGGAAAAAGAGTTATTCTTAAAGGATGAGCAAATAAAGAAACTAAGAAAGCATGTTTAAGAATTTGATGTTAAGATTTTGAATGCCCAGGTTAATTGTTAGCCTTTATTTTAGTTAGGGTTTGAATAGTTTATTTAAAAAATCAAGCATTTCAACCCTTCCTTAGTGATTAACCTTTCAAAGATGAACAAAGATCTAAGGATATTTTGATCATTGTAATATTTTATTTTTGCTAGATGGCAGGAATACTTGAAATTTTACCTGAATATTTCGAGTTTTTATGCCTTATGACCTTGTTATGTGTTATCTTTATTTTTAATTTTTTGAATGTAATACCTTTTCTTGGATTAACATTATCTCGATTAAACTTCTTGAATGGCTTCCAATAAGTTTATCCTTTTTGAGTTATTTGGGCATTTGGAAGGCTTTCTTTTTTAAAAAAAAAAACTTTTAATTACAGCTTATTTTAATGATAAGGTTCATTGTTTGCTCGAATTTTAAAATATGTGTAGCTTACTCAAGCTTTAAGGTGCTAATGGTGTATGGCTTATTCAGGCTTTAGTGTGTATAGGGCATATAACTTACTTGAGCTTTAAGGTGCTGAAGGTATATAGCTTGCTTAAGCTTTAAAGTTAACTTTATTTCACTAAAATACATGTATTTATTTATATGTTTACAAAATATTGTTTAAGATAGGTTGTATTGCATGTCTAACAAATTAGCACCCCTTCTATTGTTACAAGTCTAATTGCTACATGTCCTATGTGTTCCTTCACTTTAGATAGTTTTCCCCACTTTGGGGATAATTTCCCTTTATTTGTTTTGTTGCAAGGTTTTTTTCCATTTAAGCATTGACGATGCTTCCAAAAATTCTTATATTTTGACTTTTTTTATTAAAGTAGTTGGCTAATATTCTTTTGTATTGTTAGGTCTTTATTTAAGGGTCCTGAATTTTAAGGAGTAAGTCTAAGTTTTATCCTTGATAGCACTAATTTACCTTTTCTTTTTATTACTCATGGCACTCACTTAGTTCTTCTAGTTCAACCCAAATCCTGGCTTTTAAGCCATAAAGTTAAGTTAAAGGAAGTCTCAATGCTCAAAATTTCTTTTGCTCAGTTACTTATAGCTTATTCCCATCTTTGTTTCAAACCTTTTATGATTTTATTTGCTAACTTAAGTTAGCTATTTAACTAGGTATGTTCAATTAATGTAAAGTTTTCCTTAATTTCAAATCTTTAAAAAATCAAATAAGGTGTAAGATATTTATTGTTTAAAAATAAATCGTCATTAAAGTATAATTTCCTTTGGCAAAAGCTTATAAAGCTTTCCACTATGAACTGGGTTCCATTATTAAAGACTAATCTCTTTGATAAGCTAAATTTGCATATGATAGAGTTAATATGATGATGTAAAATATGTTTAATAGGATCAACTTTTATAATGTTACTAATGTATAATATTATAAAAAAATTTGTACAATTTTTGCTAAAATAGATATGAAATGTTCAACTTTAATTTATTTTATTTTACTAGCACTATTAAGTATTTCAATTAATTATGCATGATAAGTAGTGGTCCCAAAAGGTTTATTCCCCATTTTATGAATAATCATAAAGAAATGATAGGTTTTATTGCCATTAATGGTTGTCTTTGGATTTTCATAAAGCTTTAGCACTTATCATAGCTTCAAACAAGTTTTGTGACTTCCTCTTTATCAAAGGGTAGTATTAACTTAAAAGGATAGCTTTCAATGCTAAAAGTCATTCTTACTAGATAATGTCCACATATCCCTTCGCTAACTCTCTTAGCATATAACTAGCTTCTTCTAGGTAAAGGCATCTAACAACTGGTAAATTAAAGCCATGTTTGTACAATTGGCCATTATTAATGAAAAAATAGGTTACTTATCTATATATCTTGTAACTATTAATTTTATTGATTAGAAGTTCTCCTTTCTATAAATATAGAATATAACAGTAATTAAAAACTCTACTTAATTAATTTGCAGTATTTTAACTTTTTTTATACTTGGTGTGCCCTTTAATTTCTGTATAACCATGTGATTGTTAATCATTACTTTAGTGCTAACTAGATTGTTTAAGGCCTTTGCCTTTTCATTCTTTGATCAAGGTATTTTCAATAGCTTGCATTTACATTTCATTGACACATTTCTTATTTTTCATGTACTTAATTAGGCTCAATTCCTTGACTTCATGTTCTCTTTCTAATTGAGCAATGGCCAAATTCAAATTGTTGCAAATTTATATCTTTTTAACCACTAATTCCATTACTAACTTTAGATCGGTTATAACAACTTTGTATTTAGCTTGCTTCCTTATGGATTTGAATTCAAACCTGATTGAATACTTTAAAAAAATTCATTTTTACTTTCTAAAATTACTCCTACTTTGCTTCCACTCTTCTTTGATGATCCATTTACAGACATAGTCCAATCCAAAGATGAGTTTATTTCTTTTTCTTGAGTTATTTCAACTACGAGGTTAACTAATGATTTGGATTTGATTGCTATTCTAATTTTATAGATGATATCATACTTTGAGAGTTTGATTAACTAGGTCACTAATTGACTTATAAGGTCAAGCTTGTACAAAATTTATTTTATTGGTGCATCCATCTAGACCACTATTTCATGGCTTTAAAAGTAATGCTTGTGTTTTTTAAAGGAAATAAGTAAAAGGAATGCTAGCTTTTCAATCTTATGACACTTTATTTATGCCTTATCTAAAGTTTTATTAATGAAGTAGATTGGCTTTTATATTTCTTCATTTTCCTTAACTAGAATAAAGTTAACTACATCATTTAACACAATTAAATATAACTATAATATGTCTTTTAACTCTGGTTGATATAGTACTAGTGGTGTGGCTAAATACTCATTTAGCTTAAGAAATGTTTCTTCACATTTACTATTCTACATGAAGTTTGCAAAACTTTTTAAAAGATTATAAAAATGAAAACATTTGCTTGCTGACTTAGATAGGAATCTAAAAAGAGTGACAATCCTACCATTGAAAGCCTGGATCTTTTTTATAATTGAAGGGCTTTCCTTTTGCTTAATTATTTAGCACTTTATTAGGTTTGCTTTTATGCCTTGTTTGGTAAATGTCAAGCCCAGGAATTTTCCCACCTCAACTTTAAAGGTGAACTTCTTTAGATTAAGTCACATTTCATACTTTTTTGGGATTTCAAATGCTTTAGTAATATCATTCTAACATTACTTTTTACTAGTTGATTTAATAATCATTATCATCCACATAGACTTTTATATTCCTTTCTATCTAGTCTATGAAAACTTTGTTCATTATTTGTTAATATGACATGTTAACATTCTTTAGGTCAAATGACATTACCTTGTTATAGAAAATTCCCTAGTTCATTATAAAAGCTATTTTGTCTTTATTATTTAGATGTATCCTCATCTGATTGAATCCTAAGAAGTCATTATTGAAATTGAGGATTTTAAATATAGATGAATTATTTACAAGTTGATTGATATTAAGTAAAAGGTATAAATCCTTATGACAAGTTTTATACAAGTTCATGTAGTCTACGTGCATCCTTAAAGAACTATTTACCTTTTTTACCAAAACCATATTTGCTAACTAAATAATGTGAAAGACCTCCCTAATGAACCCTACTTTCAACAAATTACTTGGTTATTGCTAGTCTTTCTTCTTTAATCTTCTTTTTTCTTTTATTGTACTAGTTTGACAATCAAATCTATGGATAGTTTATAGCAAGCCACCATTATATTGATACTTAATATGTTAGACAGAGACCATGCAAATAAGATGCTATTATCTTGTAATAATTATGTTAGTATCTTTTCATCTTGTTTTTCCTATCTTGCTTCAATTTTCACTATTTTATTGTTATCATTTCTAAACAATTAGACTTCTTCAAGTTTAGCCTCAAGTTCTAGTCTTCATGCACTCTATAATCAAACATCTAGTGGAGTGGAGTTAATCATTTAGTAATCCCTTAAAAGGTTATCCATTTGTGTTAAACCTTTTTTCTTTTTAAACTAACAATTAGCATTAGCGTGCTATTTTTTTATTTCTTCTTATTTATCCAATGCCATTCAAAGTGTTGAATCTCATTAATAGGTGTGGTGTAAACATAATGTTCCTGCTAAATTTAGTAATGGAAGGCCAAATATGGCATTGTAAGCATCGTTTAATGCTAATGTCAGCAGAAAATTTACACCAATATCTTTTGAGTTATGATTAGAGCCTAAGATAACCCTCAATGTTACCATCCTTTAGAGTTGTACTCAACTTCAAATAAATTTAATGAGTACCCTATTGAAAGGTTTGTATATGTGCTTTGTGATTATCATGCTTTTTACCCTTTTTTTTAGTGCAAGATATTCATTAAGCATCCTTGATTGATTAAAATTTGCTTAATAAGATAGTTGCTAATCACTATTATAATGACCATTGGGTCATCATAATCGCAATCGATGTTGCCAAAATCCTCTTTGTGAAACTAATTAACTTAAACTATTCCCTGTGTTGCTTTTGACTTACAGTAATGACTTGTCTAACATGTTTATTCGTTAACCAGTTTATGTTACCTCCCAAAATCCTCTCATAATGGTTTTAATGACTTAGACTACTTTTAGGTTATTATTATAAGTTTGTTCTAATCGATCATTTTTATTTCCTTTATGGCACTGGTTATCTACTTTGTACTTTGATAGCTACCTTTTTTGAATTAAATTTTCTAGCTTATCTTTTAATGTAACATAGTTATCTATGTTGTGACTATAATCTTTATGGAATTTACAATACTTGATCTATTTAGTAAGGGGTATTTTCATTTCTTAATGTCTAGGAACTTTATTAATTCGATCGCTTTTACATCATCATGATCCTGCTTAAAAGAGAACTTAAATGCTCATTGTTATTAAAATGGCTTCATAGTTGCACTTGATCACACTCTTATAGTCTGGCATTCTTTCCAACCACTATCTATAATCTATCATACTATTGCTAATTCAAGTCTTGTTTCTCAACTTTTATAAATTTCTCTACTTGAAACAATAACTCCCTTAACTAAGGATAGGTCACTTTACTAAAGACAATGTGAAATATCCTAGATGAAGGCCTATTATTATTTAATGAATGGCGACACTTTTACTGAGATCTTTTATCTCTAATGCTAAAGCAAATGAATAATCATCTCCATTTAGAAGTAAGTGATTTTGCAAAAATATTTTATACAGGTTTATTGAAAGAAAGATATGGTCATACTCTTCATGATAAAATGGTTAATGTAAAAGAAACCTTCTAAAGTTAAGGATGTTTAGATTTAGAGGTAGGAATGAAGATAAAACCATTCCATTTATAGTCAAAAGAAGTTTAATGGATCATGAGGGAACAAAATTGTTCCTAAGAAGAAAAGGTGATGGCAAGAATAGCCTTGTTTGTTAAAGTATAATTAGATCTATTGCTATCGAGGGTATGTTTATATTTAGCATATAAAAAGGATTTATTGAGGGCAAAGGTGGGATTGACTAGGTAATAGATGGTTATCAAAAATAATTATGGGATGTTAATTAACAGTGGTAAGGTTGCATGATGTTAGCTATGAGAATGGCAAAAAGTATCCATTTCTATTTATAAGTGGTGAATTTGCTAGGCTAGAGCGTTACATTCTATTTTAATGGCTTTTGCCAATCTTTTTCTATCAAAAAGGCCTCATACTCCTCTATGGTTAGGTCCTAGTAATATGATAAAGAATGCAATTTCCATCATTAAAAGTGTGTTAATATTTTTAATCTTGAGAACAGGAAATCTTTTCATGTTAGTGAGATCAAGATGACATGAAAATGGTACTATAAGACATGATGGCTAAGTAAGCTATGAATGACACTAAATAACAATTCCAGAAATGCTTAGCCTACTTATAAGGTGATTTGATCAAGCTTATGGTCTACACAAAGAACACAAGTTAGATGTACATGGTAGAAGGATATTTATCAAGCAAACTTTGACGCCTAAGTCAATGTTTAGGAAAGCAAAAAAGTATAGAAATTGTGTCTTAGGTTATGACAATAAACCTAAAGCTGTTTTACAGTACTATGGACATTTATAGGTGTGTTATATGATAAGCAAGATTTTATCTATATTGTTTTTTCCTATTTCATGTCTTTTAGTGTATTACATATGCTTAATTTCATAGAATTAGCCTTATTTTATAATTTAGGATTAGTTTTACAATGTTTTAGATTTATTTAATTAATATTGAATTTTAACATTATTTTTATTTTTTAGCTATATTTTGAGCTACCAATGTCATATTGGAGTGATCTATACCTTTGGAAAGTAAAAGAAAGATCTACAATTTTGGTATTTTAATCAGTGCCTAATTTGGACTCATTCAAGCCTTTATTTAGCTGAGAAGCTGAAGCATTGTTTCTATCCTAGTTAAGCTAGCTTCAGTTTTTGGGGTACATCTAGAGTTGCAGAGATCCAATTAATGTAAAACTAGTGACTTGATCCTCATAAGACCCAACTCTATAATTTTTATATTTATGGTTTACTTAAATTACATTATTTTGGTAGTCTTATACTTGTTGGAAGTTAAACATGTGTGATTTTTACTACAATAACTCTTAGAATTAATTACTTTGTAAAAATAGGTTTTAGGCTTTTAAAAATTAGGAAGGCCCTATTTTTGTAATTCTAAGAAACATAAAATTTAGGTCCAATAGGCATTGAGGGTAACTAAGTCATATATAAAGGCAAGAATATAAATTAGAAATCAAACTTTACACTTTATAAAATTTATCTTTCTTTCTTCTTCTAGTGTTCTTGCTTTTTATCAATGAATGGCTAAATTTTTAAGTTGATTCAAGGAGTTTGAAACTCTTTTCTTTCAGATTATAATATCATGATTTATAATGTTGACATTCTTTAATTAATTTTTCTTTTTTCCTAATTACACATAGGGGCAAATGGTTAATGAATTAATTTGAAGGTTTCTAATTAAATTTCTCAATTCTGTCGAACGCTATCTTTAAATCAATTTCAATCTAACTTAGAAATTATAATGGTTACTTAATTCAGGTAATCTTAATAGATCAAATTCTAGATACTTATTTAGTGTAGGATTCATGAATTATTGTCGGGGTTCTAGGTAATTCAAGTTTGAAATATTAATTAGAAAACTCAAATATTAATTTATCCATGATTAATCTAAACTAGAGCTCTCATTTTCTTGAATTAACTATTTCATTACATTGATTTTCTTTCTTATTATTTACTTTGTACTTTATTTTGTTTAATATTTTTATTTCAATTTCAATTTATAAAACCCCTATTAATTATATGTTTTGCATAATTCTGTATATTGCATTCTATTTTTACATTCTATTTTTACATTTTATTCCTATTTTGTTCTGCTAGCATTTTGTGTGATTTGCATTTATATTCTATTTGCATCCATTCTTTTTATTTTTAGTGTATAAAAAATTAAAACTATTGTGTATACATTATTGGTAATTCATTTAGAAAATATTTATTAAGGGATCATCGAGGATACGAGCTGGTTTGCTTCATTATACCACATTATTTTAAGAAAACTAATAATAAACTAATTTTGATGCATTGTAATGTGCGGATCATATAGATATGACAAATTTAGGGTTTTCCTTTACAAGATTAGCTTTCAAGCATGGGCATCTTTTGTTTGTATTTATGTTAATGACTAATATTTAAGCAAGATTTTTATTGATAGGGTCAAACCATAGTTAGTGCTGATTAGGCTGAGTAGACATATAGGCTAAATGTGATTCCCTCATTATATCATTGCGTATGTTTATGCATGGATAGGGCTGAGATTATCTTATTCGACTAGGTCTAGTCTGGTTGAACATTTTAGTTATTTTCAATGTTAAATAATACTAATATTATGAATATATGTTAGATAATAAACAAGCATGGATAACCCTTTTAAGAGCTTCATGGATTTTACAAATAATTAAAAAAAGGATTTTTTTGAAAAGGATCTTCTTTTTTTAACATGGTTGAGTTTCAAAATGATAGTAATAATAAAACATTGAAAATAACCAAAATGTTCAATATGTATAATATATGATTTTTTTTAGAAGGAAATTTGTAAGATAAACATTTCAAGTCTAGTTTATAAAGAATAGATGTGAATTTACTCATATTGAAATTTTAAGAATTTGAGTAAAAAGTATTTATTTGAGGAACTAATAAGGAAAACATGATGTTGCAAAACTTAAGTTGAATATTAATAAAAATCCAAATCTTGTGCAAGTATATGGTTTAATCACAAGGAATAAGAGGAAGTATTAGAGTTTTAATTGTTAAAATCTTGATGGATTAGATTTAGAGAGATGCCTTTATATGCATATGTTTTGGGAAAATATTTATACATGATTGTTATAATTAATATATATATATATAAAGAGAGAGAGAGAGAGAAAGGTATGTTTGAATGCACAAGTGATATGGTCAAAATAATAATAACATTAATAAGATGAAAAAATTATTTAGCAAAGAGATTTTGGCATCCTCAATTTTGTTTAGAAAGGATACTTGTGTTATAAGGAACAAAGTTATAAAAATAATAAGAGTAAATGGGCAAATTTGTTCATAAAAGATTAAATTAACGCCAAATCAATCTTGATTTTTATTATGATATCAATTTACTCCAATTTCATTTAATTTGACATCAAATTGGTCTTACTATTACATCACTATTTGATTAACATCAAATTTAATCCAATTTCATTTAATTTGACATCAAATTGGTCTTGTTATCATATTATTGTTTGATTAACATCAAATTAGCCTTGAAAAATTGTATCAACATCATATTAGTCTTTACTTTTATTTTGACATTAGTTTAAATATAAAAAAAAAACTCACCTGAAGTAAAATCCTTAACCCATTTTCATTCTAAAATAAAATTCTTTATAAAAACTCTTATCTAGAACAAAATCCCTAATTTCTATTAATAAATGTAAAAGAAAGCTTAACCTAAAGTAAAATCCTTAATTTGTTATCATTCTAACTGTGATTAAGTAAGGATAAGACCTTGCAAAGATGTCAAAAACTTTTAATGCATGCCTATTTCAATTAGTAATGCAATTAGAAGGTACAAAGCGCCATCTTAAATGATGGGATGTTTTATAATTTATTGTTATATGGTTCATTTCTAAAAATGTCATGATTGTCCTAGTCGTAATCGATGTAAAACTTAATTCTTGATTTCCACATGCTTACCTTATTAAAATTTGGTATCATTACATAATTGCTAAAAAATAAATTAATTTTATAACAATATCAAAAGAAAAGTTACATTAAAGTTTGAACAGTTACAAACTAACATCATTCCTATAGGGCCCAAATTATCTCTATTTGTAATCTATTTCTGACTGTGGCTACTTAACATGAAATATCAAGGAAACTTTCACTCTTGATTTGCCAATGGAGGTGAAATAGCTTTAATAAGCACATATCTAAGAAGAAGGGAAAATAACTAAAGAGTAAGTGATCAATTCAATAAGTAAATAATCTGCTTAGTAAACACATGTATATATATATATTTAAAAGAGTACTACAACATCCATTATCAACATTTCTAATTATAATTGATCAATTGTTTCATAACCATGCTAGCGTTAAGAAATAATAACAAACATCAAGAATAAATGGAAGAAAACATTAAATCTCCTTATGCCTCCTAAGTTAATTTTATCCCTTTATGAACTCCAACCTTATCCTTCTTGACTCCTCACTTATCTCCTTACAAATAATTTCTTAGATCATGTAATATTTCATATCATCCTATTTTATTGCCTCTATTCTTATATCATGACAAAAACATATCCCATTTTGGGATTTTAATAATAGAGTCACCATAATTCCTATATATATATATGTACGTACGTATAACATTCCGTTACATCACAATAACATCATTAGTAGTATCAATATGTGCATCCACAAGTTAAATACATGACTATATAACTATATCTTATAACAAAGTGAAAATTCAATATAATTATGATACAGGTCAATAAGTTTAATTACTTTCATATTTGTGAATCAAATTGTAGTTATAAGTAATTTTTACAAATGTGCCACATAGTACTCACATTTGTAATTAATAATCAATTATAACAATAAAATAATTCACACACAATTGCCTTATCATAAAATCCTAACTTTATAATATTATATCACACATCACAAACCCTACTACAGAATAGTTAATTTGATTAGTTGTTTAAGGGATTAGACATTGGTTTTGAATTATCATTTTATTAAGTATTATAATGAATATTTTATAACATAGGTTCTAAAATCATCATGAAATATAAATATGATACCGGTTCCTATAACAAACAAATAGTCATCATTTCTTGCAAGATACCACTTAGTAATTAATCACATTTAGATAGATCGAATTTATCTTGATAATTGTTATTGAAAATTAGAATTCAACATTAAATTATTTTATTAACTATTAGGGAATGTTTGACATACCATTTCAGTGATTCATATAACTAACATTATATTACATTCAACCTTTGCTTCTAACCAAAAAGTAAAAAACTTATTTTTTTTACACTTTCTTCATTCTTTATTATATCTCACGACACTTCCTATTGCACCACATCCATGCAAAACCCCTAAAATCACAATATTCAACTTTACAAAATATACAAACCCTATATTGAATAAAAAGTAATATGCATCTCATAATGATTATAATATACAATCCTAAATTCAATATATGCAATTCATAATAGATAAATAACATTGTTTATCCTCAAATTAATTCGATACAATTTAGATATGGAATCAAGGAATAATTAATAATTTGTACTTCTGAATGGCATACGAATAAAGCATTTTCAAATTACAAAGGAATAAAGCAAATGAAAATTTAAGTGTTACAACAACTATAAAGAAATGGTTTATCATAGTGAAAGAAAATCTACCTTCTAATTTATCATGATTATCATTTTCTCTAAATATATTTAATTCAATAGTAATGTGTATCTCATAAATAAGACCTACATTAACTAAATAATTCAACATACTATAAAAATTAATAATTAAGTATGTAAGCATAACTTCAAAAAAAAAGGTCATCAATACCTTAAACTAATGATATAGAAAATTTATTTGGAATGATTATTAATTAACATCTCTTTTCTACGATCTTGACATATATAAAACTCATCTAAATTTTCTTCATGAATAAAGGAAATTATTTTGATGAGAAAAGAGGTGCCTCCAAAATTAATGGTTATATATTCTTCATTCTCACTACTAACATTTTTTCTCTTCTTTGATGAACTATAAGCCACTTATTTTTAATGAGGTCTAACACATAAAAACTTATTTTTGCTTAAGATGCCATTATGAATGGTTCCCTATTTTAACCCTTCTTACTAAGATGCATTAACATGAATCCTAATTTATTTATTCAGATATCAGTGCTATTCTTTATCCACTTACATCAAAATACAAGCTCTCTAAATTGAATGTAGTTGAGCTTTTATATAGCTTTGATAATCCTATAATATGACATCATAGTACAGACAAGATTTGTTTTTGTCACTGAAGATAAGTATTGCTTGAGCCACTATAGTGACTCTACTATTTTGCATGATTATTTGTTCATTTTATATTTTAATGTAAAATGAATATCTACTAACATTATATCATTGATAAGATATAACATCCACGCAAAGCTTATTAGCTAACCATCTTATAGTGTAGAAAACAACATGTAGTGTTTCTTCCATTATGTTAACCACTCGGTTGTAGAATCATTTGATGAATGTATAATTATATTTAGCTTGTAGTCACTCCTCATTCTTGCCATGATGGAGCTTTTTTATGAGAATAATATGCTCATTCATGTAAAGCTCAAACTCTTTACTATTTTATAAGACATAGAAGTGTGTTTGTTCCTATATTTCATGATTTATGCTTTTCACCTAATTCCTAATATGCCTTTCCTTGAAATTCTTTCTCATGGCAAGGTTTAGGAAGCTTGATAATGTTTGTATTTAACAAGTATAGTATGCAAAACTTGACAATCTTTTTAGTAATATGCTCTTTAACAATATTTCCTTTGAACCTATTCTAATTGCACACATGCTCTTTAAGGATCTTCATGTAGTACTCCATCAAGTATATCCAGTTTAAGTAAACTAGATCATATAATCTTACCTAACTCACCAAATGCGTAACCAAATACACTATAATGTTAAAGAATAAAGGTAGAAAATACATCTTAAGTAAGCATAATATGACAATAACATTCTTTTACAAGTTATCCAAATCCTTTAAGTTAATGATCTTGGCACATATTATATTAAAGAAGAAATAAAGCCTCATGATAGTTTGTCCTACAGGTTCAGGTAATATTCTTAGAATGGTGATCAATAGAAGTTATTACATTAAAACATGACAATTACGAGACTTCAAACTTATTAATTTTAAATCTTTCATTGAAATAAGATTTTTATTAGGGTATTTTAACTCTTACTTAAAAACTTATAGAAATTTATTTTCTCTTTCCTAAACAAGGTATGAGAAGCTAAAGGTGAGTAAGTACATTGACCCCTTCTTTGGTGCTCATTCCTCCTATATGACTATCTCTTGCAAGTTCAATATAGCCTTAATTCCATCTTTTATCTTACCTAATATGCTTAAAATCATTCCAACTAGATTACCACATATAATTTTCTTCACATGTATGATATCAATGTTACGTCTAATATTTAAGTCTTTCTAATTTGAAAGATAAAAAAAATATTAACTTATTAATCCACAAAGTGTTATCACTTGCTAAAGCATTAGGTTTACCAAAGATGACAATAGTATTTTTCACTCTATCATAAACTTTTCCCTTAATAAAGGCTTTGGAGCTATTACTTCCTTTGGTAAACCATTGAATGTCTTGCTTAGCCTTTAATAATTATAGGACTAAGGCAGAAATCTCTTATAGTCAATATACATTATTTTCTTGTAATGTTTAAGTTAATAAGAGCACATGTCATCTTCACAAATAAGCCATGCTCTTTATCCTTTAATGTTTTGCTTTAACAAGTTTTCATAAGCTAGAAAGTGATTAATTATTTCAAAAAGCATTGCATATAACCTAAAGGACTCTTTCTTATACACATCGAATATTGACACACCTTTATCCCATGTAAGTTGTAGGCCTTTAATAAATGGTGCTAAGAAAATATCTATATCATTTTTTAATTGCTTAGGCCTAATATCAATAGTGTTAATATTATATACTTCTATTTCATGCGTAATGAAGGAAAGAACTTGTAAATTACCACTATTATAGGCTATATCTTATATTTGCTACTCATTTTATTACAAGGGTTCATTCTATTAGTATATAATCTAAGTCTAAAGTTCCTTACCTTATTATTAAATTCAAGGAACAATATGTCAATTATTCTCTATTGATAAGAATCTGCTAGATGATAAAGTTTATTATGAGTAACCACTCCTTTCATATGCCACATTAAGTTCTTCATATTTTCTGCATTAGCAAACATGCATTTAAATCTTGACATTATGGAAAAATGCTATAATACCTTAGCCAAAACCCTTTCCTTGATGTTACCATTATACTTCTTCAATTTATAATGGGATACCTTACATTTTGGATACTTAAACAATCTTTTTTGCTCTTTTTAGTATAATATACAGTTACTAGAACAAATAAGTATCTTTTATACTTCATACCTATTAAACACATCATATTCCTCGCCTCATAAGCATAAGTTGGTAGTACAATACATTTGGAAAGCATGTCCTTTAACAATTATAGTAATTTTGTAAAGCTCTTATCACTCTATCCATTTCCTACTTTCAAGTTGAACAATTTCTGTAATAAATAAACATGTGTATTTAGCGTAACTCAAATATAATAGCTTTTATACATCACTTAATAAGCTATTAAGGACTTATGGTCATTCAATAAAATTATATGTAACATTATGCATCATATCATCTAAATAATTATTGAAACCATTATCTTCACGATCAGTAGATGTGCGTCCTAATTTATTTTCACCATTCTATGTCCATTGCATTTACCCAATGTAAATGCCGTATTGAAATAAATGATTTCATACTTGCATAACTATCACCCTTTTCACATTATAACATTTAAGGTAGTGTCAAAATATAAAATCATTACTAAAGTCTTTCCTTTCATGAACAATTGCAAATTTAATTAATTCATTAACCTTATTTTCATATTCTGAACTATGTCGATCAGCACCCATCTATCTTTGATCCATAACAAGCTAATTAAATGAAAATCATACACATAAGAACATTAACTAAACCATATATTACATGAATTTACACATATTCTTAGATAAACCCTAAAATATATAAATATTCATACATTTATATAATACAACTCATATCATCTAAAAAAGAACATTTTCAAAGTTGTACATACCTAAAGCTAAAACATTTTCATACACTTATATAAGGAAAATTTTGTATGAAATATATTTCATGCCTAAGGTTATAAAGCACATTCATAAGCTAAGAGAAAATTAAAAAATTTTTAATAAGGCATCATAATCTCAACACTTGACAACTTAAGCTAAATATATTAAAACAGACCTAATAAAAATAAACCTAAGAATATTTTGTGGGTGTAGAAGAGTAGAAGATCAACTTTCATTTCATGATTTTGTTAGAATTTATAAGACAGAGTTTTGTGTTAAAGGACTTTTAATTTTACAAATGATGTTAAAGCGAAAGAGTTTTGTATTTTACACTCACACTAGTGCTTTTATATTTTTTACCCTTTCTTATGTTAGTTTATAATAATAGACAACATAAAAATAGATACCTATTATACTAGGGTGGTTATTATATATTGTTATTGTTACAATAATCATCATCTATATTAAAGCAATGTCATTATAATTAAAACAATATCACGATAATTATAATATAGAACTTAGCATCTTGATTTTAAGCATTGATTTTTTTGTAAATAATTGATGTCATTTTGTAGATACATAAAGATTTTTATGAAATAAATACAACATTAAGTTTTAGAAAATTATAAAGACTAGTAGAAAATAAATTAACCATTCTACCAACTGCCTAAGAAATGGATCAACTATGAGATAGTTGGTAATTTGCATAAACAAGATGCAAGTTTTACAGTATTTTAAGATATTAATTTTTCAAAGATGAGAGGTTAGTGTCGAAATTAATATAGAATTATTTTTGTAATTTTATTAAACATAAAAAATTATTGATAAATTATATATTTTTTAGCAAAATTTTCTCACAATGATACAAATAACACATTGAACCTAAATACACAAAAATATGAGAAAGAAAACATTGATATAAGAAAATTTATTTTATAATTTTATTCATTTCTAGATATCATTACGTCAATAAATACAAATTTACAACAATATTTAGTAAAAAAAAAGTTAACTTTAGTTTTCCAGTCTCTATTGCCAAAATTGGTGCCAATTCTCATATCCATAATCTAATACTAATATAAGTCAAATATTAGTAAATTATGGATCTAGACAATACATTTACTTTCATTACTAATGCTGGTGTGTATTTAAGAAGGAAGAAAATAGTTTCCTTGCTATTTCATCTAACGTATGTAAATGATAATGGATAAAGTAGCAATAATTAGATTCTATAATGAAAAGAAAATGGTTAATTGAAATGTAAGGCATCTATTTTCCTCTTCCTTAAACAAACTTTAAAATTAGATAATGGAGGCTAAGGCATCACTTAATGCTTTTAAATGGAGAGACAATATGAAATATATAGGTGATTAAAAAAATTAAAAATGTCAATTATTAACTTAATATCAATGCTAAGACATGCAAAACTCTCAAATAAATGGTAGTTGCATTCACCGAGGAGACTTTTGAATACCTTTACATGCCAATTAACTAATGTGTAAATGTTAAATGTCTTTACCAGTAATTTTTGAAATGTCTTTTGGATAATGATTATATAAATACTAAATGTCTTAATTTTTTTAGATGAATTTTTCTTTTCTATTTGCACTAATTTTATACTTTGATATTTAATTTAGCTATCATCTTATGTTTTCCTGCAAATTTTAAAAATACCACCATATAACTGTAAATGTTAATTATAGGTAAAATCATCTTATTTATCTCTATATTTTCAAAAATGTCATCGCAGTTATATAAACCTTGATTTTTTTCTATCACTAACATCTATTAATTATCACAGAATTATAATTCTATAGTAGTGAAAACTAAAATACAAGGTGAGATATTTAAGTGTGATACTTAGATATGAAGCTCTAGAGGCAAATTTAGAGCATATATTCGTATACCATATGTAAGTATTCACATCCAGAGCCTATTGGTCTTATTAATACTCAAAGATGATGTTTGAATATGGCTCTTGGACCATTATTCCTTAAGCTATATTTAAATACTAAATTTGAATATATATACATATGTCAATAAGCAAGGCCTCAACAAGATATTTGATTATAATAATCAAATATGGCCTATTTGGAAGTAATTCTCAAGGTCATATTCAAATATTATATTCAATTATGACCTTGAATTTCTAGCTCAACACTAAATTTCACTAACCAAGAGGTCATCTTTATTGCATAAATTATCAATATCACTGCCAAACTCTAATTTTCATTACAAGCCAACATTTACCATTATTTACAAACTAATATCTACCATTATTTTTTAACATAGAATAATAGAAAATCTATTCTAAGAAGAATATTACAAGCTCAAATAATCAAATTCCCATAATAATTAACATTTAACTTAACTATTAAATAATTCTTATGAACCATGGACTGAGTATATTATCTATTTACCTAGGTATGGAAGAAGATTGAAAAAGAAGCTAAATCACTCAATTCAACACAAAAGTTACCTTGCTTAAAAGGTAATTCTTGATAATTTGAGGATAAAAGCTTGATTTTGCTTATTACATTTAAAAAAATAGAAGTAGAGTTGAAAAGGAAGGACGAGGTTATCTGGTTGATTAGACAAAAAGTTCAGATTGAGGTTTTTAAATATAAAAGTGCATTTTCATAACTTTAGGACAATTAGGGGCACTTTAGGAGAAATAACTATTAATTCTCTCCCATACACACCTACTCAAATCTAATTTCACACTAATATGTTATTAACTTAAATCTTTTTGTTTCCTTTATAAAATGGTATTTTCTTTAATTAAATTCTCATCCAAAAGCCATCCATAACAATTAAATAATTATCATATATACATAAATACTAATAGAATTAAAGAAAATGTATTTTAATTTTGTAAGGAATGTAATAAGAGGCTATTGCATCATTTTTAGTTTCAATTAATGGAAGCTTTTTCAAATCACACTTTAAAGATTCTTGGGTTTATTTGTTTACTATTTTAAAAAAAGTATTTTATTTGTTTTTTATGTTTTAAAAATAGAGGTTCTTATTTAGCATAATGTTTTCAAAATCTATTTTTAAAAACTATAATTTCAAATATGTAACTTAGAAATAAAAAATTGGAATTAAGTTTTAATGCTTTTTTAACTTATTATTTTATTCTAGATAGCAATTTTATAAATAAATGAAATATTCTCTTATTTACTTATCCAATTATCCTTTATTCCTTGTTTTCTTTAAATTTGAAAATAGTTTTTAAAAATCAAGAACATAATTTTTAAACTAGTTTTTGATAATAGAAAAGAATAAAAACATATCTAAACAAGCCCTTATTTTTTGTGTTTCTCATTTAAAGTGATTAAAGGATTGGAATTTTATATTATTTAGTTAGTACTTTTCAGTCTGGACCTAGATATAATTGTTTGAATTGCAATCCATCTTGACATTTGGTATTGTTGACTTTTTTTTAGTTAATGCTATTTGCTATTACTACTATGGTTTATGACATCTTAGTTAGACTTCCAATATTTCATGGATTAGTTTAATATATTATAGGGATGTAAAACATAACCTACTATGATCAAATAATTATTTTAATTTTCAAAGAATTTGTTCATTATTTGATTCATTAATTAATTTTTTTCAAGCAAATGTCACCATTAGAAGTTCAAGATTTAATATTTTCTTTAAGAGCAAAACATAATCTTTCTTTTAAAAATTAGTTTTTCAACTCAACTTAGTATTTTTTTTAATTGGCCTGTAATTAATTTTGGTAAATTTAATAGTAACTCTAGTTTGCTAACAAAAATACTAATGATAAGATTAAGCCAATATCAAATACAAAAGTAGAACTAATCTAATATTAAGATAATCTTTTAAAACTAATTTAATGCCAATTTAATTTTTTAGGGACAAATTTGCTTATTTGCTTTAATAATGATGATGATTATGATGAGATGCGAATTATAAAATTTTGAGTAATTATGGTAAATAATTTTAATGTTAGAATTGCATGGCTTTATGTGTAAGATGATTATAAAATATTATATATAAAGAATGGGAATGAAATAATGGGTGAATTTAGCTCATGGATTTAGATATAAAATTGTAATTATAAGTGAAGAACATGATTTATGAATATAAATTATGGAATATAAATTATATAGATGGATAAGTATAAATATTGAATATAGATTATGAATACGAATGTGAAATGAGGATATAAATTATTATGAATATAAATTATGATACTAGTAGTAATTATAAAGTATATAAATGATTAAGTTATAAATATAAATTAGAATTAAGAAATAGATATATAGAAAAAATATATATGTTTTGTGAATGTGTCGGCAAGATGAATAGTGCGATCACAAGTTATGAATACAAAGCATTGATTATGATAAAAATTATGAATTCTAAATTAGAATATTTATTGTATACTTATCATGGATCTGTAAATTTATAGCTACTTATAATATTTATTTTGAATTATGTAACAAATAGTGAGATTTGGCCATTCTTAATATTTATTGTATTTATTATGAATTATACAGGAAATTATAACATTTAGGTCACTCATGATATCTATTATGAAATGTATGTGAAATATTGAATTTTGGTCATTTATAATATTTAATGTGACTCATGCATGAATATTGTAAAATATTAGCCACTTGTTATATCATTTGTGAAATACATATGAATTGTGAAAGTATGGCCACCTGTGATATCAATTGTGAAATCTATGAGAAAATGTGGAAATGATAATTATATGAAATAAGAGTAATGTGATATGGCTAGATTATTAGGAAATGAATTGCCATATTCCATATAATATTATGATTCCGTGTGGGAATGATGAGCTATGTAAATCAATGATGGGATAGATGGATCAGAAGGACAAGATAGAGCAAAATGGATAAGCTTGAATAAAAGATATAAGGAGAAATTGGCATCCATGCAGCATTTCACAAGTGATTAATGGATACATGTGTCTTTGATTTTAAATTCACATTACTACTTCATTACATTTGTATACCACATGCATGACCATTTTCATTGAAGTGGATGCATGATATGCATTTAAGATGTGAATATGACCATAAAGTGTACGCATGATATATCTTTGAGACATAGAACAACTATATCGTCACACCTTTAATATTTTAAGAATTTTCTATTATAATTATTTTATTAGTAATTAGCTAAATATACCAATAATTAGAATAGTTGTAGATATGTTTAGGGTAATGTTTAAATTAAGGAAAGTAGAGTTTTATATTGAAAATATGTGAAATTAAATTAAACAAAGGTTTGTGTAAAACTAGAATTGTATAAGAATGTATAGAAGAGATTTAGGATTTAATTTTTCATTTTTCACTTACTTAACCCTAAAAATTATCAAAATGCCCCTAAAGACTTTAAAACCCACAAATTTTTCTTTTTCTCCATTTTTTGTTGCTTCTCTCCTTGGTCCTCCTCCTTTTCCTCCTCTCAACATTTTCATCCATCAAATCATCATATTTTGGTAGTAATCAATCAAGAGAATTAAAAAATTTATAATCATTACCTCCTTTTAAGCTAATTTTACCTAAAAATATAATTTTTTCATGTGATTTTGGAATGTTTTACTTTTGAAAGAAAAAAATTAAGGATTCACATTTTTGTTTAATTTTGATTTTGACAATGATAGGATGAATTATTCACCTATCTAGCTTTGTCTCCTCCTCGCTCCCTTTTAGATAAGAGGTATATAAATAATACACTTAGGGTAATGAATTTTATAGTTTTATTATTAATTTGAGTTATTTGATTACTTATGATTAAATTGATGTTTTGAGCTTATAATTTGTTATTTGGAATGAATTACTTTTTTTTGCATGATAAGGAGTGTTGTGGAATGTTAAATATGAGTTAATTTTTGTGTTATGGTTGAAAATATGAAAGTATTCATTTGAAATAAGTTTTAGGTTAATAAATTTGGTGAATTTTTAGAAATTCTAGATAAGTACTTAACTATGATACTTAAGCACTTTCTTGGAGGGTGAGCTCAAAAGGCTAGTATTCAAGTACTATACTCGAGTATTTGAAGATCCTTTTGCATTTACCTTTACATATTTAAGTATAGTACTTAAATATGTTTGAGGAAGATTAAATCCAATAGCAATAATCAAGCATTATATTCAAGTATCTAAGGAAAAATTGCTCTCTGCTTGCATATGCTCGATTATAATACTTCAATTATGGATTGCATTTCCAAAGCTTACTCAAGTACTACTTCACTTTTCTAAATAATTATATGTTAACTTGTTAGGAGAAACTCATTAATTGTGTATGAGTAAGCAATATGAATGTTGATTTATGATTAGGGATACAAATGAGTTAAGTCGAATCAAATATCTGTATGTTTAAACTTAAACTTGACAATATTAAATGAGCTCCAGCTCAATTTAAACATAAGCTTAATCAAGCTTATTTGAGTTTAAATAAGCTCTAGATTCCTTATTTCAAATTTTAATCGAGCCTAAATATTCAAATTTGAGCAATCTTAATGGAACCTAAATAAGCTTATACGAGCCTAGACAAGCTTAATGAATTTTTTATATTTATATTATATATAATATAAAAAAATAAAAATATATTTTATACTAAGCTCGTTTAGACTCATAAATAATTTGAGCTAAGTAATAAAAAGCTCAGGCTCGACTCGTTTAGGTTGGGCTCGTTAAAATTCGAGCTTGAATTGAATCCTTTACAAATTGATCTCAAACTACTCATGAATAGCTTAACTCATTTACACCCCTATTTATGATGTTTGTAATACATGTGATAAAGTGTATGATTTGAATAATTATGCAATGATGCTATGAAATTAATGATGAAGACTAAAAAGGTGTTATAGAGGCTATAATATGAGAATATGATATTAGTACCGGATCCAAAACCTATTTGTGAAGGGACAAAGATGACTCAAGAGGCACAAAATGGCTTATCTTTATAGGTATAAAATAGGCAGACCAAACCAGATATGTATTGATCTATGATGATCGAGCCTAAATGGATTGGTCTATATTACCTGTGAAAAAAAGAGCTAAATTTTAAGGAGTCCATATCTAGTTCATATTTATGAGTCAGCAAACTAATTTATGAACTTTAACTATAAGTCTATGGATCGGTTTGTATCCACCCAATCTGTGTAAATTTTGGTCCATTTAGATTGGTCCATATTACTTGTAAAAAAAATACTTGTAAAAAAAAAGACCAAACTTTAAGTGATCTAAGGGTGCAAAAATCCATAGAAGTTCGTAAATCAATTTGTGAACTTTAATTCATTTTACACCCTTATTAATCTTTTAATTCATCTATTTATTTATTCATTTTTTGCAATAAGTAACCTGATATAGTATGGTATGGATTTTGATAAATATTATTTGTTTGCTTAATTACTATTTAAGTAGGTTATTTGCTTATTAAGATAATGTCTCATTCTTTTAAATTTTATAGTTTTACAAATATGCCTACGGAAGCCTTTTAGCCAATGTCAATAACTCAAAAGTAAGATTTTCTTTAGCATTCTTGTATAATAGCTGTAGCCTTGGGGGACATAGGTTGAAAGGGATTAGAATTTAAATATGTAGTATTTTGAGTACAATATTTTATTAACTCTTAATGTAAATATTTTAAAAGCATGTTTATATATAAAGTTAACTAATTCAAATCAATATGGTTGTTAGCATTGTGTGATAACACCATAATAGGGTTAGATAGACTTGTGGAAGCCAAAAAATAGAATCTATATTGATCATGGCCAGGTAAGTCATGGCATATATATATAATAAAGTATGTAATTGAAGTATAATTATACGATAGAATATATGCATTGTATACTATGTAGTTGTAAATATGAGTACCCGTGGTAAAATGTGTATGTGATTGAGATGCATTTATAATTATATATGATGAAGTGTTTACATGATAAGGAATTGAAATGTGATATGCATGTGTCATGTAGTAGGAATGCTGAATTAAAATATATGGTGTGTGACCATAAAATGATTTTGATTAGTGAATGCTTTATTCGTAAGTAATCTAGTAACTCCATTTCATGTATGAAAAGACTAAAATTTAAGGTAAAGTTAATCTTGTAAGGACCAACTTGGTACAAACTCAATCTTATAGGGTTAAAATAGGGTTTTAGTCTTCATAATAGTATTTTTTTAAGAAAATCATAGTATTGAAATCTATAAAACTAAATTGATAAAAAAAAAATCACACCATCTTAATTGAAAATCAATTCATTAAATTAATAAGAAATCTATAGAAGATTAAACTTATAGCAAACCTACTAGTAAAGGTGGAAAGTTAAGTTAGGTTTTAGCATAAATAGGTTAAAGATACTTCAAAATTTGTTAGTTTGGGCTTGGTTTATAACCAACTTGTAGGCTAAAATTTTAAGCTAATTTGACTTATTTATAAAATTTTAGAACTTTAATCTAACTTGTTAGCTTATTTAGGCTTAGCTATTAAAATGTAAACAAGTAATTAACAGACTTATAAACCTAAGCAGGTTATAAAATAAGTCTCTTTCTAAAAATATATAATAATACATTTGTTAAATAAATGAAACATTAAACTAAATTTTATCTCTAATTTATAGAATTTCAAATAATTCAACATAATAAAATATAATTATATTCATTTAAATTAGAAAAAATCAAATGGCATAATAATACAAATTGATCTGTTACAAATTATAAACTTTGAAATATTAATGACTAAGTTGAGGAAGGAGAAGGAGGCACAATGATAAAAGAGTGACAACTATAATGCAACTACATTAATTACTTTAAAAGTATTAAATTAAGATAACATATTAATAGGGGTGCAAGTAGGTTATGCATCTTATTGAAAGCCTAGAATCTTGCCTAGCTTATTTATCTATACAAGCTAAACCAGGACTAATAAACAAGCTTATTTAGATAAATAGATCAAGTTTATCTTCTTTAAGCTTAACTTGTAGGCCTATCAAACTAAGATTTTTTATTATTAATGTATTTATAAATAATATAATATAAAAATTATACATATATAATGAAATATTTTAATACATACATTTTGGTATATAAGCGTAATTAAGCCATTGGATAATTTTGAACCCCAAGAAGGCTTTAACTTATTGGCTCCGTTTTGCATAACTAGCTAATAGCTAATAAGTTACTTAGTAGTTAATAAGCTAACTAATAGTTAATAGCTTATAGTTGATAACTGATAGTTGATAAGCTAATTAAAGTGTTTCGTAAAATTAACTATTGAGCTAGCTGAAATTGTAAAATGACATAAAAGAACATATCAATAGAAATATATATAATTAAAATAATTTCTATTTACTTAAAAATAAAATTATATTAATGTAATTAAAAATTTTAAAATAAAAGTATAGTTTCTAATATTTTATAAATTTATATATTTATTTACTTATATAATTTTTATTTTATTATTTATTATAAAATTATAATTATTTAAAATATAATTAATTATATTTTATAAAAATTATTTAAAATTATATTATAAAATGTATGAGTTGTAAATTAATAAAAAGAATAAGGATAGATTTGGAAAGAATTTAAAAAAGGGGTAACTTATAAGTTATAAGCTACTTTAGGTAATTTATTAAATCATAACTTATAAGCTACTTGGAGTAGCTTATAAGTTAGTGTGAGAAACACTTTTGAGAGTTAGCTTATAACTTATTGAACAGATCAATAAGTTATAAGTTAACTTATTTGTTGCACGAAATGAAGCCATTATCAAATTTGATAACTTATTTATACAAGTAACTTTTTAAATAAGTTAATAGGCTAAGTCAAGCTTCTTTAATAGGTTAAACTAAGCTTAAAATTTGGCATTTTATAGGCTAACAAGGCAGGCCTATGCTAATAATTTAAAAAATAAATTTAACTTATTTAAGATAAAGTCCATTTCAATTTAGCTTATTTGCACCCCTATATATTAATTAAATAAGTTAGCTTAATAAACCAACAAGTTAACCTGAAGTTAAAAAGGTTAGGCCTATTTAATAAATAAATCAATTTATTAGCCTAGCCCTAATTTATTTAGTTATATGCAAGTAAAGTCAAATCTTTAAAATATTAAATCATAAGCCATTCATGAACAACTTATTTTATTTTTATCTCTACCTACCAAATACTATAATAAGAAAATCAAAGTATAAATCTAGTAACTCTTAAGGGATATTTTTTATATCACCTTTTGTTTAAAAATAACACAATAATCATTACAAAAATATAAAAACAATGAAAATTATGAAGAAAAAGTGAAAAAACTAACAAAAACAGTGAAAAAGATAACAAAGAAAAGGAGCTTCTGTATCTATCATTCGTATTCTTCCTCTTTATCTTGATTTCACTCTTCCCATTTTTCCCACCAACGGAAAAGCTTTTCTTGAACTAAAATGCCTTCATCCTCTCAAGGGAAAAGCTTGACTTTTATATTTCATCACTCTCACTTTTTCAACTAACAAAAGTAGTTACCTAAGTAAAAATAAATTGGGATGTGGCACAATTACAAAAAATGCACAAATCAAATGTAAAATCTACAAAAAAGTTAATATTATCACTCATATGAAATTTAGAATGTTGTAATAAAATTAGTGCAAAAAAAAACCTTTGTCATGATTTTGATTCTCTTAAGCATGGTAATATTCAAATGAATATCATAGGTATAAATATTCATCTCTTTCTTTTACAGTGTGTAGCTTTCAATGGGATAAGCTAAATAACTGCCTTTAATTTAAAAATGGAGAAGGGACCCAACCAATGTAAATAAAACCCTAACAAGCCTTTGTATTACGATCTAATAGAGGTATAAGCCTCCATTTTAGCTAACAAAAACATTAATTCACAATCAAGTATCAATAAGCCTAAGTTATAGATCACTTCATCAAATTGGGCTTTTAAAATAAAATCCTCTTATATCATTAATAAGTTAGTTTTATCAAAACTAAAATATTTACAATTAATGGTAGCCCACATAGAGAAATTTTAACATTCTCCCACTTAAACAATATTAATCATAAAAAGAATGTTATTTTAAAATATTTTATATAAAAATAACTCTTAAACTGAGTACAAAACTTAGAACATGTGGTCATAAGTTTGAAAACACACCATCCAAAAGATAATATCTAAAACACGAGTCAATCTTAAGCAATAAATAATATCAAATCATGGTAATAATTACATTATTATCAACATAAGACCCTCCATGGTTATATTTATTTTTAATTACTTAAACATGAATCATTAATGTAAAAGTGTCGCAATGCATGATCTAATAGAACATGCTATTTTTTAAGTTAATTTTAACAATTACTCTATAATAAGCTCAATAATAATGCAAACAAATCTTCTAGCAATAAGAAAGTTAATTGTCTTATAAATTTGTATTAAGAGATAAACATCAAAATCAAGAACTAATGATTGCCCCTGAGCGCTAATTCTCATAAATTTATCACTAGAATATCTCTAAGTTTCAAAATGATAACTAAAAGATAAACATATAAATCAGAAACTAATAATTGATACCAAATCTTAATCTTGATAAGGTATCACATAGAAAAATATACTAGACAAATAGTTACAAGAAGACAAGCTTTATTATTTCAATATGATGCTAATAAGAAACCATAAATACAAACTTATAAGCTAATAACTGACACTGAGGCTTAATCCTTATAAAACTATAATAACTTAGTATGCTATATATATAAACATAAGATCCATGTATTGGTAGAGAAATAAAAAATTACATAATTAAATGCACAATAAATGTACCAATATGATTAAGAATAATCATGATAATGGTATAAAAAACATAGATCAACAAAGTGTATTATAATATAAATAACATGTATACTTTGTGTACCAATAAGCATATTATCATCATTAATAGAGATGAAATAAGGATTTATAATAACAAATAAATAAGAGTGATTTATTAAATAGAACTTTTACTAACCAAACACATTTATAGGAAAAAATTGATTGTCTAATAGGCTTTAAAAACATCTTATAAATTTAAAAACCTTAATTCTAGAGTAGCCAACATTAGAATTATAATCAAATTATTTTATTATTATATCCTAAACTTCACATGTATATTTTAATAATTTCATGTAATATCAAAAATTATGATTACTCAAATCACAAATTATATAGATTAACTTTAAGATTTAAACAAAACAAATTCTTAGAAGTGATAGGAAAAATCAATTGTATAATTAGGCTTGAGTTTTAGACAAGTAACTTATTTTATTGAGAAACCTATATACCATGATTAACATCATGCTTTTTAACCAAAAAGTTTTCAAAAAGTATTTCATAAGCATCTTATAAGTAATATATTAATGAACTAAAAACATCTCATAAACAAGTCTAACAAAGAAAATGAATAGACCCATTCAATAGTTTAGTTTAGGTGGTTTGATCAAAGAAGTGACACCAAACCAATATAATTGATTCCTTTAAATATAAGACTAACTAAGCTATGTTAATAACCCTTACCAAACTAATATATTATTGGTTTAGTTGGTCTAATTTTGATCAGTTTGTATTAAGCACTAAACATACCTTTTTAGACATTGTGAAAGTTAGAAAAAAATGCCATCAAAAGGGACTAGTAGTAAGGGTTGTTATGCTAATGTGTTAATGAAGAAAATGTGGTATGTCAATGTTATAAGTTACCTACAACAACTTTACATTAGGTGTTAAGATGAAAAGGCAAAAAGGAAAAATAGTGCTCTAAATGAGTAAGTGTTTGAGTGATTAGAATTAGATTTGTTATTATATAGTTAAGAGTCTTAGGTTAATGGGTCAACATAAATCCAACAAGACAAAAGCATTGTGAATAGATTGGACTATATATAATTATTTATATTAGGCTTAAGTTATAAAATTTTAAGAAATATGTATATTTAGAATATTAAAGATTATGGTTTGGTTGGGTTTAGAAATAAAAAAAGATTTAAAATGAATCAAACTAAACCACCAAATTAAACTATATTTCAAACCAATTAAAATTGGTAGTTAATGATTTTGGTTAGTTTTAAAGTGATTTGGAATGGTTTGCTTTGTGTTTATCAATTTTGATTGTTTTTTAATAGTCCTAAAAATGAATATTCTAGATTATAAATGCATTTATAAAGATATTTGACAATTAATTTGTATCTTGCCAAAAAATAATTAGACATAATTGTCAAATGTATCATTATTAGCAAAAAATATTCTTGATAAAATCATTTCAAATTCCAAATATTATATATAAAATGTGTTTCAATAAAATTAGGATTCCTTTGTTATGCATATTTATCTAAAAACAATTATACATATTTGATAATATAAAAATTATCATAGTTAGAGTTTACAAAGAAAAAAATTCTTGTTCATTTTCACAAAACAAAATGATTTAGAAGATCATTAAATGATCTTTATCCAAAATAGGTATCAAATAACATCTATCATAATTCCACACGAAAAAAAATTCATAGCATTCAAAAATTTTGATATTAAGATAAGGATACTTCCACTAATATTAAGGTTTATGTAATTATAAAAAATTATGGATCATTTCAAAATGTAGATTAAACATCATTAAGTAAAACATCAATTTAAAAAAAAACTTTTGATAATTAAACCAATAATTGATAGAATGGTTAATACATCAAATATAATTTTTTTAATACTATGCTTATCATTCTACTCTAAAAAGGGAAAAAATTATATTTAAGTACTATTTTGTCTTGATGTCATAACAACATAAAATTTAATTTTTCAATTTGTCACCAAAGGTTACATAATATTGCATGACTTTCTCAAAGTTAATTCATGTAATGAAATTTTAAATCATAAAAAGCTAAATTTAACTATGTAAATTGTCTAATATCACATAATAAACTAAAATAGAAATTTCTTGTACCTTAGCAAAATCTATGCATAAGTTCCTAATATATAACTATAAATCTCTTTTTTGGGCAGAGTATATAGTATATATTAAATTCTCTCTCAAATACATTAATTCAATCATATAGAAGATAGCTTAATGTTCAAGAAACTATTAGTTTTTGGTAGATTGATCCTTTAATCTAGTACACCTTATAACCAAAATAATTATATGTGTTTTAATTATATCTTTAAAAAATATTTAATCAAAGAGGTGACACTTTTATCATACAAATAAAAGAAACAATATTAAAAGCAAGAATGTAACTCTTAGTTCATGGATATATGAGTAATATACATCACTATAGTCATTCCATTGGGCAAAAAACATAATATATAAAAAACATCCCTAATTACGAAATTAAGAGAATACCTTAGCTTTGAAAACATATCCTTTTTGGGTAGATATATTTTTAAAACTAAAATAACTTTGGAAACTTATATGTTTTACAAAACATCCCTAATTTAAGCATGTAGTAACCTCTTTTGGCTAAATTATTGCATGCAATAACCATAAAAAATCTTAAATAAACATAAATTAAAGATTTTATGAATCAATGTCAATAATTATCTAATACAATTCATAAATAATCCAAAAACTTGAGATATAAAAGCTTTTTCAAAATAATGATAATTTAACTTCACATAAATCAATGATTAATCCAAATATAAAATAATGTATCAAATTATCATATACTAAAATTGTTACATTTAAGGTGCCTCAATTTTAATCATCTTACATATAAACATATTTTGAATTCGTGTAACAAAAAATACAATGAAGCTCAAAATATAAATTTATTTTAAAAATTAAAGCTACTATAAAAAAGAGATAATCAGGAAAATGGATAAATTTTTCAATCAAGTAAATTAAATTAATGTTTTAAGCCACAAGAACTTATAATAAATAGTAAATATCCTAACATCTTATATTATCATAATATATGATAATTACTTGGAAGATATCTCAAAGTTTCATGCAAGAAACATATTCCAAGATTTTTGCAAGAGAAAATTTAAGATCTTTGCTTTAATCATTATTAGATTTGATGATCACATTGTCTCCGAATTTCATGCATAAAGGACATCATAACATAAAATAATTTTATTAGTAAATATAGAATCTATTATTTAGACTTATGGATACTTGATTATAAATTAATATATTTGGTGGCTAAAGTGTAGGCTTTTACATTTATCAACCTACAATAGGAAGGTCTATTAGTGTTTTATTTACATTAGTTAGGTTCCCTCTCTACTCTAACTTACAAATAGTCATTTGACTTGTCTTATTGAAAGCTACACATTGTAAGAGAAAAGGAGGAAGATCATTGTTTGCAATATTCATTTGAATACTACCACGTCCAAAAGAATTAAATCCATAGATACACTTACACATTAATTATTACAATGTTCTAAATTTCATACGAGTTATAATATTAATTTTTCTTACATATGGTATTAAAGCTATTTTGTATAAATTTAAAATTTAATTTTATGAATTTTTTTAGTAGAAGGTAATATTTTACATACATTATGTTGGTGTGTATTCTAGGTGCCAATTATAAAGATGATTGTAATAATGCACAATGTATTATATTTTATTTCAAGCAATGCAATTATTATATTATATTTTTATTTTTTTATCTGCGTAATTTATAATTTAATATAATAATTATCCCTGAAATAATTTTACTATTCTTAAAATATCCCTAGTTAAGTATTATTGTAAAAAGGATAGTAATAATACATCGAGACTAGTATATATAGTAACTGATGATTATGAATCATGGATATGTGATATCAAGTCAATAAATGAATACATTATTAGTGAACAGATATACTGGACTGGCCCGCAATGTGAAAACTATATGAATTATCATATGTCATTAGTTATTTTCATGTGAACACAATGCACGTAGTCTTTTAACCTAAAGTCACTACGGTTCCTTACATAAAGAGTCACACATTTTAATGTCATCTTGTATCACCTTTAACCAGGATGTATTGTAGGACGTTGATTGGATGTGTCATAAGTCTTGCAGAGGGATGTGAGTGATATAGATGGAAATTTTGTTCCTATTATATAGTAAGAGTGATATCCTTGGGCTTCTTCATTGAGTGAGATTAAGAAATACATGGCTATACTCAAATAGATCAATATGAGACATTGATCATTTGTTTAAGTTAGTCTACTCAGTATCAAAAAATATAAATTGAATATAATTGACGATGATACATTCCATACCTCTAGTTTAATTTGAATATCGTTACAAAAGGGATTATGTTACAAAGTGTTATTCACACATTAAGTGAATATTAAGTTACAGATGTTTTTACTATTTAAGTGGCAATGATGTATTGCTAGATATTGCTCACTATTTATGGTCCACAAGTGGGCTATTACTAACATAGTTAGAACTTATAAGGTCACACAAAAAGAGTATGAATTAGACAATAATTAATTGGGCTTTAGTTGAATTAAAATTCAATTAATTAGGCTTATTTTCATGCATATAAATATTATTAAAATAATAATATATTTTCACTTAATATATGGTATATTATGTGATATTATTTGATATTAAAGTAATATCAGATAATTACGTTATTAGATATTAGATAATTATATTATGAGACAATATTATTTTCTAATATAAGATAATTATATGTCATTTTAATATTATATAATTATGTTATTATTTAATATTAGATAATTAATGAATAAGTTATATCTCTCCTTACTCTCTCAATAATAAGGATAAGGTGATAGTTGTCAAGTGAGTTTAGGATTTTGGAAGCATTATCCTAGTAGGACTAAGAATGTAGTATGCCTTAGTTCTATAAAAGGAACCTGAAGGCAGCACTTTAGAAATACACATTAGCTACCATTAAACCTAAATCACTCAAGAAAACATACTTATCCTAATCCTAGTAAGAGAGACGTATCCTAGCAAATTCATGGAGGGTGAGAAGTCATACCTTAAATCACTCAAGAAAATGTACTAATCCTAATCCTAGTGAGAGAGACGTATCCAAGCAAATTCGTGGAGGGTAAGAAGTCATTATTCATTATGTGTGGATACTATAGAGATATTATACTTTTTGGCCGACATTTGATTCGTGATTCATCTTGATCTCTCAAAGTTTTGTTCAGAAAGAACATGAGCATAGAAAAGGTAAAATCCTAACATTAATTTATGCCCTTTTACATGGATCCTTGGTAGGATTTGGATAAAAAAAATTTAATTTTCTACTGCGTATACTGATCCAAAACCTAACACATTGTATATTGAAGAATTAACTTATATTTTCTTAAAAAAATTAATGTTTTGGATTTATTCTATTTTTGAAACTTGTAGTTTTATTTATAAATTTTCTTTTACACTTTAATCGTGTGACAACCTTACCTAAATATAAGTATTAGGTCATAATGATACTAGTAGTGACTTCTTAAATTTTTTGTTGAGTTTAGGGTTTAGGAAACTAACTTAGATTAGTTTAGATAATTTTAATTAGTAGGGAATTTTTTTTTATTATTCCTTTCTAATTCAAATTTAATATTTTGGTGTCTTTTTTATTGTTCAATTACAAGAAGGCCTTTCTTCTTAGTAATCTAATAAATACTCAGATTTTGGTGTGAGAATTATGTGTCAATCCATAAACACATCTTAACTAAGAATTTCTCATATTATAACTATAATCTTTTATTATTTATCCATATGGATTTTTATATAATTTTATTAATTATAATATAATCACATTCACAACTATAACTATTATGTAATCTATGATATTCTTGGTAGCTTCTTATCTCTAGCACTAGACATTTAAGTCTAACTTTGGATAACATAAACCAACTAAAATGAATTGTGTAGTTTCCTGGTTTATATCCTCATGTTTTCAAATTTAATAAACAAAATATATTTCTTGTTAAATTATAAATTCCTTAAACTTGAAAGTGTATTTATGTTAACATCACAAATTTAGCTAAATTAGGAGGGATATTTGGCATCACAATTCAAATGAACATTAACATAAGTCAATATTCTTTACATGTATTTTCTTTTTCCTCTTTGTTATTTTTCCTTTCTTTCTCTGGATATTGGTCTTTGCAAGCTTTGTTAAGATAGTAGAAATATAATTTAAGATTTCATATCTTAGTGATGTTACATAATTCAACATTATTGGTTTGAACTAAGGGGCCATCCATTAACTTATTCACTATATCTAGGGGTGTAAATGAGTCAAGTTACTTATAAGCAACTCGAGATCAATTCACAAAAAAACTTAATTTAAATTTAATTTTAAATGAGTAAAACTTAAAACGAGTCAGGCTCAATTAGTAACAAGTCAAGCTTTAACTTTATGTTACTCAATTTAAATTGCTTACAAGTTTAAACAAGCTTAATAATAAAAAATATATACTTATTTTTATACTATATATGGATGATACAATGCATAAAAAATTTAAACTTATTAGTAATTATTGATGTTGCATTAAGTTTATAAAATAAACTAGAATTCATAAATTTATATGGATTGGTCTGCGAATTTATGCTAATTGGATATATGAAAAACTAGTCCTTTTTTATGCAGGTAAAATAAATTAGACCATGTGGACTCGAGTCCAAACAAATTAGTATCATAAGGATCTAAACCAATCCGTAAATTAGTTCTTTAAAAAAAAGTAACCTAAGTGCCCCTATTAGTTTCACCCAAGGCCTAACCTAAAAGTTAATAGCTAACCCACTATCCATACTTGGCAAGCAACCCGCCTGGTGCCTCACACTAAATTACTTATTAGCTTTATTGATATTATACTATCATGCCTTAACCAAAACTAAACTAAAGACTAATTAATCAGTAATCCAAAAAAATTAAAACTTTTAAACCTTAACTTCGATGAAACAGACATAAACTTTCACAATCATAGAATTATAATTATCAATAATTAACATAACATACTATACCACTCCACTCAGCATCTTAACAATAGTTAGCACTCACAAACTCACTTACTAACACTAGTCACTAAGTTTAGTAGCTCATCTCTCTCTATCCCTGAGTCTTTAGAACTCTGTGCTGCCTTTGTTGCTTTTATTATACATTCATTTGAATCAATAGAATTGTTCCATTCTATTGTCCATTAGCTGACTCCATTCATATGGTTCTCAAGCTTAACCTCTCTTTCTCTTTTTTAGTCCAAGGTAACAAGGTTTAATTTATTCTAAGAAAAGAACTGAGGGAGAAATTCCATTCCAAGTTCGAAGCAAGGAGCAATGAAGGGACAAAATGGTGCCGGCACAAGGTGGCAAATGGCAAAGCCTTCTTTTTCATTTAGGAGTGAGGACTCAGGTGATTACTGTTGATTATTATGTTTGTTAACTCCATTTTAAATATTAATATGACTCTTGCTATTAGTTTTAATTGTAAATATGTAAGTTACCTTTCCTATCATTTTTCTTAATATAAAATTACAATTTAGATTTACTTTCCTAACTATCTAAAGGAAGAGAATATATATGCATTGTAAAGTTATTAATCTATGGAGACCTATTAATTAATCTGAAATTTAACCATCTCAAACTTTGATCAAACATGTAAGCTTTCACTAAACAAATCAATTAATAGCAAGGACTATTTAGAAAAGTTAGAAAAATATTACCTTAGTTACCTTAAATGATTTGCTAACTATTGAGTTCTATTTAGGCATTTTGATATTTTTGTTGTCTTAAAAAGGTCTAATCATAATCTTACATCTGTTAAACAAATAATCCAAAGATTTTAGGAAATTTTATCAATAAGATTGAAAATGGACTACTTATAATTCATCACATGAACTTTTTACATTTAGTTCTTTCTTGCTTAACTTTATTTGTTATCTTTATTGAAGTAGTTTGTTGACCTTAGGATCCTACAAGTGCACGGGTTAAGTCGAGTTATAGTATAAAAGATTATCATCTCCACAGGGAATGTACGTTGAATACTAACTGAATTTCAAGTAAAATTATCTAGGCTTATCAATTGATAGTGTGAATTGAGTATAAAATGTAAAACAGAGCTTAGCTATTAAGAAAATGTTTAATTCACTGAAATGAAAGTGTACTCAGCTTAAGGTTCCCTTGTACATTTCATTATGGAATGAATGTAATCCTCTAACTTGATTTACTATTAATTTAGACTGCTAGATTACCTAAATTAAGCTATACCTCATTGTAAGGCTACTAGCTACTAACCAAAAGATTAAGTGCCTAGAATTACTCTAGTAATCACTCATCTAGGTTGCATTAACTTGCTTTAGAATCCATTTTCAGACATTTCATCCTGTGCAAAAAAATCCAATTAGCTTAATTCCTAAGTCTAATTGATATTCCCAATGATTATGCAAGATCCGATTAATTAATTGATCATTTCAACCTAGAATCAATTAATCCATAACACAAATCCAACATTCCGGATATATTAGTTTGTTCCAGCATAAACAGCATAATCAAATCATAAATCAACAGTGAATCAAGCTAGATTATATAAGATTCAAATCCATAAATTCATGAACAAGTTCACCCAAGCTGAGCACAAGGGTTTAGTGTGAAAACATTACAAAATCAGAAGAAAACCAGAAAACAGAGAGGGAAGTCAAACAATTCATGAAGATATACAAATTCCTTGCTTGAATCTTCAATTCCTTGCTTGAATCCACGTTAGAAGGTGCCCTTGGTGAGTTTGGATCTCTCCTAAGGTTTCTCCTAGCAGCTCTCCTTGTTAATTCTCGATTTTTCCTCCAGTTCTCCTTTCCCCCTTTCAAAATTTTGCACAAAACTTATATTGGTGATGTACACGGGGTCCAACACAGCTCGTGTTGTACCCCGTGTTTCTCAGCGAAAGTTGAGCAGCACGATACACGTTGTGCGACACGCCCCCGTGTTCTTCGTCGAAGTGTCGAGCAGTAATGTACACGGGGTATGACATGGCCCATGTTGTACCCCGTGTTCTTCTACGAAAGCTGGTCAGCAAGGTACACGAGGTGTGACACCCCCTGTGTTTACCTCAGGACTGCAGGGCAGTATGATACACGGGGTCCAACACGACCCGTGTTTGCCCCCGTGTTCTTCTCTGAGCAGCTCAGTGAAACCTCGAAGCATTCCAGAAAGGTACATGGCCATAAACACGGGGTTCCCATACCCTGTGTTTTTTGTCAGATGAACAACTTGGCTTCGATTCTTCACAATTTGCACGGTTTTGCCTCTGGATCCTTTTCTAATGCTCATATGTGTCCTTTCAAAGCCTGAAAACAAAATATAAAGCATCTAAGTATCCTTTTTCAATCAATTTGCATAAAATACTAAGTAAATAAGTGATGAAACTCATAGAATTTATGTACAATTGTGCAATTGTCATTTGTGCAATAATATGCATGAACTATTTTCTTATAGATTTCATCAATTAATATAGAAAGTGTCACTTTGTTATATCAAAAGCATATAGCAAGTAAAATTTATACTAGAATCATCTCTTTATAGTTTCAAACCTGTAGTTTGCATGGTTTTGAGAAAAACATTTTAGTAATTAGAATAAATGATTCATCTATTTTAGGACTCGTCTATTTTGGCACTTGATAGTGAAACCAAAAATACATTGAGCACTAGTTTAATTCATCTTAAGAAGCCTTCTAAAGTTCTATTTATGCAAAGTTTTAGGTAATTAGTTCCTAGTAAGGTTTTCACAATGAGAAAAAGGAAAAAACTTACTAATGAGTTAGCTTAATGACTATTTAGCTCAGGATTAATACTATTTTATATTGATATTAAGCTATATTGATTTTGATTGGGTTTTGTTTGAACACTGATTGTTTGTTATTTTAGGGGGTTTCAGTTCTTTGCTAAGAAGGTTAGAGACCACATTACTAAAAGGATTTTGCCTCGGCTATTTTGAAAGAGAGTTAATTGAATGATTTTATGTAAATACCAAAAAATCATCCAAAGCTTAAAGAAACTCTTGATTAGATAGAAATCTATGAATTAAAGATATCGTGAACCTTTTTCAAGCTAAGTTTTTATATAAAATGGTAATATACTACTAATATAATTTACACAGATATTTGTTACTGTATACTCATTTTTGCAAGGTATTAGTAGTTATTTATATTTGATAAGCAAGATTTTATATACATCATTTTCCTTCTATTTCATATCTCTTAATATGTTATATTTGCTAGATTTTATAGAATTGATCTTATTTTATAATTTGTGGTTAGTTGTACAATATTCTAAATTTATTTAGTTGATACTAGATTTTGATACTATTTCTATTTTTTAACTATATGTTAGGCTTTTGATAATGGATTGGAGTGATCTTTATAACATTGAAAAGCTTAAAGAAAGATTTACAATTTTAATGCTTTCATTAAAGTCCAGTTCGAATTCCTTGAAAGCCTTATTTAACTAAGAAGTTGAAGCCCTGCTTTTATCCTAATTGAGCCAATTTTAATTTTTGGGTCATATATAGAGTTATGAGGTCTAATTAATGTGAAACTAGCACCCAAATCTTTATAAGACCTAACTCTAGAAATTTTAGGTTATAATTTACCTAAATTACATTATTTTAGTGGTCCTATACTAGTTAGAACTTATACTTGCTAGAATTCACTGTTATAACTCTTAAAGTTAATTACTTTGTAAAAATAGGTTTTGAGATTCCAAAAATTAGGAAAGCCCTATTCTTGTAATTCTAATAGACATAGAATTTAGGTTCAATAGGGTTTTAGATCAATTCAGTCAGATGTAAAGGTAAGAACACAAATTAGACTTACATATTTTTACAAACTTTTACACTCTAGACTATAGATAGTTTTCTTTCTTCTACTTCTAACATGTGATCTCTAGCCATAGAAGGCTGAATTCGAAGTTAATTGAAGAATTTTAAGCTCTCCTCTTTTAGATTATAAGATTATGATTTGTAATGTTAACTTTCTTTAATTAATTTTCCTATTTTCCTAATTACTTGTGTTGATTTCTTGAAATTACATATATTAGATGTTAATTTAGTATAATTGGTATTCATCCTTGTAATTTCTAATATCTTACTATTTTGATGTTGAATTATGATTGATTAATCAGAATTTTACACATAAGGGCAGAGGGTTGAGGCATTAATTTAGATGTTTTTAATTTAATTTCTCAATTTAACTAAATTTTATCTTCAAATTAGTTTCAATCTAACTTAGGGATTATAATGATTGCTTAATTTGATTAATCTTAATTGATTAAATCTTAAATAGTAATCTAGCATAGGATTCACAAATCATTATAAGAGTTCTGGGTAATTCAAGGTTAAAATATTAATTAAAAAGGATAAATATTAATTGATCTATGATTAATCCAAACTAAAGCTCTTAATTCCTTGAATTAGTTGCTTCATTACATTGATTTCTTCCTTGCTATATTTTTTTTGCTTTGTTTAATATACTTATTTTGATTTTGAATAAAAAATCTCTCAATTTTATGTACTATATATTGCATTTTGTTTCTACATTTTATTCCTATTTCATTCTATTAGCATTCTGTATGATTTGTATTTGCATTCTGTTTACATCCATCTTTTACATTTTTAGTGCATAAATAATTAAAATAGTTGTGTAAATATTATTAGTAAATTAATTTAAAAAAATAATAATTTAAGGGATTATAGGGGTACAACCTGGTTCAACATCCTATATTACATTAGTTTTTAGCAATATAGCATTAATCTAATTTTGGTGCATTATGACATATAGATCAAAATTTTAGCATCATTACTGAAGATCTACTTGAATTAATTTTTTTCTACATATTACTAGTTCTGTATTATATGACTATTCAAGCAATCTAGTTTGTAATTGCATCTATTAATGTGTTACTTGCATTTTACGATAGCAAGCTATTTTTTAACATTTTCTTGCATTCCTTTACATTCTTTAATTTATGTATATTCCTCTACTTTGATTCATTATATATTACTTCATTTCACATTCAAATAAAGGTTTTTAGCTTAAAAAAATCAATTTACTTTATCCTATTAGACAAGTATTGAGTCTTGCTAGCTTTGATTAAGTTGAAATTTTTTTTTCGATGGTAGATTTGATTTTTCTCATCAAGTATTAGGTGCCCTACATTTTGGCCAAATTCCACTATTTTAACCACTTTTTTAATTTTTTTTAAAGATTTTTTATTGCATTTTTGGATTTTGCATGGTTATAGCTTTCATTTTATAGTGGTCCTATAATTTTAAAAAATATTTGGATAGGTTAATTAGATATGTTTAGGTAATTTTTCATAATACATTCCCATTTTAGTATTTTTGTGTTCTTATAGTCTACCTAGTGTAGTAATAGTGTATGACTAGGAGAACTACTACTGAATTAGTAAAGTTTAATTTTGAAATTGATAGAACTTTTCAACTTTTGTGTAAAAGTAGAAATAAAGATAGTTCTAGCATTCCCTTCCCCTATTTTGAACCTTTGAACAACTTTAATAGCATGGTTAATAACAATAGAACTTTGAAAGAATTGGTGGCCCCTGATGTTAATTACTAACCATTAAGCATCCAATAACCTAAATTAGATGCTGACTTTAAGCCTAGATTTAGTTTAATACATTTGCTTCTAAGATTTCATAGTTTTACAAATAAGAGCCCTTACAAGCATTTGAAATAATTTTATATGGTTTGTTCAACAATGAAGACTCACGGCATTTCTAAAAACTGCATCAAGCTGAAGGCTTTTCATTTCTCCCTTGCTAATGTTACAAAGGATTGGCTATACTATTTTAACCTAGTTCTATAACCTGTTAGGATAATATAAAGCAATTATTTCTTGAAAATTCTTTTATTATTTCTAGAGCTATTGTAATCAGAAAGGAAATTTATGGCATAAAGCAGCTAAATAGGGAGACATTATATGAATATTGAGAAAGATTTAGGAAACTTTGTGCAAGTTATCCATATTACCAAATTAGTGAGCAGTTTCTAATCCAATACTTTTATGAAAGCCTTCTTCCTATGAATAGAAGCATGGTAGATGTAATAATTAGTGATGCATCAGTGGATAAAACTCCTATAGCAATAAGAGATTTAATAGCAAACATGACAGCTAACTCTTAGCAATTTGGAGCTAGAATTATGGTCGTTACTAAGGGCATAAATGAAATGAATTTCTCCCATTTTAACTAGTAAAGATTAGAAAATAGAATAGATGAGTTAACATCTTTGGTTAGACAAATGGCAATAGGACAGTAGTAGCAATTCCAAGCCCCTCTCCCCACTAGAGTTTATGGTATTTATTCCTATTCAAATCATCCAACCGATTGTTGTCCTACACTATAACATGATAAGTATTAACCTCTTTAAGCTTATACAATAACCATTTTCCTCGGTAGACCATAATATTAATACTAGCAAATTTAATTCCAATAGCAAGCTAACTAGTACTAATAATAAGTTCAATATTCTAGTTAGAGAGATAACCAAAATTTTAGATATGGTAGCAATTCAAACTAGAATCAATATCCTTTTCTTTCTTACAATAGAATGCAACCAAATTTGATCCAAAAATGAGAAATGAGTTCATCCTCTTCTCAGCCAACATTTGAAAAATTATTTAAGCAAATGGTATAAAAAAACTTCCAATTCTAGCGGAGAATAAAGGCCACAATCACCAATGTGTAAACTTAAATTGGTCAACTGTCTTCTACCTTAAATGAGCTAGACGCATAAGGATCAAGTTAACCACTCTCTAGTAATGTAAAAAATAGAGAAATTGTAAATGCCATTATGCTAAGAAGTGGCAGAAAAATTAACAGGCCTTTACAACCAAAGATAAGCCATGAACAATAAGAAATTAAATAAAATTAAGCATTTAACTAAAAAAAAAGTATCCAACCAAATGATAAAAACTAGCAGTAACTAAAAAAGAAAATTTAACATGATAGTGATAAGGTGAATTCTTTTTCTATAGTCTCACCTCCCACTAATTGTCCTACCCCCTTTTTTTCAAGAAGAAGAGTTTTTCAACAAAAGAAAATTAAAGATGAAAACTAGATTTTAAAGTCCCTTAGAAAAATGGAAATTAACATATTTTTGTTAAATTTGACAAAATAAATTCCAAAGTATGCTAACTTCTTAAAAAATTTATACATCAGTAAGAAAAAATTAAAAGATAATAAGAAAGTAAATGTATAGGCAAATATGTCTGCAATCATTCAAAGAAAATTATTAAAAAAATGTAAATATCTAAGCATATTTACCATTCTATATATTATAGGAAAAACTAGAATTAAGATACCATGTTAGAGTTAGGAGCTCCAATCAATGTAATGTCTATTTCTATTTTTAATTCTTTGAATTTAAGACATTTGAAATAAATAAAGCTAGTTGTTTGTTTAATTAGTAAACAGGTCTAACATTTACCTCTTAGGAGTTGTTGAGGATATTTTAGTATAGGTTAATGATCTCATTTTTCTAACAGATTCCTATATTTTAAAGATAGAAAATGAGACATCTAAAATCCTTCTACCAATCATTCTTAGCTGATTTTTTCTCAAAATAACTAAAATCATGATTAATGTTCAAAAAGGAACATTGATCATAGAGTTTAATAGTATTACAACTAAATTTGATATTTTTAAGGCCATGTAAGACAATTATGTATCCTTTCTTCACATTTTAGAGCCATTATTACATGATATTTCTCTTTCCAATTTTTCTAATGTTGGTATTTTTAATTCTAAATTTTTTAGTTCTAGTTCTGATTCTGTTGTTTTGGATTCTATTATTTTTAACTTTGCTATTTTTGTTATTCTTGTTGTTTCTCATTCTAACATTTTTATTTCTAATATTGTTGGTTCTACATTTGTTAATTCTAATTCACATATTAATGATACTTATGATGACATGCTTGCTGGGTTTCTTGAATTTTGTGAATTTATGGATTATATGGATAATTATGAAAATAGGAATGTTATTCCGAAAATTGGAAAAAAAATGATGATAGAGGCATTCCACTTTTAGAGGGAAAAGAGTATTTTTACATTGATCATCATTCTAGCCATTTTAACCATCATGTTGAATTCATTGTACCAAATGATTTTGAACCTCTAAGTAAGAGTGATTTAAGAATAACACTTGGATGAATTTTTCTAAATGGCCTTCATTTTCAAAATAACTCTTTTATGGATGAGTTATAGGTTGGCAAACTAGAAGTAAAGGTGGTAGCTAATCACTAAATAGATCCTGGTTAGGGAAATTCAAGCTATGCGTAGCAAAAAATGGTAAATAAAGGCACTTCTTGGGATGCAGCCTAATCCATTTTAGATTTGCTTTCTCCTATCATTCTTTTTTATTTTTCTTGTCCTTTATCTCTCTTTATATTTCTTAATAATTTTTTTAATGATGTTAATATGCTTTACATTGATAGTAATGTAAAATTTAAATGTAAGAGGGAGATTTTTAGGATTTATTTTATGTTTTATGTTTTCATTTAATGCATTTCAAATATATATAGAAAATTTTATCTTTTTCACTTATTTTTAAGTCCTTTTTTAGTCATTTTAGTTACTTTCCATTGATTGAGATTTTATATTTTCATAAGTAGGCTTCAATAAAAGTTAGATAAGACTCATAACATAATTGAATAAATAATTTTATTTCTTAAAATTGATTAATGTAGTTATATATTTTGAATGGGTAAATTAAACTTAGTAGCATGACTTACTTTGTGAGATTTTGAGCCTTATGTTGAAAATTTATACTATCCTCTTTCTTTCTTGTGTGATATTCTTCCATAATTTATTTCTTTAGAACTTGCTTTGATTCTTTTTAAGATTATATTTGCACATGCATGCACAAAAATGATAAAGATATTCTTTCTTTGTTTAAGTTAGAACCATATAACTAACCTTAAATTTTTATCATTGTTAACCCCTTGAGCTTTAGTTACCTTTTCTTTGTTGATTAGCCTATTAGTAATTTTTTAATGAAAAATAAACATCTTTACCTAAACTTAGGGATTAGTAAAGCATTTGAACTTTTGTGAGATGGGCTCCTAAATATGTGTGGAGGTATGTGAGTTTATGTGTTATGAAAAGTTATCAAATTCAAGTTCAAAGATTAGTTAAAAAGAAGAAAAAAAATAGAAAATAGAATAAAAGAATAAGAAAAGAGAAAAAAGAATAAGGTAAAATAGAATTGATGAAGAATAGAACAAAAAGAAAAAAAAAGTTAATAAGTGTTTAAATTTGAATCTAGTTTATTCTGTTGAGTTATAATTTTTTATGATTTGTCCATATATTTTTTTATTTAAGTTCTCCTTTAATTTCTTTAGTTTCTAACATTTTATATCCTCATTTTTTCTTTATTTTTCCTTCTCCACATTACAAACATGAATAAAGGCTTTTTTATTTATGTTGTGCATGTAATTTGAGTAGTGGAGATTAGATGATTAGCAAGCTTATAGTATGGCAATTTCATAGAAAGAATTTGAGTGAAACACTTATCCTAAATATTAAGAGTTGGAGATAATGAATCTTATGAGAATCTACTATATTTATCTACTCTTTTTGAATGAAATTGTCACGTTAGTTAGTTTCAAATTTATGAAGATTTTTCTTCATGATGTATTATGTTTTTTGATAGCTTTTATTTGTCTCTTACTTATAGATTCATGATTTTGAAATTTTTAGAAAGTAAAATCATTCATTTCTTAGTTTTGAATAAAATTGTGTCTTGCTCAAAAGTGTACAAAAGCTAAATGTGAGGGAATTTGATAAGTAAAATTTTATATACATAATTTCTTCCTATTTCATATCTCTTATTATCTAAAATTCACATAATTGACCTTGTTATATAACTTGGGCTTAGTTTTATAGTATTTTAAATTTATTCAATTAATGCTAGATTTTGAAACCAATTATAGTATTTTTTAGCTATATCTTAAACTCTAGATGTTAGATTAAAGTAATCTTCATACCATTGGAAAGCTTAAAGAAAGATTATAATTTTGATGTTTTGATCAAAGCCTAATCCAAACTACTTGAAGGCCTTATTGAGCCATGAAATTAAACTCCTATTTTTGCCCTAACTAAGGTTATTTCAATTTTTAGGCCATATTTGGAGTTACATAAGTCCAACTAATGTGAAATTAGCACCTGAATCTTTATAAGATCCAACTCTATAACTTTCATGTTTATGATTTACTTAAATTACATTATTTTAGTGGTTTTATACTAGTTAGAAGTTAAACCTGTAGGAATCCACTACTGTAACTCTTACAGTTAATTACTTTGTAAAAATAGGTTCTAAGCTTCTAAAAATTAAGGAAACCCTATTCTTATAATCCTGAGATACATAGAATTCAAGTCCAATAGGGTTTTAGGTTAATTAGGTTAGATATAAAGGTAAGAACACAAATTGGACTTATAAATATTTATAGATTTTTACCCTTTAAATAATAGATAGTTTTCTTTCTTTCTTTCTTCTTCTTCTTCTTCTTTTAGCTTGTGTTTTTTAGCCATAGAAGGCTAGATTTGGATCTGATTGAAGGATTTTGAGGCTTTCCTCTTCTTGACTATAATATCATAGTTTATAAGATTGACTTTTCTTTAATTAATTTTCCTTTTTCCTTTATTACCTATGCTAATTTCTTAAAATTAGATGTGTTAGATATTGATTTGGTATAATTGATATTCATCCTTGTAATTTCTAATATCTTGATATTTTGATGTTTAATTATAGTTAGTTAATCATGTTTTACATCTAAGGCAAAAGGTTGAGAGATTAATTTGGAGATTTCAAATTTAATTTCTCAATTCAACTAAATTCTATCTTTAAATAAGTTTCAATCTAGCTTAGAGATTATAATGGTTGCTTGATTTAACAATCTTAATTAATCAAATCTTAGATGGTAATTTAGCATAAGATTTATAAATTATTGTATGAGTTTTGGGTAATCTAAGATTGAAAGATAAATTAGAAAAGTCAAATATTAATTAATCTATGATTAATCCAAATTAAAGTTCTCAATTTTTTGAATTGACAATTTCATTACATCAATTTCTTCCTTCCTACTTATTTTATGTTCTACTTTGTTTAATATGTTTATTTTAATTTTAAATCACAAAACCCCTTGATTATGTGTATTGCATATTAAATTTTATTTTTCTTTCTATTATTATTTCATTCTATCAGTATTTTGTGTGATTTATATTTGCATTCTGTTTGCATCCATCCTTTATGTTTTTAGTGCATAAATAATTAAAAAAAATTGTGTGAACATTGTTGGTAAATTAATTAGAAAAGATAATTCAAAGAATCACATGGATATGACCTAGTTCAACATCTTATACTACATTAGTTTTTAATAAACCAACATTAATATAATTTTAATGCATTATGACATGCAAATTAGCATTTAATTCCTTTTCTTTAAGAAAAAAGTCTTGCTAAAAATGATTTACCTTTTCTTTGGTGTTATTTTTTTTAAGTTTACTACATTATAACCTTTATGGCACCTACTATTTTTTGTTTTTTCCCATTTAATTTGATATTACTTTGCTTGCTATTTTGCTAAATATGTTGGTTAATATTTTTATGGTAGCAAGTGCCACTAATTTTTTTACTATGCATAATTGTTGATTATGTTTGTATAAGTGTTAATTAAATGTGCATTTATGATTTTAGTGATCCTAAAAAATGACATCCAAATTTACACATCAAAATATGGAAGGGGAACATTCTAGTGATAGTGGTGGGAAGATGAATAATATTAAAAATGTTAATATAATTAATGGAAGTACTCATTTATTTGATAAAGCTGAACCTCAATAATAAAGTTGAACCTTAAGTTCAAGACAAGCAAAAAAAGAGAGAAAACATCTTCAAATGTTTTACTTTTATTTGATAATTTAGGAGTATGCAAAGATGGTAGACATAAAGATAAATGTAGAGGGTCTAAGGGTTTATATCTAAGGGGGTAATGGTCAAATAGGTACTTCAAGCCTTTCTCATTATACAATGAAGTGTAAAAATACTTAACATGTTATAATAATCTAAGATGCCAAAATTATTATTGGATAATGTTGGAAAACTAAGAAGTAAAAAAAAATTAATCAAATAATTTTTAGGAACAAAGTAACTTTGGCAATTATAAAACATGATCTCCCTTTTACATTTGTTAAATATGATGGAATTAAGTATATGTTTTGATATTTAAATTCTAATGCAAAAATGATTTCTAAAAATACTGTTGCATTTGAGGTATGGAAACTTTATTTAAATAAGAAAAAAAGGTTGAAAGAAGAATTAGCTAAAATTTTTATTAAGGCATGTCTTACTTTTGGCTTGTGGACTTCTTGTACTCAAGAAGTCCATATTTGTTTAATAGCTCATTGTGTTGATCAAGATTAGAAGTTAAGTAGTAAAATTCTTGCTTTTTGTAGCATGCCACATCCATACATAGGGCATGAATTGTCAAGGAAGATAATAGAACTTTTATATGAATGAAGGATTGATAAAAAAAAATTCACTTTAACTTTGGATAATACTTCTACAAATGATAATATGTAACAATATTTAAAAGATGAACTTTGTTTGGAAGAAAGCTAATTATGTGATGATGAATTCTTTCATGTTAGATGTTTTGCACACATTCTAAATCTTATTATGCAAGATAGGTTAAAAGTAACCTTTAATGCCATTGTTAAAATTAGAGAAAGTATTAAATATGTGAAAGCTTCAGAAAGGAGAATGAGAAGCTTTGAGAATGATAAGTAAAATTTATCAATTAATGGGGATTGCAAATTATGTTTAGATGTGCCTACTAAATGAAATTTTACTTTTTTAATACTTGATAGTGCTTTGAAATATAAGCATGCATTTGGTCATTATGCAATTCATGATAAGAATTACAAGCATTGTCCATTAGTGTGGAATGGATGAGAGGTGAAAAATATGTAAATTTTTTGAGCTTTTTTATAAGATGACCAATTTGATCTATGGTTCAAGTTATCTAACTACAAATTTATATTTCACTTAAGTTTAGAAAATTAAATGTCTTATTTTGGAAAATTTGAAGAGTGAAGATGAAATGATAAGAGACACAATAATTAATATGCAGGCTAAATTTGATAAATATTGGAGTGGATATAATGTTTTGCTTACTATGACAATGGTTTTTAATCCAAAAATTAAGCTTTCATTATTAAAGTTTTACTATAACACCATTGATCCTACAACTTCTAGAGAGAAAACAAAGATTGTAAGAAACAAGTTATTTTGTCTTTATAAAGCTTGTCCAAAGCATTCACCTCTAAGCTCCTAAGGAATATAATCTTTCAATGTTTCTTCTGTTTCATCATTTGTAAGTTCAAGTATAAGTACAAGTAACAAAGCAAGAAGATTTTTCACCATAAGTTTTTTAACTTTCAATTGTCATTTGTTCCTATAATATTCAACGCTTTTATATTTATTATGGCTTAATTATTTTTTTAATTTGATTATAATAATTTTATTACTAAAATTTGAAGGCTTTTGATTCTTTGATTTTATTACCAAAAAGTCTTATTTGGAGATTTATTTGAAAAAACTTAAGCTTGAATTTGCACATTATGAATATTTGGATATTTTAGAGTGGTGGATGGCAAAAAAGAATATATTTGTAGATGTAGTCATCATGGCTTATGATTTGTTAAGTATGTTAATTATTACAATGTGAATCAACATTTAATATTGGAAGGCATGTGCTAAACAAGTATAAAAGTTATCTTCTTCATAAGAAGGTTCAAGCTTTGATTTGCACTCAGAGACGATTTTATAATTTCACTGCTTTTGGTAATCCTTTAGATGCAACTAACTCCTAATTAATTAGTTAATTTAGAAATTTATTATCCTTTCTTATTTTAGTTATTAAAATTCATTAACCATTATAATTTCAATTGTAGATTTAGAAGATGCTGATGAAGCTAAAAATGACTCACTTGAAGATTCAAACACAAATATAATAATTAATGTAGATAATGAGTTAAATGCTCATAAGGTTGCACATATAAAAAGGTTGACCACACTAATTTCTATTGTTTTTTGTTTGGAATTAGTTCATTACTTTTGGATTTTCTACAATTGTTCATTTTTATTCATGAGTAATAATTTTTTAATTTTTTTACAATTGTTTTGTTAGATGTTTATCTTAGTTGCTTGTTAGTTAACTCGCTACATGTCAAGGAAAATAGCCTTTTCATTAACTAACTACAAGTTGGAAGATTGTAAGTGTTTCACTATTCTTCACTTCCTTTTTGCTATGAAAATGAGTTTTTGTTCTGTTTCTATTTTATAAATCTCTTTTAATATTATAATCCAAATTCAAACAAGACAAAAGTGCTTTCTTAAAACATGCTGGATCAATGAAGCATTAAATGACTTGGAAATTTTATTTAAAGCCTTGGATAAATTAAAATGCATTAATAATTTTTTTTTGGAAATTTTTTGTTTCTATTGTTTTTGTATGAAATTAGTTCATTACTTTTGGATTTTCTACAATTGTTCATTTTTATTTATGAGTAATAATTTTTTAATTTTTTTAATATTGTTTTGTTAGATGTGTATCTTGGTTGCTTGTTAGTTGATTAGCTACATGTCAAGGAAAATAGCCATTTCATTAACTGCAGGTTAGAAGATTATAAGTGTTTCACTATTCTTCATTTCCTTTTTGCTATGAAAATGAGTTTTTGTTCTGTTTCTATTTTATAAATCTCTTTTAATATAATAATCCAAATTCAAACAAGACAAAAGTGCTTTCTTAAAACATGCTGGACCAATGAAGCATTAAATGACTTGGAAATTTTATTTAAAGCCTTGGATAGATTAAAATGCATTAATAAAGCAGTTTTTGATTTAAGTCTTGTAAGAGATCTTGATTATTATACTAAAGTTATATTTGAAGCTATTTTTAAGGAGGTGTGCATTTGCAATTGTACTATTTTAATTTAATAAATTATGGAATATGTTTAATTCAATAATTCTAATGTATTTTAGTAATTGTCTAATTGATATATAAGTTATGGAATGTATAAGGAAAAAGCTCAACATTCAACTAAATAGTCTCAATTGTTGATGGACTTATTATCATGCCATGCCAAATGGTAGATGGAGTTTTAATTAACTAATTAAGTAATTTAACTAATTACAAGAAATGTGTCACTTTTGCTTTTGTCAATTATTGAGGAATGAGAGGACTTAACACTTGAATTTAAAACTATTATTTTACATGAATTCTACGATGATTATTTTATGTATAAAGAGAATTATTGTATTAAATATTATAGTTTTTATTCTAGTATGCAGACAGCATTTAGTATACATAAAAATAGCACAACAAGCAGCTCAAAATAGATTTTGAATGCAGACTAGTCTGCGGATTGATCCAGCACTTTTATGGATTTTTGGTTCAATATACATGTTGATTTTGGTTCACTATGTCCATATTTTTATGTGAGAAAAATGGACTGGTTTGCATGGGCCAATGTCCATGCAAACTTGGTCTAGTCCAGACCAATCTATCCATTTTATAGGTTTAAAGAAGTATGATATCTTAATTAAAGTAATTATTTTTCTAGTTACAACTAAATATAATTATTAGCATTATGTGACAATTGTATAGATATTTTTGATAGATTTGATAATTGTAGAAAAATTTATATTGACAAATAAAATGAGATAAAAAGTTTAATGTATGATTTATTTATAAAATATAAAATTTTATATGGTTAAATTGAGGTTAAATGACAAACCATTTGAATAAGATTATAAAAAACTTGATTAGATTCATTTTCATTTGAAGCCCCAACTTGAATTTAATTATTCCAAGTCACATGTTAAATAGGGTATAAGAACATACTATTTGAATAAGCTTATGTAAACTTCTTTAATCTTATATCCAAGTTAAGCTTGAGTTCAAATTTGAATTATTTAGGCTTAATGATGTTTAGCTTGAGTTTGAGCTTGTTTATTTTTAATGAGTTCAAACTTGAGCATAAAGATGTTTATCTCAATTCATTTGCACCCATAACCACATTTTTATGAGACATGAATTAATGTTATGGTGAAGTTTTATTGATAAAATTTTATTCATTTTAGTTGATTTGGAACTATGAATTTATTTTGGTTTATATTATATAAGCTAGAATTTATAGATGTATTTCTTTATTTTCCTTTCCTTCATGAGAGCATGGTATAAACCATGATCTTACTATTTTATTTGCTTTGAGTCTAAGCCTCTGAAAATTTTTTTAATAAGATTTATTCACTTTAGCCTTTAGGCCTCACATTTAAATATGATCTTATTGATTTTTCTTTTATTAAAATTACAATGGATTACAATTTTACATATTTTATTTTGAATCTCATTCTCTATTTTAATTAATATATAATCTTTTTAAGTTTTTAACCTTTTAATGATTGGACTTGTGATTAAATTTTTTATTTTTTTATTATTGATTGCTTAGATGTAAAGAATTCTTATTTTTAATTCATAATTTGGATTAAAATTTACCCAAAAATGTTTTATCTTCCATAGTGAAACCATCACAAACTATAACCATTTTGTTGTGATTTTTTGATATCATGTTTAAAAAAATTAATAGAAAATGTACTAGAATCACATGAGTGTATATATTTGATAACCTTTGTCAATCAGGAATAGTGGAACAATATAGTTTTCGTTGTTAGGAAGAAAGAGATACTATGTTTATTCTTATTTAGCAAAAGTCAACAACATGGTCAAAAAGGATTCTAAATCCTTATTATGTTTAATGAATCTAAATTTACAAAAACATTTCCTTTTAGACACAATTTGATTTACTACAAATTGTTATTTCCATTGCTTTTCTTGGCCAATGGATTTTAACTAATGATAGCTATTGTTATGGCCTAATATGTATAATATATCTAAGGGATTTAACATTATTTCATATTTTCTTAGGTCTTAATTTTCTTAAATCATTAAAACATTTACTTTCTTAAAATTTGGGATTGAGTATTTTCAATGGAATTCAATTTCAACGTAATGAAAATTCTTCCTTAGTTTAGGATTTTAACCCTTGTAAATATTTCTTGACATTGGCTAGTATTTAGTCTTTTGGAATAGACTATTAGTTGGGTTATGCTGATAAAATTTTTGCAATTTAACTTAGAAATGCGATAGTTTTATCTGTTAGGCATGAATTTGTGCGAGTTTCTCAATTATAATTTGCAAACGACACTATCCTTTTTTTATTTTTAAACTAAAGATTGACTATATATCGCATGCAATTATTTTAAAAACTATTTAAATTACACTTATAGGTAATTTGTTTCATATCTTGAGTCTTTTTGGAATACATTTAGATTAATTTTGAATAATTATAATTAAAATAAAATTATATATATTAATTTATAATATCTTTGAGCTATTAATTAATATTTATGAGATTAATTTTTTATACCATACCTACCAAAAGAGGGCAATTGTATCTTTTAATTAGAAATTAGCTTATTTAAATATTTTTTTATATTTGGACATGCTTTATTATTGACAATGTATCTACCTAAAAGGAATGAATTCTCAATATTAAAATATTGTCTTAGTTGACTTTAATGTTTGGAAAGTCTTTACATACTATATTTTTAGAATATACTGATATTATCTATACTCATAAACATTTATTATTATTTTTATACTTATAAACTACATATTGTAGTTTTTGTATTATTATGCACAATCTCTTTTGCTTCATTAATATATATTTTTATCCCAGTATTGGAAACTACTTTAGGTAATTATCAATTTAGGGAGAATTTTATTAATAAAAATAAGGATTTTTATTTTTAGTGGTTATTTATTAAACCAATAAGTTATTAGTTTAGTAGAAAGCATATTCAAGTAAACTTCACTTATTAATATATAGGTATTTGAATCCTAGAGACGACACTTATCATATAAGAAAAATTGATGTTATAACTTGTATAGAATTTACAACATATTAATAAAATTAATGCGAAAGTGTACTATTACATGTACATTGTAGTATTTGAATGAATATTATAAATATAGATTTTCTTCTCCTTCTTCTACAATGCATAGCTTTCAATGGGATAAGTCAAGTGACTATTTTTAGGTTAGGAGTGGAAAGGGATCATAATCAATGTAAATAAAATCTTAATAGGCCTTCTCATCACAGGTCAATAAACGTATAGGCCTACACTTTATACTCTCATTCTCTTACAATGTGCAGCTCTGAATGAGACAAGCTAAGTGACTACCTTTAGGTTAGAAGTAAAGAAGGGACCTAATTAGTCAATATAAATAAAATCTTAATAGATTTTCCCATCATAGGTTCATAAAGGTGTAAACATACACTTTAACCTTTCTTTCTCCTACAATGTGTAGTTTTTGATGGGAAAAGTCAAGTAACTACCTTTAGGTTAGGCATAAAGAGGAGATTTAATTAATGTAAATAAAATCTTAATAGACCCTCCTATTACAAGTCAATAAGATATAGACTTATATTTTAACTATCAAATACATTAACTCATAATAAAATGTCTACAAACCTAAAGATCACTTTCGTAAATTGGACTTTTAAAATAAAATCTTTTTAAATCATTATTCAATTAGTTTTGTCAAAACTAAAATACTTACAATTAATAATAGCCTACATAAAAAAATTTCTAATAAAGTTAACCAAATTGCAACAACTCTCCATCCCTCATAACAAATTGTGACCAAATCAACAAAAATTAATTTAACCCTTACTAACTAGAATCCTTTGCTATAATGTTCTCATTTTCTACATGGTCTATCTTGTCCCTTGATTTAAGCTAGTTATTTGTCATTGTTAACCTTATTATTAAGTATTTTTCATAATTGTTAAGGCTTGTGATCAAATCATGTTAAGTTATTTTAAATACTACCTATATTTGGTTTCATTAATTTTTACTTAGGCTTCATTTATTTTGTTGGAAATCATTTTCTACAAAATATAGTTATAAAAATGATAACATGAAGGAAAGTGTTTTACTTATTGAATGTTAAATATAAAAAGTTTAGGAAAAGCAACTTCTCCTATTTAAAAAAGAAATTTATTTTCCTTCATTTCAAAGTTTTTAGTTATCATTTTTTTAGTTATCAATGTAAACAACATATCATCCTTTTATTAATTTATACACAAATGATATTTTCTTGCGAAAAATACCTTCTAATGAAATAAATGGAGCCTTGATCTATCTTTGTTTTCAAATATTACAATTTGTCTATTCGTTCCTTCTACAACACTTTGTTTACCTAAATTTTTTTCTATCTAATTTTTAATGAAAAACTTCATAATAGAAAAGTTCAGTGAAATCAACTGAAATTACATGTAAATAAAGCATAATTTTTCTATATTTATGTAAATGAATGTCAAGATTTTTCAATAAAACTCAAATGTATTAATCTCGTAAAGTATACAACAATAATATAGAGTTTGTAGATCTAAATTAAGGAGATATGATTAGTATATTTTTCCCAATTAAAATATTGAATATCAATTCATATAAATATAAAAAAATTATAATTTACTCTCATGTGATTTTGCTCTAAGTTCACTTAACACATTTATTATGGTCTACTTCATATAAAAAATTAGATCGGAAAAAACTTAGTTTAGTAAAATGTTAATGTTGCAAAGTACAAATAAAAAATTTGTAACATTTAAAAATAAATGTAAATGAAATGAAAATTAATAATATCAAGAATGAATAAAGTGAAAATTTTCATTTAGAAATTGCTTGGAGACTCGTTGTAACAAAACTATCTTCATATATTACTTTTTGTTTACATGCACTTGATAGTGGATCAATTTTTTTTCCCATTTTTTTATGGTTTATATAACTCTAAGACTATTTTCACAACACTTTTACTAATGACAACGGTTTATTGCATGTAAAAAATTAATATAGAATAAGTTACTCTTTAATTAAATAAAATAAAATTATAAACAAAATAATAGATCTTATTTTTATTTCTTTTAGTAAATAAATATGACTCACTTCTCACAATAAACCCCAGAATTGTACGTGATGACTTTGTAAATCTTTCTTTCATTTTTTTATTCAAATTCATATATTCAACATGAATTATGAAGATTGCGTAACTCTTATTTTTTTCAATACTAATATATATTTGCTTTTATTATCCCTTTAATACTACTACTCCTTACAATTTTGATTTCATTTTTTCTTTTGGACCACAATTTACAGGAATCAAAATCAAAACTCATGCAACAAAATTGCTAAGTCTGTGTGAGCTGAACTTTTGGAGAAGGAAATATAACTATCAATTATTTATCATTTTTAAAGCCTGAATTTATGTGGGTTCCTATAATTTTAAATTTTTTTTATATATAATCTTTTAAAATTTAAAACTTTTTTATTAGAATATTTAATAAATTATATATGAATTCCTTTAAGAAAAATTTCTAACTTTGCCACTGCTTTGAAGCTGATTTAGAGTCTTTTAGCTAATAATTATGCTTGTATTTCTTGGAGTCTAGTGTAGTTTTCTTTCTCAAACAATAATTTTCTTTTCATTTTATCAACTTATATCATTTTTATTTAAATAATTGTAAGCAGCTATGATTAATTTCTTCTTATACTTATAATTTTTCAAAATAAGAAGAATGATATCTTCTAGAATAATGCATCCATTTAGGGTTTGTTTGTTTGTAGGAGAAAATGGAAAAGAAAGAAAAAGGAAAGAAAATATTTTCTTTATTTATACTTGGTTGGAGAGAAAATGAGAGAGAAGATATTTTCTTTGGTTGTGTTTGGTTGGAAACAAAATATGAAAGAAATTCTTTAATTTTGTTTAGATGAAGATAGAATTTGAAAAAAAATTTATTAAAGTAAAATGACCATAATAATTAATAATTTTATTACATAAAATAAAAAATTAATTATACTATCAATGCATCAAACTCATTGAATAAAATGAGTTCGTACTAATTCATTTATATTAAAACAACTCAATATATGCATAGGTATGGAATATTTTTAAATGTTTGAAGAAATTTTCTTATGAAATGTAATATATCTTTATTGTTAATATATCACTTTACATTTTATCGACCATTAAACCCCAAGGCAACTTTCCTTTCATGCATATTGTTTATATTCTCAAGTCTTTGAAAATATCAAACTACAAAATTTTGATTGTTAAAGTTGATTTGAGTTAACATTGCATGTGAATTTAAATATTCATTTTGTTCAAAATATTATACAAGAATTAGGAATTGTACTAATAATTAATTGGTTTAGTGATAGTAGATTGAGTCCTAATATATTTTAGTCCAAGTAAAGAGTTTTGAATTTAATTCTTTAAGATACTATTATGAGAGAAGAAATTTATCCTTTATGATTGTCATTCCAAATAAAAATTAGTTTCATATTTAGTAAAAGATACGGAGATATGTTAGGTGCATAAAAAAATTAGAATTTATAATAAGTTGCATAGTTCATAAAATCTTTTTTTTTTCCTGATTTCAAAACCTACAATAGAAAGATTTATATAACTTTTGATTCACTAGAATTTGGAAAGTACAATTGATTTTTTCACCCTTTAGTATATATTTGGTAGATACTTTCAACTTCACAAAATTAATTTTGGACTATAAATTTAATTATGAGCTTCCAAGTAGCATGTTCAATTGCTTATTAGTAAATCATCTAAAATAAGCTCTTTTTTTTCTCTCAAATTAAATTATAGGAAAATTTGCAAAGTTATATTTTAAAATTAACGAATCTTTGAATAATGTTGCAAACCATAATCACAAAATAGATTTACATAATTAATTTTGTAATAAATTATTTTTATTTATAATTAAATACAATCAAAATTAATTCTCTCACACTCAATCAATCACAACCTTTAAGTTTAACCTAACAAGCACAAGAGAAGAGTTGAATCTATTATGGCTGTAGAGTTTATTTCAAATCACATCACTTAAATACTAAATAAGGCACACAATAATCCCAGTTTCTTATTAAAAAAATTGTTAACTCTATTTATTTTGGTGTTTTTGACAAAATGGCAGCTAGCAAACTTATATTTAACTTTGGCCAATGTCTATGGTTCGTATCTTTATTCAACCATGTTAAATTACATAATGTATCATTGATACATTACTAGTTAACTAGGTGTTCCACAATAGAGTTTCTTCTTACTAATATCTTATTAAGCCCAAATCCTTTAGTCCTTGTGTTTATGTTTTAACAAATGCAGGCAGTCTTTGTCGAAATCTTGAAAGCAATTTGGTTTAGATAAACTTTAAGTGCTTAATTTGCTAAAAGCAAATAACTAAAACTAGAATAATCCAAGGTTAAGGTGGCTTCAAAATCTATAATACACATTACACTAAATAAACAAATGAACGAAGTTAAAATATTTGATCTTACTGAAGAACTGATTAAGGGAAGCTTTCCAGTGATTTGAGAGATTAAAATTGACAACTAGCCATATGCTTCAATTAACGACAAAGGAATGCTAAATATTGGTTTTCTAATCTTAGTGATGAGCATAACTATATCAAAAACATCCCTAAATGATGCATTTTCCCCTATTAGAAGATACTAATTACTAGGTTGTCCTTTCCAGTGATTTGAGAGATTAAAATTGACAACTAGCCATATGCTTCAATTAACGACAAAGGAATGCTAAATATTGGTTTTCTAATATTAGTGATGAGCACAACTATATCAAAAACATCTCTAAATGATGCATTTTCCCTTATTAAAAGATACTAATTACTAGATTGTCCTTTCATCATTGTAGCAATGTGCCCTACCATTACATCATCAACATGGCAAAAAGAATATTTATCATGTCTAGAGCCTATGTAACTAGATAACCACTAATTAAAGCATTCAATTATCTGATATGTGACAACATAAAAGCTTTTCATCAGTAAGACATATACTAAACTGTATGTGAACATCAAGTAGTAGTTAACATTTAGCAGTAAACTAATTCTCAACAAGCTAAAAAAAACTTAGGTTTAGATAGCAATTATTAGGTTTAGATAGCAATTATGAAAGTAATTATAATAGTAATTTCTTTCTAATAGGAAATTAATTCATTCTTCAATTATTTTTTGTGGATACAAATACTAAAATTAGTAATCCTTTAACTTGAAACAAAATCCACTTTGTTAAAACTTAAACTTTTATACTTGATTCTCTTTGGTAATTTTACCCCTTTTCGAAAAAAAATATTCATAAACAAGTGTAGAATAAAGTTTTTTTTTAAGGATTGCTTAAGTTCTAAATCGAGTCATAGCAATGTTTTAAGTTAGGTAAAGCAACCTATCGGACAACTACATTGGCAATAATTAATAGCAATAAATCTAATGCCGTCTTTCATAATAGTTATTGGTCACCTCTATGCATGAGTTATCGAAGCTTAGCGATGTATGATAACTAGCAGTTAGATGGTTAGCAGTGAATTTGCCATTGAAAGCACTCGTTGACAATAGTGAAGCTAGACCACGATGGTGAATAAATTATTTGTGGGATATACAACAAGAGCAGTAAATAGAGGTAGAAATAACAATATATCTCATAAAAGAGCAAAGGAAGCATAAACAAAGTAATACCAGTAACATGCAGAAGTAGAAGCCTTTAAAAGCAGAAAATAGAGTAGAAAAAGCAGCACTGTTATCACATTGTAAAATGGGAGAGAAGTAAAAGAAATTGCAAGTCCTGGAAAAAGAGGGCAAAGTGGGAAAAAATCATTGGAAGGCATGGTTTTCTCCTATTTTTTCCTTGGCTAAGGAGGGGGAAAAATAGTGGGTCCAACGATCTACTATCTTTGCAAATTTCTTTCCTTTTATTTTTCTCCTACATCTAAATAGTAGAAATCATATTTTCCATCCCAACTTCTTCTCCTAGTTTTCTTTCTGCCCTATTTTCTTTGCAACTAAATAAGGGCTTAGAGAAAGTGACTTATCAAGCACATCTAGATATTTAAGTTAGTATCTGAGTGAAGTAAAGTATTGGTGCAGATGAATTTAAATAAATTTACCTTGAGTCTCATTCCCTTGTTTGACATAATAAAAAATGAATTTTTATTTTTTATTTTAATTGCATTTATATTATTATGAAATCCATTAAAGTTAGTAAAGATTTTATTTAAATTTATTTCATTTAGCCTAGAATATATATTATATAAAAGAATTATCCTTTTCTAATATTATATTTACTATGATACTATTAAAATTTATTTTTTAATTAAATTTTATAGGTATTATTATTTTTTATGGAATTTTTTAACAATAAAATTTATTTCTAAATAAATTAAAATTATTTTTATTAAAATAAAATAAAATAAACTCTGAACAATTGATCTTGTGTTAACTTGAACCTCATGTTTAATGTGATTTTTAGAAGCAATTAAAGTTATATGAAGAATTCTATGGTTCTAAAAGCAAAATCATGAGCACCGTAAAAATATTTAGATTTTCTTTGGATGAAGAAAAAGAAAAGAAGAGAAAAAGAAAATTTTAAATTTTATATTTTCTTTTATTTATATGAGAAGAAAATAAGGAAAAAATATAAATATAAAATATGTGATTAAAATTTTATAATCAATTTAAAATTTAAAATTTTTTCTTTCTAATTTCTTTTCAATTTAAATTTAAATTTTTTTCTTAACAAAGGAGTAAACTCAACCATTCTAATCATTCATTGTAAAAGTCTTTTATTTGCTAACATATTAAATAGAGAAATAGAGTAAAGTGCTAGTTTGTGTAATTTACCCCTTCCTTTTTAATGAATGGTTTAGCAGTTGCTTTTAGTCATTTTATCTTTTTTCCCATTGTTTTGTGAAAAATGGTTTAAAACCTTTATTCTTTAATTAGAAAAATGAAAATATTTATTAACATTGTAATTTAAGCTTTATTTTACACAAGTAACTAGAAAATTATTTAATAATTGATAAGTTAATTAGTAATTAATAGATAATAGATTATAACTTGTAGTTGACAATTGATAATTGATAAATTAGTTGATTGTATAAAAAATATTTTATAAAATTAGTTGTTGAATTAGTTAAAATTATAAAATAACATAAAAGGATATAATAATAGAAATAGATATATAATTAAAATAATTCATATTTATCTAAAAAATTAAATTATATTAACATAATTAAAAAATTTAAAATAAAAATATAATATCTAATATTCAATTAATTATATTTTATGAATATATATATTTATTTACTTACATAATTTTTATTTTATTATTATTTATAATAAAATTATAATTATTTAAAATATCATTAATTATATTTTATAATATTATATATTTATTTATGTATATATTTATATATTTATAGTTTAAAATTAAGATATAGTTATTTCAAAATTAAATTAATTATATTTTATGAAAAAATAATATTCAAATTTATGTTATGAAAGGCATAAGTTATAAATTAATAAAAAGATTAAGGATAAATTTAAAAAAAATTTAAAAACTAATAGTTTATAAACTATAAATTACTCAACATAATTTATTAAATCAAAACTTATTTATAAGCATGCATGAAACATCTTTAAAAATTAACTTATACTTATTCATCAAGTTAATAAATTATAAGTTAATTTATTTATTAAGTGAAATAAAACCTTAAGGATTTTTTAAATGGAATTAAATTATTGTGTATCCAATAGAAAAATATATTATAATAATATTAAATTTAAGTCTATTATGTTTCTTTTACAATCATATATTAAATTTTGTATATAATAAATTTTCAAATTTCATACATTTAAAGTGAATTTTAAATCTCAACAAAATTTTAATGAATGTATATTTAATTTAAAATATAACACTTAAATTATTACCATGAAAATTTTGATGAAATTTTAATAAATAAATAATTTTAATTTTAATTTTCAAATATTGTTCTAAACAACAATATTAGATTACTTAATTCAATTAACATTTTCATTAAAAATTATTTAAAATGTTTTTATAATAGAAATAAATATATCATATTATAATTATACTACTTACTAATATTAATATATGAGCAACAAGTAATACAAGTTGATATGAAAATAAAAAAGAAAGAAAAGCATACACTAAAGTAGATTAAAAAAATAGAACAATGCATGAATTCTTAACAAAATTTTAATAGATATGTGTTTAATTTAAAATAAAGTATTTAAAAATTGAATTCAAGAAAATATTCATATAATTTAAATAAATAAATAATTATAATTTTTAAATATTTTTATTAAAAACTAATATATAATTAATTGATTTCATTAAATTTTTATTAAAGTCTTAATTTTTTAAAATAATTTTGAAATAAATGCAAATTATATTATGTTATATCTATAATATTTAGTAATATTAACATTTAAGTTAATCTAATTTAAAATATGCAAATTAAAACTTAACCCATTTATAAAATAAGGCTTGAAATTTTCTTTTGAACCTATCTCTTACCCTTTGCTTGGATCTAGTAAAATTAGGGGAGAAAGAAAATTGTGAACAGAAAAGGATGGAGAAAATCAATTTTCTACTGCTTGCCAACTTAGAGAAATTGTGGGAGAAAAGAAATTGGCATTGAAAACATACGGTAGGACCTATAGCAAAATTTTCTTCTCAAATTTAGGCAGAAAATAGAGGAAAAGTGCTACCATTCTTACGCTCGCCCGCTGCACCTCCTTTCAAAAAATATTGTTGAATCATCTCCACAATCCAATTGAAAATCATTAGGTAATATTGCTATTCTTCGATTTGTCCTCTATTGTTTCAAGCATTCCTGTGTCTGCTGGAGATATGCGCTCGATGCTAGAGTCTGTTGCTATTGTGACTTGTCTGAGCCGATAAGAGAGTGGGAAAGGCCATTGTTGTCTGTTCTGGCAGTCTGACTTACCGATCTGTAGGATACGGATGCCGATCTATAGGAAACTTTCGCTACTGCTCTGATACTGAAACCATCGCTTCCTTAATTTGTCGTTGGCATTTGTACCTTTCACAAATTTGTTTCGGATATTTTTCACAAATGTGAGAGACTTTACCATTTTCAGTAGCACTATCTTCTCCACCGAGTCTGATTACCGATAAATGTTCTTGTCGGGCTAGTGAAGATACATTCCTTTTCTAAGAATATGTTATGTTTTTGCTCTATTTTGAGAAAGGAAATTTCTAAGAAAAAAATGAGAATCTAAAACAAAAGAGATGAGACAAACCCATTATTCTTTGGACTATCCGAAGCTAGAAAATGGATACAAGAGATAAAGTTTATGGGAGTTTTTTCGATAATCTTTATTTTTTTTCCATTTTTATATCATTAACTCAAGATAATACGTTTCGGATCCCACACAGTTAAAAAAATAAACAAATTTTTTTTTATGAAAAAAATATCACTTTATAATTTTAATTATTATTGGAATTATTTATTTTAAAAAGTTAAAAAATTTTAATTCAAATAATATTTAATATTTTTTAAAAATTTTATATCTTTTATTATATTTAAAATTTGATTTTTAATTTTTATATGTATTTATCTAATAATTTAATCATTTTTATCATTATTAAAAAAATTATTTATCACAATTAAACACAATCAATTTCTCTTACAATCAAACACAACAAATTTCTCTCTTATTTTCTCTTTCCTCTATTTTCTCCTAAGTCAAGGGCACTTATGGAAAAGTACTTCTCTCTTCTATTTTCTTTCTCACCTATTTTCTTCTCTAACCAAGCAAAACATTAAGTCTTAGTTCTTAGTCTAAACCTTATCTTTTTTGGATTGGGTTCAGGCCAAAACTTAGGTTAAGCCTTATTTGCCCACCCCTATAAATATATATTGTAGCACTTAAATTATTTAATAATATTAATATCTAAATTATAATAAATGATGGACTATAAAGTGATAAAAATTTAAAATAAAATATATAATTAAATAATTAAATTAAATTAAATTCTAACTTATTAAAAATATTATTATAATTAAAATAAGATATATTATGTTAGATGACATATTAATTAATACGAATGTTTTTATGAAGTATAATGACTATTAGATCTTGCATTTGATGGATAAAATTAAAATATAATGAAAAGTCAAATAATTATTAAAAAATGTCATGATCATTTAAAAAATTGCATGATTTTGTATTTTAATATTAATTTTTTAATATAAAATTTGATAATTATAATTCACTTATTTAACTCTCATATAAATACTAGCTTATAATCCATGTGATACATGAATTTTATTAATTTTTATTGATAATAATTTATGATATAAATCATGATTTTAAACTTTAAATTATAAGATATTCAGATGGATAATGTAAAATACATTATCATATTTATATCAATTAAGTAATAAAAAATTGATATAATTATGCTCAAAATAAGTAAAAGAATGTATTATATTTTTTTAAACTCATTGTTAATTAATAAATTTATTATATTATTGTAATATTATATTAATAGTGATTATCATTACAATTAGAAGAATGTATAGAGATTTAAATATTAAAAAATTAAATTTAGAAAAATAATATAAATTAATACTTTTAGTGATGTTTGAATTATGATTTACATTATTACAAATTAATATTTTTAATAATTCTTTATTTATTGCTTTTTGGAGATAATAACATATATATAGTTGAATATGATTAAATATAAGTTTTTCTAAAAAATTATTTTAATTTTAAATTTTATAGATTTGAAAATTATATTATTATTTACAAAATTAGAATTTTATCAAAATTAATTCTAACATATGTATGACCTCCTTTATTCTATTTTATATATTATTTTAGATAATTTTTTTCATTATTTATCTATATCTTTGGAAAACCAAAAATAAAATTATTAATTTTTTTCAATTTTACTCTTAATATCCTAATAACTAAAAGATAATCAATTACTTTACATATTGATGATTATTTTTAGTAAAGAGTAAATTTTTATATTAAAATTCTTTTCTCCTAAAATTGCAATTAATAATTGCCCTCTCTAAATTTTATACATTTATCTTAATGAAAAATAAAAATAAATGGGATAGTAAATAATTAAATTTTATATAAATACTTTATTTATATTAAAATAATTGAAATTAAAATTTTATATTATGCATCCTACTTGTAAAATTTGTAGAAAATTTAACACCAATGAATTTTGAAAATTCTACCCAAGAAAATAAGGCTCAAGTAATTAATATGTACAAATTACTAATTTATCTATAAGATAAAAAATCATGGTTTGATTATTTACATAATTTAATCAACTCATTTTTTTTAGTCATTATCAATTTTGAACCCAATTCAATTTGTCAATTATAATTTTTAACTTTTAACTTCATCAAAATTATTAATGCAAAACAAATGTGATTAAAATCATAAAAATTATGAAAATATAATAAATAAAAAAAATCATGGAGATTATTTTAGAGAGAAAAAAATGCATGAAAATTGAAAAATTCATTAAATCAAGAAAGAAATTAAAAAGATTATGAAAATGTAATAAATGAGAAAATGAAATTAAGATATTCAATTCTTTATTAAGAGAATGACATGTGACAAATTATAGAAATGACACTTGTTATACTAGGATATAGGAAATACCACAATTAATATATAATATATAGATTATTCTTATTTAATATGTACCTCTCACATGATTGAGGAAAAAAAATGGAAGGAAGTAAATAACAAAATAGGAAAGGAAATAACGTGTAGGATATAAGTAATTAGAGGTAAAAAAAAATTATGATTAAAAAGGAAAAATTGGTGAAAGAGAACAAAAATGAAAAAAGAGCAATTTTGATGAAACATTAATATCACTCGATATAAATACAAACCAATATATATCTGGCGTAATTCAAGTTCTAGAGTAAGTTAACTATCCCTCTCGTTTGAAAGGTTAACTTCATTTGAGGATAACATAGATATTTTAACAAAAATTGCAACTGATTATAAAATGTTGATATACACGTCTTGCTCATTTGTCCATTTATCTACAAAGAATACCTACGAGTATTATAGAGAACTAGTATTAAAGAAATCTCTTGTACGGAGAGTCAAAGTTCAGCTAATCTCTTTTTATGTTTGAAGGGGAGAAAGAAAATAGAGAAGATAAATTTCTTCTCTCTTTTTTATTTGAATTAAGAGAAAAGAGGAAATAAAAAAATATTAAATATTAAATATTAAATTTGTGGTTGAAATTTTTTTATAAAAAAAATTATTTTTTCTCAATTCAAATTTGAAAATTTTCAAATCCCTTTCTCCTAGTTTCTTCGGTTCATTTGAATGCGGGGAACGTTACAACTTGAGGGTGACTTCGCTTTAGCTAAGTTGATGCTCACGAGATCTAGAAGCGAGCCGCGCTAGTACTGGGTAGGTCGCTCAGCTTTGGGCCATCTCTTTTTTTACAGTGGATGGAGGTGATTGGCCAATCTTGCTGTCTTATTCTGGCTGTAAATGATCCTTCCTGACTAGTTCAAGGGAGTTATTGGGCCAACCCATAAGTCCAGCAATCATCATTTGGTTAACTGGCCCAATAACAAAGAAGTTGCGCTAAACCGGCTGAGTTTGGCCCGGTCAATTATACAAATTATAGCAAGAAATTAGATTATCACAAGAAATCAGATTATCACAAGAAATCTTTTCATCGACATTATTGTGCTTAACGATGAAGAGTGAAGAATGAACTGCGCACGTACGATTGCGAGCTTTGCATAAGTTCATTGAGGGAGAATGTGATGAGTTTTCTTTTAGGATTATTTTCTTTTAATCTAAAAAAATATGCTTTTGTTTTTTTCAATTTGTTTAGTTATATGTCATTTTGTTAGTTTTAATTAGAGGTGAAAACAAGTCATGTTGTGCCTTAATTATATAAATAGATTAGGATTATTTTAAAATTTTTTTTTATTTTGAGTTTGATCTGTAATCTATCTATAGGTCAAAATTTTGGCCTCTCTTAACTTGTTTATAAAATTTAAGAAGTTTAATATGACTAAGTAATTTATTTAGACCTAACTATAAAAATTTAAATAAATTATTGATGGGTCTATAAATTTAAATAGTGTTTAATTCATGAAATCTTGTTCACATTTTCAAGAATGTTTTGAGGAAATATTATCTTCTTTTATTTAGTTCAAATTTTTGAAAAACATTTTTAGAAATGTTTTTAGCCCAATATATTTTCATCGACAAGGTAAGTATCTTCTATTCTAATGATATAAAATGTTTCGATAATATAAATATATTATTTTATTTACCTTTCTAATAAATTCTTACTATTAATATTCCATTTTACTATTACCTATTGTAGTTGATCGCTGCCACTAACCACCACCCATCATTTTCCATTGGTAGTGACTATTATGAGCTATCATTTATCGTTTGTAACCATTATCTGCTATTATTTATTGTCAATAAGTATTATTAGCTATCATTTATTGTTAATGACAACCATCCATTATTAATAGCCATTATTCACGCCACTTATTGTTAACTATTATTTATCCTTAGTAATTATCATTAATCATAATTTATTATTAGTGATTACCATCGATCATCACTTATTGCTAATAACTAACATTTATCACTATCTACTACTATTGATCACTGAATTTTTAATGAAAATATTTTTTATAGTCTAAAAATATTTTTAAAAATATATAAAATAATTAAAATATAACATTGTAATATTTTTAAAAATATTTCAAATGGAACCAAATATGGTTATATCACATTTTCAAAAATTAAATATTTAAAAATTACATTATTGAAAATATTAATTTTTTTTGAAAATATTTAATTCTATGAATTGGGTGTCGCCTTTGGTACATATGTTATAAACGAGCCCTCTAGGAGAAAAACTAAATAATAATTAGGCTAATTACACTCATATCCCTTGAAATTTAATCTAATTACATGTATATCCATTCTATTTTAATAAGTGTATGGTTGATTTGTATAAAAAGATAATATTAAAGTACTTAAAAGTAACAAGTATAGTTCAACGAATCATAATTAAAAATAAATTATCTCTAAAATATTTATGCATTCATATATACAACACAAGATTGTTAGAAAAAATTATTTCAATACAAACTTTTAACTGTGATTCTAAGTTATGGGTATTATTAGAAAAATATTTTCATAGAAAAATATTATATCTATAAAAATGAAAAAGTGCCCAAGATGTATTGGAATGAAGAAAAAGATGAAATGTTTTTTAAAGTTGTTTTGTAGGATGGTAAGAAGAATTAGTTTTGAATATAATAGGTTATAAATAATTAATTTAAAAATGATTATAAGTTAATAATTTATATTTGATAATATTTAAATATTAACTTTTTTATAGTAAAAAATATTATTTTTAATTTTTAATATAAATAAATTTTGATATAATATTAATTTTGAAAATTCATTTTTTATGTAACTAAATACACTAAAAAAATTAGAGCAAATTAACCCCTTATCGTTAAGGATTTAAAAGGAAATATTATAGAAGAGGATTTTCTATCCAAGTTATATAATTTAAATGCTTAGTTGTACCTTCTAAAATATCAAGAATTGTTTATTCATGAAATATAATTAAGAGTTTTATTCATGAAATATAATTAAGAGTTTTACTCATGAAATATAATTACGAGGGGTTATGTGTATTTTAACATGTTAGTCTTTGTTATTATTTATTTTATTGAATATATTTGACCAAAAGATAATCTCACATGAATTAGTATTGAGTTAGTGAAAAAAATGGTGAAAATAATATTAAAATAAGTGAATTCAATGATGCTTATAATAATTAACTATATAGTTCGAGGGTTAATGGGAATTGACTTTTTATAACACTAATTCCGAAATCTATGAGGTATTTTTTATTGGAGTTCGGTTAGTGTAAATAAAATTTCCTTTGCTTAAGAAATTTTCATTTCTTTATAAAGAATATAGCACTAATTCCGATAAGGTGCCTGGTTAGTGGAAATAAAACTTCCTTCCCCTAGGAAATTTCCATTCGGTTATAAAGAATGAAATTATAACATGAGAACATTCCTATAAAATAAAATTTTTGGGAATTTTTTATAATAAAAAGTTTTAAATTCAAAATTAAAATTACTTTTAAAACATTATGCAAAAAGGTTATTTTCATTTTTGAAATAATTTAAGTGCAAAATTATTCTTTTTTTTAAGATTTTATTCAAATAGACTATTATGGAACAAATGAAGAATTTTCATTTTTCCTTGCATTTTATATGTCTATAATTCTTTATCCTTGTATTTTCCCAGGAATAAATGAATGTCACTGTAAATCATGCACTTGTAATTAAAAGATGTGATATTTTTATGCTACTATTATATTATATGTGAGAGAAGAATTTTTCATCTTCTTGTTAAAAAAAATTGGTGTATTGAATTTGAGTGATAGGCCTATCGTTCCACTTGAGATGAAGGCTTTGTATCTTATATTGCAATCAAGATCAAATTCATAGTATTTATATATTTACATTTAATGTTCTAATTACTCTTATTATAAAAAAAAAAAAAAAACTGTCGAAATTCATGATCCACCAACTGTTTGTAGGTAAGTTGATTAACCAATTATGGAGCTTCCTAGTTACAGCTCCCCCAATGAGGAAGGCAGTGGACGCTAGGGCCAAGCCGGCCATAATGTCCATCCCTTTTCCTATTCACGTAGCTTAGTGGTGCTCAGGGAATCCAGAGTGTTCTCAAACGTTAATAATAATTTTGCATGCCATGGTAGGTTTGGACCGGAGGGTGGATTCAGTGAAAGGCAAACGTCCATTAAGGAATGATAATAATTTTGCATAATAAATAAATTAATGTATAATCTCTTGATTTGATGTATGGTTAATACATTTTAAAAATATTTTACAAATTAATTTATTAGAAAATAAATTTTAAATAATTTATAACTTATAAATTATTATTTTTATTAATTTACAATTTATAATCTTCATTAATCTGAATTATTTTAATTTATATATCAATTTCTATCAATATATTTTTATATTATTTTATAATTTTTGTTGATTTCATAATTAATTTTACTAAATATTTCTTATATGAACTAACTTATTAATTATTAATTAATCTATTAATTATTAATTAATTTATTAATTATTTATGCAAAATAGATTGGATTGGATAATGAACTTTAGTCTCAATTTAGATCTTGGAAGTAATTTATTCCATAATTGTCTTTTTTAAATTTCTTTTTTTACTTGTTATTAATATTTTAGAATTTTTTTAATATTTGTAACATTATTATTGGTCATTTTCGTTTCTTTTTGACATAGACACCATTGTAATTAAAAAAATTGTATACATTAAATATATCATTTAATTTTTTATTTCTTGATTATAAAAATTATAATTATAAATATCAAAATTTTAAATTTAATAATTAATATTATTGATTTTTACTAACCACTTCGCACATCATGCATTATAAAAATTATAATTATGTGATTATCCTCAAATTTAAATTCTTATTTTTTTAAAATAATTTGTCATCTTTTATTCATTCATAATATATTAATAATAAATTAAATTTAAATTATATAAAAATTTAAAAAATAGAATAAAATGTTTATTTGGGTGTCATGACATCTTGTTCGGATCGCACAAGCCCAATCAATTTCGCCGATTTGCATCTATCACCATCCTTTCTTCTTACGGTTAATCACTTTTTTATTTCTTAAATCTAGTAACCCTACGCGTTCTTTTCTTCCACTCGTTATCAATATGGATACTTGAAATGTTTGGTATGTTTGGTAATTAAATTGATTGATACTTATAAATCCAATTGAATATTTACTTCAAAAAAAAAAAAAAAAAAAGCAATTGAATCACATCGCAATCAAATACAATAAATCGGAAGATACCCAATAAATAAATAAACAAATAAGAAAAAAAAAATTAATGACGTCATACCGTTATCGTCCAGAATTGTTCTCCACTCATTTGACTCAAAAGCAATGATAATTTACTTGAATAAGTAATTGCTATGCTCCACACAATTTAGTCACGCGACTTGACAAAGTCCACTCTATCTTCCCTTTGTCCACACTTCTAACTATATGATTCTTGGATGTCAAATACTTGACTCCGTTCACTTGCTTTAATTGAAGGATAATGCTAACCAATCCCTTGATAGTTAGAATGTAATTAATAGCTTTTTTTTAACAATAATTAATTAATATTAAAATAATATTTCATATTTTATTTTTATTTTTAATAATATAATAAAAAAATATTAATTTCAATAATACTATATTTTTAAAATAAAAATAAAATATTAAATATAATTATGATATTAATTATATTATTATTAATTAAGAACTATAATTACACTTTAATCATCACCTCACGACAATTGTTAACATTATCCTTACTTTAAATATAATTACAAAATTGCTCAAACCTACGAATAATAAAAGTTTACGATACCCAACATGTTTAAACCTAAATACTTAAAAAGCGGATGCTCAAGCCTCAATTTCTTCCGCATAGCAAATTTTCGGTCCCCATGCAATCGTATCGCAAATGCAGTGCCGAGATTTCTCAATTAGAAAGAGAAAAAAAAGAAAAAGGAAGTTTCTCAATAGGCTGTAATTGAAGCCAACAGCCTACGAAGTAAGAAGGAGAGAACTCTCGACTCTTCAATCAAAACGACATGTCGTTTCCAGACCGGCCATCATCGTTCAGGCTAATAATGTTGGTGCAAACAGATCTTCTGTCCGTATAATTTGACCGTAATCTCATTAGTTTAGTAACAAACCATTATTCTACTACAGCGTTAGAAACCTAATTTGCTTTGCTGTTCAGATCAAAATCTTTTTTTTGGTATATAACCATCTGATATCCGGATACCATATTGGACACCGATTAATTCGGATTTGAACCGGGTAGGACCATATTGCTCAAATCAAAATCTGCCATTGCACAATTTAAGGACATTTGGACATATCAGATGTGAGAATAAAATAAAGCCAATGTTTTTCCCACTAAAATGTTGAAATTAGGGGCCTTCAAATCCCGGGGATGGTAAAATCAAAATTAATTCTTACTAAAATGGTACTAACTACTTCAAAATATTTTCCTAAAAGAATGTATAGTCCATTTTTTTAACATAAGTAAACAAGGGGGAGGTTGGTCACCCATGCGGCTCCCAAATGAGAAACGTTGGGCTGACCAAATTTTCCCTACATGTTTTTTTTTTCAATAGTAATATATATTTGTTTTTATTATCCTTTTAACACTATTGCCTACAATTTTGATTTCATTTTTTTAAAGAAGTTGGGTTGAACGGGTTGAGTTTAGGCCGGTCAATTATACAAATTATTGTAAGCAGTCAGATTATCACAAGAAATCGTGTTTTCATCAACGTTATTGTGCTTAATGATGAAGAGTGAAGAAGGAACTACGTACATAAAATTGCGAGCTTTGCATAAGTTCATTGGGGGAGAATGTGATGAGTTTTCTTCAAGGATTATTTTCTTTTAATCTAAAAATATATGTTTTTTTTTCGATTTGTTTAATTATATGTCATTTTGTTTATTTTAATTAAAGGTGAAAACAAGTGAAGGTATATCTTAACATAAATAAGTTAGATTTATTTCAAAATTTTTTATTTCAAGTTTGATTCGCAACCTATGAATAGAATAAAATGTCAATCTATTTTAATTTGTTTATGAAATTTAAAAAGCTTGATGTACCTAGTTGTCTTATTTAAGCATAATTATAGAAATTTAAATAAGTTATTGATGGTTTTATAAATTTAAATAGAGTTTAATTCATGAAATTTTTTTCACATTTCTGTAAATATTTTAAGGGAATGTCAAATTCTATTATTTGGTTTAAATTTTAGAAAAATACTCCCATAAATTTTCTTAACCCAATATATTTCCTTTAGGGAGATGGATATCCTACATTTCAATGATATAAAAATATTTTAATGATATAAATATATTATTTTATCCACTTTTGATAAAATCTTATTAAATTAATATCTTATTTCACCATCACCAACTATAATTGACCAATGTTGTATTATTTATTGCCATTAATCACCATCCATCATTATTTATTATTAGTAACCACTATCGGTTACCATTTACTGCTTATAATTATTATCCATTGTTGATGACTAGTAATAATTATTATTTATTATCAGTGACTATCACTCATTGCTAATAATTATTATTTATTGCCACCCATTGCCAACCACCATTTATTCCACATAACTATCATCAACTACAATCTATTATTAGTAACTATCGTCCCTTATTACCTATTATTGGTAACTATTGTCTACCATTATTGATTACTAAATTTTCAATGAGGATCTTTTTTTGTAATTTTAAAATATTTTTAAAATTATATAAATTAATTAAAATATAATATTATAAAATTCTTAGGAATATTTTAGATTGAACCATATATGATTGTGTCAAATTCCTAAAAATTAATTTTCTAATAATCATATTTTTAAAAATATTAAGATTTTTAGAAATGTTTGATTCCATAAATTGAATATCACATTTGGTATACAATTTATAAATAAGCCCCTTAGCAAATGAAAATTAAATAATAATTAAGCTAATTAAATTCATTATCTCCTAAAATTCAACCTAATTACATGTACATCCTTTTTATTTTTAGAAATATATACTCAATATGGATAAAAGATAATACTAGAGTACTTATAAGTAACAAGTACAGTTTAACAAATCAAAACAAAAAATAAATTATTTCTAAAATACTTATGCATTCATATATACAACAAAACATTGTTAGAAAAAATTATTTCAATATAAACTTCTAATTATGATTCTAACTTATATGTATTATTAGAAAAAAATTTCATAAAGAATATTACATCTGTAAAAATGAAAAAAGTGCTCAAGATGTATTAAAATGAAGTAAAAGATGAAATATTTTTAAAGTTGTTTTGTAAGATAGTGGGAAGAATTAATTTTGAACATAATGGATTATAAATGATTAATTTAAAAATGATTATAAGTTAATAATTCATATGTGATAATATTTAAATATTGTCTTTTTTATAGTAAAAATTATTAGTTTCAATTTTTAATTTAAATCAATTTTGATGTAATATTAATTTTGAAAAGTTAATTTTTGTACAACTAAATACACAAAAAAAATTATAGCAAATTACCTGTTTATTTTCAAGGATTAGGAGGGAAATATAATGGAAGGGCATTTTCTATACAAGATGTATAATTTAAATTTTTAATTGCACCTTCTAAAATATCAAGAATTTTTTACACATGAAATATGATTAAGAGGGTTTTGTGTATTTTAATCTAACTTTTTAGATGTTAGTATTTGTTATTATTTATTATATTGAATACACCTGACCAAAAGATAATCTCATATGAATTAATACTGAGTTAGTGGAGAAAATAGTGAAAAATTGTACTTGTATATTAATTACTAACAGTAAGTGTAATAAATGAAAGAAAATAATATTAAAATAATTAACTTTATAGTTTAGGGGTCAATGGGAATTGACTTTTGTTAGCACTAATTCCGAAATCTATAAGGCATTTTTTAGTGGAGTTTGGTTAGTGTAAATAAAATTTCTTTTGTCTAATAAATTTTCATTTATTTATAAAGAATATAGCACTAATTCCGATATCTATAAGGAGTTTTTTTGTTTTAAATGGAGTTCGTCTAGTCTAAATAAAATTTCCTTTCCTAGGAAGTTTCATGAAGAATAAAGCACTGACTCCGGTATCTATGAGGGGTTTTTTCTTAATGGAGTTTGGTTAGTGTAAATAAAATTTCCTTCCCCGAGAAAGTTTCCATCTGGTTATAAAGAATGAAATTATAACATGAGCACATTTTTATAAAACAATTTTTTTGGCAAATTTTTATATTTAAAAGTTTTAGTTTCAAAATTAAAATTATTTTTAAAATATTATCCAAGAAGATTATTTTAATTTTTGAAACCATTTAACACCAAAATTATTGCTATTTTTTTTTTTGAAAAAGAATTCATTCAAATAGACTACCATTCAAGAACAAATGAAAATTTTTCGTTTTTCTTTGCATTTTACATGTCTATAACTCTTTATCCTCATATTCCCAAGAATAAATAGATCTCACTATAAATCATGCATTTGTAATTAAAACATGAGATGTTTTACATTTCTAGTGAGAGATTATAGTACATTATCAATGTAACAGTGTATTGATATATTATTAGATTTAATTATATATTAAATTTATTTTTTTAAAATTAAATCTAATATATTATATAAAAATATATTAATAATTAAATTTATTAATATAATAATGTATCACTAATCAGTGATATACCGTACCGATCTCCCTACTTTTACATTAGAGAAAGAATATGTCACGTTTCTGTTAAAAAAATTGACGCATTGAATTTGAATGATAAGCTTGGCGTTCCCCTTGGAATGTATAATAGTTTAGAGAAAAAAGTGGGACTCCCCAAGTGTCTGTGGGAAAGTTCGTTCCCCAATTATGGAGCTTCCTAGTTGCAGCCTACATCAATGAGGAAGACAGTGGATTCTAGGGCCTACCCGGCCATAATGTATATCCACTTTCGCATGCACGCTGCTTAGTGCTGCTAGGGGATCTAAGGTGTTCTCAAACGTTAACAGCGTCTTTAGAACGATAGAAATTGGGGGGAAAAAATGGGAGAGGAGAAGTTGAGGGCGAAATACTCAATTTCTCCCGTTTGGAAGCAAAGGCAAAGAGATACAGGTTCGGTACTGTAGAAAGGATGGGATCCACCAAATATAACTTCTCTCCGCTGGTGAGGAGAAGTGCAGGGAAAATTACTTCTGTTCCCATAACTACCCCTTGACCACAAACAAGTTGAAGAAGCTCCATTACTGTTACGTGGATCATATACAAGCAGAGTTTCACTGTCCATTTTTTTTTGTGTGCAAATTTTGAAATTCAAAATTTTTTAATGAGAAATACCTAATTATAAAAATATTGTATAAATATTTTTTATAGATATTTTAAAAAATATTTTATTTGTGATATATTTTTACTTTGAGTTTTATTTTAGAAATTTATGAATTATTTTTTTAGAATTCATTTTTTTTAAAATACAATATTTCTTTATCTTTTACACAAAAAGATATAATGATCATTTCACATAAATATAACTTCTTTCTCACCTAACTTCTCTCTTTCCAAATAAAAAAAACTACTTCTTTTCTAATTTTTTTCTCTCCCAATTTCTCTAATACTTTGTTTAGATTGGAAAGAAGTGAGAGGAGAAGGAAATTGGGAGAGAAAGAATTTCTTTTGTAGTGTTTGGAAAGGGAGAAATTAGAAGAGAAAGAAATCAAAAGAAAAGTGATTTCTTTTATTTAGAAAGGGAGAAATTAGGAGAAAAAAATTGTATTTATGTGAAATCACTATTATGCCTTTATGTGTAAAAGATGAAGATCGATGTGTATTTTAAAAAGATGAATTCTAAAAAAATACAAGTTAAATTTCTAAAATAAAACCTAAAGCAAAAATAAATCACAAATAAAATATTTAAAAAAAATTCATACAATATTTCCATAACTAGGTATTTCCCTTTTTAAAAAACTTTGAATTTCAAATTTTGCACAAAAAAAAAAAAAGAAAATGGTTTGCTATATTATTGTATGCCATATTGTAGTAATGTATACAATACAAAGTAAAATTTTGTTATTATTACAATAAAATTTTTGTTAATATTAAAATTTTATTAATATTACAATAAAAATTTTGTTATTAATAGAATTTAATTAATGAAAATATAATTATATAAATTTCACTCAATTATATTTAATAATAATATTTATATAATTATATAAAGTTTACTTAAAATCTCCATCCCGTCCAAGTTCTACCAACAATTTATTTGAAAGAATAAATTGTAACTTATAATATCTTCAAAATTAATACATGGTGCAAATATATAAATGTAGTAAGAATTATTTCCTAATTAAATGAGATTATAAACATGTGTTTTGTGTGTGTATGTGGAAGGAGTGAAAAAAATTGAAATTGAGTATCCAAACAATCCAGGTTACATTAGTTCTGGATCAGACATACGCGACTTGGAAAGTAGAAGTTCGGACTAGCAAAGTTGATTGGAGTCAATCCTTGGTGTTTCATGTAGCGGGTGATTGATTTAAGTCTCCGACATAGACTACTTCTTCTCTAGCACTCCCTTGCTGGCGAAGGAGGAAAATAACAACTTCAATAGTAGATCCACACAACAGAGAAGCTTCTTCGGTTGGATAACACACTTGCAATTTACATAAAAATGACAGCAGAAACAAGGGCAATAGAAACTAACCATTTTTACCTCCTTAATCAAACATGAGATCGCTTATGATTTATAGTTGACAATTGATAATTGATAAAAAAAAATTTTAAATGGAGTTTGTTTAGTGCAAATAAAATTTCCTTCCCCTAGGAAGTTTCATAAAGAATAAAGCACTAACTCCGGTATCTATAAGGGGTTTTTTCTTAATGGAGTTTGGTTAGTGTAAATAAAACTTCCTTCCCCTATGAAGTTTCCATTCAGTTATAAAGAATGCAATGATAACATGAGAACATTCCTACAAAATAATTTTTTTGGGCAAATTTTTTATAAATAAAAGTTTTAAATTCAAAATTAAAATTATTTTTAAAACATTATGCAAAAAGATTATTTTAATTTTTGAAATCATTTAAGTCCAAAATTATTGCCTCTTTTTGTAAAAAGAATTCATTCAAATAGACTATTATTCAAGGGAAAATGAAGAATTTTCATTTTTCCTTGCATTTTACATGTATATAATTCTTTATCCTCGTATTTTCCCAGGAATAAATAGATGTCACTGTAAACCGTGCACATGTAATTAAAAGATGTGATATTTTTATACTACTTTTAAACGTGAAAGAAATTTTTTTTCATGTTTTTGTTAAAAAAATTGGCGTATTGAATTTGAATGATAAGCTCAGCATTCCACTTGGAATGTAGAAAAGTTTAGAGAATAAAGTGGCGAAATCTACGATCCACCAACTGTTTGTAGGTAAGTTCATTCACGATCTATGGAGCTTCCTAGTTACAGCTCCACCAATGAGGAAGACGGTGGATGCCAGGGCCTAGCCGGCCATGATGTATATCCACTTTCATATTCACGTAGCTCAGTGGTGCTTAAGGAATCTTTCTCAAACATTAATAATAACGTCGGATACAATCCTGCATGACATGGTCGGTTTGGACCGCAGAGTGGATTCAGTGAAAGGCAAACATACATTCAGGAAGGATAATAATTTTGCACAATAAATAAATTAATATAGAATTTCTTGATTTGATGTCTGGTTAATAAATTATAAATTAATTTTTAAAAATATATTGTATATTAATTTATTTAAAAATAAATTTTAATTTAATAAATTATTTTAAGTAACTTACTATCTTTTTAAATTTTTTAAATTTATTCATATTATTTTTTTTAATTTACAATTTATAATTTTCAGTAATATAAATGATTTTAATTTATATATCAATTTTTATTAATATATATTTTATATTAATATGTAATTTTTTTTAATTTAACAATTAATTTTATAAAATATTTCTTATATAATTAATAACTGATATAACTTATCAATTATTAATTAATTTATTAATTATCAATTAACTTATTAATTATTTGTGTAAAATAGAATCAATACTTGTACAAATTAGATAACGAACTTTAATCTCAATTTAAATCCTAGAAGTCATTTATTTCATAATTCTATTTTTTAAATTTCCTTTTCACTTCTTATTAATATTTTAGAAATTTTTTAAGATTTGTAACATTATTATCGGTCAGTTTCTTTTCTTTTTGACGTAGACCCCGTTGAAATTAAAAAAAATATATAATAAATATAATATTTAATCTTTTATTTCTTGATTATAAAAATTATAATTATAATTATATGATTATCCTCAAATTTAAATTCTTATTTTTTAAATGATTTATCATCTTTTATTCATTGATAATATATTCATAATAAATTAAATTTAAATTCTATCAAAAATTTAAAAAATAAAATAAAATATTTATTTGGGTGTCATGACATCCTGTGCTGATCGCACAGGCCCAATCAATTTAGCCGATTTGCATTTATTGCCATCCTTCTTCTTACGGTTATTCAGTTAATCACTTAATACATTTTTATTTTCTAAGTCTAGTAACCCTACGCGCTCTTTTCTTCCAGTCGTTATCAACATGGATACTTAAAATTTTGGGCATGTTTGGTAATAAAATTGATTGATACTTACAAATCCAATTGAATGTTTACCCAAAAAAAGAAGCAATTGAATCACATCAAAATCAAATAGAATAAATCGAAAGATATCCAATCAATAAATAAATAAGAAAAAAAAAATCAATGACGTCAAACCGTTATCGTCCAGAATTGTTCTCCACTCGTTTGACTTAAAAGAAATGATAATTTACTTAAATAAGGGCTTGCTCTGTTAGTCACGCGACTTGACAAAGTTCCCTCTATCTTCCTTTTGTCCACACTCGTCGCTGTATGATTCTTGGATGTCAAATACTTCACGCCGTTCATTTGCTTTAATTCAAGGATAATGCTGACCATTCCCTTGATACTTAGAGTGTAATTAATAGCTTCTTTTTAATAACAATATAATTAATGTTAAAACAATATTTATTATTTTATTTTTATTTTTATTTTTAACAATATAATAAAAATATTGATTTTAATAATACTACATTTTTAAAATAAAAATAAAATATTAAATATGATTTTAATATTAATTATATTATTAATTAGGAAATATTAATTATAATTTAATCATTACCTCAGGACAATTGTTAACATTATCCTTTCTTTAAAAATAAATAAAGATATAATTTTTATTTTAAGACTCATATTCCAATTTAAAAATAATTTACTTTATTTATCTCTTTTTTAAATTAATGATTTTAGTTTTAATTATTTTCAAAAATTAAAGAAGAGTTTAGGTTCATAATTTAATTTAATAATTTTAGAATATATTATTTTAATTTAAATTTTAAAATTCTGGAAACATGGTTTCATCATCATATCATAATTATATTTAAAGCTTGACTATCAATTTTAAGTAATAATTTAAACTTAAAGCTTGACTGAATGGTAGTACATTTTAAGCAATAATTTAAACTTAAGCAGCAATTATGGGCCTTTGATTAATTGGACAGCTAATAAAAACATTCCCATTGTTGATTTTGTTTTACATGGCGGAACGAGGGCATTTTGACCCAAACACTGTGTGTTGAAAAAGTATTTCCTTAAACCCTGCGCCGGAAAAAGTAATTCCCGAAATACTTAAATTGAATTTTTTTTTTTAAATTTGACTGATTATGGTCGGGGAAGGGCCGTGATCAGTCTGTACCCCTACTGTTGAAAGACATAAAGCAGGCCAACAGACATAAAGTAGGCAGGCACAGTGCGTGTAGTCACGTTGCCTTCTTTTCTCCGTTTTTATCCTTCAAAATTGTGTTTCATTGTTGAGAGCAACAAATTTTTTTTTCTTTCACTTAATAGACGCATAAAAACATATCACTTCTCTATTATTAAAAATTAATATAATAATTATTTTTTCAATTAATTTATTCATTTTATTTTAATTTTTATTAATAGTTTAGACTTTATTTACTTCAATAAAAATATTTTTATAAAATATAATTATTAAATTATAAACTAAAAATATTCTATTTATTTAATATTAAATATAAAAATTTTAAAAATAATTTTTTATTTTAAAAATAATTTATTTTTCTTCGTTATCATATTTTTAAATATCAATTTTTATCATCATTGTAATTAATATATAATTTTTTTATTAATTTAATAAAAATTAAAAATAAATTAAATAAAGGCCACAGATTAAAAAAAAACACACCGTTTGCTAACTTAGTTAATTAATCAAGGTAACAAAATATTAAGTATTAGTTGTTGTGAAATTCAATTTTCATAATTCAAATTCCTTAAATTCATCACTAACATATTTAATTATTTAACAGTATTAAAATCACCACTAACATATTTAATTATTTTAAGAATTTTTTGCATTCTTTACTTTTACTTTTTATACAATGTTAAAATTATATGCGACATAATAAAAATTAAATAATGGATTACCATAATTTACAAATTAAAGATTTATTTTCATAGTGTAGATTATATTTTAATTTCATAATTAGCTAAAAATTTACATGCATATATATACATGACATTAGCTAAAAATCATAAATTAATACGAAACATTGCAGCATTCCTATATATTAATATTATATATTAATCAATTTTTTAGTTAATATTTTTATATATAATTAACATATAATTATAATATTATATTACTAAAATAAATATTTACTCATAATATAAAATTATTATTTTTAAAAATTTATTTTATGCTATAATGGGATAAATAAAAATATTATTTTTATAATAAATTATGTTATTAAGTATTAATATTAATAATAATTATTCTATTAAAAAATATTTAATTAATATAATATTTAAATTTAAAATTAATTACCTACTTAAATATTGAACAATGAAAAGTTAATTATTTTTAGAACTCTTTGTTACATATTAATCAAATTTTATCTAATTTTTTATAAATAATTAATATATAATTATAATATTAGATTATTAAAATAAATATTTATTTGTATAGCACGTGACTACCTAATTAATTATATTAATAGTGAATATTAATTTTAAATTTTATATAATTTAAAATAATTTTTAAATATTTAAAATTAAAGGATCAAAATTTAACCACTTAAAATCAAGGAGATATTTTATAATTTTTATTAACCTCTTCAACTATGATACAGTACCTTATCTTCAAAAGTATGATAAAATTTTTCATTCCTATCACATCCCTTACATTGAAATCGAATTATATTAAAGTGAGTTATACATTAAATTTATTTATTTATTAAATATATAATAATTTATATTAAATTTTTGTTTTAATAAAAATATTTAATTTAATAATTTATAATTCATTAATAAGATAAATTTTTTTATTAATATGACAAGATAAATTCATCCATGCCTATGATTAAATTCGCCTTTTATTAAACAACCCACATGTTTAATTAGAAAATATTATATCTCAGGTTAAGGTAAGATTGCGACAGAATAGAATAAATTTTTCTTGCGTTCTTATTTTCAATTTTCACCTGCATTCCTTTGTATGGAAGTAGAATTTAGAATTTTAAGACTTATTCTCATGGAAAAGAATGTAAATGAAAAATTAAATATAGAAATATAGGTACAATATTGATGATCGAGAAATTCTTAATTATTTAAAGTTTTATTTTTTTGTTGAAAGATATTTTTATAAAAAAATACTATTTATATATTTACGTATATATTAATAAAAAATTATATATTAATTACATTGATGATAAAAATTGATATTTAAAAATATAATAACGAAGAAAAATAAATTATTTTTAAAATAAAAAATTATTTTTAAAATTTTTATATTTAATATTAAATAAATAGAATATTTTTATTTTATAATTTAATAATTATATTTTATAAAAATATTTTTATTGAAGTAAATAAAGTCTAAACTATTAATAAAAATTAAAATAAAATGAATAAATTAATTGAAAAATTAATTATTATATTAATTTTTAATAATAGATAAGTGATATGTTTTTATACGTCTATTAAGTGAAAGAAAAAAAAATATCGTTGCTCTCAACAATGGAACACAAATTTGAAGAAAAAAACGGAGAAGAAAAGGCCACGTGATTACACACACTGTGCTTGCCTGCTTTATGTCTTTCAACAGTGGGGGTACAGACTGATCACGGTCCTTCCCCGACCGTGATCAATCAAATTTAAAAAAAAAATTCAGTTTAAGTGTTTCAAAAATTACTTTTTTCCGGCGCAGGCTTTAAGGAAATATTTTTTCAACGCACAGTGTTTGGGTCAAAATGCCCGACACAATTACCCAAATACTGCGGTTGGAAAAAAAAATCAAGATGCTACACAGTGAAAACTATTTACCGAAATGCTTAAATTTTTTTTTTTTGAAAAATGACTAATCACGGATTCAAGGACACCGTGATCAGTCTGCTCTGTTTCCATTGATTTTCGTTTTCCTTGTTTTTTCCTTTTACATTTTTTTCTTTTGTTTTATTTTGGTTTCTGTTTTTCTCGGTTTCCGTTTGCTTTTTCTTTACCTTTTTCAGTTTTTTAGTTGTTTGTTTTAATGCTTTTGAAATTTTGCTTTTTGTTAACCTTTCATTTGCATTTTAAAATGTTTCGTTTATATTATTTTATTTGAACTTCTGCTGGCTTTGTTTTTTTTTATTTTCTCTTTTTTCATTTTTTTTCATTTTTTCTTTTGAAATTCTGAATTTGATTTTATGTTTCTTTTAGTTTTATCTTTTTTCATTTATTTTACTTTTACCTTATTTTTTTCTTCATTTGTTTTTTTATTTTTGGTGATCAATTTTTTATACTTATTTTTCTGCCAAAATTTTTTTATTTTGTTAAGTTTTATTTTTTACTAATATATTTTTTCTCCAATTAGAATAATTTTAACTTTTTTTCACCCTATATGTATTAAATTTGTTTTATTTCAAATGAGATTTAATATTTTTTAAAAACTTTGCAATAATCTATAATTTGTGAGCCTTTTTATTTTTTCATTTATAATTTTAACCTTACTTTAATTTGATTTAGTTTATTAAAATTTAAATATTTATTTTATATTAATTAATCAATATTCTAAATAATAATCAATTATTTTTTAACTCTCATAAAATTATACAATATATATTTTTTTAAAAAAATATTAATTTCAAAAAAATCTATTTCATAAGAAAAAAATTATACTTATCAGAATTTTTTTCAATAAAATATATACCCTAAATTTAAATTTTTCTACAAATGTATTTTTTTTAAAATATAATAGTAAGCTAAAATTAATTCTTTCCATAAAATTACAATGAGTTGAAAAAAAATTTTGTTAGGGTTTCGGGTAAATAAAATTTTAGGTACAGTAGCCTAGTATTCAATTATAAGATATATTTTTTAATTTTATAAAAATATAATTATAAAAAATTAAAATAATAAAAATTAATTTATATGTTTAATATTAAATATAAAATATTTAATAAAATAAATTAAATAAATATAATTTTTTTAATATATTATATTCTATTTACTAAGATGCTGGACGGTAAAAAAAATTTACCTAAATGCTTAAAGTCGACAGGATGACGTGAGCCACAGTTGCCGTGTCAGCAGGACAGAGACACGTGGCGAACATGCACGGGAGGACGCGTCTGGGGAATGACACGTGGCGCAATCGTGGTCGTTCTTAGGACGAAATCGTGGCCGCTCGTGACGCGTGGCGTGCCTGAGCTGATCACGGCCTCTGGCTGCCCGTGATTAGGCCTAATCACGTTGGGCCGCGGCCCGTGAACAGTCTGATCACGGTAGGCCGAACAACGTGATCAGACCTGATCACGGTCTGGCGCGAGCCAGTGACCTGAGAGCTATCCCCTAGCACGCCGCGTGTCAGCACGTGGTTGCCTTGGACGCCCTGATGCTGCCACGTGGCGATTCCGGACGCTGCCACGTGGTAGTACTGTTTACACGTGAAATTTTCTCTGCCTATAAATTTTCATCATCCGACCAACTTCGTAAACCTATACCTCAGTTTTCAAACTTCCCTCTGCTTCACTTCTCAAATTTCCCTCTAAAATTTGGTTTCTCTCCATCAGCAGCAATTTGAGGAGTTCGATTTGCAAGTAAGATTTTTTTTAGAAAGTCATTATTTTAAGTAGTACTTAGGACTTTTAAATCTTGTAAAATTGTAATAAATATTTAGTATTATATTGTTTAGAATAGTTTACTCATTATAACTGACATTAATATTGGGCATTAGAAATAAATTATTTATACATTTAATCATGTATATTGTATGTTAAAATAATTTATATTGTTTTAATATTCATCTTTACTTGTGTATATTATTTTAATGTATTTATGTTAGTTAATTTTTTTAATTTTTTTTATCCGAGTGCAGCAACACATCTATAACCTGACTAGATTTTACACAAATTATTAGGATTTTAATTTCTATACTTGTTGGTTGGCCACTACTGAAATAAGGGGAAAAAATCAAATTTTTTACATATGTGAGAAAAATATAATAAGATTCATGAATAATAAAATATTACTAAAAAATATTAAAGAAGGATAAAGTATTACACTCTATCATTTTTAATTTTTGTTTAAGACTGTAAATCATAATTTATTTCATAAAATGTTTGAACCTCGACCCCAATCCGTGTAATATTTTTGTACAGAAAATTAAATTTAATCCAAAGAATTTTTTTTGTAAAATTTCTTTTTATGTTATCAGTATTTGTAAAAGTAGAAAATTTTCTTAAACATTTTAATTTGAGCATAACTTTGTAATTTTTTTATTTTTTGTCAAAAAAATTATTTTGTACAAAAATAATTTTAACTTATCAGACTACTTTGGAATAAATATATATAAGCTTATCAATATATTAAAGATAATGGAATTTATTTACAGTTTTTATAAGGAAAAAACTATTTCTTAAGAAAAATAGTTTTGATTCGTCAGACTTATTTGGAAAAAATATATTTTGGATTATCATTATGTTTTAAAACAATATATTTTGAAAGAAATGAATTTTTTGCTTATCAAACTTTTTGTATTTTATTTTGTTTAAAATATTAAAATTTTTTATGAAAAAAAATTTAAGTAATTAGATTTTAGTGAAACAAACATATTTTAATTTATCAGTATGTTTAAAGAAGTAGATATTTTGGTTGAAAAAAAAATTAAACTTATCAACCCTAAAACCTAATAGGATAAACCCTAAATTTATAAACACTAAGACATAACCCTTGAAACCCCCAAAATCTTAAACCATAAACTATAAAATCCTGACTCCGAACTCCTAAAATCTAATCTTGTAGAAAACAATTTTAACTTATCATACTTTTGTTAAAGAAATATTATTTTGTTGAAATATTTTTTAAAGAAATTTAATTTCGTAGCATAATGATTTTAACTTATCAGACCTTTGTGGAAAAAAGTTATTTTAACTTATCAGTATATTTAAAAGTAATATTTTAAAAAAAAAATTATTTAACTCATTAGACCCTTTTTTTGAAAGAAATATTTTTTAAAAAAAGTCTTCTCTATAAGAAAAAATAATTCTTAGGATTTAGGATTTTTTGGAGAAATATATATTTCAACTTATCAAACTTTTTTAGGAAATTTTTTTAACTCATTGGAGTTTCTTAAAAAAAAACTAATTTCTATGTTATCAATGTATTTATAGATAATTGAATTTTTTATTTTGAAGATTAATTTAAGCTTAAACTTTTTTTTTTAAAAGAATTCAACTTAGCAAGCCTGTATGTAACAGACTTTGGTTTAAAAGAGAATAATATTTACTTATCCTATCTTTAAAAAAAAAAATTGTTACTAGTTTGAACTTAACTTTAGTAAATATCATAAAGTCTTTAGAATAAAAATATAATTCCAATAAATATCATAATTTTTAGTCTTTTATATTTTTAGTTTTTTCCTGCTGAGATGTATTGTTGGGTAAGTATTAATAGTACTATTAATGAGAATCAACTCATGTTATGACAATCACAATCCCACAAAATTATATTATGACAAACACAAAATATGAAGTGAACATATGGTTTGAGAAAACACAAACATTTAATAAATTAATTGTACAGATCAACAACCCTAGAAACTAACCGAACATAACTATATATATATAGGGTTTATGCTCATTTTATCTCTGCCTAAAACAATTAAAGGGGTGCTTCTCCCCCTGCATAAAAAACTTAAAGAAGTCAAAAGTCCTCTAGGTAAAAAAATTTACATTTGTGTTTGAATGTAGCATTGTAGGATGTTAATCATTATTGACAGTGATTATAAAGTTACGAATAATTTTGTAGTAATAGTGTTGTAAAATTATCTCCATAATTATTATACATATTACAACAGTTATTGAAAATTTTCTTTTGGGGATGACCCTTGATCCGGACTACGGTTTAAATCAGAATGAGTTCCAGGCGTCAAAATATATGTATTTACGGGAATGGAGAAATTTACGAATCGGATGAAGGCGATACCTTTAGGTGCTCTAGGGTCAAAGTTATTTCAATCAGTTCAGACATAACCCTTGATGCACTGAAGAGTACAGTTGGGCGAAAGCTGCGTCTCAATGAAAATCAAGTTGTAACTGAGTTAATATATAGACATCCGCTCTCGCTAAATCCGACGCGATATAAGGCGTGTGAGTTAGCAGATGATGAGGACATTCAGCGGATGTGGGAAGTGAATGCGATGTTTCTTACTTAATTGTCATGTCCAGAGGTGTGTGCACTTATTGGAACAGTGGGATTTGATTTGAACGTTGCAAGTCAGCCAGTTGGACAAGTGCCCTATATCTACTACCTTCCACAAGTCAACGTAATGAAGCTACTGGGGGGCCCTCGTGTTACAACCCGTGCATGAGCAGCATTGAACCAATGAATGTACAGATTGACTATGGATAGCAATTTCACAGCCCTGTTGATAATTACACTCCACAGCCATGTTTTTCTCAGCAACACTTTGGACCTTCTCACTCCCCCTCATCCCCGGAGGAAACAGAGGACATAATGGATGACTTCGAAGAGGAAGGTGCATGTGACCCCATTCCTGAAGGATTTGATAGTGAGGGTGACGACGACAATTGCGGTGATAACGAAGATGGGGAAGACGTTGCTAGTGCACTGCCAACAATGCATGGAGGCCAGTTCGTAGAATCGGCCACTGCCTTTTTCTCACAACTAAATGTAGATGCTGCTGGTAGCCATGATTACCTCGAGTTCGGCCATGACATAAATATGGCGGATAACCAAGAGCCATATATAGGTTTACGGTATATGAACCAGAAGGTGTTTCATCGCGTAATGAAAATATACTCAGTGCGAACTCACCACACATTTTGGGTGCATTACTCATTGTCTAAGTACGAAGAATATCGGTGCCCTCACTACGATGATCATTGTAATTGGAGGGTCAGAGCATGCCATAAGCCAAGGGAGGATCACTGGCAGATAACAAAATATAATGGTCCCCACACGTGTGTGTCTGCATCTCTTTCCCAAGATCATCCAAAACTAGACACAGATGTCATTTCATCGTACATTGTGGCTATGGTGATCGAAAATCTAAGTGTATCCATCCGAGAGGTGATAGAACAAATACATGGTATATTTGGGTATTGGGTGTCATATAGGAAGGCGTGAAAGGAAAAATAGAGAGCTATTGCTTTTGCATTTAGGAATTGGGAGAAGTCATACTCAATGTTACCTAGATGGCTGGCAGCAGTGCGTCTCTTCAATCCTGGGAGTTACTTTGAGCTTGTCACCCAGGAATGTCCGCCGTTGAGTTCTACAGATGCGTCGGTTGCATTATTCCATCGAGTGTTTTGGACTTTTAGACCATGCATCGAGTCATTTTCCCACTTGAAGCCCATAATCCAAGTGGATGGTACTTTTTTGTATGGAAGGTACAAAGGGGTCCTGTTAACGGCGACATCACAAGATGGTGACAGAAAGGTCGTCCCACTTGCATTTGCTGTGGTGGAGGGAGAAAGCTACGATACGTGGGCTTGGTTCCTATCCCATGTTCGACGACGTGTTGTTAAAGACAGACAACATATTTGCCTGATATCAGACAGACATCCTGGAATATTACGTGCCGTTGCAAACCCACGCGTTGGATGGCAAGTCCTTAATGGTTATCATGTATTCTGTCTCCGACATATCGCCAGCAACTTGAACTCAACTTTTAAGATAGCGTGGCTGAAGCAGATGTTTACGAGCATCGGTGCGTATTTCTGACAATAGTATACTTATCTGACATTTTATGTTACAATTATTGGTGATTGATTAATAGTATTTTCGGGTTCAGGTTATATGTATGAACGGCATGTTGTAGATAGCAAGCTTGAAGAACTAATCCAATTGCAACCTAGAGCTGCGGAGTGCATTGATAATATCCTGAGGTGTCAATAGAGTCGTGCTTACGATGATGGAGGCCGACGGTGGGGGCACATGACCACAAATCTGGCGGAGTGTATCAATAGTGTTTTGAAAGGGGTCAGACATTTACCGATCACTGGGCTAGTCAAAGCTACACTGTATCGAATCAATGCATACTTCGTGAACAGAGCAGAAACTATTGCAGCACAGTTACATGCAGGAGAGGTTTTCATTGAAGGTGTACGGAAAAAGATTCAAGATTGTACCTAGAAGGCATCTACCTGTCATGTCCGCCGTTTCGATCGAGCCGGAATAATTTTCGAGGTCGAAGAGTCGTACGATCCCACGTGGAAGCAGTTTGGTTGAACACGCAAGGTTAGCCTGGCGCAGAGGACATGTGATTGTGGTGAATTCCAAGTGGAGCACAGGCCTTGCCAACATGTGTTCGCAGCATGCACAAAGGTTGCATTGGATCCTTTGCAGTTTGTCGATCCTGTGTTTCGACTGGAGATAATGGCGCAGGCTTATAACTGTGAGTTTCGTTCCATAGGCGGTATGGAGCATTGGCCAACCTCCGATGGACCAACAGTTGTGCCAGATCTTGCGCAAATGTGTCTTGGTGGTCGCCCCCGTTCCTCACGTATGAGGAACGAAATGGACTGGATAGAGGGTCCGTCAGAACCTTCAAGGTGTGAGTTGTGCCGTCAGTCTGGCCACAATCACGCAACTTGTCCTTCCAGGCAACGAAATGTGCCATGACACATAAAGCCCTTTAGAAAGCCACTTGTTTATGCATATGTCACTTTTATTCCAGATTAAGACCTTCAATGTGACATTTGATAAATTATTTCTACCATTTTGCAATTATGTTCAAACAATGCCAAATATATATGTATGTTGCAATTATGTCTTACTGCGTTGATCTGTTATTATTTACTAAGTCATTTTACTCTGCTTGTAAATTTTCGAGTACAACATTTACATAAATTTAAGGATAGTGCATTTGATTGAATGCTTGTAATTTAATATAGTATATAGACTATATAGACATCGTCAATTATGGCCGCTTAGCGACGTGTCATCACACCTGGACCTGAGGACGATTCTCTTTTATACTTACAGACACGGCATATTTCATAAATAGTATGGCAAAATCAGGTAATTCCATTCCTTTAACTGCTATTCACCAATTGTAAATGTTCTAACCATTATTTCTATGAATGCCAACAGGGAAGACCGATCCTGAGGCTACGACGTGTCGCTCACGCAGACCGACTATTTGATCCCCCAGCTGCAATTATGCCATATCTGCAGCAAGCTGGCTTCTACGGCGTTAGCAGACTTGGACATTTTAATTTCAATGCAGCTATGGTATCCGCCTTAGTTGAACGATGGCGTCCTGAGACGCACACTTTTCACACCACGACCGGGGAATGCACTATTACGTTACAGGATGTATCTGTCCAGTTAGGTTTGCCTTGCGAGGGTATCCCCGTATCTGGAAGAACCGGACTTGATTGGCTAAGGATTTGCGAATTTTTACTTGGGATCAAACCGCCTGATGAATGTTTGCAAGGGCAGCGCCTGAGCATCACCTGGTTAGCAGTCGAATTTGGACATTTACTAGATGATGCCGATGATGAACTGACACAGCGCTTTGCACGTGCTTACATCGTCCGACTAATTGGCGGTTACCTTATGCCTGACACTTCTGGTCACAGGATACTATTGATGTATCTGCCATTATTAGAGAACTTCGCAGATACAGGTCAATACAGTTGGGGATTGGCATGCCGGCATGCCTATATAGAGAGTTGTGCTCCGCCACAAAATGCGATGAGCTAAATATTGGTGGATGCCTATATTTATTGCATTTATGGGCGTGGGATCGTTTCCCCACTCTAGCACTGGCAAGACCTCTATATCCAGATCCCCAGCTAGACACTTATCCATTACTTCTACCATTGGGCTTCAGGTGTGGATTGTATGCATATTCCACATTGCGTCCCTTACATCTGCTTAAATAACTCAAACAATTAATATATAATATGTATTTCTCGCAGGTGGAAGAACACTGGCCTACCTCCCCGACCGCCGTCGACGGCTCTGCGTCATTACAGAGTATTACTCGATCAGATGAGGGACGATGAGGTTTGAAACACTGTTGGTTATCATTTGTATCAATCTATTGCTAGATCTACTGATATGCTAATTTATGCTGCATTTCTTTGTGATGTACAGATTATTTGGCGCCCCTATGACGATCCCAGTGTACGACAGCTTATACCAGGGTATTGCTTGATGTCACCTGATATATGGCTGGCATCAGTTCCCATCATTTGCTTCCACATTGTAGAGTGGCACCATGCAGACCTGTGTGCTCCGGCAATTTGGGAGGAGGCAGCCCATTCCACAGGAGCCATTTAACCTCGGTTCTTGTCATACACTACAGCTTCGGGGCAAAACATCAAAAGACTGGCGTCAAGAGCATATGATATTCATCAGCGCTTGGAATACATGGCGCAATACACTCTCGTTGACAGAGTTTGAGACAGATGCTCTTCATCGAGACTCGGGCTATATGGCATGGTATTGGAGACATACCAGACGATGGATCCATCCGTTTAGCGGCGATCTAGGATTTGTGGTAACTAACGATTTTCATATTATGCTTTGTGATTTCTTCAACATGTAATATATATTAACTGTTTAAAATGTACCCTTATGTAGGCTGACATAGCTGAGAGACTCCACAGACTTAGTGTCGAGGACTCCCCTTCACAGCCGTATAGTCAATTTAGGGAGACTGTGGGTCGGGAATCTCGCCTCATTCTACGCGCACTAGGAGAGCATCGAGACGTGATTGCTGACCATCCTGCCTACCCAGCTAATGAATTACCTAGACCACCCATTCCCGAGCCTAGGCGTGGTAGGAGAGCACACGACTTCATGTCCCTCAGGGATCCCATTTTGCCTGAAGAAGAGGGTGACGATGAAAGTGTGCCTTATCCTCATCCATCACCGACACACTCAGGTGTCCGTAGCCCTTTCATCCCTGGATCGATGCATGCTGATATCGGTGCTGTGGGACCATCAACTTATATCCCACCATCGCAATTCTTCCCAGGTGCAGAAGTTGGCCCGTCGCACAGCATGGCATTACCCCCGCAACACCCCTATGATGCTCCACGATCATCTTTTTCCACACCATCGCCATCACAATCAGCTCAGCGAATTCCTGGCTCTCTAATGGGATTGTTTGACGACCCATTTGTATTCACTGCTCAGTATACCAGCGAATCTACGGAGCAACAGCATCAAGGGTTTTTCACACCAAGTAATCCTATTCCAGGATTTCAATCATCCCATTGGGACTTGAACTCTCCACCTTCTAGGGATCAGACCCATTTGACTTATGCAGATGACGATACAGATAACGATGGAGAAAAACAACCCCTAGCTCAACGACCGCAACGCATAAGGCGACGCCCTTGGTGTGGGACTGGGAGCCATTATTTTAGTGATTGAGGGCTTCATTATTCTAATATAGTATTTAGTCTTATTTTTTTAATTGCTTCGTAACTTTTTTGCCTTAGATTTAATAATTTCTTATGTTACATTAACCATATTATCCACTTTTAGAGCTTAGTTGTACATTTCTATGATTATATATTTTACTTTGTAATCATTTATCTTCATCACACTATTGATCCCATTCCATTCATAATATTGTTATTTGAAATTCAATGGATCATTCTAAAATATCGGTCTTCAAGATGTAATTTTAAATGTAGACTTATATTTAATTGCCAAAAATAGTGTTAAATACTCATTTAGAGGTCACTATGGTAAATCACGCTATTAAATTTAGTACTGTGTAATTTTATCTACCAAAATGATGTTAAATGCAATTTGTACTAAAATAAATTTAATGTATATAAGGTGAAAAATAGGGTTTGAGAATATTTTAATTTTCAAAAAAAACATATTTATAGAAATAAATTAAAAAAAAGAAAAAACATAAAATAACTTATCTCGAAAAAAATAAATGGATATGAAGATGGATCAATAAAAAAGAAAATGAAAAAATAACGAACAAACAAAATAAATTATTGATGAAGGTAAAAAAGAATTAAACATACGAAAAAGAAAATAAAAAATTAGTGAATATATAAAAAAGAATAAAAATTAATTTGTTAGACTAATACAAAATTGATGAAAAATGAAAAAAAAGAGTAAGGCAAAAAATAATGAAAAATAAAAAAAAATAAAAAAAGACAAGACAAAAACTGATAAAAACGAAAATAAAAATGTCAGCGCAGTAAAATGACAAATTATTTTCCATGGAACAGCATTTGGATAAGCTTTTTTACGATTATCCTGACTTCTGAAAAATATTTTACCGAACTACTGTACTGCAAATTTTCTTTACCAAAATACTTAAAATAATTTTTTTTATTTAAGAAAATGCAATCTTGGGGAGGGGCTTGACGTGATCAGAGTTGATCACGTGTGGCCCCTCCCTGTGATCAGATTTTATTTTTTTAATATTTTTCTTTTCCTCTGTGACCATCAAGTTTTATTTTTTTAAGTTTTTAAATATATGATTAAATTTTTTTAAATTTTAAAAAAAAATTAATGTCAAAATTTTCTTATATGTTTTTTATTTAAAATAGGTTTTTTAATGCTAAAAAATTCTTTTAATATAATCAAACCTATTTCTTTAAAAAATTTATAATCAAGTATTAAATATATCTGTGATATATGATTAAAAAATTAAAAAAATATAACATTTTAATTTTAAAATTATGATATAATAGAAGATAATATATTAAAAAAATTATATTTATTTAATATATTTTATTAAATATTTTATATTTAATATTAAACATATAAATTAATTTTTATTATTTTAATTTTTTATAATTATATTTTTATAAAATTAAAAAATATATCTTATAATTGAATACCAGACTACTGTACCTAAAATTTTATTTACCCGAAACTCTAACAAAATTTTTTTTCAACTCATTGTAATTTTATGGAAAGAATTAATTTTAGCTTACTATTATATTTTAAAAAAATACATTTGCAGAAAAATTTAAATTTAGGGTATCAACCCTTTTTTTTAAAGAAATATTAATTTAAAAAAAATCTATTTCATAAGAAAAAAATTATACTTATCAGAATTTTTGGCAATAAAATATATATGTCAGCTTATCAGTATATTAAAAAAAGGATAATCCTTTGTTAAGAAATAATTTTAGTACTATTAATGAATAATCAATATTTAAATACAAATTAACTATATTATAACAATCATAATAAGTTGAATTGAACATAGGGTTTGAGAAAACACAACTATCAAGTAATAAGTTTACAATAAAAAATGTAATTATTTGTATTTATTGATATAATAATTATCTCATCAGTCTTATTACACATACTATTTTATTGCATTATATATATTGTACAATTTTATGAGAGTTAAAAAATAATTGATTATTATTTAGAATATTGATTAATTAATATAAAATAAATATTTAAATTTTAATAAACTAAATCAAATTAAAGTAAGGTTAAAATTATAAATGAAAAAATAAAAAGGCACATAAATTATAGATTATTGCAAAGTTTTTAAAAAATATTAAATCTCATTTGAAAAAAAACAAATTTAATACATGTAAGGTGAAAAAAAGTTAAAATTATTCTAATTGGAGAAAAAATATATTAGTAAAAAATAAAACTCAACAAAATAAAAAAATTTTGGCAGAAAAATAAGTATAAAAAATTGATCACCAAAAATAAAAAAACAGATGAAGAAAAAAATAAGGTAAAAGTAAAATAAATGAAAAAAGATAAAACTAAAAGAAACATAAAATCAAATTTAGAATTTCAAAAGAAAAAATAAAAAAAATGGAAAAAGTGAAAATAAAAAAAAAACAAAGCTAGGCAGAAGTTCAAATAAAAAAACAAAATAATATAAACGAAACATTTTAAAATGCAAATGAAAGGTTAACAGAAAGTAAAATTTCAAAAGCATTAAAACAAACAACTAAAAAACTGTAAAAGGCAAAGAAAAAGCAAACGAAAACCGAGAAAAATAGAAACCAAAATAAAACAAAAGAAAAAAATGTAAAAGGAAAAAACAAGGAAAACGGAAACCAATGGAAACAGAGCAGACTGATCACGGTGTCCTTGAACCCATGATCAGTCATTTTTCAAAAAAAAAATTTTTTAAGCATTTCGGTAAATAATTTTCACTGTGTAGCATCTTGGTAATTTTTTTTTCCAGTCGCAGTATTTGGGTAATTGTGCCCCCCAAAATGCCCCCCTTTGCCCCGTCCCAACAAGCGCGTCAGAGAGTCCTATTGTCCACGTAAATGTACGAAAAAAGTTATCAGCCCACCTGCACACGCCGTCCCCGCAATTACGACACAAATGGGTTGGATCTTTATCTTAAATAGATCGAGCCTATATTATAAAATATTGATCCGAATCTGACCTATTAGTATATATAAGACTTTATTTCAAGCTCGAATTTAACTTATTTTAAAAGTCTGACCTAACCTGTTAACCTATTTAAAAGTCTGTTTTAAATACAAGTTTTTAAATAGGCTAATAATTTAAGACTTAAAAAATCTATTATAAAAAGACTTTAAATAAACTAATAACTTATATAAATTTATATCAATATATTCTTAAAATACTCCTAATAATATTAAAATTAATACAAAATTTTATATAAGAACTAATTAATAAAGAAATAAATCCATATACTCATAACATAAAATTACTAATTTAAATATTTAATATTTAATTAAAATTAATATAATATTAAGTTGTCATAACATCAAATATTAACAATAAAGATAAATTAGTTCACTATAAATTATACAATAAATATTAAAAATATTTAATTTATATAATGTACTTGAAAAACAAATCTATATGTCATTATCTTTATAGTAAATAAATTTAAATAAAAAATATTAAATAGGTCGGTCCGATACGCTTGTAGGTTAGGCTTAAAATAAAAAAGTATGGTCTATTTAATTAAAAAAAAATTTATATTGGCCTTAACCTAATTCATTTAGTTAAATAGGCCGAACCGAGTTAGGCCTTAATTAGGCCAGGCCATAGACCCTCGATAAATCGCCGATTTATTTGCACCCCTACCTGCAACCCCACTCATGGGCAGATGAGTCCTACCACTCGACAGAAATGAAAAATCTTCAATTATTGATGATAAAAAATTAATTAATTTAGTAAAATCAAGTTAAAAAAATTATAAAAATAAAAATATTTGAAAATTTTAGAAGTTATATGGTGTTTTCTAAAAATGTAATATTATCTCACTTAATTCCAATTTATGCAATGAATTGATATGTGAATGGTTAATTTAATAAATCACATTTTTTAACATTTGCAAATCATTAAAAATTAAAAAATAAGCACAAATCACTTATCTACTTAAGAGAAAAAATTCTTCATTAAAAACATAACTTATTTAAAATATTTTAAATTTGGTAATAGATATTAAATTTGACTTTTGAATACATTTTTATCAGAAAAGTTTTATTATTTATTATTTTCACGTCAAACATCTGTATCTGATAATAAGGTATGAGATCACCTTAAATACAAATAAAAAATGATAATTTTATTGATTTCCAATACTTGCAATTTTTTCATCTAACAAAATTATTTTTATTATATTTGCTTTTCAATCAAATTAAATAAAAAATAATATTTTTATCATTTTTTTATATTCTATGCATCTAAATAACAAATAAAAAAGTACCCCCGCTCGACGGAAATGAAAAATCTTCAGTTATTGATAATAAAAAATTAATTAATTTAGTAAAATCAAGTTGAAAAAAATTATAAAAATGAAAATATTTGAAAATTTTAAAAGTTATATGGTGTTTTTTAAAATTGTAATATTATCTCACTCAATTCCAATTTATGCAATGAATTGATATGTGAATGGTTAATTTAATAAATCACATTATTTAACATGTGCAAATCATTAAAAATTAAAATATAAGCACAAATCACTCATCTATTTAAGAGAAAAAATTATTAATTAAAAACATAACTTATTAAAAATATTTTAAATTTGGCAATAGATATTAAATTTGACTTTTGAATACATTTTTATTAGAAGAGTTTTATTATGTATTATTTTCACGTCAAACATCAATTAGCCCTATATCTAATAATAAGCTACGAGAGCACCTTAAATACAAATAAAAAATGATAATTTTATTGATTTGCAATACATGCAATTTTTCCATCTAACAAATTTATTTTTATTATATTTCCTTTTCAATCAAATTAAATAAAAACAATATTTTTATCATTTTTTATTTATATTCTGTACAGCTAAATAACAAATAAAAAAGTATTTACTTATATTTCTCTTTTTATTTTTAATATTTATAATATTTTTATTAAATAAAGGATAAAAGTCTTTAATATTAATTATTTTTCAATAAGATTAATTATTGGAAAAAATTATATTGCATCAATTATAAAATTGCTCAAATCCAAGAATAATAAAAGCTTACAATGCCCAACATGTTTAAACCTAAATACTTAAAAAGCGGATGCTCAATTTCTTCCACGTACCAAATTTTCGGTCCCCATACAACGGTATCGCAAATGCAGTGCCGAAATTTCTCAATTAAAAAAGAAAAAAGAGGAAAAGGAAATTTCTCAATTAGCTGGAAATGAAGCCAACAGCCTTCAAAGAAAGAAGGAAAGAACTCCCTTGACTCTTCAATCATAACGACATGTCGTTTTCAAAAGCGCCATCACCGTTCAGGATAATAATGTTGGTGCCAACAGCAGATCTTCTGTCCGTATCCCTTTGACCGTAATCTCATTAGTTTAGTAACAAACCATTATTCTACTACGGCCTTAAAAACCTAATTTGCTTTGCTGTTCAAATCAAAATCTGCCATTGCACATTCTAAGGGCATTTGGACACGTCAGATGTGAGAATAAAAAGTATTTCTTAAATTAATGCTAAAGCCAATGTTTTTCCCACTAAAATGTTGAAATTAGGGGCCTTCAAATCCCAAGAATGGTAAAATTAAAATTAATTCCTAAAATGATACTACTTAAAAATATTTTCCTAAAAGAATGTACAATCTATTTTTTAACATAAGTAAACAAGGGGGACGTTTACGTCTCCCAAATGGGAAACATTGGGCTGACCAAATTTTCTCTAGGCATTTTTTTTTTTCAAAATTCATATTTTCAACATGAATTGTGAGGATCGCGTAATTCTTATTTTTTTTTCAATAGTAATATATATTTTCTTTTATTATCCTTTTAATATTATTGTCTATAATTTTTATTTCATTTTTTTTCTTTAGGACCACAATTTACGGGAATCAAAATCAAAATTTATATTATGCAACAAAATTGCTAAGTCTAAGTGATCCATACTTTTTGAAGAAGGAAATACAGCCGTCGATTATTTATCATTTTTAAAGTTTGAATTTATATACGATCCTGCAATTTTAAATTTTTCTTAAGAAAAATTTTATATATAATCTTTGAAATTTAAAAAAAATTATTAAAATATTTAATAAATTATATTTTAATTCCTTTCAAAAAAAATTTTCTAACTTTGCCGCTGCTTTGAACCCTCGCCGATTTAGAGAGTTTTTTAGCTGATGAATGTGCTTGTATTTTTGTATTTCTTTATGGTGTTGTAGGCTAATGTAATCCTTTTTTCTCAAAAACAATTATCAATTTTCTTTTCATTTTGCAAGCCTATATTACTTTTATTGAAATAATTGTGAGTAGCTATGATTAGTTTCTTCTGATATCTATAACTTCTCAAATGAAAAAATGATATCTTCTAAAATAATGTATTTGTTTGGAGAAAGAGGCTTATCGAGCACACCTTAATACTTAAATTAGTACGCTGGTGAAATAGAGTGATAGTATAAATGAATTTAAGTAAATGTACCTTCAGCTTTATTTTTTATTTGGCATAATTAAAAATAAAATTTAATTTCATTTTTATATAAACATCTTTTTAAAATGATATTGAAGAGGATGGGCTGACCAAATTTTCCCCACATTTTTTTCTAAATTCATAATTTTCAACATGAATTATGAAGATTGCGTAACTTTTATATTTTTTCAATAGTAATATATATTTGTTTTTATTATCCTTTTAATACTATTGCCTACAATTTTGATTTCATTTTTTCTTTAGGACCACAATTTACGGCAATTAAAATCAAAACTTAAATTATGTAATAAAGTTGCTAAGTCTATGTGATCCGTACTTTTTGAAGAAGGAAATATAGCTGTCGATTATTTATCATTTTTAAAGTTTGAATTTACATGTGATCTTGCAATTTTAAATTTTTTAAAGAAATTTTATATATAATATTTTAAAATTTAAAATATTTAATAAATTATATTTCAATTCCTTAAAATTTTTTTTTCTAACTTTGCTGCTGCTTTGAACCCTTGCCGATTTAGAGAGTCTTTTAGCTGGTGAATGTGCTTGTATTTCTTTATTGTATTGTAGGCTAAGGTAATCTTGTTTCCCAAACAATATTATTAACTTTCTTTTTATTTTACAAACTTATATTACTCTTATTGAAATAATTGTGAGCAGCTATGATTAATTTCTTCTATTATCTATAACTTCTGAAAATGGAAAAAATGATATCTTCTAAAATAATGTATTTGCTTAGAAAAAATGGCCTATCAAGCACACTTCATTACTTAAGTCAATATCCTAGTGAAGTAAAGTAATGATGTAGATGAATCTATATAAATGTACCTTGAGCCTTATTTTTTTATTTGGCATAATTAAAAATAAAATTTGATTTGAATTTTATATAAATATCTTTTTAAAATGATATTTGACTTAAGTAAAAGAGAATTTTTTTTATTTTTGATTTTTATTCTAATTACATTTATGTTATTATGAAATTTGTCAAAATTAGTAAAAAATTCATCAAAATTTAATTTACTTAACCTAAAACACATATTATATATAAAAAATATTTTTTAATATTACATTTATTATGATACCATCAAAATTCACTTTCTAATTGAGTTTCATTCATTTTTTAATATATTTCAAATAAAAGAATTCAATTGCAAATGAATTAAAATTATTATTTTTAATAAAATTTTTAAAAGAAAAAATTTATGTATATACGAATTAAAATTATTTCTAATAAAATGAAATTGAAATTAATTCTAAAAAATTTTAAAGGAAAACAATCCGGCATCAACTTAAACCTGGTGTTTGGTGTGATTTTCAGAAGCAACCGGAAGTGTATGCATGGAGTGAAAGTTGAGCGAGTCTCCTTTGGAGAGTGGCTTATTTGAACGGGGTGAACGTCACAACTTAAGGGTGACTTCGCTAGGCTGAGTGCTCACAGGATCCGGAAGTGACCCACGTCATTGGGGCGCGCAGCTTTGGGCCATTTCTTCGGCCCAATGTTCTATAGTTGACAGAGACAATTGGGCTAATTCTGTCTTATCCTGGCTGTAAATCATACTTCTTGATTAGGTCAAGCAGCACTTGGGCCTACCCATAAGGCTTGCAATCATCATATATAATAAAGAAGTTGGGTTGAACCAGTTGAGTTTGGGCCGGTCAATTGTACAAATTATGGTAAGCAATCAGATTATTACAAGAAATCTTGTTTTTATCGACATTATTGTGCTTAAAGATGAAGTGCAAAGAAGGAACCACGTAGGTCCACTTACGAGCTTTGCATAAGTTCATTGAGGAAGAATGCGATGAGTTTTCTTTTAAGATTATTTTCTTTTAATAAAAACATATGCTTTTTTTTATTTGTTTAGTTGTATATCATTTTGTTGGTTTCAATAAAAGGTGAAAATGACTCAAGATATATCATAGATTAGGTTTATTTCAAAATTTTTTATTCCAAGTTTGATTTGTGACTTATTTATAAGTTAAAATTTTGATTTATTTTAACTTGTTTATAAAATTTAAGAAGTTTGATATGATTAATTAACTTATTTAGGCATGATTATAGAAATTTAAATAAGTTATCGATGTATTTATAAATTTAAGTAGCATTTAATCTATAGAATCTGTTTCACATTTCCAATAATGTTTTAAGGAAATGTTAAATTCTATTGTTTGCTTCAAATTTTAGATAAATACTTCTAGACATATTTTTATCGAAGAGATGAGTATCTTATATTTAATGATACAAAAATATTTCAATGATATAAATATACTATTTTATTCCCTTTCTTGGTAAAGTCTTGTCACTATTAATACCTTATTTTACCATTACCTATTGTCTTTGAAAAATATTAGCACCTTCTATTGCCATTAACCACCACCCTTTATTATTTGTTGTTGACTATTGTTAACTACTATCTATCATTTATGATCATTGTCTATTATTATTTATCATTGATGACCACCATTAACCACTATTTATTATTGATGATTACCACTATTGCTGATAATTATTATTCACCACCACTATCCATGACTAATTATTATTTATTCCTAGTAGCCATTATTAATTATAATATATTATTGGTGACCGCCACTGGTCATTACCTATTATTAGTAATTATTGTCTAATTGTTGACCATTGAATTTTCAATGAAAACCCTTTTTGTAATCTTAAAATATTTTTAGAATTATACAAAATAATTAAATTATGATATTATAACATTCCTAAGAATATTTCAGATCAAATCAAATATAGCTGTATCACATTTGCAAAAATTAATTTTTGGATAATCATATTTTTAAAAATATTAACATTTCTATAAGTGTTTAATTTCATAAAATGAACATCACATTTGGTATATATGTTATAAACAAGCCCCTTAGTAAAAGAAAATTAGATAATAATTAGTCTAATTACTTTCATATCCCTTAAAATTCAACCTAATTACATGCATATCCCTTTCATTTTTAGAAATATATATTCAATATGTATAAAAAGATAATACTAGAGTACTTATAAGTAACAAGCATAGTTCAACAAAATCATAACCAAAAACAAATTATTTGTAAAATACTTAGGCATTCATATATACAACAAAAGATTGTTAGAAAAAAATTATTTCAATATAAACTATTAATTATGATTCAAACTTTTATGTTTTATTAGAAAAATAATTTCATAAAGAATATTACATCTGTAAAAATGAAAAAAGTGCTCAAGATGCATTAAAATAAAGTAAAAGATGAAATAATTTTTAAAGTTGTTTTGTAAGATAGTGGAAAGAATTAATTTTGAACATAATGGATTATAAATGATTAATTTAAAAATGATTATATGTTAACAATTTATATTTGGTAATATTTAAATATTATCTTTTTGATAGTAAAAATTATTATTTCCAATTTTTAATCAAAATCAAATTTGATATAATATTAATTTTGAAAAGTTAGTTTTTGCACAAATAAGCCATAACTCGCCAAATCCCACAGCATCGTAGGAACTCCTCTGCTGGTCTCCTTTCGGCCTTGACACACCTCCTCCTTCCTGTTCATTGACATCCCTAGTTCACACGTAGCAACGATAGCTCAAGAATGAAGAATGGAGTGATACTTACGTTGTCTTTCGAGGCGACAATGCTTTCTAGTGGCGTGAGTTGCAGCGGCAGAGATGGAGAAACCTGCTTTCAGTTCAGTGCACATAAGTGGGCAGAACAAAAGGCTTCTTTTAGAAATGGAACTAGTGATGCCCATTTCACCCGCTTTTCTTCACATTTATGGGGAGGTTTCAATTTCACTAAGCCCCACCAAATATCACAATTCCCCTTTACCTCCCTCCCTAATTTCACATACAGCCAAACATGTGAAAAATACAATTTCACGCCACCTTTCATTGTAGCCAATGCTCCTTCCTTATTTCATCCATTTTAAACAATGACTAAATTAATATATTATATAAAAATATATTAATAATTAAATTTATTAATATAATAATGTATCACTAATCAGTGATATATCGTAACGATCTCCCTACTTTTAAACATTAGAGAAAGAATCTTTCACGTTTCTGTTAAAAAAATTGACGTATTGAATTTGAATGATAGGCTTGGCGTCCCCCTTGAAATGTATAATAGTTTAGAGAATAAAGTGGGACTCCCCAAGTGTCTGTGGGAAAGTTCGTTCACCGATTATGGAGCTTCCTGGTTGCAGCCTACATCAATGAGGAAGATAGTGGATTCTAGGGCCTACCCGGCCATGACGTATATCCACTTTCGCATGCACGTTGCTTAGTGCTGCAAGGGGATCTAGGGTGTTCTCAAACGTTAATAAAAAATATGGGATACAATCCAGCGTGACGTACTTGGTTTTAGGTTTGGGTCGGAAAGTCAAAAGCAAACATAGGTATAGATAAAATAATATTCGCGTGAATTGAGCAACCAACTTTTGACTTTATTTGAATTAGGAGAAAGAAAATAAAAAAATATTTTAAATTTTTTTTGAATAAACAGAGAAAAAGAAAAAATATTAAAAATAAAATTTATTTTCTTTTATTTTCTCCAGAATTTAAATTTAATAATTTTATTTTCTTTCTCTTTTATTTTGTTCCTATGCAAACAAGGAATTAATCTCAATTCAAATTCTGAAACTCATTTATTCCATAATTTTCCTTTTCAGGTTTCTTTCTTACTTTCTGTTGATGTTTTAGAAGTTTTTAAAATTTGTGACATTTTTTTTATCAGTTTCTTTTCCTGTTGGATGTTAAAAAAATTGTATTCAATAAATAAAATATTTCATATTTCATATTTTAATTATAATTATTATATTTTTAAGTTTTATAATTAATATTATTAATTTTTACTAACCTCTTGCAAGTCATGCATTATAAAAACTATAATTATAATTATATGTCATTTTTTAATCATTAATAACACATCAAAATTAAATTATTATTTTTTTAAATAATTTGTCATTTTTTATTCATTGATGATATATTGATAGTAAATTAAATTTAAATTCTATCAAAAATTTTAAAAATAAAATAAAATATCTATTTGGGTGTCATGAGATCTTGTTCAGATCGCACAAGCCCAATCAATTTAGCCGATTTGCATTCATTACTATCCTTCTTCTTACGATTGATTACTTACATATTTTTTCCTTTTTTTACTCTAGTAACCCTACGCGTTCTTTTCTTCCATTTGTTATCAATACGGGTACTTAAAAATTTTGGCACGTTTGGTAATTAAATTGATTGATCCATATAAATCCAATTGAATATTTATCACCCCCAAAAAAAGTAATTGAATCACATCAAAATCAAACAAAATAAATCGAAAGATACCCAATAAATAAATAAATAAATAAGAAAAAAATTATTGACGTCAAACCGTTATCGTCCAGAATTGTTCTCTACTCATTTGACTTAAAAAGCAATAATAATTTGCTTAGATAAGCACTTGCTATGCTCCACCACGCAACTCGGTCACGCAACTTGACGAAGTTTCACTCTATCTTCTTTTTGTCCACACTTCTATCTACATATGATTCTTGGATGTCAAACACTTCACTCTGTTCATTAGCTTTAACTCAAGGATAATGCTAACCATTCCCTTGATACTTATAATTAATAGCTTCTTTTTAATAATAATATAATTAATATTAAAATATTATCTAATATTTCATTTTTATTTTTTATAATATAATCAATAAAATATATTAATTTTAATAATAATAATATATTTTTAAAATAAAATAAAATATTAAATGTGATTCTCTTATTAATTAGAAACTATTAATTACACTTTAATTATTATCAGGACAATTGTTAGCATCATCCTTACTTTAAAAATAAATAATGATATAATTTTTCATTTTAAAACTCATATTCCAATTTGAAAAATAATTTACTATATTTATCTATTTTTTAATAAATATTTTCAATTTTCATTCTTTTCAAAAATTGAAGAAGATTTTATATTCATAATTAAATTTAACTGATTTTAAAATTTATTATATTATTTTTAGTTTTAAAATTCTCAAAATACGGTTGTCATCATCATCTTTATATTTAGAGCTTGCGGGGAGGTTGTACATTTTAAGCAATATAATTTAAACTAATTGGACAGCTAATAAGACATTTCCCCCCAGCAAGTGCGGTCCGATTCACCGTCCCGTCACAACAAGGGCGTTGCGGCGTCCCGTTTTCCACGTAAATATCGAAACTCGCAAGTTGCAACGAAATAAGTTGCCAGCTCACCTGCGCAGACTGATGAATAGTGCCGTGTTCTGACTGATCTGAATTGTGGTGTGTTGATAAACCCTACCGCCTGACGGGAATGGAAAACATTCGGCCATTGATAATAAAAAATTAATTAATTTAATAAAATCTAGCATGCAATCCGCGGAATATAATTCAAACACGAAGTTGGAAAAATAATACAAAAAAAGAAAATATTGAAAATTTTTAAAGTTATATTGTGTTTTTTAAAATTGTGATGTTATCTCACTCAATTCCAATTTATGTAATAAATAATTTAGAAGTTGATATGTGAATAGTTAACTTAATAAGTTATTACATTATTTAACATATGCAAATCATTAAAAATTAAAAAAAAAGCACAAATCACTTATTTATTTAAGAGGAGAAAATCCTAACCAAAAACATCACTTATTTAAGATATTTTAAGTTTGATGATAGATATTAAATTCAATTTTTGAATGCTCTTTATTATTAAAAATTTACTATTTATTACTTTCATGCTAAACATAAATTAATTCTATATCTAATAATAAGGTATGAATGCAAATAAAAAATGATAACTTTATTGATTTACAATAGGCGTAATTTTTTATGCAATAAATTTATTTTTATTATATTTTTCTTTTCTATCAAATTGAATAAAAAATAATATTTTTATTATTTTTATTTATATTGTATAGATCTAAATAACCAATAAAAATGTTCACACATATTTCTATTTCTATTTTTAATATTTTTAATATTTTATTAAATAAAGGGTAAAAGTCTTCAATATGAGTTATCTTTCAATAAAATTAATTATTAGTAAAAATTATATCAATTATAAAATTGTTCAAATCTACGAATAATCAATTAAAGTTTACAATACCCGACATGTTTAAACCTAAATACTTAAGGAGCGGCTGCTCAATTTCTTCCACGTAGCAAATTCTCGGTTCCCATTCAATCATATCGCAAAAGCAGTGCCGAGATTTCTCAATTAGAAAAAAAAATGAAAAAGGAAATTTCTCAATTAGCTGTAATTGAAGCTAAGGGTTTGTTTGGCTGGAGGTGAAAATGGGAGGAGTGGAAATGGAGGGGAAAGAAATGAAGGTGAAAGTAATTTTACCTCAATTGTTTGGAATAGATGAAAATAGAAGGGAAAGTAAATAGGGGTAAAATAAATTTCCTTTATTTGGAATTGGTGAAAATAGAAAGGGGAGGAAATGTGAATGAATAAAATAACTAAAATGTACTTTATTATGTTATATTGAGGTAGTTATACTATTATGCAATAAAATTAAATAAAAAATAATTTACAGAAAAATATGCTAAATTTTTTTTTACTAACATATTTATATTTGTAATTCTAAATTTAATATAATTAATAAATCTTTAAATTATTATAATAAATTTATTTAGTACATTAAAAATATAAAATAATAAAATATTTATTAATAAAATGTAAAATTAAAAGTTAATATTTTATTAAAATTTTAAAATAATAGATAAAAATAAAAAAATTGTTAAAAAGAAAAAAAGTGGGGAAAAGAGCAGCATTCAAAGGCACGCACATAAGGTTAGATTTCAAAAAATTTTGAGAGCATCAACAGAAAGAGAAAAAATAGATTCACCTCCACCCCGCATTACCCCTCATTTTAGAGAGGGAAATGTAATCATCGGATCCCATCGAAATTGTACTCTACATTTACACCCCCTCCCATTTCATTAGCTAGTCAAACAGGTGAAATCTAAAATTCCACCCCCAATTCCACCCATTCCATTCCGCCCGCCCTTGCAATCACCCATCCCAAACAAGCTGTAACAGCCTACGCAGAAAGCAGGAAAGAACTCTTTCGATTCTTCAATCACAACGACATGTCGTTTCCAAACGCGCAGTCACCGTCCAGGCTAAGAATGTTGTTGCATTTTAATTTTTGAAATCATTTAACACCTAAATTAATGGAGTTTGGTTAGTGTAAATTAAAATTTCCTTTGTCCTCATATTTCCCCAAGAATAAATAGATCTCACTATAAATCATGCACTTATAATTAAAAGATGTGATATTTTTAAATTATTTTTAGTAAGAAATTACAATGTATCATTAATATAGTAGTGTATTGATATATTATTAGATTTAATTATATATTAAATTTATTTTTTAAATTAAATCTAATATATTATATAATAATATATCAATAATTAAATTTAATAATATGATAATATATCACCATAAAGTAAATACCATAATATTCTCTCTAATTTTAAACATAAAGAAAGAATCTTTCATGTTTCTGTTAAAAATGGTGCTCATTCCGTTTTTTTTATCTGTTGCATTTTTTTTAAAAAATATTTTTTTTATTTGTTATTTTAGAATTCTAATGAAATATTAAATATTTTTTTTAAATTTATCCATCTCTTTTATTAATAAATACTTTATTATTTTATAATATTAATTAAATTTTATTTATTTTTTTTATTTTTTTCTCTACCTTTAATTATCTTGAATTTTGTGTATAAAAAATAATATTATAAAATTTATTAAAAATAAATAAATTTAATTATTTTTTTAATATATATAAAATCGATTAATGACAAAAAATAAATATAATCAGAGGCAGTATTGAATTTGGATGATAAACTTGGTGTTCCCCTTGGAATGTCTAATAGTCTAGAGAATAAAGTGGGATTCACAAACCGTCCGTGGGAAGTTCACGCGCCAATTGCGGAGCTTCCTAGTTGCAGCCCATCAATGATGAAGATAGTGGACTCTAGGGCCTACCGGCCATGATGTACATTCACTTTCCCATGCACGTTGCTTAGGGCTGCCAGGGGATCTAGAGTGTTCTCAAATGTTAATAAAAAACGTGGGTTACAATCCTGCATGACGCACTAGGTTTGGGTCGGAAAGTGAAAACCAAACATTCGTATAGAAAGACTTTATTTAAATGAGGGGAAAGAAAAGAAAAGAAAAAAAATATTTTAAAAATTTTTAAATAAAAAGAAGAAATAAAATATTAAAAATAAAATTTATGATAAAATTTTTTAAATTAATTCAAAATTTAAATTTTTTTTTATTTTTCTCAATTTGAATTTAATAATTTTCTTTTCCTTCTCTTTTATTTTCTTCTCATAAAAATAAGGGATTAGCCTCAGTTGAAATTCTGAAACACATCTATTCCATAATTTTTTTTTCAGGTTTCTTCCTTATTTTTTGTTGATGTTTTAGAAGTTTTTAAAATTTGTGATATTATTTTTATTAGTTTCTTTTCTTGTTGGATGTTAAAAAAATTGTATTAAATAAATATAATATTTAATCTTTCATCTTTTGATTATAAAAATTATAATTGTTATATTTTTAAATTTTATAATTAATATTATTAATTTTTACTAACTTGCACGTCATGCATTATTAAAACTACATTTATAATTACATGTCATTTTTTAATCATTAATAAAACATCAATTTAAATTATTATTTTTAAATAATTTATTATTTTTTATTCATAGTATATTGATAATAAATTAAATTTAAATTCTATGAAAAATTTAAAAAATAAAATATAATGTTTATTTGGGTGTCATGAGATCTTGTTCAGATCGCACAACCCCAATCAATTTAGTCGATTCGCATTCATTACTATCCTTCTTCTTACGATTAGTTACTTATATATTTTTTATTTTTTTTACTCTAGTAACCCTACGCGTTCTTTTGTTCCACGCGTTATCAATATGGATACTTAAAAAATTTTGGTATGTTTGGTAATTAAATTGATTAATACTTGTAAATTTAATTGAATATTTACCTAAAAAAAAGAAGCCATTGAATCACATCAAAATCAAATAGAATAAATCGAAAGATATACCCAATAAATAAATAAATAAGGAAAAAATTAATGACGCCAAACCGTTATCGTCCAGAATTGTTCTTTACTCCTTTGACTTAAAAGCAATGATAATTTGCTTAGATAAGCACTTGCCATGCTCCCCACAATTCGGTCACGCAACTTGACAAAATCCCACTCTATCTTCTTTTTGTCCACACTTCTAACCATATTTGATTCTTGGACGTCAAATACTTCACTCTGTTCATTTGCTTTAATTCAAGGATAATTTTAACCATTCCCTTGATAGTTAGTGTAATTAACAGCTTCTTTTTAATAATAATATAATTAATATTAAAATAATATTCAATATTTTATTTTTATTTGTAACAATATAATAAAAAAATATTGATTTTAATAATATACTTTTACAATAAAATAAAATAAAATATTAAATTTGATTCTCTTATTAATTACATTATTATTAATTAGAAACTATTAATTACACTTTAATTATTATCAGGACAATTGTTAGCATCATCCTTACTTTAAAAATAAATAATGATATGATTTTTCATTTTAAGCAATAATTTAAACTAATTGGACAGCTAATAAGACATTCACCCTAGCAAGTGCGGTGCGAGTCACTGTCCCGTCACAACAAGGGCGTTGCAGCGTCCCGTTTTCCGCGTAAATACCGAAACTTGCAAGTTGCAACGAAATAAGTTGCCAGCTCACCTGCGCAGACTGATGAATAGTGCCGTGTTCTCACTGTTCTGAATTGTGGTGGATAGGTAAACCCTACCGCCCGATGGGAATGGAAAACATTCGGCCGTTGATAATAAAAAATTAATTAATTTAATAAAATCTAGCATGCAATCCGCGGAGTATAATTCAAACACGAAGTTGAAAAAATAATACAAAAAAAGAAAATATTTGAAAATTTTAAAAGTTATATTGTGTTTTTTAAAATTGTGATGTTATCTTACTCAATTCCAATTTATGTAATAAATAATTTAGAAGTTGATATGTGAATAGTTAACTTAATAAGTTATTACATTATTTAACATATGCAAATCATTAAAATTAAATAATGCACAAATCACTTATTTATTTTAAAATCCTAACCAAAACATCACTTATTTAAGATATTTTAAGTTTGATGATGGATATTAAATTCAATTTTTGAATGCATCTTTATTATTAAAATTTTACTATTTTTTACTTTCATGTTAAACATAAATTAGTTCTATATCTAATAATAAGGTATGAATGCAAATAAAAAATGATAACTTTATTGATTTACAATAGGCGTAATTTTTTATCCAATAAATTTATTTTTATTATATTTTTATTTTCAATTAAATTGAATAAAAAATAATATTTTTATCCTTTTTATTTATATTGTATAGATCTAAATAACCAATAAAAATATTTACACATATTTCTATTTCCATTTTTAATATTTTTAATATCTTATTAAATAAAGGGTAAAAGTCTTTAATATAAGTTATCTTTCAATAAAATTAATTATTAGTAAAAAATTATATCAATTATAAAATTGCTCAAGTCTACGAATAATCTATTAAAGTTTGCAATACCCGACATGTTTAAACCTAAATACTTAAGGAGCGGCCGCTCATTTTCTTCCACGTAGCAATTTCTCGGTTCCCATTCAATCATATCGCAAAAGCAGTGCCGAGATTTCTCAATTAGAAAAAAAAAATGAAAAAGGAAATTTCTCAATTAGCTGTAATTGAAGCCAACAGCCTACGCAGATAGCAGGAAAGAACTCTTTCGACTCTTCAATCACAACGACATGTCGTTTCCAAACGCGCAGTCACCGTCCGGGCTGATAGTGTTGTTGCATTTTAATTTTTGAAATCATTTAACACCAAAATTAATGGAGTTTGGTTAGTGTAAATTAAAATTTCCCTTGTACTCATATTTCCCCAAGAATAAATAGATCTCGCTATAAATCATGCACTTGTAATTAAAAGATGTGATATTTTTATATTATTTTTAGTGAGAAGTTATAATGTATCATTAGTATAGTAGTATATTGATATATTATTAGATTTAATTACATATTAAATTTATTTTTTTAAATTAAATTTAATAATATAATAATATGTCACCGTAAATATCATAATATTCTCTCTACTTTTAAATATAAAGAAAGAATCTTTTATGCTTCTGTGTAACGGCTTGCTTGTTTCGGTTGAAAATAGGATGGAAAGAACATTTGAAGGAGAAAAAGCACAGGAAAAGTGTTGTTTTTTCTTGCTTGGCTATCAGTGGAAGTTACGGGAGAAAAGCAAATGCGATAAAAGTCCTACGGTTGGTTCTACTATTTTTTTCTCCTCAAATAAGAGGAGAAAAGAGGAGGGAACTGCTTCCCGAGCAAAGATAGGGGTGTTGTATTGCATTTTTTAAAAGGTTAGAATGGTGTTGTTGCGGTTCACTTCCGTAAAGACACACTCGATGCTACGTGCTCTTAGAGAAGTTGCTGTTGCTGCCAAATTTTATATTATATTATTCACTTAATAAATAAATTTTATACAGATTTGAAGTATTGATAATGTATAAAAAAGTTTACATTTTTTTAATAAGTGGGTTTATAATAAATTTATATTATTTACTTAAATTTAGATTTAAATATAATAAAAATAATTAAATACAACATTTTATATTAAAGAATATCAATATAAAATTTGCTTGAAAATAGCGATCATATAATTTTATATCATCTATTAAAATTTACATTAAAATGAAGCAAAAAAAATTAATTTCATTTCCCCTTTTTTCTCTCTTCTCTTTCCCAACCAAACATAATATTTTCTCCTCTAATTTCTCTCTCTTAAATTCTCCAAGGAGCATTGAAAAAAAATAATTTCTCTCAATTTTTTTTTCACTACTTCATTTCTCTCTAATTTTTTATTATATCCAGGGGAATTCTACGGTATCCTCGCAATTTCAAACCCGAGGTGATGTGGTGCATTGTGGACCATTGGATGAGATTACCAAAATTCTTAATAATTTTATCCAATAACTTGTATTATGTCACGTCACCCCGAATTTGAAACACCTGAAATACCGGAGCAATCACCTTATATCCAAGCAAAGGCTTAAAAAATGGTATTGAATTTGGATAATAAGCTTGGTGGTCCCCTGGGAATCTATAATAGTCTAGAGAATAAAGTGGGATTCACAAGCCGTCCGTGGGAAAGTTCACGCGTCAATTATGGAGCTTCCTAGTTGCAGCCCATCAATGAGGAAGATAGGGGATTCTGGGGCCTACCCGGCCATGATGTATATTCACTTTCCCATGCACGTGGCTAGGGCTGCTAGGGGATCTAGAGTGTTCTCAAATGTTAATAAAAAACATAGGTTACAATCCGGCATGACGTACTAGGTTTCGGTCGGAAAGTGAAAACCAAACATTCGTATAGAAAAGATAATATTCGTGTAAATTGAATAACCAACTTTTGACTTTATTTAAACGAGGAGGAAGAAAATAAAAAAGTATTTTTATTTTTTCAAATAAAAATAAAAAAATATTAAAAATAAAATTTACGATCAGAAATTTTGAATTAATTCAAAATTTAAATTTTTTTCCTTATTTTTTCTCAATTTAAATTTAATAATTTTCTTTTCCTTCTTTTTTATTTTCTTCCAATGAAAATAAGGGATTAGCCTCAGTTGAAATTCTGAAACACGTCTATTCCATAATTTTTTTTTCAGGTTTCTTCCTTACTTTTTGTTGATGTTTTAAAAGCTTTTAAAATTTCTGATATTATTTTTATTAGTTTCTTTTCTTGTTGGATGTTAAAAAAAATTGTATTCAATAAATATAATATTTAATCTTTCATCCTTTATCATAAAAACTATAATTGTTATATTTTTAAATTTTATAATTAATATTATTAATTTTTACTAACTTGCACGTCATGCATTATAAAAACTATATTTATAATTACATGTCATTTTTTAATCATTAACAACACATCAATTTAAATTCTCATTTTTTAAATAATTTATCATTTTTTATTCATTGATAATATATTAATAATAAATTAAATTTAAATTCTATCAAAAATAAAAAAAAAATAAAATGTTTATTTGGGTGTCATGAGATCTTGTTCAGATCGCACAAGCCCAATCAATTTAGCCGATTCGCATTCATTACTATCCTTCTTCTTACGATTAGTTACTTATATATTTTTTATTTTTTTTCACTCTAGCAACCCTACGCGTGCTTTTCTTCCACTCGTTATCAATATGGATACTTATAAATTTTGGTATGTTTGGCAATTAAATTGATTAATACTTATAAATCTAATTGAATATTTACCTAAAAAAAAGAAGCAATTAAATCACATCAAAATCAAATAGAATAAATCGAAAGATACCCAATAAATAAATAAATAAGGAAAAAAATTAATGACGTCAAACCGTTGTCGTCCAGAATCGTTCTTTACTCATTTGACTAAAAAGCAATGATAATTTGCTTAGATAAGCACTTGCTATGCTCCACACAATTCGGTCACGCAACTTGACAAAGTTCCACTCTATTTTCTTTTTGTCCACACTTCCAACCATATTTGATTCTTGGATATCAAATACTTCACTCTGTTCATTTGCTTTGATTCAAGGATAATGCTAACCATTCCCTTGATACTTAGAGTGTAATTAATAACTTCTTTTTAATAATAATATAATTAATATTAAAATAATATTTTTATTTTTATTTTTATTTTTTATAATATAATCAATAAAATATATAAATTATAATAATAATATATTTTTAAAATAAAAATAAAATATTAAATATGATTCTCATATTAATTATATTATTAATTAGAAACTATTAATTACATTTTAATCATTATTTTAGGGAAATTGTTAACATTATCCCTACTTTAAAAATAAATAAAGATATAATTTTTCATTTTAAAACTCATATTCCAATTTAAAAATAATTTACTTTATTTATATATTTTTAAATTAATACTTTCAATTTTAATTCTTTTCAAAAATTGAAGAAGATGTTAGTTTCATAATTTAATTTGACGATTTTAAATTTATTATATTATATTATATTTTAATTTTAAAAATTCTTAAAATACGGTTTTCATCATCATAATTATATTTGAAGCTTGACTGATCTATTTAGGTAATAATTTAAACTTAAAGTTTGACTGAGGTACATTTTAAGCAATAATTTAAACTTAAGCAGCAATTATGGGCCTTTGTTTAATTGGACAGCTAATGAGACATTCCCCGCAGCAAGTGCGTTACAGCGTCCCGTTCTCGGCGTAAATGTTGGAACTTGTAATGTAAGAAGTCGCCAGCTCAACTGCACGGAGCGATGAATAGTGCCGTGTCTGAATTGTTGTGGTAGATAAACACTGCCGCTTGATCAGAGTGGAAAACATTCGGCTATTGATAATAAAAAATTAATTAATTAAATAAAATCTAGCATGCAATCCGCGGAATACCACGGCTTGAATTGTTGACTTTTTGTTAAAGTAATACAATTCAAACAAGGAGTTGAAAAAAAAAATGTTACAAAGAATGAAAATATTTGAGAATTTTAAAAGTTATATTGTACTTTTTAAAATTGTAATGTTATCTCACTCAATTCCAATTTATGCAATAAATAATTCAGAAATTGATATGTGAACAGTTAATTTAATAAATAACTACATTATTCAACAGGTGCAAATCATTAAAAATTAAAAAAAAAATAAAGCACAAATCACTTGTTTATTTAAGAGGAAAAAATCCTAATTAAAAACATCATTTATTTAAGATATTTTAAGTTTGATGATAAATATTAAATTCAAATTTTGAGTGCATCTTTATTATTAAACATTTACTAATTATTACTTTCATGTCAACGTAAATTAGTTGTATATCTAATAATCCATTTGTTTCTATTTATCTATTACATTAACTAATTTTACATATATTAAGAAAATAATTTAATTTATTTATTTTTAGTAAATTTTAGAAGATTATTCTTTATGCACAAAATTTAAGATAGTTAAAAATAAAAAAAATAAATACTAGTTATTTAATAGTATAGAATAATAAAATATTTATTAATGGAAAGAATGGTAGATTTGAAAAAAATATTTAATATTTTATTAAAATTCTAAAGTGACAGATAAAAATCCTAATTAAAAATATCATTTATTTAAGATATTTTAAGTTTGACAATAAATATTAAATTCAATTTTTGAGTGCATCTTCATTATTAAACGTTTACTAATTATTACTTTCACGTAAATTAGTTGTATATCTAATACTCCATTTGTTTCTATTTATTTGTTACTATTAACTAATTTTACATATATTAAAAAAATAGTTTAATTTCTTTATTTTTAATAAATTTTATAAGATTATTTTTTATGCACAAAATTTAAAATAATTAAAAATAAAGAGAAAGATATAAAGAAATAAGTACTGTTTAATTAATAGTATAGAATAATAAAATATTTATTAATGAAAAGAAGGTTAGATTTGAAAAAAGAACATTTAATACTTCATTAAAATTCTAAAGTGATAGATAAAAAGGAATAAAAAAATTTCTTTAAAATGTGACAGATAAAAAGGAACAGAAGAAATAATAAGAATGTATGAATGCAAATAAAAAATGATAATTTTATTGATTGGCAATAGGTATAATTTTTTCATCTAAAAAATTTATTTTTATTATATTTTTATTTTCAATCAAATTAAATAAAAATAATATTTTTGTCATTTTTATTTATATTCTATCATCTAAATAACCAATAAAAATATTTATATATATTTCTGTTTCTATTTTTAATATTTTACTAAATAAAGGGTAAAAGTCTTTGATATTAGTTATCTTTCAATAAAATTAATTATTAGTAAAAATTATATCAATTATAAAATTGCTCAAATCTACGAATAATCTATTAAAGTTTGCGATACCCGACATATTTAAACCTAAATACTTAAGGAGCGGCCGCTCATTTTCTTCCACGTAGCAAATTCTCCGTCCCCGTTCAATCGTATCGCAAAAGCAGTGCCGAAATTTCTCAATTAGAAAAAAAAAATGAAAAAGGAAATTTCTCAATTAGCTGTGATTGAATTCAACAGCCTTCGAAGAAAGAAGGAAAGGACTCTTTCGATTCTTCGATCACAACGACATGTCGTTTCCTAAGTCGCAATCACCGTCCAGGCTAATAATGTTGTTGCCAACAGCAGATCTTCTGTCCGCGTAATTTGACCATAATCTCACTAGTTTAGTGATAGACTATTATTCTACTAAAGCCTTAAAAACCTAATTTGCTTTGCTGTTCAAGTCAAAATCTGCCATTGCACATTCTAAGGGCTTTTGGACACGTGAGATGTGAGAATAAAAAGTATTTCTCAATTATTAATGCTGAAGCGATTGATTTTTTCCACTAAAATGTTGAAATTAGGGGCCTTTAAATCCAGGTCATGTTAAAATCAAAATTAATTCCTATAATGATGCTACTTCAAAATGTTTTCCTAAAAGAATGTATAATCTATTTTGTAATATAAGTAAACAAGTGGGACGTTGGTCACCCATACGTCTCGCAAATGGGTAACGTTGGGCTGACCAAATTTTCCCTACATTTTTTTTAAGGTATATTATTTTTATGCTTTAATATTTTATATTTATGTATAATATAAAGTAAAATTATCTACATATGATTATTATGATTTTTGAAATGAGTAATAATAATAATAATGCATTAGGCAATATGTGTAAAAAAATAATAAATTTGCAGGATGTTATTAAATAAATATTTGGTTTAACTATTTATTATTTGATAAATTAAATTTTGTTATATTATTTTATGTTTTGTGAGATAATAAAATAAAAAGTAATATATAAAATGACATAATCTAAACTCTAATAATAAAAGTGGCATTCAAGTTACTAAAATATGTCACATGATGGATTATATATTGAGCATTTTTCTTTAATAATAATATAACTAATTTATTATTATTATTATTTTCATGATCAATACAATTGAATATAATATTCAGTTAGAATTCAAAATTTCAAATTTGAAAATATAATTAATTATATCATAATTAAAAATTTTATTCTGTAAAAATAGAAATTATATATGAATTAATTTGAAAAGAGAATTCATTTTACAAAATATTTTAAGCGTATTCTATATTATGATTATACCTATATGCAGAATTAAGTTATAATTAAATATATCTTATTAAAAATAAAATATCTTTCATCTCAACCATAATAAACATTTTATTAAATTAATTTATGAAAATATTAATTAAAATTTAGGTATTTTATATTTTTAAATAAAAATCAATTAGTTTAAATTATCAATTGATTTACTTTTAAAATCAAATTTATTACATTAAATTAAATTTGTATTCGTAATACAATTAATTTCCATTTCTCTTGTTTTAAACTTAACCAAAATGTTGGTTTCATAGTAATAAATTAATTTTGATTTTAAAAAGTTAATGAGTACTGTAAGTATTCAATTGATATTAGAGTACAAAATAACATAACAAATTTTAACTTATCAAAAAGCAAATAATTAAACTGAGGACTTATTTATTAATATAATTTAAATTTAATCTATTATTAATATAATTTTTTTTACTATCAATGAACAAGCAGAAAATATTTCATTAAAAATGTAATAATTTATACCAATAGCAAAAAATTTTAGCAATTTCTATTAATTTGAATACATATGGGTAAGTGATAGTGTAAGAATAATTTACATTAACAATCGATCAAATTTAAATCCTTCATAATATCCTATAAATTCATTACTTTGAGAGTCTAAATTCAATTTAATACCAATGTAAAATATTTTACATTATCAATGAATAAAAAAAATGTTATTAAAAATGTAATATTTAAGAATTTTTAATAATAGTAAATTATTTTTAATTTTTTATTAATATGATAAGACATAAATAAATGCTAGTGTGAAACTAATTTGTCTTAATAGTAAATCAAATTAAAATTCTTACTTTTATTAGCACATATTACCTATTTATTTTGCAAATAAAAATCTTAATAATCATTGTTAAATATTTTTAATTTTAATTTCATATAAATATAAAATAAAAATTTATAAAAATAATATTATTTAAATTAAGAAGAAGTATGCTAGAAAACATTGGCATGCCTAACATTTCCTAATTAGGAGATCTTATCATTGTCTTTTTTTTTTAATTTTAAAATTATTTTAGGAAAATATTTCAAAACAACATCATTTTGAGAATTACATTTCAATTTAACATAATCAAAGAAAATGAGTGCTCTTATTCTTAAAGTTGTGTTCAATGATGGGAGGTCATCAAAGAAAGGTGGAGGTATTATAATTGAGGAAAAAAATCAGCTTAAATGCAGTACAAAGAAAGCAAAACATTCTGGTAATGAGTTTTCATTGAGAATGTTTGTATGAAAGATAAAGAAGATTTGCAAGCTTTGGAGAGAATGGAGGAAACTTCATGAAAATTTAGTGTTAATGGAATGCACAAAGATATTTTTGACCAAGAAGAAATAATGTGGATGAATGAATTGAATGAATGGGAAGAGGTTAAGGAGCCTATTCTGGCTAAATAATAGGACTTGCTCTGTCTTATTATTGAAGTTCATGTGATGGAGAGAAAAGAATAGTATAAGTTATGGATGAATTATTTAATTGTGAATTTTTAGAGGAAAAAATTGGATTTGAGTTTTTGAAAAATAGGTTGGAGAAACTATGGAGTCCTAAAGGTAGTGTGCATATAATTGACATTAGTAATGATTATTATGTTGTGAGTCTAAATGATCAGGATGATTATATAAATACCTTAAAGAATGGCTTTTGAATGATTATTGAACATTACTTAATTGTCCAAAGATGGAGCTCTAAGTTTAATCTATATGATGACCACTATAGGAAGTTAGTGGTATGGATTCAAATACTAGAATACTATAGTCAATGATTTTTATAAAGGCTTAACAATTAAGTTGGAAGAACACTAAAAGTGGATTTTCATACTTTGAGAAACTAGGAAGAACAAATTATTACTAAAATAGGTTAGTTTGCTTATATATGTGTGGAAATGGATTTAAGAAAGCAATTGGTGCTGAAAGTCATGATTTAAAGGTGTGTCCTCCTAGTGCAATACAAAGGTCTTTACAGGATTTTTTTCTCTTATAGACATTTTGGTCATCGGAAGGATAGATGCTCAGTTATTTCTAATAATACAAAGTCTACCTAGGATGGTAATAATAATAAGAAAGAAGTAACCAATAAGGATGTGATAAAGAAGAAGGTTAAAGGTTTTGTTATGCTAGAAAATACCTTATATATGCTAAAGCCTGCTAGTAATAAGGTTGTAGCTATAGAAGATGACTTTAGGGGCTGGATGATACCACAAATACAATTAAGGAAGGCATGTAATTAGATAAGTCAAACAACAATTAGTAGGTATGTTCAAAATGGGGAAAGATATGATCAATGTTTCCAAACTAAGCTTAAGTAATCAATTAAAGTTTGAATTGCTTGTTAATTTGGAAGAAAATATTGGTATGAAGAATTTTATGAAATTAACAAAGGAAGTTGGGTAGTGATAGTTAAGGATAAATTACAAGTCAAATATAACAAAGGCCATTCAATAAACAACAAGGGACATGTAGAGGATTTATAAAGGCAGTTGAAAAGGAAGAATGTTATTTAAAAGAGTTCAAAAATGGGCCGTAAAGTAAGCCAAAATAAAAAGGAAGAGGCAATATTAAACATTAAAGAAACTAGGGTATAAATAACTAATAATATGCAAGAGCAGTCAATGTTGAATAAAAGGAACATTATAAAAAAAGTGTGATTACTATGTATGGCCCTTTAGTGAATCAATTTTCTCCATCACCTATGAAAGTTAAACTATTAGAGGGAGTTAATGAATATGTTATGCCTAAATACAAGAGAAAGGTCTGGTTCTACTAAAACCTTTAGATTATATGCAAGTTCCTTAGTTAATAAAAATGTATGCAACTTCATTGTCAAATAAAGATCTAGCTAACCTTTTAGGTATAATAACAACTCCTATTAGTTGTTATGATACTTCACAGTTACTCACTGACTGTTCTTACATTCTTATTAGTTTCTTTTTTATAAATATATTGAATTAGAACTATAAAGGAGTAGGCTCCTAATTTTTCTTTGCTTAAATTAAAGACTTAGTCTTTTTTAATCAAGTAGGTTTATGCTTAATAGTGGAACCAAGGATTAAAGATAAAAGAGTTAATGAAGTAATTAAGAAGATTAGCTTTGATGGTGTGTACAAGAATTGATCAAAATGGTTTCTTTAAGGGGTTTTGACTCTAATGGAAGAAGCCCTCTTATGATATTAAAATAATTGAATTTTATTATTAATTTATCCATGCTAAATATGTAGCTTTGGATGACTACTACTAATTTTATTACAAAAGTTTATACTTTATCAAACTGCATCACTTGTAAAGAATTACGGAAAAAATTGATTTAGTTAGTTGGTACTATGAATGGTTCTTGTGTAACTTTTGAAGATTTTAATGCCTATCCTTAGGTGCATGAGAAGTAAGGAAATGAAAGCCCAAATTATTGAAGTATGAACTAGTTGATTGAATATATTGAAGCTATTAATTTGATAGACTTAGGCTTTTAATGGCCTAAGTTTACTTGGGAGAGGAAAAAGCTTAAGGAAAAGATTGATAGATGTCACACTAATGATGAATAGAGGTTGAGGTGTCTAGAGGCATTAGTTTTTCAACTTTTCTTAGTCAAGTCTAATCATCAACTAATTTTCCTAAAGTTAAATCAAGGTTATGCAAGATCACATGGCCCTAACTTTTTTAGTTCCATGCTGCATGACTAATTGATAATTCCTTTTTAGAGGTAGTTGAGGAGGTTTAGGATAAATCTTCTTCAGGGCAACAAGCAGTAAATAAATTTCAAACCTTTATTTAGAAATGGAGTTCAGAGACTTTTGTTAACATCTTTAAAAAGAAAAAAATCATTATGGCTTAGTTAAATGGTATTGATAAGGCTTTGGAAAGGAGATTTATTGCAAGACTATATGTTCTTAAGAGAGAGCTCTAGGGAGGATACAAAAAAAATTGTCCTACTTGGTTTCACAAATCTTGAAATAAATGGCTCAGCCATGGTGATAAAAATACTAATTTTTTTTCATATGTCTACTATTGTAAGGTGGAAAAGGAATAAAGTTAGATACTCATGGATTCTACAGGAAGATCCTATGATTTTGAAAAATATGACAATTAAGTACTTCTTAAGTCTCTTTATTAGAAACTCTAATTATTTCCCTTTTTAAGCTTTTTTCCAAAGCTAAATGAAAATAATCTTATCTCGATCCAAAAGAAAATTTAAAATGGAAGAGATTGAAAAAGTTATCTTCAATATGAAAGCCTTTAAAGCTTTGAGTAATGAAAGCCTTCAATCTATCTTTTTCTAGAGTCGTTGTGATATTGTAGGACATTTTATGTGTAGTTTAATTCTAAAAGCTTATGGAAACCTAAATAGAATTGAAGGGATTGATGAAACATTAATAATCTTGATTCCTAAAGTTGATATACCCTAGAAATTGAAAGACTTTAGACTTATTAACTTTTGTAATGTGGTTTGTAAAATAATCAAAAAAATTATAGCTAGCAGATTAAAGCTAACTATGTATAAAATTGTTGTACCTAATCAAGGTAGCTTCATTTGAGGAACGCATGGTACTAATAATATTATTATGGCACAAGAGGTAATCCATTCTATGGAACATAGAAGGGGAAAAAATGGATGCATGACAATTAAAGTTATTTAGAAAAAGTGTAGAATCAAAATGATTAGGATTTTTTTTAGAGACACCATTATTGAAATAAGACTTAGGGATCATTCATTTATATTTTGATGAGATGTGTATTTGCTTGTAGCATGAAGATTGTATAGAATGGAGAGTTTACTAATAACATTAAACTATCTAGAGGTGTTAGATAAGGGACTCGATATCTCCTTATCTTTTTGCTTGTGTATTAGAAGATTGATTTGTTGAATAGAATTAGCTATTTGTAATGGTTTATGGAAATTAATTAAATTGGTTAAAAAAAGACTCCTATTTCCTTTCCTTTTTTCTCAGATGACCTTGAGTTATTTGCTAAAGCCTTTTTAGACTAGGTGGACATTATTAATTTATGCTTGGATATGTTTTATAAGAGTTTAAGTCAAAAAATTAATAAAAAGTAAGATAATTTTTTTTCCAAGAATGTAAACCATAACTAGGCTAAAAAGATTAAGGAGAAACTAGGGTTTCAAGTAACTTCAGATCTTGGTAAGTATCTTAGCATCCCTCTCAATTATAAAAAGATTTCCAAGGATACTTATCATTTTATCATAGAAAAGATTTCTTAGAAGTTTAAAAGTTGAAAGTTTGAAACCCTTTCTCTTATAGGGCATGGCACTTTAACTAAATTTATGATTAATGCTATGCTTTAGTATTATATGCAAACTACTCATCTTCTGATTGCTACTTGTGAGAAAATTAAGCAACTTAGATATAATTTTCTTTAAGGCTTTAATGAATTTATGCCAAACCTTATTTAATGGCTTTCAAATATGTTTACCTTCTTTAGGATTGTAAGGGTTTAGGAGTCCAAACATTTAGGAAATGTAACGAAATTTTTCTCTTAAAGGTTGCTTAGGGTTAATATAAAAGAAGGATGTTTTATGAGTGCAACTATTAAGAAGCAAATATAAATATGATCAAGATCTTCTTCCATTTATAAGGAAAAAGAGAACATATCAAACTTATAGCAAGGCATTTATAGTATATAGGATGACCTTAAAAAAGGATTGATCTAGATGCTTAGTAATAGCCTTGAGGCAAAATTTTGGAAGAATGATTGGCCCCCTGATTGTGTAGCCTAATGTTAAAAGCCTTATGTTATATTTTTGGAGTTAACATTCTAATAAATGAAGAAGGTTTCTTTATGGCTTCCTATATTAAGATAAATAGATTATAGGACCTGAGACGTGTATGTCATAATATCCTAATTAATATCATTAACAAAATCTTAGTTGTTGCTCCTTTATCATCTTTCCTTGGTAATGATAAGTTAGCTTAGAGCAGGACAATTGATGAGAAGTTTTTACTTAAGCCAACATATAACTTTACCTCTATGAATGATAACCATGTTAAGAGTCCAGTCTAAAATAGAATTTAGAAGTGGGCGAGTCTCGAAAGGATCAAATCCTCTTTGTGGCTACTAGCTAAAAGATGAATTTTTCCTAACCATTAAGGGAAGGGTAGAAGACTATTTGACTTAAATTTATGTCTGAGGTATGGTTAAGAAAATCAAATAGTCATGCATCTCATATGAGATTATGATAGTGTAAAACCACTTTGGTTGTCTTTGATTAATTTAGGTGAGTAAAACTAATTTTTTAGCCTCTTTACTGCTAACTAGATTGATTGGAATTTGCAAAATAACAAAATATGTTTCAATGATGCTTAATGCTCTATACTATTTAGGTTTTTATGCTAGCTTATTTGATTGAATTAAAATAAATTAATTTTTGAAGGAATAAATGAATGCTTTCATAGTGTGGTTTTCATGGCTATGTCAAGAGTGAGGGAATTGAAGGACTTGGCTTAGTTCTAGGAAAGAACTATGCAAATGGGATTAAAAATTGAAGTACATATTAGATGGGAAACTCATAAGGAAAAATGGATAAAGTTCAACTCAAATGATTTCATTAAATGAAATATGGTAGCTTATGTTGATGTATTTAAATACAACTTGAGTTGATGGATCCTAGGTTTCTAGAAATTGGTGGGAAACTCTAATATTTTAATATTAGAGCTTTTAATGGTGCTTATTAGTATTCAGATTGCCATTCAAAGAAGCTAATTGAATATTTATTTTGAGTTTAACTCTCTGGTAGGTTTTGATTTGTTATGGAAGTGTTTCCCTCCTACTCATCCTTACAATCTAATTATTGCATAGATTCAAAATCTTCTAAGTAAAGTTCTAAGGTTTAAGTTATCTCATTGCTATAGGGAAGCTAATACGATTGCATATTATTTAGCCAATATGGCTTATGCATCTTGTTCAATAAATTTGCCAAGGATCATATACGATAAACCTCTTAAGAGCTATTTTAGTTTAATTCTTTAGGATATGATGGGAGTTTCTTTCCCTCAGATGATTGTTTCTTAGCATTTTTGTTCTTCATGTACAATTTTTTTTTATCTAACATTATTTGGGTTAAAAAGTTGAAATTAGGGCTCAAACTTTTGCTAAACACAAGACATTTGGCCATCTAATTTCTTTCACATGGATTACTTTACATTCCCTTACTTAATTTTATGACGTTTCAAATTAAAAAAATGTAAACATTTGTTCTAGAAATGTTTAACTTAATATGAAAAAAAAATTATAATGTCCTGTTATGTAGTGTTTTATCTTTTCTTTTAAAAAAAATAAAAAATATTTTTTAGTTATAAATTTCCTTTTCCCTCTCTTTGGAAACATCTAATATTTTTTTCAATATCACTCTTTTACCTTACTCTTCTACTTCTCAATTTATAATAAGTTCTTTCGACACATCTAATATTTTTTTCAATATCACTCTTTTGCCTTACTCTTCTACTTCTCAATTTATAATAAGTTCTTTCATTTGGTGAAAGCATTTCTTCTTTCTTAGTGAGAGACATTGCTAATTTATATTTGGTGAATGCATTTCATGCAACGTAATTTTATATTTAAATTATGTATTAAAACTTGTTTTAATATTTTGTTTTATATGTTTGATTATACTTTTTAAATGCAAAATTAGTCAAGTAACTTTTCTTCTCATTTATAATTTATCTTAACTTTATAATTATTTATGCCTTTCAACTCAAAAATTATCAAGTAATATGAAGGAATTATGAATAGAAGATAACCACTTTTCTTTTAATTTATTTAAGGATATTATGTATGTTTACCATAAATAAAAAGTTTATTATTAATTATACATGTTCATATACTGATATAGAAATAAATAAAATGGTAAAATAAGTTTTTATAATAGATTATCTCCTTTCTCATATTTCTTATTTACATTTAATTAATTTTTATTTGTGTTTGTTTAATTGTATATGAAAAAGCTTGTAATATGAAAAAGAATTTTAGTGTTATCAATTTCAATTAGAATAAGTTCAATTAAAAATAAAATTAATTAGTTTATAAAATAATATTAATGTTCTTGCAACATTTAAACTTAATTTATAAAATTATTACTTGTATATATATGTAATATATATAAATTGTCTTTTGGATTTTGGTTTGATACATATATATATATATATATATATATATATATATATATATATATATATATATATATATATATTTGTGTATATGAAGTATATGTAAATTATTATTTACTTTTAGTCTAATGTACATGATGTGTATTTGGCCATTTTAGAATGATTTTAAAAAGGTTCTTGGATTGTTTTAAAATGATTATAGAAAAAGTTACAAAAGCAAAAAGAAATCTATTTTTTTAATATTATGACATCAATCTTATTTAATAACTAATATTAAACATTACTTACTAGATCAATGTCATTATATGAAGGATGACAATGTTTTTTATTCAATTAATGTCTAATATAAATTTAGACGTCAATTTTTTTTATTAATCAACATGAAATCTTTAACCAAGAATGTGAATTAAAAATGAGAAGATTCAAGCATGGCGTGGATCGAAAATAAAAAGAGTAAAACATGACATCATTTGCTAATTTCATCTTGAAGTTCTTTTAATCTTAAAATAATTCTTTATCTAATAAAATATATTATTCTTCCAACCAAAAAATGTTTCTCTTTATTTTTATGTTTTTGTTTAGTAATTATTTTCTAGGATTGAAATTTTGTTAACTTATTGCCCAATATGTGTGGACATGCGTTTTTGAAAAAACATAGAATATAAATGTGAAGATTTATTTGATTTTTGAGTTATTCTTGCATTTTAGTTTTCTTTTTCATATTTTGTTACCTAACTATCATTTTAATGCAACTCTTATAAGTTTATACAAGTAAGAAATTTAATCTCATTCATGTTCTTTGGCATTCTATGATATTATTTATTATTTATTCTTATGAAAATGTTTAATATCATATATTAATTTTTCATGAATACTTATTGCATTTGCATATATTGTATTCAAAAGCTTTTCTAGAGATTGTATACCTCAAATATTAAGTAGCAAGTATGAAAATATATTTAATGAAATATTCACCTCTTATTGGAGTATTGCGTATAATCTTTTACAATTTTTAATATTTTATTATTCAATTATTCTTTAAATCATTGAAATTGGGATTTATAGAGTTATAGGAGATGTTAATTTTTATTTCTAGTTAAGAATACAAAGGAAATAAAGATGATGGGGGAACAAGAAATAAGAGGTTAGGGTTAGGATTTAGGACAAAAGAGTGAAAAATAAGAAAATAGATTGGTCTATCTAAAAAGGGTGACCTACCATATTGGTTATTGAAATAAACTAATATGGTATTATAGAAATTTAATTTTGGTTGTTTGAAAGCAAATTACATTTGATATTATTTCTTATGATGATAGGAAATTAAATGGTGTGATTTTTTTATATAAAAACAAATATAATTGTAATATCTTGCAACAAGTTCAAAATTGACGTTAAAATCACATATATAATGACACTTGGTTAGACATTGATCGATTTTCAGCATGTAATCTTTTAAACACCTAATGACAATTAGCTATTTTGTAGTAATGAAAGGACAAAAACAAATGTGTTTTTTTTATGTCATTATGCTAACCATAATCATGAATGTTATCCAAATTGTATTGCCACATCAGGAAGAAGCTCTAGGCATAAGCAATAATATTGTAACAATCATTTTTCTTTGAGCTTACATTAATTTTAGAAATTTTAAAGTCCTACTTCAATTAGTAGTTGTAATGTACTTTCTTATTATACATGTATTTAAATGCTTGATTTCATTAGTCAGGTTGTAAATTCTTTTTATGTATGCATTTTAGTAGTTATATTACATTATAGTGAAAGCTTAATTTTCAATTTTGTGGTATATGATAGCTAAGAAGTTAAGCACCATTGAAAGCTATAAGTTGACTAAGAATAAATTTGGAAGATATGAACTAAGGAAGCCATTTGACATATTGCATTATTTAGGATTGGATAAACCATAGTATGTTATGTTAAAAGGGTAGAAAATGTGGTATGTTTGAGGGCTTATTTGAATTATGGTGTTAAATCCACAACAATGACTTCATCTTTAAGTCACTTGCATATGCAAGGAAGTAAGGAAGTTTTAATTGTTTTAACCATTACATTTGAACCTAAGCTTACTATGATCTTGATGTATGAAGAAATGATGCACTTTAAGTTGAATTTGTATGTGTTGTGATATTGTTAGAAAATATGTGTTTAGAATAATTTATCAATGATGAAATACTTTAAATTTACATTCATATATGTGTGTATTATTACTAGATAATGTGTCATTGTATGAGCATGCTAATGATAGATAATGTGCTATTGGAGCACTTTGTTACTAATCAATCATGAATATGTAGTAAAGATATTTCTTAAGATATATCTAATCAAGCATTGTAGTATAAATAAATCATAACATAAATAAACCATAATACAAGTGTTTATATGAACATAACACTATACAACGACAATAACTTTAATCCAAATCAGATTAGTATTTATGTGTTTGTTGTCATTGTTAAGGTGGACATTAGTATTACCCAATGCCCCCAATCACACACCCATCGATTCTATAACACATTCTCACTTTATGGGCCTAATAAGCTAGTTGAACTTATGTCAATTCTTATTGTAAGTGGTGGCATTGCCTTGTTTAAACTTATGTAGGGTCAAATGTATGCTTAGCCTTTGCTATATGAACATTAGCTGAAGATGATGTTGTATAGTGCACACTAAATTCAAAATACTACAGTGAAATAAAGAAACTAAACTAACTATAGTACTCTATCCTGTATGTATATGATGATGAAAAAGGTAGCTTGGGGTGTGTATAATGGTGTTGGCTTAACATATGTATAAGAGTCATGTTTGAAGGTATATATGATAAGCTTGGCTTAGCAAATGTTTAAGAGCCATGTTTAAAGCTCTCGCATTATCCACACCTCTATTATTTCCTCGACATCTTATTTGAATAGGTTAGCATGTAATAATTTGTTCCATTTGGATTGTGGGCCTCAATACATTAGATAGAGGAGGTTTGGTGGTAGTCTGTTATGCTTTAAGCATGTGGTGCTCATCCATAATATTCACTAGCTTAACATTGATTTGTCGAACCCTTTTCTATGTTTTATTCCTATAATTGCCAAGTCCATTTTTTACAACTCCATCTTACAATTAATCTATCACAAAGAAATAACAAAATTGGTAATAAGTATTTCTCACTTGAATTTATATAATTATTGATAAATACATAGAATACTATTTAATCATCCATTGTGTTAGGTTTTAGATTAACATATGTAGCGGAATTTTAAAATTTTTTATCCGAATTCTACTTAGGATCCATGCAAAAGAGACATAATTCGATGGTTATGATTTTACCTTTTGTGTGCTCGTGTTCTTTTCTGAACAAAAACTTAAGAAAGTGGATGAATCAAATGCTGGCCAGTAAGCACAGCGTCTCTACGATATTTACACGGAGTGAATAATGACTTTTCCCCTCCACGAATCTGCTAAGATTCGTCTCTCTCATTAGGATTAGGATTGAACATTTTTGAGTGATTTAAGATTTTATTGAAGCTAATGTACGTCCTTTGAAAGTGCTGCCTTCAAGTCCTTTTTATAGAACTAAGGCATATCACAATCCTAGTTCTACTAGGATAATGCTTCAAAAGAATCTTAATCATATTTGACAACTATCACCTTATCCTCATCATAGAGAGAGTGAGGAGAGATAGGATTTATCTATTAATTATCTAATATTAGATAATAGCATTATCTCATAATATAATTATCTAATATTAAATTAGTATATAATTATCTTATATTAGATAATAATATTTTCTTATAATATAATTATCTAATATCTAATAATGTAATTATTTAATAGTATTTTAATATCAAATAATATCACATAATAATATATATATTACGTGAAAAATATATTATTATCTTAATAATAATATATATGCATAAAAATAAGTCTAATTAATTAGATTTTAATTCAATTAAAGTCCAATTAATTATTATCTTATTTCAACGCCTTTTGTGTGACCTTGTAGGTTCTTACTACATTGACAATAATTTATTATTAGGCTATAGACAGTGAGCAGTATTTAGCAATACATCACCACCACTTAAGTAGTAAAATGTCTGTGAATATGTGATTAACGCTTTGCATCATAATCCCTTTTATAACAATATCCAAATCGAATTGGAGGCATGTAATGTGTTATCCTCGTCAATGTTTAATTTATATTTCTTGATATTAAGCAGACTTAAAATAAATGATTAATATCACATATTGATCCAATTGAGCATGATTATATATTTCTAAGTCTCACTCAATGAAGGGGCCTAAGGATATCTCTCTTTTATACAAGAGTAACAAAATCTCATCTACATAATTCACTTTCCTCTGCATGATTCGTGACACACCCAATCAATGCCCTACTTGTAATTACGATTAGAGTGAGTAACTCCTCATGTAGGGAACTGTAGTGACTTCAGGTTAAAGAATTATGAACATTTGTGGTTATATGAGAATAACTAATGATACGTCTATCCATGTAGTATTCTTACAGTGGGTCAGTCCAATACATTATTCACTAACACTGTACTCATGTATTAGCTTGATACCACATATCCATAATTCATAATTATCAGTCATTATACATGTTAATTTCAATGTATCATTACTATCCTTTTCACAATAATACTTGACTAGGGGTATTTTAGGAATAGTAAAGTTATTCTAAGGATAATTATTATATTTAAGTTATAATTGCGCAAAGTAATAAAATTATGAAATAAAAATATAATAATTTGAATTATCTAAAATAAAATATATATTATGTATTTATTACAATCATCTCTATGATTGACTCTTAGGACACACACCAACACATTGCACTACTTAGACTAATCCAACATATATTATGTTACCATTTTATACCATTTAATATATTAGTTATTGTAATGCTAGGGATGTTTAACAAGCTTAAGTTTGCGGGTTTGGTAGATTGGTCCATAGTCTATTTGGATTGAATTTACTAAAAATAGGTTTGAAAAAGTGGACTTAAATGAGTTAGGTCTATGCAAATCGAATCCACATGAAGCACAAGTTAGTCCACAAGCCAATTGTCTTTTTAAGGTAGAATAGGTCAATTCACAGATTTATGGTACAAATTAACCTAACCAAAATGGATTTATTTAAAATGTGAGCCTTAATGGATTAGGTCTGTGCAAATTCCATCCTAACCTGATCTACAAAGCCTGTTAAGCACTCCTACTTAGTGCAATGTTTTTTATATTAACATTCTATATGGAATTCATTATAGCTAGTTGTTCCAAAATTGAATCCATTGTGCATGTGTACTAACCCAGTTCCAAAATTCTTTATCTAGCAATGTGTACTTATGCAAAGCGTTATCCATATCTAAACTACGATGTATAAGTTGTTGAAGATCAAATTGTTTTATAACTTTATCCACATTGTGCCATAAAATATGCATAGATAAGGCTTAATATTACTATTTGTTATTAGAAAAATTTTATTCCTATATGTAGATGAGACTTAGTATTTGTATTTGGAAAAATTTTACTCCTTTGCGATATTTGTAGATGATACTTAATATTACTATTTGTGTCTAAAAAAGATTATATTAGATTAAAAATCTATTTTGATATTTGTAAGATTGAATTTTTATCAATTTTATTCCTAACTAAAAATTTATATCAATTTAGTATCTATATAATTAAAAATCATTAAATCTTAATTTTTTTGTATAATAATTTAATAATCCATCTCATGTATAAAAGAATTAAAATTTAAATATTTTTAATTTTATAAAAATTAAATTAATATAAAATTTTTAATTAAAAATAAAATTAACAAAAATTTAACATTACATATCAAAATAATTTTTTTTTATTTTTTATACGTATGGTGTTTAAACATTACATTAGATGTTGATTAATTTGAATTCGAGTCGGATAACATCAACAACAAAACTTTCCAAACCGAATTTTAAATTATTATGATAGTAACAATAATTAAATATTTATATTTAAAAAATGAAATTTTAATTATTGTTACTATCATGCATCATACAAAACAGCGGGTGAAGACGTTTTAAATCCGAATGCCTTCCTGAAATTCTGACATACTACTATGTCAGACTGGCGGCAAGGCGCTCTTTTTCAAGCCGTCTTCCCGGTCTCGGTCAATTAGACATTATACTAGGGAACAGTGGCGGAGAGAAGGGGGGCTAGGGGGGCCCCGGCCCCCCTAATTTAAAATTTTTAATATAGTATATATAACGAAATTTGTTTGGCCCCCCTAAATAATATATAATTTTATATTAAACTTATCAAATTATTAAAATATTATTGGGCCTGCATCATTTTTTATAATTATCTAATGCTTTAAAAAGCTTTTTGAATTCTGATGGTTGGGCTTTATGCTACTGCCTACTGGTCATGACTAAATAATACGTATATATATTCATTTTGCTTTTTGTTACTAACTTACTGACACTTCAGCTTTTTGGTTAGAAACTTCTCCAAGATGCCACATTTTTGCTTCTGCACAGCACGTCTCTTTTTTTGGGTTTTCATTTCTTTCTCTGCTTTGGCTCTGCATCTCTCAACTCTCTGTCTCTCTCCCACTGCGTCTGCGTTGCATCTTCATCTTATTTCTGCAAGACTGCAATAGCCGAATAGGTTAGTGTTCTTTTTAAAATCTTAACAATGATTCATCATTTATTTTTTTATTTTTATTTATTATCTTGTTACTTAAAAATGGGTTACTGGGTTAGTTAGCAATTAGGAACTTTAATAGTTTATAGAATCAGATTCAAAATCTTCTCACTATTATTATAAAATTAAAAACGAAAACAAAAATGAAATAGAAAAGCTTGAAGTTGAACCTAATTACACAAAGGAACTTTAAATAGCCATGGAAGTAATCAACGGCTATTTAGAAAATGGTACACAATAAACAAGAGAAGTAAAGGTAAAATCTAGAATTTTATGCACTTCAATTTAGATACAAGCTATTAATTTGTCCTTGTTGAATGTTGCTGACTTAATTTGAATGTTGCTGTCTTGCTAACTTTAATTTACCCATTTTGACTTTCATGAAATTATCAGCATGCATGTTCTCCTTAACGTTTTCTCCTTATAGCAAGAACAACAGTAACAAATTGTAGTTGTTATAATTATGTTTCACAAAGATAAAGAACCAAACATCAAAGAATAAAATAGCAACGTGAAATAATAAGTTACAGGTTACTATTTTTGATATGTTAAAGAATTTCATACCATTTTCTGAAATATTTTTTCTTTTATCTATTTATATAACTCGTAGTGATGAGAAATTTAAAATAATAGGATTAGATGAAGAAGGGGATTTCTATTTTGTAATTTCTAGTTAATTTTTAAAAATTAGATTGAGGTTCTTTGTATTTTCATATTAAAATAATTTTTATATCATGATCATTTATATGGCTTTTTTTTGTATTTTTTTAGGTATAAAAATGTTAAAGAGAAAAACTATTGACTCTTTTTTTAAGAAAAAAGAGGAGAATGAAGATACACAACCTAGGACATCAACTCCAAATTTAGATAATGAAGTGGAAAATGTGGTTGAGCAACCTATAAGTCATACATTGGAGGAGCCCTCCTCAAAAGTTACAAGAGTTGAACAAGAACAAATTGACATGGGTACTCTTGTGCTTGATCCTGGAAAGCGTCCTCAAATTTGGGATTATCCTATTAATCAACAGGATGAAATTCGAAGGGCATATATAAAATATGGACCTTATCAGTTTAAGCAAGATATTTATCCATTTTCTGATGATGTAGATCATCCACGACGATTTCAAGCTCATTGGTTTAAAAGTTTCCCTTGGCTAGAATACTCACCAGAAAAAGATGCTGCTTTTTGTTTTCCATGCTATTTGTTTGCAAAAAAATCAAGTGGATATTCAGGTTGTGATGTATTTGTTTCAAAGGGATTCAGAAATTGGAAAAAAGTTAACAATGGAAAAAAATGTGCATTTCTGTCTCATATGGGCAAAAATCCTAATTCAGCTCATAATGTAGCTTATAAATGTTATGAAGATTTCAAGAACAAGTCATGTCATATTGATCAAGTTATGCACAAGCAAGCTTCTCAACAGGTTCATAAAAATCGCTTACGCCTCAAAGCTTCTGTGGATGTTGTTAGATGACTAACTTTTCAAGCATGTGCTTTAAGAGGACATGATGAAAGTATGAGATCAAAGAACCAAGGTAACTTTCTTGAAATGATAAAGCTTTTAGCTTCTTATAATAAAGAAGTAGGTGAAGTTGTATTGGAAAATGCCCCACAAAATGCAAAATATACATCTCCAACGGTTCAAAAAGAAATTTTAAATATTTTTGCAAGAAATGTGCAAAGCCAAATTCGTAAAGAGATTGGTGATGCAAAATTTTGTTTGATTGTTGATGAAGCTCGAGATGAATCTAAAAGAGAACAAATGGCTTTAGTTGTTAGATTTGTTGATAAAGATGGACTTGTGAAGGAAAGATTTCTAGATCTTGTACATGTTAAAGATACCATTGCATCTACTCTTAAGCAAGAGATTTGTTCTATTTTATCTCATCATAATCTTAACATTCAAAATATTCGAGGGCAAGGATATGATGGAGCAAGTAACATGCGTGGAGAATGGAATGGGTTACAAGCTCTAATTCTTCAAGAATGTCCATATGCATATTTTGTTCATTGTTTTGCTCATCAATTACAATTGGCTCTTGTTTCTGCAGCTAAAGAATCAGTTGATGTCCACACTTTTTTTCAGAATTTAACTTTTATTATTAATGTTGTCACATCTTCTTGTAAGCGCAATGATGAATTACAAGCTACTTATGCAAATGAAATTGCACAATTAGTTGCAATGCATGAGATTGGAACAGGAAAAGGAGTTAATCAAGTTGGTACATTAAAAAGGCCTAGAGACACTAGATGGAATTCTTACTTCAATTCAATTTGTAGCCTTTTACGAATGTATAGTGCAACTATTTCAGTTCTTGAAAATCTAGCTGTTGAAGGATCTACATATTCTCAACGAGGTGATGCTACTTTTGCTTTGAAGTTGTTGATTTCATTTGACTTTGTGTTTGTTTTGCACTTGATGAAAGAAATTATGGGATACACTGATAAGCTTTGCCAAGCTCTACAAAAAGTATCTCAAGATATTTTAAATGCTATGCATTTGGTCTCGAGTACAAAGTCATTGATTCAGAAGTTGAGGGATAGTGATTGGGGCAATCTTTTAACAAATGTGACTTCCTTTTGTCAAAATCAAAGTATCCAAGTTCCTGATATGAATGCTTGCTTCTTTGACATAATTCGTTCTCGTCGCCAGAAGGATACTATCACAGTAGAACATCATTATCGGGTAGATATATTTACAGCTGTGATAGATTATCAATTGAAAGAACTGAATAGTAGATTCAATGAGCAAGCAACAGAGCTTCTTATTTTGAGTACAGCTTTAGATCCAAAAGATGGATACAAGTCATTTAACATTGATGACATATGTAATCTTGCCATCAAATTTTATCCTTTAGGTTTTTCAGATCAGGAGAAGCTTCAGTTGAGATATGAATTACAACATTATGAGCTTGATGTGCTTAATGATCATAAATTACAAAATTTGTCTTCTATTTCTGAATTGTGTCAGAAATTTGTGGAAACTGAAAAATCAACAAATTATCTCTTGGTTGATAGGTTGCTTCGACTTTTCTTAACTCTTCCAATTTCAACAGCTACTTCTGAACGAGCTTTTTCAGCTATGAAGATAATCAAAATAAGGTTTCGTAATAAGATGGAAGATGACTTTCTCAGAAATTACATGATCACTTATATTGAAAAGGAGATTGCTGAACAATTCACTACAGATATGATAATTGATGATTTCTATTCTTTAAAGGAACGTCGGGCAAAACTTAAAATATAAAGGTATGTATTTCATATTATTTTTATTGCATATATATAAATTTTGTTATATTTATTGCTTTATATTAGTTTGATTTTATTTATCATACTATGCATATATACTATAATCATAATTAGAAATTTCTTAATTAAGTTTCATAGTATTTTATTCTCCCCCCCCCCCCGGTTTAAAACTTCTGCCTCCGCCACTGCTAGGGAATACTTCCTTTCCATGTGGAAATTCCATTTTTGTTTTTTTTCCTTGCGTCATGCATGGCAAATTCCCCGTTTTGAGCTCGTCTCTTTCCACCTGCCCTAGAATGGAAAAGAAGGAGGAGAGAGAAGGAGAGAGAAAAAGCCGGCAATTTTTTTTGTGCGTGCTTTTTTTTTTGGTCAGGTAAATAAGTGATTGATAGACATTGCGTTGAAGAAATCTATGAAATCCATTGGTTCATACAAAAATTTCAGAAAAATTATATCGTCATTCTTGTCCTTTGGTAATGGCCGGTGAGGTTATTCTTAAGATTGATGAAGGCGACTCGAAAGGCGACGAAGCCGCCGTGCAGGATGGCGCTGGTGGTCGTAGTGGTAAGATTTGGAGGGAATCTAGCTATGACTGGAAGGATGAAGATATTTTAAAGAATGTGAGTAGCTCAAGGAACAATGATGGTTTTGACTTCCAGCGAAGCGGCGAAGCTCACCCGCCATTATTGGTTGGTCAGTTCTTGCACAAGCAGAAAGCTTCAGGTGACATGTCGTTGGATATGGATTTGGAGATGGACGAGCTACGGCATGATCGAGGTTTGTCGCCGGTGATTCGGATTTCGAAGGACCCAAAAGTTTCGTTTGACGAACGAGCTACCAATGTGGTTGAGTTAGCGAACGAATCCATGAGACGAAGGTGCGAGGACACACAGTGTGGCGAGGAGTTTCTAAGACCTCCGCAACCGCCGCAGCGTTATGAGCGTCTTGACTCCCAAGCCTCCCTGGGTGGTGGCAATGGAGCAGATGCCGAGGTTCTAAGGTGTACCGCGAACGCCTCGTTTGAAAGAAACCAATCGGTAAGGAAGTCTGGTCTAATGAGAGCTAAAACGAAGTCACGATTGATAGACCCACCAGATGAAACGGACAGGAGGTCGGCTCGGATTCCGAGGTCGGGGCAACTGTATTCGGGATTGCTGGTGAAGAAAGGGGATGAGGAGGAAGAAGACCCGTTTTTAGAAGATGATATACCCTGTAAGTTCAAAAGGACCCACTTCAGCATATGGATTTTGCTTGAATGGCTGAGTTTAATTTTGATTCTTGCTGCATTAATATGCACGCTTTCTATCCCATATTTGAGGAATAAGGATTTGTGGATGCTCAAATTATGGAAGTGGGAGGTAATGGTTTTGGTTCTAATATGTGGTCGGTTAGTTTCTGACTGGGTAATAAGAATAGTGGTATTCTGTATTGAAAGGAATTTCCTTTTGCGCAAGAGAGTGCTCTATTTTGTTTATGGCGTGAAGAAAGCAGTCCAAAATTGTCTCTGGCTGGGTCTGGTTTTGATTGCTTGGCATCTTTTATTTGATAAGAGAGTTGAGAGGGAGACTAAGAGTGACTTCCTTAACTATATTACCAAGATTTTGGTGTGTTTCTTGGTGGGTACTTTGGTATGGTTGGTTAAGACTCTTGGGGTGAAGGTGCTGGCTTCTTCTTTCCATGTAAGCACCTATTTTGATAGAATTCATGATTCACTGTTTAATCAATTTGTGATTGAGACACTTTCCGGGCCGCCATTGATCGAAATCCAGAGGGCAGAGGAGGAGGAGGAGAGGCTGAAAGTTGACATTGAGAAGCTGCAGAAAGCTGGGTTTACAATACCACCTGAACTGAAGACGAGTGCCTTGTCTAGTGCATCCAAGAGTGAAATGGTGGGAAAAAGTGGAGTACTTCAAAGAAGTCCACCACTAATAAGTCAAAAACTCTCTAGGGCACTTTCCAAAAAGGACGAGGGGATTGCTATAACTATTGATCACTTGCATAAAATGAATCCAAAAAATGTCTCTGCCTGGAATATGAAAAGATTAATGAATATGGTTCGAAATGGTACTCTTACTACACTGGATGAGCAGATAATTGATTCAACCAATGATGATGAGAATGCCACACAGATTAGGAGTGAAAATGAGGCAAAAGCAGCAGCAAAGAAAATATTCCTGAATGTTGCTAGGCGGGGGTGCAGGTCGGTCATTTATTCATTAATGATCAACGGATCAAGTTAATTGGCTAATTTAGAGCATATGGGATTCTTTTTATGCATTTTGTCGTTTTTATCATTGATTCGATGTTGTAAATGAAGTGAGGGGCTAGCCATTTCAGACCTCTTTGTCACAAAGCTGTTTCTTAGTTTCTGTTAATCTTTTTTCACATTATATTTTAATTTTTTCGCTATATGAATTTTTTATGCAAGCTTTGTACATTATTAATTAATTTAGTGTTGGAAAAACTCAGCTGGCAGCAGCCAAGTGTTTTCCTTTATTATTGTTAAAAATTCGAAAGGGAAATGACTTTCAATGTGATACTTTGCCTTGAGTTAGTGCGGTTTGCAAATTTTTAGAATGACCAATAACTTTTGCTGTCCCATCTTTCTGAGTATACGTTTACGTACTGAATGTGCACTAACAGTTTTTTCTGTCTATTTTTTTTTTCTTTTGGCAGGTTCATATACATGGATGATTTGATGCGTTTTATGAAAGTTGAAGAAGCTGTAAAAACCATGAATCTCTTTGAAGGAGCAGCTGAGAATGAGAAAATCAGCAAATCAGCCTTGAAGAACTGGGTGGTAAGTATGAAGTTACGAGGCCTTATGTATTGTATACTCCGTCCATGTGAGGTGTTTATCTATGTTGGTTCTTCAATATGATTAAATGCGATAATGGAGTACAAGGTTTGTATGTTTTATCTGAAAATACTTTTTATAAAAAAAATATTATTTATATTTGTATAAACGAAGGAGTAATATATGAATTATATTTGTGGAAATAAATATTTTTATTGAAAAAATTATTCATTCACCAAATTTATTATATTTAATATTAAATATATAATATATTAATTAATTTTTATTATTTTAATATTTTATAATTATATGATAATTGTGTTTTGATAATCCAGGTATGTGCATTCAGAGAGCGAAGAGCACTAGCGTTGACATTGAATGATACCAAAACGGCAGTGAACAAACTTCATCGAATGCTCAACATTCTAGTTGCCATTTTAATACTGATTATATGGCTCTTAATATTGGAAATTGCCACAACCAAATTTCTTCTCTTCGTGAGCTCACAACTCGTCCTGGTGGCATTCATATTTGGAAATACCTGCAAGACTGTATTTGAAGCAATTATCTTCTTATTTGTCATGCACCCATTTGATGTGGGGGATAGGTGTGAAATTGAAGGGGTTGGGGTAATGTTTTTACTTCTTTGTGCATTCACACCTTCTGTTTTTTTTTTTATCAAAATGTGGTGTTATTTATTTATTTTCCCTCTTCGTTACTAATTTCAGATGATTGTAGAAGAAATGAACATATTGACAACCGTTTTTCTGAGACATGACAATCAAAAGATAACATACCCTAATGCTGTTCTTGCAACAATGGGCATAAACAATTACTACCGCAGTCCTGACATGGGAGATGCAATTGACTTCTGTGTACATATATCTACCCCACTTGAAAAGATTGCACTAATGAAACAGAGAATAAATAAGTATGTGTGAGAAAAATATCTCTATTCTATGTTTTTCTGATATATATATATATATATATATATATATATATATTTATTGATATATCTGATCGAATGAAATCTTTATTTTTTCCCATGCAGCTTCATCGATAGTAAGAAGGAGCATTGGTACCCTTCAGCAATAATTATCTTTCGGGATCTCGTACAATTAAACATGATAAAAATAACAATTTGGCCCACTCATAGGATGAATCACCAAGACATGGGTGAAAGATTTGTTAGAAGATCACATTTGGTTGAGGAGTTGGTCAAGATTATTAGGGAGCTTGACATTCAGTACCGGCTCTTGCCTATGGATATCAATGTTCGTAGCATTCCTACCACTTCTGAGCGGCTTCCACCGAGTTGGGCAACAGTCACAAGTTAAGTAGAGGGAAAAATCCAGTAAATTATGCCCTAATCTTTTAGGACTGCGCAAAATGAGTTTTTTTTTTAATTTTTTTATAATAGTAGGAGTAGCTAGAATACCATATATATATATAAAATTTTAGAAATCAAAATTTGAATATAACAAAAGGTAATAGCATTTAAAAAATATTAAATGTATTTAAGTCAAAAGTTCTCAATGAAATGAGTTTTTTCTAATTAGCAATTTATGTAGATTAATTAGACATTTTATAAGTTTAGTTTAGGTATAATGAAGTGGAGCACGTGCTCATTTAGTTTAGAAATTTAAAATTAAAGAACAACGTTAATATCAGTATAAAATTTAAAATATATATTTTTGGAAGATGGGTAATGAAAGTAAAAAAACAAAAGGTTAGTATAGATATAAAATTTAATTTTTTTATAATCAAACTTAAAAAATAAGCTATTTCAAGTAATTTATTTTTCTAATCACTGTTGTTATCTATAATTAAACATTGAAAATTTTTAAAATAAAATATTTTTAAAAAAGCAATAATCAATTACTTGACTTCTAATTGTTAATTGTGATTTTTAGTTGTTGCATTAAATAAGCACTATATTTAGCATGAATTTTAGTGATGATAGATTTTTTTGGAAGATAATTAATACGAAAACTTTTAATAGAAAAATATGATTAAAAAATAAATTATAATATATGTAACTTATTTCTAATTATAATTTTTTTAAAAATTTAATATAAATTTTTCTAAAAAATAAATTATTATTAAAAAATATACTAACTATAAAATTACGAAGCACATTCAAAATTTTCAATAATTAAATTAATTAAATTAAATATTCAATAATCAATTATTCGTGACAAATAAGCCCTAAATCTATTAATAATCAATTCCTTTTATATCTCCCTCTATGATTTACGATACACGGCATAATTAAACCAAAATACTCAAAAGAGGGTCCGCTCAATTTCTTCCACGTAGCAAACTGGCGGTCCCCATGCAGGACTACCGCAAAAGCAGCGCTGAAATTTCTCAATTAGAAAAAAAAATAAAGGAAATTTCTCAATTAGCTGTAATTGAAGCAAACAGCCCGATTACGGCAAAAAAAAAAATAAATAAATAAAGAAGCAAACAGCCTGCGAAGAAAGAAGGAAAGAACTCTCTCGATTCTTCAACCGCAACGACATGTCGTTCTCATACGCGCAATCACCGTTCAGGCTAATAACGTTGCTGACAGCGGATGCTCTGTCCATATAATTTGACTACAATCCCATTAGCTTAGTAACAGACCATTATTCCACTACAACCTCAAAAACCTAATTCGCTTTGCTGTTCTAATCAAAATCTGCCACTGTACATATTTAGCTCATCTCTTCCACCTACCCCAAAACGGAAAAGAAGGAAGAGAGCGAAGAGCGAGAAAAGGCTGGCAAATTTTTTTTTTCTTTTGTGCTGTTTATTTTGGCCAGGTAAATGCGTAAATAAATTATCGTGATTGATGGACATTGCGTTGAAGAAATCTTTCAAATCCATTGGTTCATACAAAAATTTCAGAAAGAATTCTAATTCGCCGGAAGCGGTTCCCATTCTCTCAGATCAAGATTATCATCGTCATCGTCGTTCTTCTCCTTCGGTAATGGCCGGTGAGGTTATTCTCAAGATTAATGAAGGTGACTCGAAAGGTCCCGGAGCTGCCGTGCAGGATGGCGCCGGTGGTCGTGGCGGTAGGATTTGGAGGGAATCTAGCTATGACTGGAAAGATGAAGATACTCTAAAGAATGCGAGTAACTCAAGGAACAATGAGGATTTTGATTTCCAGGGAAACGGCGAGGATCCGCCATCGTTGTTGATCGGTCAGTTCTTGCACAAGCAGAAAGCTTCAGGTGACGTGTCGTTGGATATGGATTTGGAGATGGACGAGCTACGGCATGATGGAGGTTTGCCGTCAATGGAGGAATCGCCGTCAGTGAGTCGGATTTCGAAGGATCTAAAAGTTTCGTTTGACGAACGACCTGCCAATGTGGTTGAGTTAGAGAACGAATCCATGAGACGAAGGTACAAGGACGCACAGGGTGGCGAATTTCTAAGACCTACGCAACCGCCGCAGCGGCATGAGCATTTTGACTCCCAAGCTTCTCTGGGTGGTGGTACTGGAGGAGATGGGGAAGTTTTAAGGTGTACCGCGAACGCATCGTTTGACAGAATCCAATCGGTAAGGAAGTCTGGTCAGATGAGAGCTAAAACGAAGTCACGATTGATGGACCCACAAGAGGAAACGGACCAGAAGTCGGCTCGGATTCCGAGGTCGGGGCAACTGTTTTCGGGCTTGGTGGGGAAGAAAGGGGATGAGGAGGAAGACGACCCCTTTTTAGAAGAGGATATACCTTATGAGTTCAAAAGGACCCACTTCAGCATTTGGGTTCTGCTTGAATGGCTGAGTTTGATTTTGATTATTGCTGCATTAGCATGCACGCTTTCTATCCCATATTTGAGGACTAAGAATCTGTGGAAGCTCAAGTTATGGAAGTGGGAGGTAATGGTTTTGGTTCTAATATGTGGTCGGTTAGTTTCTGACTGGGTAATAAGAATAGTGGTATTCTGTATTGAAAGGAATTTCCTTTTGCGCAAGAGAGTGCTCTATTTTGTTTATGGCGTGAAGAAAGCAGTCCAGAATTGTCTATGGCTGGGTCTGGTTCTGATTGCTTGGCATCTTTTATTTGATAAGAGAGTTGAGAGGGAGACCAAGAGTGACTTCCTTAATTATATTACCAAGGTTTTGGTGTGTTTCTTGGTGGGTACTTTGGTATGGTTGGTTAAGACTCTTGCGGTAAAGGTGCTGGCTTCTTCTTTCCATGTAAGCACCTATTTTGATAGGATTCAGGATTCACTGTTTAATCAATTCGTGATTGAGACGCTGTCGGGGCCGCCATTGATTGAAATTCAGAAGGCAGAGGAGGAGGAGGAGAGGCTTCAAATTGAGGTTGAGAAGCTGCAGAAAGCTGGGGCTACAATACCACCTGACCTGAAGACAAGTGCCTTGTCTAGTGCATCCAAGAGTGAAATGGTGGGGAAAAGTGGAGCGCTTCAAAAAAGTCCCCGACTAATAAGTCAAAAACTCTCTCGGGTAGTTTCCAATAAGGACGAGGGGAATGCTATAACTATTGATCACTTGCATAAAATGAATCCAAAAAATGTGTCTGCCTGGAATATGAAAAGATTAATGAATATTGTTCGAAATGGTACTCTTACTACACTGGATGAACAGATAATTAATTCAGCTAATGATGATGAGAATTCCACACAGATTAGGAGCGAAAATGAGGCAAAAGCAGCAGCAAAGAAAGTATTCCAGAATGTGGCTAGGCGGGGGTGCAGGTTAGTCATTTATTCATTATTTATTACAGATGAAGTTAATTGGCTGATTTAGTAGTGCATATGGGGTTCTTTTTATTCCTTTTGTTGTCTTTATCATTGATTCAATATTGAGAACGAAGTGGGGGGGGGGGGGTTTGCCTTTTTAGACCTTTTTGGTACAATGCTTTTTCTTAGTTTCTGTTAATCTTTATTCACTTTCTATTTTAATCTTTTCTCTATGAACTCTTCTCAGAGGTAAATAATCTTACTAGCTTTTGGAAAAGGCTTTGAGTTGCTTCTTCAGCTCGCAGATTCATAGTCTTCTTTATTAAAATACAAAGATTGTTTAAAACACATGGATTTCTATTCTGTGATAAAACCTTATAAATAGGAGTTCTAAAAGCTTTATTGACACCCTGACAAAGTATTGTTTTGATATGATGTCTACATTCATTGTTCATTGCTAAAGCTTGTTTTCTTGTGTCAGGAAAAAACTACGCAAGCTTTGTATCCTATTAATTTAGTGTTGGAAAAAATAAAAATCAGCTGGCAGCAGCCAAGTATTTTCCCTTATTGTTCACCGCTGGACAATACGGAAAGGAAATGGCTTTCAATGTCATATCTTGTCTTGAGTTAGTGCAGTTTACAAATTTTTTTGAATGACTAATAATTCTCTCATGGTTTTGTTGTCCCATCTTTCTGAGTATCCGTTTACTGAATTTCCACTAGCAGTTTTTGCTGATTTCTTTTTTCCTTTTTGTAGGTTCATATACATGGATGATTTGATGCGTTATATGAAAGAAGAAGAAGCTGTAAAAACCATGAATCTCTTTGAAGGAGCAGCTGAGAGTGGGAAAATCAGCAAATCAGCCTTGAAGAACTGGGTGGTAAGTCTGAAGTTACATGACTTTATATACTGTCCTCTGTCTATTTAATGTGTTCATCTATGTTGGTTGTTTAATATAATTTAATTCTACATTGGAATCTAATGATCTTCTATGAGGTTTAATGACATTCTCATCATGACTCTACCGTGTTATTTGCTGATAAACCCTGACCTGAAGTACTTAGTACTAGAGTGCTTTTGGGAGTCCCTGCAATGCGATAGTGATGAAAACTGCAAGATTGTTGCTTTATAAATTAGCTATTTCATGCTGTTGATATAATCTTCCTAGACCCTTTCATCCAACAGCATACAAGTGCCTATAGGACAAAATTTTGTATATTTCCTTTGTCTGTTTTTTTCTACTTATTTCTAATGTGGACATGTTCTGATATGCCAAAAATGATTATGTCTTGGAGTGGGATATAATTCCAAATGAGATTGCGGTCTCTTGTTTATTGATGCCTGGTCTATATTTAAGTTTGGGTGCAGGTGTCATTGCATTTTTGTTTCTACTACTAATGTCGGTATCATGTGTCTTAATAATCCAGGTATGTGCATTCAGAGAGCGGAGAGCACTTGCCTTGACTTTGAATGATACCAAAACAGCAGTGAACAGACTTCATCGAATGCTCAACTTTTTAGTTGCCATTATAATTCTGGTTATTTGGCTCTTAATATTGGAAATTGCCACGACCAAATTTCTTCTCTTTGTGAGCTCGCAACTCGTCTTGGTGGCATTCATCTTTGGAAATACCTGCAAGACTGTATTTGAAGCAATTATTTTCTTATTTGTCATGCACCCATTTGATGTGGGAGATAGGTGTGAAATTGATGGGGTCCAGGTAATGTGTGACTTCCTTGTGTGTTCACAACTTCTTTTGTTACTCAAAATGTGGTGTTATTTATTTTCTCTTTTCGTGTCTAATTTCAGGTGGTTGTGGAAGAAATGAACATATTGACAACCGTATTTCTGAGATATGACAATCAAAAGATAACATACCCCAATGCTGTTCTTGCTACCAAGGCCATAAACAATTACTACCGCAGTCCTGACATGGGAGATGCAATTGATTTCTGTGTACATATATCTACCCCACCTGAAAAGATTGCACAAATGAAACAGAGAATCAACAAGTATGTGTGATAAAAACATCTCTTTCTATTCTATGTTTGTCTGATTTATATCTGATCGAATGAATTCTTTATTTATTTATTTTTTTCGTATGCAGCTTCCTCGATAGTAAGAAGGAGCATTGGTACCCTTCAACAATGATTGTCTTTCGAGATCTTGACCAATTAAACATGGTAAAAATTTCAATTTGGCCTACTCATAGGATGAACCATCAAGACATGGGTGAAAGATTTGTTAGAAGATCCCATTTGGTTGAAGAGTTGGTCAAGATTATTAGGGAGCTTGACATTCAATACCGGCTCTTGCCTCTGGATATCAATGTTCGCAGCATTCCTACCACTTCTGAGCGGCTTCCACCAAGTTGGGCAACTGTCACAAGTCAAGTAGAAGGGAGAAATCCAGTAAATTAATCTCTTGTAATTTTAGGACTATGTAAAGAAGTGAGCTTTTCTTGGTCAGTAAGTTATGTAGATTAGCTAGAGTTTTTAGTGTAGATGTAATGAAGTGGAGCATATACTTTCATTTCGTTGTTCTATTATAACCTATATTTCTCGTTATTTCATTTCATATTTAATCTCAGTTTCAGAATCTCCATATCGAATGGTCTTTTTTCTGCTGTTGGAATACGTGATCAAATTTCCTTTCCGCGAACTATACGCCGGAGTTTTTTGCCTAATTCTCAACTTTGCATCCATATCTGCTTCATACCCACATTTCTTCAATTGTTATCTATTGAATCGGTTTGCTAGCATTTTGAAAAGCAATTTTTAGTGATGAAAAGGATTGCAAAAACTGTTGCGTTACGATGGTTGATTTAGTTAACAAAATTTCTAGAAATGAGGAATTATCATGGGTGAATATGGAATTTAAACAGAGCAAAACGGGAAATTCTTCTTGAAAAATGAGATTGAGATCAAATTAGTCATAAAGCTCTAAAAGAAAGCAAATCCATAATTTCCCGATCCTTCCTTCCATTACTCGTGTGCTATGCTATGCTCTCTTTGATCTTCCACCATGGAAGCTTAAAGTGAGTCATTCTGCCACTGGAGGTGTTGAAATTAGAGATGAAAATAGAGTAGGACAATGATAAATTAGTGATATACTTCCTGCCCCCGGCCGTGATAATTTTCCCATCCCCAATTGTGGGATAATTTGGTGCCTTGTCTTTATGAACCGCAGGCATAAGTAACTTATGGAGGAATTTAAAAAAATTAAAAAAGTTTAAAATTTATAAATTTTAAATATATATATAATTAATATTTAATATTTAATGTAATGTAATAATATTAGTCTAAAATTACATATAGTTTATCCAATTAAGTTAAAAAATAATTAAGATAAATATTAATAAAAAATAATTAATATAAATATTTTCCCACTGGGTTAAAAACTTGCTCTGCTTCACAAGACAAAAATTTATATCAAATTTAGGCTCCGCGAGGCATCTACCATTCTTAATTGAAATGAGCTGAAAGGCCAGTCAACATGAGGTAAATGAATCTTCATTCGAAACTCTGAAGAAATGCACACCTAACTCGAGATCACCTTTTCAATGTTCATTTTTACACGGTAGAAAATTTAGAAGTGCAGACCTGCCTCCGTGTTCCAGTTTCTTCTCAGCTTTTGCGAGGATCTGAATCTCCTTCAATTTTTCCTTTTTCTTTTGCTGATTTCTTTTGATTTAGAAGAAATAGAGACATAATTTTTTTTTTCAAATTTTGGGACTCAGTTTTTTATTTGAACCCAAAATTTTTATATAAAAGATCAGTTTTTTATTTGAACCCAAAATTTTTATATAAAAGATTTCCGTATTTATATCTAAATTTTACACCTTCAATTTCTTTTTGTAACCGAGCAACCCAAATTTGCTTTTGCTACCAGGCATTAACTTTGACTTTAAATTCTTCATAACACAAATTCACCCCAAAAGAAAAATGCCCTTATGTCTCTTAGGGTCACTGAGATAGTATGAAAAGATACATGGCAGTGCCATCTTTTTCTGCACAAATGTTCACCTTCACGGCCCTTTGTTCCTCCACAAATGTGAATTGCACCTTTTCTTGCAAAATATCAATTTTCAATAGAAAGGAATATTTTGAGAGAGTGCTTCTTACGTTGCGGCTGCATCCACAGCGTGCTGGAAGCCTTTGGTCTTTCCACAAGAGCTTCACCTATTCAATTCAAGAGCAGCAAGGCAAAGATGTAGCTTTAGAAATTAGGGATTTTGCTTAAAATAAGAATTTTCTTTATAATATTGGAAGGAGTTTTGGAATTCTAATTTACAATTCAGCAAATCCACGTATAATGACAAACCACGCGAATTTGATCTTAATTGATGTCAATAGATTTAGTGCCAACCTTATCATTTAGGTGCGAATTTACTGTTTTACCAATAATGGTTTCTTTAATTTGTATATTCTTGGGAATTTTATTTATTTTTCAAATTTCAACAATGCTCTCAATGGATACTGCCAAAACATGTGCAAAAAAGTGAACAACATCGATCAACAATGATGGACTCCAATCCCCAATGATCAGAATATTGGTCAACAATGGCCGACTCCAATAATAGTCATCGGTTGTGGTTAGCAACTGCGAAGTAAGCAATTTTAATATGAAATCAATTATAAATAGGTGAAATTTTATTTAAATTTTAATTTTAATTTATGATATTTTGATTTTTTTGAAAAATTAAATATTAAAATTATGTAATATTAAACAAAATTATTAGTTTTTTAAGGAAATCATAAAAACTTATTTATAAAGATTGTAACACATAAATTTGACTTATATTAAAAAATTATAATAAATTTTTTTGAAATTTGTACAAATATAATTAATTTAACAAATTTCATATGTATGCATATTTTATTAAACATATATAAATATTTATTTAAATTTATTTTTATGATAAAATCAAAATAGATAGTAAATAAGTAGTAATTCTAGTGTAATTATATTATGTGTGCAATATAAATAATAAATATAAAACTATACTTGTAAAGGTTCTAATACAAAAATTATTCAAAGTTTTATTAAAAAAGTTACAATAAAAATTGATAAAATTTCCACAAAGATAATTTAATAAATTTTATATTTATATATTTTTATATATGTATAAAGTTCATACCTATTTATATATATAAAGGTTTTATTATGAAAATTTAAGATGATAAAATTAAAATGAATAGCAAGTGAAAATTTCTAGTACAATTATATTGTGTGTATAATTTAAATAAGTACATATAAATTTTAGTGCACATAATATATTTTTAAAAATAAAATTAAAGTTAGATAGAAGTTAGGAAAATATTTTGTAAATTTTTTCAACTAAATATATGATTTTATAAAATATTTTTAAAGTACAATATAATAAGAAAAGTTCATATTTAGCAAAAAGAGAGAAAAATAAAAATATTAATATACAAATCATTTAAAACTTTTAATTATAAAAAAATTTTAATCTTACACTTTGTATTTGTATTTCTATATTTTTTTATAAAATTTATTTTTATCGCACAGATGCTTCAAATTTTCTTATTTTAATTGTGTGTGTTCCCCTCGCTTGGCTACTGTGTGGAGGGTTAACGGAGAATTAGGCAATATGATAGTCTTAAATTATTAACATAATATTCTCGGATTGTAAAAAATCAAACATTCTTAGAATGCTGTTTGCAGCTCCTTCTTTACCCCCTTCTTTCTCTTCTATATCAGAAAAATAAATTGACTTAATCCATTTTTTTTTATAAATTTAATACGTATATATATATTTTATATAAAAAGGAGAATGATGGAGAGTGCAGGTAAGGAAGCCCAAATTGATGTATTCTTTTGTTAGATATTACTTGGAAAAAGGTACAGGGGAAGGATAAATCCTTTTTTGGTGGACAGAAAGAATAATTTATACAATAATTTTAATGCAAACTATTATTTAATTTTGTTTACTTTGAAATCTACTGATTTAGGAGAAAATCAAACTACAAATGCCAAAAAAAAAGGAAAATAATTACTTTTTTCATAAATTGTAGCAATCTTCATTTATAATTATTTACATGGGTTTATTTACAGTGATGGTAAACATTTTGTTATAAAATTTAGTTATAAAATAATAAGATGATGAAGAATATTTTATTTATTAATATTAAATATAAAGAAATTTAAGAAATATATATCTCTTTTTTAAACAAAAATTTACTTTCTTTCATCATTATAATTTTTTATATCAATTTTAAAATATAAATAAAAATAATATATTACTTTTTCATTAATATATATGAATAATATTTTTTGATAAAATAGACGGAGACATGAGTAACTAATTTTTACTTTTATATATTATATATACTTCAAAATTTTCAAAAATGTTCGTGGGGGACTTGTCCGTCCTGCCCTGTACATGCATCCGTCGCCCATCGGTATATTATCTTGTTAATGGAGCATGCGAAGGGGATTCATGGTAAGCCGCAAAAATTTAAAATCATTTACCACTAACTAGACCTCGACTGAGCCAGCTCGCAAAAATTTCTTCAAGTTACAGTACCATCGATAGTAAAATACTTTATCTTTTAATTTTGGTGAATCCCACCATTATAATGATGAAATGTGCAAAAATTAAGCATTTGTTTTGTGGATTCAGATTTAAGCCCTGTTTGTATATTTTTTTTAAAAAATATTATATATATATATATATATATATATATTAATAAAGAAGTGATTTGCTATTTATATTTATAATTAAAATGATGATAATTAGATATATAATAATGAAGGAAAAGTAAATTTCTTTTTATAATAAGAAAAATTATTTTTTGAAATTCTTCATATTTAATATTAAGTGAGTAAAATATTTTTTATTATCTTAAAATTTTATAAATATATTTTATATTTTTGTTCAAAACAAACAAATTTTATAAATTAGTTTTATACAATTATTCAATTATATATTGTTATATTATTAAGAAAATTATTAAAATTTTTCTGTTATTGATAAAAACATTTAGTTAATATTATTTTTAATAAGATATAATATTTTTATTTAATAATAATATAAAAAATTTACACTATCAATAATTCAAATTTAAATTCTTTGTTTGGTTTGAATGAGAATAGATGAAAAATAAAATTTCGATGAAAGCTCCATTTGTCTTCTCCAAAAGCATTTTCTACATGGAAATATTATATATATATATATATATATATATATATATATATATATATATATATATATATATATATTATGTTATTTATATTTATAATTTAAAATAATAATATTCAAAGTCATGAAAATAATTTTTTTTAAAATTTTTTATATTTAATATTGAGTAAAAATATTATTTTTTATTTTAATATTTTTTAATTATATTTTATAAAAATTATTCTGAAGAGAAACAAATAAAAAGGAAAAAGAAGGAAGAATGAAAATGTTCTCATTCTTTTTATTATAGATGAAGTGAAAAGAAAAAAATTATAAAAAATAACTTGTTAAAATTAAATTTGGAAGTGAAATTTTCTACTAAACTGTAGCATTTCTCCATCCATTTTCACTCCATTTATGAAGAAAAAATAATTAATGGGGCTCACAAATATTTTCATCTCCTTTTTCACTTATATTTTTTTAACTATTTTCAATTTTACCAAACAAGCGAAAAATCTCCATTTTCTTACTCTCTTTTCATTCCTTTCTACTCCAAACATGGCCTTGGATTAACTTGCAAACTGCAAAATTTTAAAAATATATGTTACTAAAGTGTAATCACACAACTTCCTCTCAATTATATCTATATATATTTTTTATAAATTTTTATAAGAGTTTTCATATAACTTTCATAATCACATATATTACATCTTTTTTATATTTCAAAACTTTAGTTAAAACAAATATTTATAATTGAAATTTTTTTAAAAGAAATTTCACTCACATTCTAAAGCAAATATACAATTTAAATAGCAAGATAATTTATAATAAGAAAAATTAAAATTTGAGTCAAACTTAACAACCTTATTTTCTTTTTCCTACTTTTCCATTCATTTTTAAAAAAAAATTAATTTCTACATATTCTAGTAAGAACATAACAAACTTAAGTCTGGATTATTAGATATGAGATTATCTGTTTCTGAATGATTGAGATAGCTGATTTACTTTACAACAATATTAGTTTTACTTTTTATTCTTACTTTTCCATTCACATTTTTTACAAAAATTTGAACTCTGTTGCAAATTTACGTTAAATTTGGATGTCAGTTTAATATTCTTTTTAGTTTAATTCCTTTTTTTTTTTTTTCCGAAAGAGACCCCTGAAGGGCACAATTTGAGTTCGGTTTTAGTGGGGTCCAGCCCGATATTCATCTCTATCAGCATCCACTGTGCCCGCAATATATGTTCGGTACTTCCCTGTCCCTATCTCCAAAACAATTCAATGCCCTCACAAAATCTGTTGTTGGCAAGATTGGACACCTAAGTATATAAATAAATGGTGAGGGTCCCACAAACTATAATGTTATTTTTACAAGGTGCCCTGGTACGGAACCGGACAACTTGTTGGTTTCTTGCCAATTATAGGATAGAGAAATGAAAGATGATAAATGTAATATACGGTCAGGATTTAATGACTTATAAATTGTAGCTAAGATATTTTAAGGCTCTCTTGACATTTTGCAAATTGATATCAAGAAAAGATGCAATTCAAAAATAATCCACGAAATTTAGTTTTAATCCTTATTTGATTTGAGTTTTAAATAAATTTGATTATACTTCATATTAATTTATAAAATTTAATTATTATACTAAAAATAACAGAAATAATGTAATACACAAAATTCAATTGAAATCTATTGTTAATTTTCATTTCATTTAAATTTTGTAATATATTCATTTAATTTTTATCTCAATTAAATTAAAAAATAAGTCATGAAAAATTAATAAAAAATACTCTAGCCTTCCATGAGGTGGAAAGATAATTATAAAGTTTACATCAAATAATATAAAATATTTTAAATATTTTATAATAAAAATATATTTAAATTAAATATAAAATGAAAAATACTACGACCTACATTAAAATATCAAAAAACAAAAAAAAGAGCACCTTCTATTTACTAAATTTACTTTGACATTCCTTGAATGGTAAATGATGTGTTCCAAAATTAGGAGTCGTGTTGAAGTTGTGAAAAAATATGCGGGAATTAATTTGCAATGTAAATTTGTAGGGATGGGAATAGACTGCATTTGGGTCGGTATTTAACTAATAAAATAATAAATAGGCCTGGTTGTATTTTCATAAATCAGAGCCTGATTTTGGCATCTTCTTTTCATCGATACATGGTGTAACTGTTTATTCTTCCCTTAAATAGCGGTCATGGAGTATTGTTTTGAATATGAAAAATAATTACTTATTATTTATTTGAGATAAAATATAAATATTTTAACTTACATTTTGATAAAATCATAAAATTCAATTGTTATTCAATATTCTTAACATTTTAGGAAAAAAAAAATTAACAACTCTACCCTTAAAATAATATGTTATTGATAAAATGATCATAATAATATTTGAATAACATCTCATTGATATAATTTTATTTCTTCGTCGTATTGTCTAGGGATAAAATTATACATACATAAGGACAAAAATATATGAAAATATTATTCAAGAATTATTATAATTATTTTATAATTAAAGAATTATTTTATTAGTGTCTTATAATTTTAGAGATAAAATTATTAAATTTTTCATATTTTAATATTTTAAAAATTTAGTAATTTTATATTTTTAGAACCACTTTTATTCCGTCAATTATTTAATGCATCTTGGGTAAACTATAATTTTCAATGAATGGACATTATTATCATCATATATAATTGAATTAATTGTATGAATGTAATGACTATCTTCAAATTCTATTTGAGTTGGATCACTTGTCATGGAAATAATTGAATTATTTAAAGGTAAAATAACAATACCTAAAGGAAAAAAATGTAAGAATTATTTTTTTAACATAGCATTGGAGCTATTTAAATAGTGATAATAATAATTTTTTCGTAGCATTCAAGTAATATTGAATGTGTAAAAAATTCTTACGTAAATAAAAATTCATATTTATTGTAGTAATTAAGTGCAATGAAATATAAAATTAAATGTTGATTTTTTTTTACCTTGGTTAAAATGTGATAAAATAGACAATAATATTTACGATCAGATGATATATTGATTTTTGTTTATAATAATAATATTATTTATAATCATTATATCTTGATATGAAATGAAATAAAATTATTTTTTATTTTTTTATTATAATTATTTGGGAATATAAAAATTAAGAATTGTTTAGTTTACATGAGAAGCAAGTTCTTGTATAAAATTAAACTTTTTAAAGGCTAACTTTTTATATGAATTTGTCAAGAAATATTTAAAGTTATTTTATTAATATTAAAAAATTAATATTTTTTAAGAAGTAACTTTCTATATTTTGTTTGATTTAATTTTGAATTTTTTAGGAAATAATTATAAAATGATTATTATATCCTTAATATTATTATAATATAAGTTAATAAATTTTAATTATCATTAATTAAATTTAATAAAGATAATTTCATTTTTATATTCATAAAAAATACAGAAATCAGAACTTACCTTGAAAGGAGGTGGATAAATAATTTCTCATGTTCTATGAGAAGTATAATTTCTTAAGAAGTCTTATTTTTTTCAATTTATTAAATAATAACTAATCAAATACTTCACCTTTTTAATTTTTAATTTTTAGAATATAGTACTCCCTAAATTGTTGCTGTAAACCAAACCCCCTCAAAATGCTTTTAAAATGAGATGATGATTTATTATTATACTTATTAAATTATTTACATTTTAAATAGGAGAACAAAACTTTTAATTTTTCATTTATAAATATGATGATTATTATATTTTCAAAATTTGTAACTAATACCATTAGTATCTTATTTTTACTTTTATAATAATTATTGTTCTATTTCTTTACTTATAATACTAAAATAAATAATGAATGGAAAAAATATAACTAAAAAATGAGTATGTATTACATAGTATTGAGATAGATTTAATAATCCACATTAATATTTTTATTTATTTTAACATTATAATTAAGTGAATGAAAGGATAAATAATTATAATAATAAATAAAGGACAAATATTATTAGTTGTAAAATTTAAGGAAACTTTTTGACACTATCTTTATGTACAAAGTTTGAAATAATTAAAAATAAAGAGAGAAATACAATAAAATAAATGCAAGTAAATTAAAATTATAGAATAATAAAGTATTTAATATTTAATTAATAAAAAAGAAGAATAAAATTAAAAAAATATTTAATATTTTATTAAAATTTTAAAATAATAAATAAAAAATAAAAATTTTCTTTAAAACATGATGGGAAGATTTCCTCAAAAGGTCGAAAAGAAACATGGAAGTGTCATCTTTTTCTTCACAAACGTCCACCTTCACGGCTCTTTGTTCCTCTACAAATGTGGATTGCACCGTATCTTGCAAATTATCAATTTTCAATAAAAAAAAATATTTTGAGAGAGTCTTCTTACTTTGCAGCCGCATCCGCAGCATGCTGGAAGGTTTTGGTCTCTCCACAAGAGCTTCACCAATTCAATTCAAACGCAGCAAAGTAAAGGTGAAGTTTTAGAAATTAGGGATTTTGCTTCAAATAAGAATTTTCTTTATAATATTGGAAGGAGTTTTGGGAATTTCAATTTACAATTCAGCAAAATCAACATATAACCACACATACTTAATTGATGTCAATAGATTTAGTGTCAACCTTATCATTTAGGTGCGAATTTATTGTTTTGCCAATAATGGTTCTTTAATCTGTATATTCTTGCGAACTTTATTTATTTTTCAAATTTCAACAATGCTCTCCATGGATACTGCTAAAACATGTGCAAAGAAGTGAACAGCATTAATCAACAATGGTGGGCTTCCATCGCGAATGATGAGAATACTAGTCAATAGTGGTCGACTCCAATCAACAATAATGAATGATCGTTTGTAAAATAGGTAAAATTTTATTTAAATTTTTTTGAAACAATAAAAATAAAAATAATGTAATATTAAACAAAATTATGAGTTTTTTTACGAAAATTATAAAAAATTATTTGTAAAGATTGTAACACGTAAGTTAGGCTTTTATTAAAAAAGTTGTAATAAAATTTTTTAAAAATTTTAAAAATATAATTTATTTGTTAAATTTTTATATGTATGCATAATTTTTTAAATATATATAAATATTTAATTGTGAAAATTTTGGATGATAAAATCAAAATAAATAAGTAACAATTCTAATATAATTATATTATGTGTGCAATATAAATAACAAATATAAAACTATACTTATAAAGGTTGTAATACAAAAATTATTCAAAGTTTTATTAAAAAAATTTACAATAAAAATAAATAAAATTTGTAAAAAATAGTTAATTTAATAAAGTTCACATGGAAATAAAGATTTTATTGTGAAAATTCAAGATAATAAAATTAAAACGAACAATAATTCTAGTGTAATAATATTGTGTATATAATTTAAATTAGTGTATATGAATTTTAGTGTACATAATATAATTTGAAAAGTAAAATTAAAGTTAGACAGAAGTCAAAAAATATTTTCTAAATCATATAAATTTTTGTTTCAACTAAATATATGATTTTATAAAGTATTTTTAAAGTATAAAATAATAAAAAAGTTTATATTTAGAAAAAAGAGAGGAAAAAAAATTCAATGTATAAATTATTTAAAACTTTTAATTATAGAAGAATTTCGATTTTACACTTTATATTTTTTTATAAAATTTAATTTTATCACATAAATGTTTCATTTTCTTATTTTAATTATGTGTGTTCCCCTCCCTCCGCCACCGTGTGGAGGGTTGATGGAGAATTGGGCAACATGATATTCTTAAATTATTATCATAAAATTCTCATCATAAAATTCTCGGATTGTAAAAAATCCAGGATTCTCATAATGCTATTTGCAAATCCTTCTTTATCCCCTTCTTACTTTCTCTTCTATATCAAGAAAAATAAATTGACTTAATCTATTTTTTTTTATAAATTCAAAAGATATTTTTTTTTAATATAAAAAGGAGAATGATGGGGAGTGAAGGTAAGGAAGTCCAAATTGATGTATTCTTTTGTTAAATATTACTTGGAAAAAGGTACAGCATAAGGATAAATCCTTTTTTGATGGATACAAAGAATAATTTATACAATAATTTTAATGCAAACTATTCATCTATCTACTTTTGTTTACTTTGAAATTTACTGGTTTAGGAGAAAATCAAACTACTAATATGAAAAAAATAAAATAAAAATAATTACTTTTTTTCATAAATTGTGGCAATCTACATTTATAATTATTTATATGGATTTATTTATTTTGAATGAAAATATTTTTATAAAATATAGTTATAAAATATTAAAATAATAAAAAATGTTCTATATATTAAAATTAAATATAAAAAATTGAGAAAAATAAATTTCTCTTCTTTAAAAGAAATTTACTTCCTTCGTTATTATAAATTTAAAATTTTTAAATATAACTAATATATTATTCATTTATTAATGTATATAATATTTTTTATAAAAAATATTTTTTGAAGTAGAGGCAAATATATGTATCTAATTTTTACTTTTTAATATACTTTAAAATTTTCAAAAATGTTCGATGGAGACATGTCCATCCTGTTGTGTACATGCTGTATGAATTTTTATTATTCTGAATTGTCATTAATTGATTTTTGTTATTTTTATTAAAATTAGATTAATATATATAGTTCAATTTTGTAATATAAATTATTATTAAGTGATCCAATAAGTTTTAATTTACTTTTTAGATATGTTATTTTATTAACAATGTGATGAGATCTATTAAAATAAAATTAATGTAGAATCTATTATTAAATTCATGATGGGTGGACTCAATTAGGGTTTATTAGTATGAGATTAGGTTCCTTCTCAATATAAAGCTTTTAATAGCTTATTTTATTTAAACTGTTATATGCTATCAAATATGAAGAAGGAAAAAAATCTAAATCTTTTAATAAGTACTTACATATTAATAATTTCTTTAAAAAATTATAGAAGTAAATTAAATAAACACATAATCTTAATTTTTATAATTTTATTTATTTTCTTAATAATTTTAGATCTAATATAAAGATTCTATTAAATACTAAAATTTCTTATACATGTATCCGTGTTTCACAGGGATATTATCTTGTTAATGGAGTATGCTGAGGGTATTCATCCTAAACCGCAAAATTTTAAAGTCATTTGCCGCTAACTAAACCATGACTGAGCCAGCTCACAAAAATTTCATTAAGTTACAGTACCATCAATAGTAATATATTTTATCTTTTATTTTTGGTTAATTCCACCATTATAATGATGAACTGTACAAAAATTAAGCATTTAGTTTGTGGATTCTGTTTGTTTTTATTGAAAAATATTTATCGCAAGAAAATATTACTTATATATATATATTAATAAAGAAGTAATTTACTATTTATATTAATAGTTAAAAAATGATAATTATAAGTATAGTAATGGGAGAAAGTAAATTTTTTTTATAATAGAAGAAGTTATTTTCTTCAAATTCTTCATATTTAATGTTAAATAAATAAAATATTTTCTTTCATCTTAACATTTTATAAATATATTTTATGAAAAATATTTTTTTAAATAAAAAAATATTATAAATTAGTTTTGTACTATCACTTGCTTATATATTATTACATTATTAAAAATTTATTAAAATTATTTTATTATTAATAAAAATTCTTAATCAATAAGATATTATTATTTTTATTTAATGATAATATAAAAAATTTATAATATTAATAAATTAAATTTAAACTCTTTGTTTGGTTTGAATGGGAATAGATGAAAAAGAAAATTTCGATGAAGGCTCCAATTGTCTTCTTCAAAAGTATTTTCTACAAAGAAATATTATTTATATATATAAGATATATGTCATTTGTATTTATAGTTTAAAAAATAATATTTAAACTCATGATTATAAAAAAATATTTTTAAATAAACATTATTTCTTAAATTTTTTAGATTTAATATTAAATAAATAAGATATTATCTTTAATTTTAATATTTTATAAAAATATTTTCTACCGAATCAAATAACAATGGAAAACGAAGGAAGATGAGAATGAAAATGTTCTCATTCTTTGTATTATAGATGAAGGGAAAAGAGAAAGAAAAGATAATAAAAATAACTTGTTAAATTTAAAATTGGAAGTGAAAATTTTCTACTAAACTTTAGCATTTCTCCACCCATTTTCACTCCATTTATGAAGAAAATATAATTAGTGAGGCTCACAAATATTTTCATTTCCTTCTCCGCTTATATATATTTTTTTCTATTTTCAATTTTATCAAACAAGTGAAATGTCTCATTTCCTTCGCTCTTTTCATTCCTCTCTACTCCAAACATAGCCTAGGATTAATTTGGAAACTGCAAAATTTTAAAAATATATATTACTAAGATATAATTACACAACTTTCTAAGTATTATTCATATATCTTTTATAAATCTTTATGAGAATTTTTATATAACTTTTATAAATATATGCATCTCATCTCTTTCATACTTCAAATATTTGATCAATACAAATATTTATAATTGCAATTTTTTTATAAGGAATTTCACTCTTATTTTAACATAAAAATATAATTTAAATAGCAAGATAGTTTATAATAAGAAAATTTTAAATTTTGGTCAAACTTAACACTTTATTTTCTTTTTCCTACTTTTCCATTCATTTAAAAAAAGATCAATTTTTTACATATTCTATTAAGAATATAACAAACTTAAGGATGTGAGAATATCTGTTTCTGAATGATTGAGATGGCTGATTTACTTTACAACAATATTAGTTTTACTTTTTTATTCTTACTTTTCCATTTATATTTTTTTTCAAAAATTTGAACTCTACTTAGACTCATAAGAATATAAGACTGTAGCAATTTTACGTTAAATTTGGACGTCAGTTCATTTTTTTTTCTAAGCTTGATTTCCCTTTTTTCCCGATAGCGACCACTGAAGACAAAATTTGAGTTCGGTTTCGATTTGATCCAGCCCGATATTCTCCAATGGCTCTGCAGTACAAAGCTGACATTACGCGTGTCCAGTGTCCACAATATATGTTCCGTACTTTTCAGTCCCTATCTCCCGAACAATTCCAAAATCTGCGGTTGGCAAGCTGTCCACCTAATTATACGTATAAATGTGAGGTCCCACAAACGGTCTTGAATTAAATTTGATTCCTTTTTACTTTCTAACTCTATTATTGGTTACGTTATTTTAACATTGGGCAGACCAAAGCTTGGGTTTGGCAAACAGCGAATCCGTTAGCGTTTAGCGAGTTTGATCAAAAAATAGAGTTTGATCAAAAAATAATTATTTGATTCGTGTAAAATAGTCATTTCCGAAACTCCGTTTGATCAAAAATTACCATTTTGCCAAGCGCAACCTAAAGTGCCTTGGTATGGAATCGAGGCAACTTGGCGAAAAGATCGAAACACTTAATGTAAGAAAACTAATTTCCTATTTACTGTGCCATTAAAACAAATGACCGAAACACTTAAAGTTTTTTTTTTTTTTTTTTATAAAAAGTGAATACGGCTTGGTGCAGGTCGTGACCAGAGCTGACGCGACAGTAGCCTGATCACGTCCTGCTGCAGGCCGTGATCAGAGCAACCACTGTTCCCCCGTGATCTTCGCCTATATAGTGCGCGCGAGCGACGGTGCTGAAGCGGAAGGAGCTTAGAGCTGAGGTGCGGGCAGAAGTTGAGAGGAAGAAGGGCACCTTGAAGCAGAGAGAAAGAAGGAGAGTATCAAGGTAAATTTTTAATTTAATTTGTTATTTTTATTCTGTTTAATTAAATTAAATTTATTTATCTCTTTGATTTTATATTTTTAATTTATTTATTTAATTAAATTAAATTTATATATTTGTGAAATTATCTGATTTAATATTTTTAATTTGTTTGATTTAATTTAATTAATTAAATTGTTTAATTTAATTTAGTTAGTTTTATTCATTTGATTTAATTTAGTTTATTTATTTATTTAATTTAATGTATTTAGTTTATTTATTTGATTTAATTTATTTAATTAATTTACTTGAGTTAATATTTTTAATTTATTTATTTAATTTAATTTAGTTAATTAATTTATTTAATTTAACTTAGTTAATTTATTTATTTGATTTAATTTAATTAATTAATTAATTTGATTTAATTTAGTTAGTTTTATTTAATTGATTTGATTTAGTTAATTTATTTGTTTGATTTGATTTAGTTAGTTAATTTACTTGATTTAATTTAGTTGATTTATTTATTGGTCTTAATGTATTTAATTTATTTATTTGATTTAATTTATCTAATTTATTTATTTGAGTTAGTATTTTTAATTTACTTGTTTGATTTAATTTAGTTAATTAATTTATTTGATTTAATCTAGTTGATTAATTTATATGATTTAATGTAGTTAATTTTTTATTTGATTTAATTTAGTTAATTAATTTATTTGATGTAGTTGATTTATTTATTTGATTTAATGTATTTAATTTATTTATTTGATTTAATTTATTTATTTGAGTTGATATTTTTAATTTACTTGTTTGATTTAATTTAGTTAATTAATTTATTTGATTTAATCTAGTTAAATTATTTGTTTGATTTAATTTAGTTAATTAATTTATTTGATTTAATCTAGTTAATTAATTTATCTGATTTAATGTAGTTAATTTTTTGTTTGATTTAATTTAGTTAATTAATTTATTTAATGTAGTTGATTTGTTTATTTGATTTAATTTAATTTAATTAATTTCTTTGATATAATTTATTTAATTTATTTATTTGAGTTAATATTTTTAATTTACTTGTTTGATTTAATTTAGTTAATTAATTTATTTAATTTAATTTCATTGATTTATTTATTTGATTTGATTTAGTTAATTCATTTATTTGATTTAATGTATTTAATTTATTTATTTGATTTAATTTATTTAAAAGATTTATTTAAGTTAATGTTTTTAATTTACGTGTTTGATTTAATTTAGTTAATTAATTTATTTGATTTAATTTAGCTTATTTATTTGTTTAATTTAATTTAGTTGATTTGTTTGTTTGATTTAATTTAGTTCATTAATTTGTTTGATTTAATTTAGTTAGTTTTATTTATTTGATTTGATTTAGTTAATTTATTTGTTTGATTTAATTTAGTTAGTTAATTTATTTGATTTAATTATTTAATTTAATGCATTTAATTTTTTCTAATTTAATTTATTTAATTTATTTATTTGAGTTAATTTAGTTACTTTATTTGTTAGATTTAATTTAGTTAATTTGTTTGTTTGATTTAATTATTTTATTTTATTTAATTGATTTAATTTAGTTAATTAATTTGTTGGATTAAATATATTTAATATATTTAGTAAAGCTAATTTATTTATTGGAGTTAATTTATCTAATACCTTTAATTTATTGAGATAATGATATTTAATATGTGTAAAAAGTTGTTATTGAAATGAATAATATTATTGTCATACTTTTAAATTTATTCTCTTCTTGTATAGTATGGGAACTAAAGTTTTGTTGACTATAAATTTTTAATGTATTTATCCCTAGACTATAAATTTTTAATGTATTTCAGTTAGAAGAAACTTAATTTTGCGCTGTATTTGTTCTTAATTAGAATTCTGTATTATTCTACTTGATTAGATATTTTATTTTTGTACACCATATTTGTCATTGTACATATCATAATTTGCATATATTATTCTAATTTCTTTATACTATTATGATAATTGAGCATATGTTTTACTTATGAAGTGTTTCCAATCTAATTTTCTAGTGCAGATAAAATTTGTCCCTCCGGGTAAGATTTTTAGTTATAATTTTAGATGATATGAAACTAAATCTGAGTGTTATTTATTTTTTATAAGTATGTTTTAATCCCTGAAGTCACTTTAACACCTCGGATATGGTAGGAATCACCATGAGTACCGGGGAAGAAAATGTATGTATCTATGCGAACGGAGAAATTTATGAAATGGATGAAGACGATACATTTAGGTGTCGCAGGGTCAAAATTATGAGAATTAAATTGGATATCACCTTAGATGCATTGAAAATTGCAATTGGGCGAAAGTTAAGACTTGCGAAAAATCAAGCTGTAATTGAGTTGGAGTATAGACATCCGCTTTCACTGAACCCGACGTGATACAAAGCTTGTCTATTAGAGGATGATGATGACATTCAACGAATGTGGGAAGTGAATGCCAGATTCCCCACTCAATTGTCTTGCCCAGAATTGTATGCACACATCACAAGCAAAGGATTTGATCTGAATGTTGCCAGTCAAGCAGTTGACGAGAGTGGCCCATGCACACAACTGTCCCCCAACCTATTTCCTAACATTGGTGAAGGGCCATCAAATTATAACCCGTACCATGGTAGTCTGGAACCAGTGGATGGACAAAGAGAATTTGGACAACAGTTTCAATATCCTGTTATTGATTATGCTGCAGAGCCATATTTTTCCCAGCCCGGCTATGTCTCCTTCAATCCCCCTCTATCCCGGAGGAATCAGACGACATAATGGATGATTTTGAAGAGAATGATGCACATGACGACATTCCCGAAGGATTTAATTGGGATAATGACAGTTGCGATGATGATGAAGCTGATGGTGGTGAAGATGTTACCCTAGCAATCCCCGCAACACCCGTGAACCAGTATGTGGAATTGACAACTGCCTTTTTTGGAAGAATAAATATAGATGCAGTCGACAGCAATGATTTTCTCGGTATAGGAGGTGTCATGAATGTGCTTAATGACCAAGAGCTAGATGTGGGTTGGCTGTATAGTGATAAAAAATCGTTCCGTCGCGCGATGAAAATATACTCAATTCGCACCCACCACACATTTTACTCACATTACTCCTCGGCCAAGTATGAAAAGTATCGGTGCCCTCACTACGGTGGACAATGCAATTGGAGGGTTAGAGCCTGCCATAAGCCGAGAGAGAACCACTGGCAAATAACAAGATACAATGGACCTCATACATGTGTGTCTACTTTTCTTTCGAGTGATCATCCGAAATTGGACACAAATATCATTTCATCTTACATTGTGAGGTTGGTGACTGAGAACCCCAGCGTGTCCATTTGAGGGGTTATTGAGCCTATCCACGGTATATTTGGATTTACAGTTTCATATAAGAAGGCGTGGAAGGGTAAACACCGAGCTCTTGCACTCACTTTTAGGAATTGGAAAAAATTATATGCTTTACTACCGAGGTGGTTGGCGGCTGTACGATATTATAATCCTGGGTCGTACTTCGAGATTGTGAGCAGGGAATGTCCGTCGAGCAGTGGTGAGAGTGCACCAGTAGCACTGTTCCATCGGGTGTTTTGGACATTCAAGCCATGCATTGATGCCTTCGATCATTTAAAATTGATGGTCCAAGTTGATAGCATATTTTTATATGGAAAGTATAAGGGGATGTTACTAATCGCAACTTCACAAGATGGGGATAGAAAAATTGTTCCCCTTGCATTTGCTATAGTTGAAAGCGAAACATACGAGACATGGGCTTAGTTCTTATCAAACGTTCGACGGCATGTCGTCAAGGATAAGCAGGGTGTTTGCTTGATATCAGATAGACATCCCAGGATAGTTGCTGCCGTTGCAAACCCACGCGTAGGGTGGCAACCACCCCGTGGTTATCATGTGTTCTGCCTATGACACATCGCCAGCAATATGAACTTAACCTTCCGGACCGAGTGGTTAAAGAAGTTGTTCATTAGCATTAGTACGTAATACTCCTGAAAAACTTCTCTAATTGTCATGACACCTTATTATCTTTGTTAGTTTTGTCACAATGTTGGGTTGTACAGGTTACCAATACAAGCGACATGTAGTGGATTCAAAGTTAGCGGAACTACAATCATTGCACCTAAGAGCTGCCGATTGGATTGCGAATATCCCAAAGTGTCAGTGGAGCCGTGTGTATGACGAGGGAGGCAGACGATAGGGCCATATGACAACTAACTTGGCGGAGTGTGTCAACAGCGTCCTCAAGGGGGTTAGATTTTTGCTCATCATGGGGTTGGTCAAAGCAACAATGTATCGATTAAATACATATTTTGTTAATAGATAAGAGACAATTGCAACACAGTTACAAGCAGGAGAGGTATTTTCTGAGGACTTTTGAAAAAAAATTCAAGATTGTATTCGAAAAGCATCAACCTGCCACGTGCGCTGTTTTGACCGCTAGGGGTTCTTATTTGAGGTTGAGGAGCCGTATGACTTGACGTGGAAGCAGTTTGGTCAGTCCTGCAAGGTTAGCCTTCGCGATCGTACATGTGATTGTGGCGAGTTTCAAGTTGAACACTGGCCTTGCCAACATGTATTTGCTGCATGTTCGAAAGTTTCGTTAGATCCCCTGTAGTTTATCGATCGTGTTTTCCGATTGGAGACAATGCTGAGTGCATATAGCAGTAAGTTCCGACCAATAGGCGGTGTGGAGCATTAGCCAGCCTTCAATGGACCAGAACTCATTCCAGATCCTTCTACGGTGCGTGCCAGTGGTCGACCACGATCTAGGCGTGTAAGGAACGAAATGGATTGGCAGGAGGGTTCATCAGATCCTCAGAGGTGTGGGCTATACAAGCAGATAGGTCACAACCGTGCAACCTGTCCAACCCATCAAAAGAATTTTTGAGTGCACACCCTATTAGTTGTTGGTATTGAAGTCATAAATAGCAACAAATTAATGAACACACTGACAAGTATAATACGTCAGCATGAGTATCCCCTGATGCCTTATTAGCACACTTACTTTGGATAATAGCTATGTTTAAATGCATAATAATTTATGCAATTAACTGAATTATTCCAATGTGACAGATATCATACCCCTCGACTGTAATGGCTGGTCAGTGCCATCTTGGCCATGTTGAGTTGAATGCAGTGCTCGTTTCTACACTGATGGAGCGATGGCGGCCAGAGACACACACTTTCCACACCACCTGCGAGGAGTGCACAATTACACTGCAAGATGTCGCCATCCAGCTGGGTTTACCATGCGAGGGCATTCCTGTCTCCGGGTACACCGGATATGACTAGCGGGTGATGTGCGAGGATCTTCTTGGGGTTATACCGCCCGATGAGTGTTTACAAGGGCAGCGCCTGAGCATCCCCTGGCTAGCAGCAAATTTTGGACACTTGCCAGCTGATGCAGATGACGAACAAATACAACGCTTTACGCGTGCCTACATTTTGAGACTCATCGGCGGATATCTCATGCTTGACACTTCAGGCCATAGAGTGTTGTTGATGTATCTACCCCTACTAGCAAACTTCACTGACATTGGACGATTCAGTTGGGGATCAGCGGTTCTTGCATACTTGTATAAAGAATTGTGCACGGCCACCAACCTTGATGAGGTAAACATCGGTGGATGTTTGCATCTTCTACATCTATGGGCGTGGGATCGATTTCCCATTCTAGCATCGATGGCACCTTCGTATCTAGATCCCCGTCTAGACATTTACCCTGTGCTACCACCATTGGGCTTCAGGTGTGGGCCATTTTTATATTTTCATTTAATGTATTTCCCCTATTAGTATTAAATTACGAATAGAAAATAATATACATTTTGCAACTCTCGCAGGTGGAAGAATATCGGATTGTGTCAGCGGCCTCCAACAAATGCCTTACGGCAATTCAGAATATTACTTGATCAGATGAAAGTTGAAGAGGTTAATTATGGCTTGCTTTGTTGTATGTAAATTGACTGTCTCATATGTAGTTACATGCTTATTTTTCTTTCATTTACTTAGTGCAGTTTATTTGGCGGCCTTATGATATGGATAGTGTCCAGTAGCTTGTGCCTGAGTATTGCCTCATCTCACCTGACATATGTTGGCTTCAGTCTCGATCATATGCTTCCACATCGTGGAATAGCACCATGCAGATCGTGTTCTTCGCCAGTTTGGTAGGCGGCAACCAATCCCACAGGAGCTATTCAATCTTGGTTCTTGTCATACCTTACAACTTCGAGGAAAAACATCGAAGGATTGGCAGCAAGAACACATAGTCTACATTAGTGCTTATGATGCATGGCGAGCCACGCTTTCACTGACTGAGATGGAAACTGATGCTCTTCATCGTGGCTCGGGCTACATGTCATGGTATTGGACACACACGAGACGATGGATTCATCCAGCTAGCGGTGGTCCAGGATTTGTGGTAATCATTCATCCTGCATAATATGATTTATAACTTCTTTAAAATATTATAATATAAATTGACATACTGTACTTATTTTTACTTATCATGTAGGCCGATGCTGCTGAGAGACTACGCACGCTGAGCGTCGAGGATCCTCTAACTCTCGGGTATAACCAATTTAGGGAGACAGTGGACCGGGATTGTGATCGCATCCTGCGTGCGTTGGGTGAGCATCAAGACATGACAGCTTCTCAGCCAGCTCTTCCTGCAGATGAATTATCAAGACCACCCATCCCTGAGCCTAGGCGTGGTAGGAGGGCCCATGGCTTTATGTCTTTTAGGGATTCCATTTTGCCAGGACCTGATGATGACTTCGACAGTGCACATTATGGTCATCGATCGATGCCACCGGCAGATGTCCCCTCGGGCTATGCCCCTTGCTCGATGCAGCCCGATGCAGGAGGTGCAGGTCCATCTACATACATGCCCTTATCACATTTCATGGTAGGTGGGGATGCTAGCCCATCATCGTTCTTCATGCCATCGCCATCACCCCCACACCAGCGAGTCCCGGGTTCTCTGACGGCGTTTTTATCTAAGCCGCTTGCATTTACATCTGAGTACGCCAGTGGATCCACATTGCATCAGCAACAAGGGTTTTTTACCCCACAAAATCCTATTTCACCATTTTACTCATCCAGCTCGGACTTAAACTCTTCACTTACCATGGGTCATGCCAACCCCACTCAAACAGACTCCGATGAGGGTGACGATGGAGATGAACAACAGCAATCCCTTGTTCAACAACCACGATGAGCGAGGCGACGCCCTCGATGTGGGACTAGGAGTCATTACTTTGATAGCTGATTATTTCATTACTGTACAAAACTTTTATGGCTAATTTAATAATTTAATTCATTCATTCATTCATTCTTCTGTACAGAATTAATTCTGTCTCATTTTTCATTTATCATAATGTTCAAATTTGTAAATAAACTACACAAATTGAATATTGTCTCCACACTTATCCATTAACTCAAACCATACTAAATAATTAAATCCATTCTTGATATTGTTAATTAAATTTTCTTACACATTTTTAAACATGACTTATAACACTATAAAATTTTATGATTATCTTTTTTCCATATCATTTAACAATTTATTTTTAAATTTTTAATCAACTTTTTTATCACAATTTATGAGCTTTTTATGAACCTTAAAAATTATATGTCATAAAATAAAAATTAAATAACATGTTATAATATTGTGATTCTTACTTAAAACTTTCTTAGCAACATATTATCCTTATATATGTAAGTCTTTACAAATTAAGATCCATTACATTTTGATTTAAGACCCCTTACATTTTGATAAGTAAGATTTAAAAATAAAATAAAAAAAGGCCACAGACTAAATTAGTATCGTTAATAATTTAATTAAGGGACCTAAATAAAATAATTACAAATTTGACACATATTAAATAGAATAAAAAACCTTAATTTAAATAAAAAATGACAACAAAATATATAATATTTTGTACTTTTTAAAATTTTAATTATTCCAACTATCTTATAATATTTACTAATTTAATTATATTGTACATATATTATATAATATTATGGGAGTTAATAAAATTATTATTTATTTTTAAGAACCTTCAATAATTAGTATAAGAGAAATATCTTGTGTTTAAAATAATTAGAATGGATATAAATTAGGTTAAAATTAAAAATAAATTAAATAAGGGCCACAGATTAAAATTATGTAAAAATTTAATTAAATGGGCTAAAATAAAAAAAATAAAAGGTTAATACATGCTAAAAAATACAAAAATTTTTGAGACTGAAACAAATTAAATTACATAAAATAAAATAAATAAAAAGTTAGTATATTTTGAATAAAATGAAAAGTCCATGGTAGAATTAGAAATAAAAATCTATTCTTTCATATAGTATGATAATTAATTTTTATTTCGTCGCATAATTAAAAATAATCTTTTTTATTTTATTTATATTTGTATCATTATAAAATTTATCAAATTTAATAAAAAATTTATTATAATTTATTTTATTATATTTTACCTAAAATATATATTATGTAAAATTTATAAAGTAATTTTTAATATTATATTTACTACACTAACCTTAAATTTATTTTTAATTAGATTTTATATATTATTAATACATTTTTATTAAACAAATTTATTTACAAGTATAAAAAATATTATTTATACAAATTTTTGAAAAAAATTATTTAAAAGTAAAGTAAAGTTATTTTTATTAAATTAAAATAAAATTAATTAAAAATATTTTTTTGATTTAATTATTTTTATTATAATATATTTTATGATTTAAAAAAATTATTTTTACTAAATTTTTTATTAAATTATTATTATATTTTTTCGTAAAAGTATGTACATACAGTACGCACAGTGTACTGTGCTCACAGTGCACTGTGCAGCGTACTGTGCGCACAGTACTTTTACGGAAAATCATGCTAAACAGTAACCAATTTAAGGGTTTGGGGAAATATTTGTTTAGATATAGTAAAATAGGCATTTCTTTTTTTAACTGTAGTGTCTCGCTAATTTCGCTGGGCAACTCACCCAGATTTGTTGATTTCTTATCAATCGTAGGATAGAGAAATGAAAATTGATATTAAAAAAAAATGATAAAGTATAATATACTGTCAAAATTTATGACTTATAAATCGTAGTTAAAATATTTTAAAGCTCACTTGACATTTTGCTAATTGATAACAAGAAAAGATATAAATTCAAAAATAACCCAAAAAATTTAGTTTTAATCCTTATTTGATTTGAGTTTTAAATAAACTTGATTATACTTCATATTAATGTACAAAATTTAATTATTATATAAAAATAATAGAAATAATGTAATACACAAAATTCAATTGAAATCTATTGTTATCTTTCATTTCATTTAAATTTGATAATATATTTATTTAATTTTTATATCAATTTAATTAAAAAATAAATCATAACATTTTAAATATTTTATAATAAAATATATTTAAATTAAATATAAAATGAAAAATACTACAGCATACATTAAAATATCCCCCCTCAAAAAAAAAAAAAAAAGGAACTTCTTCTATTGACTAAATTTACCTTGACGTTCCTTGAATGATGTGTTCCAAAATTAGGAGTCGTGGTAAAGTTGTGAAAAAAATATTCGGGAATTGATTTTTAATGTAAATTTGACTAGGGATAGCATTAGACTGAATTTAGGTCAGTATTTAACTAATAAAATAATAAATAGGTCTAGTTATATTTTTATAAATTAGAGCTTGATCTGGGCAATTTTTTAATCGATAGGTATTTTTTGAATATGAAAAATAATTACTTGTTTCTATTTTTGATAAAAATAAATATTTTAATTTATTTTTTGATAAATTATAAAATTCATTTGCTATTAAATGTAGTTAATATTTTTAAAAGAAAAATTTAACAACTCCAACCCTAAAATAGTATATTACTAATAAAATAATCTATAAATTATAAAATTGGTCATAATAATATTTGAATAGTATCTCATTCATATAATTTTACCTTTTCATCATATTGTTTAGTGATGAAATTACAGATACATAAGGACAAAATTATATGAAAGAATTATTACAAATATTTTGATAGTTGAAGGATTAGTTTGCTAGTGTCTTATAATTTTAGATATAAAATTATTAAATTTGTTATATTTTAATAATTTTAAAATTTAGTAATTTTATATTTTTAGAACCATTTTTATTCCATCAATTATTTAAGGGATCTTGGTAAACTATAATTTTCAATGAATAGACATTATTACCGTCAAACATAATTGAATTAATTGTATGAACGTGATGACTATCTTCAAATTCTAATTGAGTTCGATCACTTGTCAAGGAAATAATTGAATTATTTAAAAGTAAAGTAAAAATACTTAAAGGAGAAAATGTAAGAATTATTTTTTTCTCTAACATAGCATTGGAGCTATTTAAATAAGTGATAATAATTTTTACTAGCGTTCAAGTAATATTAAATTGCATAAAAAATTGTTACATAAATAAAAATTCATATTTATTGTAGTAATTAAGTGTAACGTAACACAAAATTAACTGTTGATACTTTATTATCTTGGTTAGAATGTGATAAAATAGATATTAATATTTATAATAAGATGATATATTGATTTGTTATAATAATATTATTATTTATAATTATTATATCCTAATATGAAATGAAATAAATTATTATTTATATTTTTTCTTATTATAATTATTTAGGATTATAAAAATAAGGAATTATTTAATTTATATGAAAAGTAAGTTCACGTATGAAATTAAATTTTTTAAGATGTAGGTTGACATTAAAGAAGTAACATTTTCGAGGAAGTAATTTTTTGTATTTTATTTAGTTAAACTTTAAACTTTCTAGGAAGTGCTAATAAAATAATTATTATAATTTTAATATTATTATAATATAAATTAATAAATTTTAATTGTTATTAATTAATACAGTGAGAATAATTTTATCTTTGTATTCATAAATTATTATAATTTAAACTTTAAACTTTTTAGGAAATATTATAAATTATATTCATAAATTATTATAAATTATTATAATTTTTATTTAGTTCAACTTTAAACTTTTCAGGAAGTGCTAATAAAATGATTATTATAATTTTAATATTATTATAATATAAATTAATAAATTTTAATTATTATTAATTAAATATAGTAAGGATAATTTTATTTTTATATTCATAAAGAATATAGGATGTAGAACTTACCTAAAAAGGAAGTGAGTAAGCAATTTCTCATAATTTATGGGAAGTATAACTTTTTGAGAGTCTTATTTTTCATACTTTGTTAGATAATAATTAATCAAACACTCCACTTTTTTTTCTTTTTTTTGGAAAATAGTATTTTTCAAACTATTGCTATAAATCAAACCACTTCTTAATGTTTTTAAAATGATATAATGATTTATTATTATCCTTATTAAATTATTTACATTTCAAATTAAGTAAACAAAATATTTAGTTCTTCATTTATAAATACGGTGATTATTGCATTTCTTAAATTTTATAACTAATATTATTAGTCTTTTATTTTTACTTTTTATAATAATTATTGTTTCATTTCTTTACTCATAACATTAAAATAATTAGTAAATGAAAAAATATAACTAAAAAATAAGTATATATTTAATAGTATTAAGATGAGATTTAAAAATTCACATTAATATTTTTATTTATTTTGACATTATAATCAAGTGAATGAATGGACAAGTAATTATAATAACAGCAAATAAAGGACTAATATTATTTATTAGTTGTAAAATTTAAGATAAATAACACTCACCATATTTATAAATAAGAGATTAGTTGTTATGTTAACTTTTTTAGATTTTAATATTTAATTTCAGTTTAGAAAACTATGTATACAATAAAAAATAGTTATTTTAGTGATTGGAAATTTATGGCCATACTGGACTTTTAGTTTCAAACCATTAAGTCAATAACTCAGTAACATAAATTATCTACACTCGAATCTGTAAAAAGAAAAGGGATGTCATTGGCAAATATTATAAATCTTGAGGAGTTTGCAACAAAACTGCTCCGAAGAAGAAATATTGTTGCCCATTCTTTTGATAAGACAATTGTTAACATTCCATTGTCGAAAAGCACTGCAACAATTTGGAGATATACAGACAACACCTATACAGACGACAAACTTTCGATCATCTGTATAGGCTTCTGAAAATTTTATTTTTTAAAAAAAAATTTTAAAATCTATACAGACTACAAATATTGTTTGTATAGATAGGGGCTATGCAGATGACAAAATTTTTTATATAAATCCACTAAAATAGAAATTTGAGGACCTATACAGATGACATTATGATCTGTATAGCCCAATTCTATACAGACCACATGTATGGTTTGTATAGGCTCAGCTTATACAGATGACACTATAATATACAGACCACACATAGGCCCAGCTCTATATAGATCACATGTTGTGGTCTATATAGGTTCGGCCTATACAGATGACATTGTGGGATATATAGACGACGTTGTGGTCTGTATAGCATAGCTTTATATAGACCACACATGTGGTCTGTATAGCTTTAACCTATACAGACAACAATTGTCGTCTGTATAGTTATTTTTAAAAATTTTTATTCAAAAAAAATAAAAAAAAACTCCATATAAACAACAAGAAGTTATTTGTATAGACCTTTTTCGTTTGTACAGAGTTCAAATTTTCAGAAGCGGCAAAAATTTAGCGCATTAAAATTTGAAAAATAATATAGATGACTGAGGATACTTATACAGATGATAAATGTCACCTGTATAGAGTTTGCTTATAAATTCTTGCCCGGGAGCCATTTTTTTCATTTCTCCTACGCACAAGTGGAGCTCTTTCTATGGAGTCCAAGTATGTCCTCCTTTTTTAATTTTTTTACCATCATTTTACCATCATTTATTAATTCTTATATTTATTTTATTATATATTCTGATTATATTATTGCATTGTTGATTAAAATTTTTAATTGTTGCTTTGCAATTTTAATCATGTATGTTAGAAAAATTTACACACATTTTTTTTAATAGTGTTGATATAACAAAATGTATAAACTATTAATTTTTATTGTATAATATTATATAACTATTAAATAATAACATAAACTTTCATTATATAAAACCATATAAACTATTATGTAAATACTTATAGACTATTATATAATGATATAAATTGGTATATAATATTATATAAACTATATTATAATGATATTTTTATATAAGAATGAAAGTAAAATTATATAGATTATTAACTTTATTACATAATATTGTACAAATTATTATATATGACATCAACTTTTATTATATAAAACTTTATAAAGTATTATATAATTGTATATAAATTATTGTAAAATGATATAAACTATTATATAATATTATATAAATTATTATATAATGATGTAAAGTTTAATTATATACTATTAGATAATATTATATAAGCTACATCATAAAGATATTTTTGTCCAAAAAAAAGTAAAATTATATAAGCAATTAACTTTATTATATAATATTAATTAAACTATATCAAAATAATATTTTTATATAAGAATGAAAGTAAAATTATATAAATTATTAACTTTATTATATAATATTATATAAACTATTATATAATTGTATATAAACTATTGTATAATGATTATAATGATATAAACTATTATATAATATTATGTAAATTGTTCTATAATGACATAAACTTTAGTTATATACTATTATATAATCTTATATAAGCTATATTATAATGATATTTTTATATAAGAATGAAAGTAAAATTATATAATTTATTAACTTTATTATATAATATTATATAAACTATTATATAATGATATAAAGTGTTATATGATATTATGTAAACTATTATATAATGATATAAATTTCAATTATTACATAATTTTATATAAATTAGATTATAATAATATTTTTATATAAGAATGAAAGTAAAATTATATAAACTATTAACTTCATTATATAATATTATATTATATAAATTATTATATAATGACATGAACTTTCATTATAACATATTATGTAATTGTATCTAAACTATTATATAATAATATAAACTGTTATATAATATTATGTAAACTATTATATAATGATGTAAGCTTCTATTATATATTATTTTATAATATTATAATATATTATATAATGATATTTTTATATAAGAATGAATGTTAAATTTTATGGACTATTAACTTTGTTACATAATTTTATACAATATTATGTAAACTATTATATAATGATGTAAACTTTTATTATATACTATTATATAATAATATATAAATTATAGCATAATGATATTTTTATATGAGAATGGAAGTAAAATTACATAAACTTTTAACTTTTATTATATAATATTATAGTAATAATTATTTATTGACATAAACTTTTATTGTATAAAAATTTTAGGTAATTGTATTTATGTGTATATATATAGAGATATATATATTTATTTACATGTATATATAAATATTTATATATCTAAAAACATATATATTTTGAAATAATTATTATATTTTTATTTTACATATATAAATTTAAATATTTTAATTAGATTTAAATTTTTTTGTGATTATCATTCTTTAAATTATGAACATAAATTTTAATATATTAAAAAATTTATTTTTTTAAAATTTTATAGACTATATAGATGATAATCTGACTTATACAGATGACATTTGTCGTCTGTATAACTTTGATCTATACAAATAATAAAAAAAAATATCATCTGTATAAGTTACAACAGGCACGATTCTATATAGGTGACTTAATACAGACGATAATGTCATCTGTAATACTTATACAAACGACAAATGGGTTTATAAAGATGACTTTTTGTCGTCTGTATAGCCTTTTTTTTATAGTGAAGACAATTGTCAACATTCTATTGGCAAAAATTATCAAGGCAAGTTGCCCTATAAATAGTAGTAGGAATATTGTACTCTAACTTATATATATATATGTATATATATATATATATATATATATATATATATAATAAAAGTTAGATTTTATTGTGAAATTTTACACTTTCTTCTAAAGTATAATATTTATCTATAATATTATATGCATTTAAAATTAAGAACTATCATTAAATATAAGATGATTGGACAAATTTATAAAACTTCATCCAATAGATATAAAAAACTCAAAACTCAATTTCTGATTCTATTTTCGATACCTACAATATTTTTGAATATTCATACATGCATTTTATATGTAAAAGAAGAATTATTCAATAGAAAATACACTAACAAACCACTCACTTACATCTATACAACTCACTTATCACATGCATAATAATCCTCTTAGTTCCTCTAACATTTAGATGGAAAAGAAAAGGGAGAAGAAACAAATAAAAAGAAACATAATAGAGAACAAAGTAAATATAAAAGCCCATAACAGAGAACAAAGTAAATATAAAAGCTCGGCTTTTTTTTTTCTTCTGTGTTAGGACTAAGAGGAAAATGAGAAGGAAAGTGAGAAGAATGAATCCTTCATCTTTTTGAATTATAATAGTATCCATGCTACAATTTGAGTATATTATATTAATAGGGTTTCATTTTGGAAATGACAAGTATTTTCCTATTTTTTCTCCCTTTTCCTTTCATTTGGGTAGAGATAGTATATAGTGAGGGCCTGGCTAAAATACCAAAATAATATTTTTTACGAAACTTATTACCGTTTTACTATTTTTTCGAAACATATTACCGAAATACGCATGTGGGCGGGAGGCGCCATTTGGGGTGGCGCCTCATGGGCGGAGGCGCCATATAAGATGGTGCCTTTCGGTGTCAGAAGGCGCCATTCAAAGTGGCGCCCTCGGTCCATTTTTTTCCATTTTTTCCTTTTTAAAATTAATTAATGTTAATATAATTTGAAAATAAAAATTATAAAAATAAATAATATATGATTATAACTAAAAATAAATTTTTGAAAATAAATTATTTATTTTATAATTATATTTGATGTGATATAAAAATATGTTAACTCCATTTTGATATCTAATACATAAATGTATTATAGGAATTAAATAAGAAAGTAGTTAATCATAATAATATAATGAATAAAAATAATAAATATTTAGTAAATAATTAAATATTATTTAAAAAATATAGGATCAATAAAGAAAAATTACATAAATTACATTAATATCTCTCAAAATTTTATGTAATGACAGTTAATTTTTATCAATTTTTGAAATTATAAACTTCTAACGTTTGGAATTATATTATTACAAGTAATTATTTAATATGTTATTACACATAAGTAAATTTATTGAGTATACTAAAATATTCCTTATATACAAAGTTGAAGATTGCTAAAAATGAAAAGAAATATAATGTAATAAATATATTTTTCTTATTTTATATTTATTCCAATAATATGCTTGTCGCTTTGTATTTATTTGAATAAGATTTTTTTTATTTTGTGATAGAATGAATGCAAACTGGCGAGGTTGAAGATAGCTATAAATTTTAAAAAATCTGATTATTTCGTTTCAAGAATCTTTTAATTTTGTAATGAAATCGAAATTATAACATGAATTAGTTATTTTTTATTTCATTAGAATGAAAAAATATTTTGGCAATGGGAGTGAAAAGTACCGATTAATTATTTTTTTAAGAAACTATTATTCGTTTCATCGTTCGCTCGAAATAGTTTATCGAAATAAGCACAGAAGATACGAACAGCGATGGAGAGACGCCAAATGACATGTAGAGGTACGCTAGACGAAGTGGCATCATTCGCGCCAAATACCAAATTACGCAGGGCGCTGTTGAAGGCGCTTTTCAGCATGGCGCGTTCGCTACAGCAAATTTCACTGTGCGGGCTGGGAGGCGCTATTTCGCCTGGCGCCTACCCAACAAACTTAAGTTTATTTATCTATATTAGTTCTAAAAATTAAGATATAATTATAATAAAATTAAAGTTATATAAATAAATATATAAATTTATTAAACTTAATTAATTTATAAAATGGGACTGTGGAGGCGCCATTTTACTTGGCACTTCCCAGCCTCATAAGTTCTAAACCTAAGTTTGCTTGGTAGGCGCCAGGTGAAATGGCGCCTCCCTAGTGAAATTTGCTATAGCGAAGGCGCCATGTTAGAAGGCGCCTTCAGCGCTGGCCGATGATGCCAAACAGTCTGGTGCCCTGTGTATTTTGGTAAATAGTTTCAAAATTACGGTAAAACAAAAAATAGTTTATGAAGTAAATGTATTTTGGTATTTTAACCGAGTATATATTTATAATAGTTGTGAAAGTATGATAATTAATAATATTAGTTATTATATGTGAAAGATGTCCTTATCATCATTTTTTAAATAAAATTAAATATTGCAATGATTATCGTGATTTATTGTTATTTGTAATTATTCCTGCGCAAGCAATTGAAAAAGTCGCAGTAATTAGAAGCATCCTAAATGTTGATGTCTGACAATAAAGTAGTAAAGTCATCCTAAATGTTGAGTGACTGGCAATAAAGTAGTAAGATAAATGTATACAAATATACAAATATAAAAAAAATATAGAAAAGAAAGCTAATGTCTACGCAAGTGATGTCCAGTCCCACATCCAGGATCGGTAATGTGTCGACCATATCTACTAACCCTCTGCGCAGGCTCGGGAGTCACATCCCCGGTGTCTGTGTCTGCTCTACCTCGAGCTCCTGCTCTGGCTCTACCCCTGGCTCCCGCTCTGCCTCCACCTCTACCTCTATCTACAAGATCTGAGTCATCTGTCATCATGCCACCATGCGCTAATCCCTGATCCTGAGTATGCCAATCAAATACAGGACGATATGGCTGCGATGCACCAGCATCATCGGAAGGAAAGGCATAGAATGCAGATGAAACTCCTGGTACGTGTGGAAATGCCTAGAATGAGGGTGGAACACCAGGAGGGGGCTGGTGCATTTGGGATGACGATGGCCCAAATAGCACGGCTGGGAACGTGGTGGAGGCTGAAGGATCATCAGGTGTAGTAGGGTACACATGAGATGGGGCAGTAAGATCAGGCATCATCATCATGGTCTCCTGGGCAGTCGAAGGTGGAATCTGCTGCACTGTCGAAGCGGACGGAACATCAGCCTGCGACGTATGCCGTGGAGCAGTACGACGTCGTCGGCGAGATCGAGGCTCATCATGGTCACCCTCCGCAGGGTCTGGGATGTGATGGGCCTAGGGAGCTGGCTCCGCATGTGAGTCAATAATGACATGATCAACTTGCTGAACCGCATGAAGGATGGAGTCCGTCGCTGACCTAAGCGCATCGAAGGTGAACATAGCCTGTCCCTCGGGGGTAGTGAAGTCCTGTAGTGAGGAAACCTCATCTACCTGTACAATTTTTTGACATTAAAGTTAGTTATAATACTAATGCATTTGAAGAAAATCAGATACAAAAAACTAGTACGCAATCTTACCACAAGGTCTAGCGCTCCCCCGACTGGTGTAATACATCGCCTGGTAACCCGTCTGTACCATGTCATGTAATCGGAACGTGGTCCCAGAACTAGCCGTGTCGTCGGCTCGGCGGTAACGCACAAGTCTCGCCGAATATCCCAAAGTGCAATATACGGCTGATGGCGAATGTGCCACTCCTCGTCATGCCGACCGAACAAGTGAAGGCAGTGGACCGCCGCCACCTGCTTCGGTGGCTCTGGAATAGCCTGGCGTAGTCCAAACTGCCGCAAAACCCTATCAGGCTGGTGCCACTCAACAATCTGGAAGTGAATGAGCGGCACCACTGCTGTCCAAGTGTCGCTCCCGTCAAAGCAGTACTGAGGTAGTGATGCGATGACCTCCTCAGTGTACAAGATCCAGACGATCTGAAGTTACAATTTTATCATGTGATTTAAATACGATTGTGGATTGGACAAAGCCTTGAAATTAATGATTGTAAAAACCCCCTACGTACCTGATCAAGTCGAAGACGGTCCAGCACGTATCTGTAATGGGGTAGGCTGTGTGCCGGACTATCCTGGAACGTCTTCTGATAGTGCCACCTACCAGGTTCAATAACAAAGTTAGGCAACTGCGTAGCAAACTTAATTATAAGTGAAAGTTGAAATATTTTCTAACCTGCGCGCTAAGGGGCCAATCCCTGCATCCCCCTCTAGTATGTCTGAAATAGCTATCGCGGGGGCGATAGTGGGAAATCTATCCCAAGCCCAGAGCTGCAGTAGTAGGCAACAACCTCCTATCTCTCTGTAATCCGGTGCGGTGGCCTTGCAGAGCTCTCTGTACAAGTATGCCAGGCAAGCTGACCCCCAACTGTACATCCCAGCCTCGTGTAGGTGTGCGATCAAGGGTAAGTGCATGAAGTGGACGTATGTGCCGGAATGGTCCGGAAATAACGTCCCACCAATGAGTCGTAAAATGTAAGCTCGGGCGAATCTCTGCACTGTCACCTCATCCGCATCATCTGAAAGATGAGTGAAATGCCTCTCTAACTAACTCATCCTCAGTCGCCCCCCTCGGATGACATTCTCATCCACCGGTAACTGGAGTCCCAAGTACTCCTCTATCAGGCCTCCCCACCCCCACACAGTGGGCCTCGTCACTACTCGACCGTCAATGGGTAGGCCGAGCTGAAAGGCAACATCCTGCAGGGTAATAGTCGTCTCTCTCTGCGGCATGTGAAAGGTGTGCGTCTCCGGCCTCCACCTCTCCACAAAAGCACTGATCAACTGATGGTCGATCAACACAAACTCACACATCGCCAAGCCGTAAAAGCCTGCCTCTCGCAGAAAGGGGACAATCAACTCCGGCGGCGGCTGGTGATGGTAGTGATGAGCTCGTCAAATCCTAAGCACACGGTCAGGCTGCAAAAGAAAAAACAACACCAACTATAACGTCTGACAATTCAGAAACAGTTAATACTCAGGTTAATTGAGGTGAAGTTATTTCCATACATGGCCTGCCCAAACCGACTGGGATATGTGTGAGGCCTGAGCGGTCAACAGAGAAGGATCGCGTGGTCCAGGATCAACGCGTCGAGATGTGGATGCCATCTGCCACGACAAGCATTGCATAGGAATGAAATTTAAACACACACAAACTTAAAGGTTTTGTCCAATTTAAGCACAGCCTTAAGGTATTACTAATATCATAAATAATATCATAAACTGTCTTAAATTTAAAGTGCAATGTATATAAATAATATCATAAAATGTCAGGTAATAAAAAATTTCACATTACTAGTAATGGGGTAACCCTTATATACACAATGATGTGCAAATTTACAACCGTAAAAAATAAAATATAGTGTGCAACCGCTACACTTATGATATTGGTTAACATACTTTAAAGCATACATGCGAAAGAAAATAGTAAAAATCACGGTGTAGAAGGGCCTTCGTCCCCATGAACCAGTGGGCAACGCCTACGATTATGTCCTTCCATCTTACAATGACTACATTTTTGCTTTACACCGCTCTCCTGAGGCCAATCCATCTCATTTCTGATTCTGGTCGACTTTGGTCGTCCCCTTGCACGTAATCTTCCATAATTTGGAACTAGGACAGGGAATGGTGGTAGGTTATTCCACTGCGACCAATCCCCAATAGGCCACCACTCAGATTTGTAGCAATTGAGCAGCGTGTCAAGCCTGTATACAGCATCGATATATGGTTCCCACGATATGTTGATTGAGGCACAAGCAGCAATAATATGAGCGCAGGGATACCTATATGCTTGGAATTGTCCACATTCACATTGCCCTTTGTCTAATAACACTTGGACGACCTTTCCACATGACCCCCTTGCCATATCAAGGCCCTCCACCACCTCAAACCTGGTCCCTTCTCTATTGTAAGCACGAACGTGGTAAGAAGAAGCACGTGACTGGATAGTCGCAAGCTCCTGTCTGAACCTGCTTGCGTACCTGTGTCCTTGTTGTAGGTCAGCGTGCGCTTCTCTTGCCCTTTCCACAAAGTACTTGACACATCTATAGTATGTTTGTTGGACAAGGCCTGTGATTGGCAGCTTCCTTAATCCTTTGAAGAGGCCATTGATGCACTCTACAATGTTAGTTGTCATATGACCATATCTTCTGTCTTCGTCATAAGCAAGCATCCACTTCTCGTTCGGAATACCGGTCAACTTCTTATGGATCTCCTCATTGACTTTGCTAAGATTGCCTAATCTCTCCATGGCCTTTCCCCAACTGGGCTCGTACGCTGAATAGAAGGAGACAAATAGGTTAACTAAAATGAACTACCGGGTGCACAAATTTATAAATGAAACGTTCAATAAAGAAATGCCTGCATTAACACATACCAATCTTGAGGACAGCTTTCCTCACATTGTCATCCCTGCACTTCTTGCGAACGTTGCTGGCAATGTGTCTGATACAATACCGGTGATAAGCATAAGGAGGCTGCCATCCCATGCCTTCGGTGGCTACAGCATCTTTTATAGCTCGGTGCCGATCGGATATCAAGCATATTCCTTGCTTGTTCGTGACATTGACCCGCAGTAATGCCAAAAACTAACTCCAATTTTCATAGTTCTCCCTGTCAACAATGGCAAAGGCAAGAGGAACGGGGCATTTGTTACCGTCCTGAGTCGCAGCAATCAGTAGCACGCCCCTGAACTTGCCATATAGATGCGTGCCATCAACTTGTATGAATTGCTTGCAGTAAGGAAATGCGGCAATGCATGGCTTGAATGCCCAAAAAACTCGGTTGAAAACATGTTTCTGCGGATCGACACGATTATCAGCTGTGACAAATTCGTGGGACTCCAACTTGAACAGCGCCTGGTCACAGTAGCCTAAAATTTCCAACCATTTGGGGAGCACTTCATACGATTTGTCCCAATCACCGTGCACCTTCATAATTGCCTTTTGTTTCGCCTTCCATGCTTTCGTGTACGAAATCTTGTATCCGTACATGCCTTCCACCCTCTCTTGTATAAGCGAGATTGGAACATCTTGCTTCATTTTAATCATCTCCAGGATCAGGGAACTGATATACTCGGAATCCAGAGACTTGTGGTCCTGTGTCAAACTAGCATTAACACATGTGTGGGGCCCTGAAAATCTAGTTATGGTCCAAGTGTTACAATTCTTTAGTTTCACCACTCGGAGGTGGAAATTGCATTGCTCCCCAAATTTATCACACTTCAATGATAATCTTCTGGTATCCGACTCCTCCACGTAATAACTGTGGTGCCTTCTGATGTGGTAATGCTTGGTTGCAGCGATTAAAGCCTCCTTGCAATCGAACTCTTGCCTAACCTGCAAGTCCTCCATGTCGTAATCATAGGTTGGCTTCATTATTTTCGAAAATTCATTTGGCTTCCGTATCGCATCCCAATCAATGTCAGAGAAGACAGCAGCCTGGGGGACACCATATGATGTTTGTGCAGCATTACCACCCCTCACACACCGCGTTGGTACACTGTCTGCATGTGTTGCCGCACGTTCTTCGTCATCTGTGTCATGATCGTCACTGCTACTGCAGGACACCTCATCGTCTTCAAAACCAGACTCTAGGTGGGCATCCATTAATATGAGATCGATAAATTCTTCTTGTACGACCGGCAAGGCACGTGATGAACCTACCAAGGTTTGGGGTGCATTTACCGGTGTAACACCTGCAACAGATGAGTCCAACGCAGGAGTATAACTATCAGAAATGTGGAACTCAAACCCACCTGTGAAGGACGGCCTTCCCCCACCATCGAACAACCAGTGTTAACATAAACCGCTGGATCCACGAGTGGTGCAGTTCTTGGAACTCTTTCATCAAAACCAAGGTTGGCAACGCGCAATTCGTCATCTGTGTCATGATCGTCACTGCTACTGCAGGACACCTCATCGTCTTCAAAACCAGACTCTAGGTGGGCATCCATTAATATGAGATCGATAAATTCTTCTTGTACGACCGGCAAGGCACGTGATGAACCTACCAAGGTTTGGGGTGCATTTACCGGTGTAACACCTGCAACAGATGAGTCCAACGCAGGAGTATAACTATCAGAAATGTGGAACTCAAACCCACCTGTGAAGGACGGCCTTCCCCCACCATCGAACAACCAGTGTTAACATAAACCGCTGGATCCACGAGTGGTGCAGTTCTTGGAACTCTTTCATCAAAACCAAGGTTGGCAACGCGCAATTCGGATGTGATCACGTCCACGTACAATTCCATGGCTGTCATCGTCGGATGTTGTTCGTAGCTTGCTATCGCGCATGCCAAGTCTTCATCGTCATCCAATTCGTATGCCATGTACTGAGCCTCTGTTTGATGCTGTGGAAACCTGTAAACAATCTTCCCCACAGCTTGATCTTCGTGAAGCTTCAGTCGGGCATGAATTCTCTCCCGCAAAACATCCATACTGCTGCAACCTCTTAATTTCAATGCCTTTGGGGGAGGTCCATCGTACATTATCCCCTCTGATCCCTCAACAATTGTACCAGTTGAATATATAAACGCAATTAAACTTTTCTTCATCTTCTTACTTTTAGCTGCACAATACTCGCTGCACCCCCACATGGAGAAGTAGTCTCATATACAAATTTTATTTTCATAAATGAGTATACTAGTATTTAATACTATAATTAAAAATGAACGCGATGTATTACTATTTTGCAAGGTATTCTGTTAATTCTACAAAATAACAGGATTATTTTCTTCGACCAATCTAAGGTTATTTCTTTTCCAAAACTAATATAAAATTTGACTATATAATTTTATCTATGGTTTTGTTTATCTCTTTCAGTCATCATTTTTCTTTGTGATTTTGCACAAATTATACTAATTAAATTAGTTAGCCAATCAAATACACTATTTGTCCAATTTTACGACTTTTTTTCTCCGTTCACACCTAGTACGAAATAGCAACCAAAAGTATGTACACATTATTATTGCCAATACCTCCATATATATCTTAGTTCTTCCTAAATAAATTAAGGATACCTATATTTTTTTCAGGTACGTTTACTACTATTCCATCTACAATATCTACTATTTAAATGTAAAAAAGTCCAAATTTGTAATAACAGTATCCTACTTTTTCAAGGCTTTTGGTTACATTCACATTTTCCAGGATCTTTTTTAGTACCTCTCTTATGATACATTAAGATCTCACATGATCTAGTTATCTTAATATGGCTTTCACCTAGGTCGTAAGACTTATATTAGGACATCATTCTTTATCTCGTTTGTTATTATTTTAATAGCACAACCTATCACATTACATATAAAGTCCTACGACATTTTCATAAATCATAACTTCACATATTAAATCATAATTTCAGATAATAAATCATAACAAACAATATAAAATAAATAATTCTATATTATTAATATCATAATATTCTAAATAAATTTCTCTACCGATATAAAAAATATTTTCACTATGACTATATAAAAATTATAGTATAAGCATAAAATTCCTAAAAATACTAACCGGTAAGTATTCGGAGAAGCAAACAGAAAAAAGCCTCTGCATGAAAGAAATATTTGTTAGATAATTTAATAATTTCAATCTCTAAGTAAAAGTTATTAGATGTTATTGTATCAATTATAAAATTATGCAACAATCACGCTAAATTAAATTTATTTTGTAGGATAATATATTAAAGGAAAAAAAATAATATATAGAAAATTTTATTGATGTATATTCAATTTAAAATATATTGTTCGAATTTTTATATCAATAAAATATTAATGAATTTTAAAAAATAATTAATTTTAAAAAATAATTAATTTTTATTCCTAACTCATCTCATTAAAATTAAAATATATAGTTAGTTATTTCAGTCAGCATTTTTCATAACATGAATTCCTAAAAAAAAATATATTTGATCATTAAAAATAACTTGACGCATAAAAAATATGATATTATATAAAATTAATATTATTCAATATTTTCTATTTCAACTTTTAATACAATGATTGAAGAAATAAAAAGGAAAATCATCTGCAAGGTACATGAAATGAAAAACAAATTATGTACGGACTGTAAACCCTCCGAGAACTTTAAGTTGATGTATTTTAAATTTAAAATATACTATTTAAAAAATATCATTAACAAAAACTTAAAATATTATCATAAATTATAAAATATAATTAATGATTGTAAAAAAAATATTGTCAATAACATGTTAGTTTTCTAACAAAAATAATATGTTAAAGTTTCAATTTTTTCTAAATCCTAGATCATCACTTCACATTATAAGCCATAATAATCAAAATAAATTAAAAATTATAATATAAATGTAAAAAATCTACAAACACTAACCAATAAAAATCACAAACTATCACAGATCACATATATTTATAAATTTTTTTCCTAAATCCTAGATCATCATTTCCCATCATAAATCATAATAATCAACATGAAATATAAATTATAATATACATACAGAAATTATAAAAATACTATCCAGTGAAAAATATAAACTAACACATATCATATAAATTTGTATAAATTTTTTCTAAATCCTACATCACCACTTCACATCATATATCATAATAATTAACATAAAATAAATATTATAATATAAATACAAAAATTATCAAAATTTAAGCAAATAAAATTTATAAATTATGACAAAAATTATCACAGATTATATATATTTATATAAAAATAATAAATTATCACAAATCACATATATTTATATAATTTTTTTCTAAATCGCATATCATTATTTCCCATCGTAAATCATAATAACCAACATGAAACATAAATTACAATATACATACAGAAATTATATAAAAATACCAATCAGTAAAAAATATAAACTATCATATATCATATAAATTTGTATAAATCTATTCTAAATCCAAGATCACCATTGCATATTATAAATCATAATATTAACATAAAATAAATATTATAATATAAATACAAAAAATATTTAAACTTAAATAAATAAAATTTATAAATTATAACAAAAATTTATTCCTAACTCTTTAATCATCACTTCAAATCATAAATCATAATAATTAATTTAAAAAAATATATGACATAATAATAAAAATTACAAATATACTAACCAAATGAGAGTTGACCGGGATCAGATTTGCTTCAAAGCAAAAAATGCTTCTGAATGCAATGTACAAAAATAAGAATGGATGATGATTGATGAACGAAAAAAAGAAGTAGAACTGCAAAATGCTTCTCTACAAAATGGCTTCGGTTTCTGAGTGAGAGGGTTTGAGAGAGGAGACGGTTGCGAAAATGTGAGCGAGGGTTTGGGGGAGGAGGGACGCGGAGGGGGTATAAATAGAGGGGGAGGCGCCTGATGAAATGGCGCCTCCCGTTTGAATTTCAAATTTGAAATTTGAAAGGGCCTAGGGGCGCCTTTTGGGATGGCGCCTTGCATACGGAGGGCGCTAGTCAAAATGGTGCCTCCCGCATGGAGGGTGCCACCTGAAATGGCGCCTCCAAGGCAGAGGGCGCCACCTTGAATGGCGCCTCCAATCTCCAGGGGCGCCAATTTAAATGGCGCCCTGCGTATTCTGGTAATATGTTTCCAACCTGCCGTAAAACGGTAAATTGTTTTGAAAATTTGCGTAATTTGTATTTTAGCCGAGAAGAAACAAATAAAAAGAAACATAACAGAGAACAAAGTAAATATAAAAGCCCATAACAGAGAACAAAGTAAATATAAAAGCTCGGCTTTTTTTTTCTTCTGTGTTAGGACTAGGAGGAAAATGAGAAGGAAAGTGAGAAGAATGAATCCTTCATCTTTTTGAATTATAATAGTATCCATGCTACAATTTGAGTATATTATATTAATAGGGTTTCATTTTGGAAATGACAAGCATTTTCCTATTTTTTCTCCCTTTTCTTTTCATTTGGGTAGAGATAGTATATAGTGAGGGCCTGCAAATATTTTCATTTCAATCTTCTTTCTCTTTTAATTTCTTGTCATTTAATAAGAAAAAATCAATTTTGCTCCCTTATTTTCTTTTCTCAATTTTTTTTTCCTCCAATAATGTTACCTTATTTTATTAGGTTTAAATTCAACATAAAAAAAGGGAAGCAATGGTTTTAAATATGAACTAACTTAGACAATGGATCATTAAGTTGGATCAATTCTTATGCTTAGAATAAGCCAAATCAACCCTCAGATTAGGAACATTAAACAAGGATTAATTTGATAAAATTTGACAAATATTCAATAAAGGGTGGATTTTATGATACCTTTATATTTTTTAAGATTCCAGAACCTCGATTAATTGGACTAACGAGATTGTGACACACGAAAAAGATGTCAATGTACTCAAATTGTTTTACCCATAAAATTGTGGCATTCCAAAATTTGTTTATGGTAATTAGGCATAAATTATAATGTGTTAAAGGTAATGGCCCCATGAGTGATAAGAATAATTTGACAAAAAAAGCTAAAAGAACCTTAGTTGGAATAATTGTATAAGTATAGAATTATTAAATATAGGAAGAATTGAGAATTAGGAATTATTAAAGTATTTTATGAGAACGGTTAGAAGTGAAATTTGAAAATATGAAAACCCTAAGCTTTTGGATAATGAAAAATATGATTGTGTTAGACAAAAATATGAGTTGTGAAATGAACCATAAAATAAGAGAACTAGAAAAGAATTTGTGACTTGGTACATTATGTAGAATTTTTGCGCATTTGACGACATTTTGCCTATAAGTTGGATAGGAAGGCTTGATTATTGAACCGTCAAAAAATTTGAAAAGCTAACATTCAAGGCTTTAGTATTTATGAATTTCACAATCTAATTCCCACCTAATTGATACCAGAATTTTTTTTTAGTTAGGAAAATTCTGGGCATCATAAAATTGACCTACTTCTAAAACTTTAGGCAAAACTTTATCTAGGAGTGCCTGATTAATACAAAATTTTGTAGTTTCTTAAAAGACACCCAATTTGTATCAAATTTTCATGCAAAAATTCTAAGGAATCAATGAGATATGATTTTTCTCCTAAAAGTGACATAAAAGGGACTCTAAATGAAAGGTATTTAGGGAATACATGAAGAAAGTCCATGAAGAATGAATTAATAAAATAAGGAATGAATGTGAGGATGTAATTGGATTATAGTAGGATAAAATTTAAATATTGGTTTGAAAAATAAATAATTATGTATAAAATAGGCCATTAAGTGAGAAAAGGGGCTCACAATAACTCCTAAAAAGATGAGAACTTAATGTGTGAAGACATAATTCATTACTGAGGTGTGGGTTATCAAAACCTAAAGTTAAAAGCCCATTTGACCTTAAGAAGAGTAGGACTAGGTGGTCCACAATGAGCTTTCCAATAGAGCTTAAAATTTTCCTTTATTTAAATTTATTTCAATAGAATTCAAAATTATCTTCAAATAAATTAGTACTTAGAAAACAAGTTTTAACTTGGGCTTAATGATGACCTTACAAGAGCAACTAGCCAATACATGATGAGGCTTAATTTTTGTTACAATTTTAAATCAATGATAATAAGAAAACCAATGGTTGTGAGGAAAAAGATTTCTATCCAATACATAATTTGATTAGTTTTATAATTTTTCTTAACTTATCCCTCCTATTATCACTTAGGGGTTATTTAGTTCAATGAGAGAATGGAATCAGTAAGAGGAAGTAAGAGAAGGAAATATATTATTTTTTTAGATTGTTTTGTTCAATATTGGAATGGAATCACACTTTTGTAATTCCTTTTTTTGTTGTTTGCTTCACCCGTTAGGTATGAAATCACTATAAAATTTTAAAAAATATAATATTATTTTAAAAAATTATAATACATTAAAAAGTTGTTTAAATTATAAATTCATGATAAACAATTTTATATTTATTAAAATCATAATAAGTTTAATAAAAGTATTTGTTTAACTTATAAATTCATTATATAAGCAAAAGTAGTGGTTTAATTCATAATTTTGAAATATAATTTTTCAAAATCATAAGAGATTTTGAAAAATTATAATAAATTTATAAAAAGTAATCAAAATAATAAAACTATAAGAAAACTTCCCATTAAATAGCCAAAAACCTTAACATTTGCGAGTAGCACTTATAATAATGATCAATCAACCAATTTAAGTGCATGTCTATTGATGAAAACAACCAAAATAACATCAACAAGTAGATTTATAATAATGACCAATCAAGTTAAGCAAACGTCAAGTTAAGCATATGTCTATTGATGAAAACAACCAAAATAACATCTACAAGTAGCACTCATAATAATTGATCAATCAATCAAGTGAGGCACATGTCTATTGATGAAAACAACCAAAATAACATTACCAAAGACTAAGCAAATAAAAATTTTACCAAGATTTTAAAGCAAGTAAAGCAATCATTCAACAAAACTGATTAGTATGATATTTCTAATGATCCTAGATCTAGATCTTTCTAAGAAGGTCTAACATATACTATTTTCTCAAGTTAGGTAGGGCTTGATAAAACGCTCAAACTTATGTTGTTTTGTCATAAAAATAATAGCTACTTCTAAAGTTTTAGAAGGAGAAACACCTTTGGGTTTCAGCACATCTTTTAGTATTATATCATTCTTGTCATTTAATTTTTTTTCTCCCTTTCTTCTGCACTTGCCATGAACTTGTCATGGTAGTAAGAAGTGCATTCATATTCTGAAATGTAGTGTCAAAGTTTTTGGACATAGATTGAAGAGTAGAAGCCAAATCCGTACTATTTTCCATTTTTTCCCTTTCCACTCTCTCTGATCAAGAAGATTATCATCGTCGTCATCATTCTTCTCCTTCGGTAATGGCCAGTGAGGTTATTCTCAAGATCGATCAAGGTGATTCGAAAGGTCAAGGAGCTGCCGTGCAGGATGGCGCCGGGGGTCGTGGTGGTAGGATTTGGAGGGAATCTAGCTATGACTGGAAAGATGAAGATACTTTAAAGAATGCGAGTAACTCAAGGGACAATGAGGATTTTGATTTCCAGCGAAACGGCGAGGATCCGCCGTCGTTGTTGATCGGTCAGTTCTTGCACAAGCAGAAAGCTTCAGGTGAGATGTCGTTGGATATGGATTTGGAGATGGACGAGCTACGGCATGATCGAGGTTTGCCGTCAGTGGAGGAATCGCCGTCAGTGAGTCGGATTTCGAAGCAGCTAAAAGTTTCATTTGACGAACGAGCTACGAATGTGGTTGAGTTAGCGAACGAATCCATGAGACGAAGGTACGAGGACACACAGGGTGGCGAAGAGTTTCCAAGACCTACGCAACGGCCGCAGCATGAGCATTTTGACTCCCAAGCTTCCCTGGGTGGTGGCAGTGGAGGAGATGGCGAAGTTTTAAGGTGTATCGCGAACTCATCGTTTGACGGAAACCAATGGTCTGGTCAGATGAGAGCTAAAACGAAGTCACGATTGATGTACCCACCAGAAGAAACGGCCCAGAGGTCGGTTCGGATTCCAAGGTCGGGGCATCTTTTTTCGGGATTGGTGGAGGAGGAAGGGGATGAGGAAGAAGATGACCCCTTTTTAGAAGAGGATATACCTTACGAGTTCAAAAGGACCCACTTCAGCATATGGGTTATGTAACAAATCTTTTTTTCCGTTGGTAACAAAACCAACGTTCGAATGCTGAACATGGTCCGTGAAATTCGGAAGCAGTTTGCTGCTTCAACAAACCACCGAAATCTCAGCTTCTTTGATGGGAGAAGCTGAGTTCATGCTGGTATAAAATATCATACAGGGGTCCCTGGGTTCGGTTAATGCAAAAATTATTTTCTGAACAATTTACACCATCAAAGAAGCAAAAACCAGAACCTGGAAGTACCCGAATTTGATAATTCAAGTGACTGTTCGGTACAATTTCTTGGAGCAACTTCTCTGTGAATTTCGTTAAAGCTATGGCTGGAGGTAGGCTTCCGCATATCTGACTTATTTTATGCTTTAACTAGGATATATTAAGTATCTGAGTATCCTAGATATAGTTTACATTTGGTATCAGAGCATAAAATTGCCTCTGCCTTGCTATGTTTTACATGAAAAACAGAGGATAGTTTTGAATTAGAATCCAGTTTAGATGCTGTTTTTCCATGTTTTTTATGATTAGGAATTGATATCCCATGAGATTCTGATAGTTTTAGGCTCGAAAAATGGTGAAAAACATGTTGAAAACTGCATAAAAATGTCGGGTCTACTTGCTCTGTTTTTCGGGTTCTGTTACGGGTCATGGGCGGGTCGGGTCAACCCGGCTAGAGGTTGAAGATGATCCAAGCTGCATGTCGTTTCACTGTATTCTGCGTTGTTCTGCATTGTGTTTTGCGTTCACGTCGTTTCACTGCTTTCTGTGTTTGAACGACTTTTAATATGTTTTAATGAAACGGTACGTTTCATTGAGGTTAAACTTTTGCTATTTCTTAAAAAAAAAAAAAAAGGGACAGACTGTCGTGTATGGGATTCGAACCACAGTGCTTGATCATTATAAAGGACCTACGACCACTGATCCCATGAAATTTTAGTGCCATTGGCTTACGCAAATAAACATATGAAGGTTCAGAATATATATATATATATATATATTTATTAAATCATAACAATAATACTATTGTCATATAATTTTTTTTATGCCTAATATTTAGATATTATTTTAGGCATTAATTCAACATATTTAGATTAAAATTAATTAGGAGAATTTAAATCAAATAATTAATCACATTTGGCTTAGTTGATTAATTATTTATTTACTTCTCATTATGAAAATATTGTATTATTGTTTTATCAATCTTAGGCTATATATATTTTTCTATGAAGAGAAAATTGATTTTTCACATTTATTCAAGTGATTAATTAATATTTGAAATCTCATAAAGAAATGTTTATTTATGTTTTAAAAATGCCTATTGATTTGGTTTGAGTATGTTTTAAAATGTCAAGTGATCCGTATAATTTTAGTTTAATTAAAATTTAGTCACAGCACTTTTGATTATTCTAAAATTATACATAAAGTATTAGATTTAAATCTAGGATCACATAAAGAAAAATTGACATTAATTGTAATTAATCATATTCAATATAATAATTATTATCCCACAGGAATTTTATTATATTTAATATGATTAATTAGGGTGGAATAGTAAATTTTCCTTTACCTTAATCTACCCACAGGAATTAAGATAGGGGGTATAATTTGCTAGTTTCACTAATTTTATACATAAGCCTAATTAAATAAAACTAAGCCCACAGGCAGTTTTGTTTGTTACTAGGATTATGTTTGATAGATATGTTTTGTATTGGTAAGACATGTCATATGAAATATTTTTTTAATTGCCTCAAATTATTAACATAGCGTGTAATTTTATACAGCTTTTCAACCTCTAAATATCTCTGATTTTCAAGTTCCTGAATTGAATGGTGATAATTATAAGATATGGAAGGAGAAAATTCTTCTTCAATTGGGGTGGATGGACGTGGATGATGCAATAAGAAAGGATGAACCTCCTAAACCCACTGATAGTAGTAGTGCAGCTGAAATATCACTTTACGAGCGTTGGGAGCGATCAAATCGCCTTAGTATGATGTATATCAAAACTAAGATTTCTGCTAGCGTTCGTGGATCTATCGGAGAGCATCAGAACGTTCGAAGTTTGCTCAAGGCCATTGATGAACAATTTGAAACTTCAGACAAGGCTTTGGCAAGCACCCTAATGACAAGGTTATCATCAATGAAGCTTACCGGCATAACGGGTGTGCGAGAGCATATCATGCAGATGAGGGACATTGCAGCTCAATTAAAAATGCTTGAGGTCGAGATGTCCGAGTCTTTCCTTGTGCACTATATCTTGAACTCTCTGCCGCCTCAGTATGGACCTTTCAAGATTTCCGACAACACACATAAGGAGAAATGGACAATCAATGAACTTCTGTCCATGTGTGTACAGGAAGAAGGGAGGCTTATTGCAGAAATGGGAGAAAGCGCACATTTGGCAACACAAGGGAAGAACAACAAGCAAGCTAACTCAAAAGGAAAGGGAAATGCACCCATTCAAGGCAGTATAAAGAAAGAGTCCAAGTGTTTCTTCTGCAAGAAGAAAGGACACATAAAGAAGAACTGCAACAAATTTAAGAGCTGGCTTGAAAAGAAAGGTATCTCAATCTCACATTTTTGTTATGAATCTAATATGGTAGATGTTAGTAGTAACACATGGTGGATTGATTCTGGTTCTACAATCCATATCTCTAATACCTTGCAGGGCTTTCTAAACCAAAGGAAGCCAGTGGGCAGTGAGCAGTACATCTATTCAGGTAACAAGATGGGCTCACTAGTTGAAGCTATAGGAACTTGCAGACTAGTTTTAGATACTGGATTTAGTTTGATATTGGAAAGGACTTTTTATGTACCAAGTTTCTCTAGAAACTTAATTTCTATTTCGAAACTTTTGCCTTTTGGATATTCTTTTGAATTTTCAAATAATATGTTTAAGTTATTTTATAAATCTAATCTTGTTGGCAATGGTACAATTTCTGATGGTCTTTTCCGAATTCAATTACAAGATAGTATACCTAATGATTCAATGCATGTTTCTAGTAGCATAGGTATTAAGAGATGTGTTACTAATGAAGATTCCTCTATGTTGTGGCACCGTAGGCTAGGTCATATCTCAATAGAGAGGGTTAAAAGGTTAGTAAAAGATGGAATACTTAGTACGCTAGATTTTACTGACTTTGAAACTTGTATGGACTGCATAAAGGGAAAGCAGACTAATAAGACCAAGAAAGGTGCCAAGAGGAGTACTACCATTTTAGAAATTATACATACAGACATTTGTAGTCCAAATTTGGACTCTAGTAGTCCAAAATACTTTATCACCTTTATTGATGATTACTCACGATATATGTATCTCTATCTGTTGAATAATAAGAATGAGGCACTTGATGCCTTTAAGGTGTTTAAAGCAGAAGTAGAGAAACAATGTGATAAACAAATTAAGATAGTGAGATCAGATAGAGGTGGTGAGTATTATGGTAGATATACTGAAGATGGACGAGCATTAGGTCCATTTGCTAGATTTCTTCAAGAACATGGGATTGTTGCCCAATACACCATGCTTGGGTCTCCGGATCAAAACGGTGTAGCTGAAAGAAGAAATCGAACACTATTGGACATGGTAAGGAGCATGCTTAGCAGCTCTAAGCTTCCTAAGTCCTTATGGATTGAAGGCCTTAAGACGGCAGTGTATATCCTTAACCGGGTCCCAACTAAGGCTGTTGAAAAAACACCATTTGAGTTGTTTAAGGGTTGGAAACCGAGTTTAAGACATATGCGCGTTTGGGGATGTCCGTCTGAGGTTAGGGTCTACAATCCACAAGAAAAGAAGCTAGATCCTAGGACTATAAGTGGCTACTTCATTGGGTATGCTGAAAAGTCCAAAGGATACAGATTCTATTATCCATCTCATAGCACTAGGATTGTGGAATCAAGAAATGCAAAATTTCTTGAAAATGACTTGATTAGTGGGAGTGATCAATTTCAGCATCCAAATACTGAACTTGATCATTTTGGTTCTCAAGCTTCCACATCAAGTGATAGATTGGTTGTAATCCATGCCCCTCAAGTACCATTGGGTATTGAACAACCAATCATTGAGGATCCACAACCACTTGGCCATAACCAAGTTGATCCAGTTGTTGAACAATTACCAGAAATTGTTGAACAACTAATTGAGGAGCATCCTTCCCAAGAGGATGCTAACCCAACATTAAGAAGATCAACTAGGGAAAGGAGGTCAGCAATTCCTAGTGATTATGCTGTGTATCTACAAGAGTCTGACTACAATATAGGAGCTAAAAATGACCCAGATACGTTTTCACAAGCTATTAACTGCAGAGAATCCGGATTATGGTACAATGCTATGAAGGAAGAGATGGATTCCATGGCGTCTAATGGAGTCTGGGATCTTGTCGAGTTGCCTAGTGGTTCAAAGGCCATAGGGTGTAAATGGGTCTATAAGATGAAAAAGGACTCATTAGGCAACATTGAAAGATATAAGGCAAGACTCGTGGCTAAGGGATTCACTCAGAAGGAAGGAATCGACTACACAGAGACATTTTCTCCTGTGTCTAAGAAAGATTCCCTCCGTGTAATAATGGCATTGGTTGCCCAATTTGACCTGGAACTGCATCAGATGGATGTGAAGACAGCATTCCTCAATGGGGATCTAGAGGAAGAGGTATATATGAAACAACCTGAAGGATTCTCCTTTAGTGCTGGTGAGCATTTAGTATGCAAGCTTAAGAAATCCATATATGGATTGAAACAGGCCTCTCGCCAATGGTATCTTAAGTTTCATGATGTTATTTCCTCATTCGGATTTGTGGAAAACGTCATGGATCAGTGTATATACCACAAGGTCAGTGGGAATAAAATCTGTTTCCTTGTGTTGTATGTGGATGATATACTGCTTGCAACCAATGATAGGGGATTGCTATATGAGGTGAAATAGTTTCTCTCTAAGAATTTTGATATGAAGGATATGGGTGAGGCATCTTATGTAATTGGTATTAAGATCCATAGGGATAGAACTCAAGGTATTTTAGGTCTATCACAAGAAACCTATATCAATAAGGTCTTAGAGAGATTTCGGATGAAAGACTGTTCATCAAGTGTAGCACCTATTGTGAAGGGTGACAGGTTCAATTTGAATCAGTGCCCGAAGAATGATCTAGAAAGGGAACAAATGCGAAACATTCCATATGCTTCAGCTGTTGGAAGCCTTATGTATGCTCAGGTTTGTACAAGACCTGACATTGCATTCGCAGTTGGAATGTTAGGGAGATATCAAAGTAATCCAGGAATGGATCATTGGAGAGCTGCAAAGAAAGTGATGAGGTATCTCAAAGGTACCAAACATTACATGCTGATGTACAAACGAACTGAGAATCTTGAAGTAGTTGGCTACTCAGACTCGGATTTTGCCGGATGCGTTGATTCACGAAAATCAACATCAGGATACATTTTTATGTTTGCTGGTGGAGCCGTGTCTTGGAGGAGCGCAAAGCAAACCTTAGTTGCTACTTCTACCACAGAAGCTGAGTTCGTATCTTGTTTTGAGGCAACTTCACATGGTGTATGGATAAAGAGCTTTATTTCTGGGCTTAGAGTTGTGGATTCAATTTCTAGGCCATTAAGAATTTATTGTGACAACTCAGCTGCAGTTTTTCTGGCTAAGAATGACAAAAGTGGAAGTCGAAGTAAACACATCGACATCAAGTACTTAGCCATTCGGGAACGTGTCAAGGAAAACAAAGTTACCATTGTACACATTAGCACTGAGTTGATGATAGCAGATCCTTTGACAAAAGGCATGCCACCATCAGTGTTTAAGGATCATGTATTAAGGATGGGACTTGGTACCATATTAAGTCTTTGATGTATATATGCATATTTGTAATAAAGCTCTTATTCAGTTTAAGTTATTTTTCTCATTTTTGAGTATACATTTATGTTTAGAGAAAATAAGCATTAAGAGGACCCAGAATAAGTATAAGACTTATTCATTAAGTTACGGTGGGTTGAGAAAGCAAAATGTATCGTGATACATGGGAGGTAATACTCATAGATAGAGGACCTATCACTATGATCCGTTCATTGAGTTTTTCTCTACTTTTATATATATTAGGTTTTACGGACCAAGTGGGAGAATGTAACAAATCTTTTTTTCCGTTGGTAACAAAACCAACGTTCGAATGCTGAACATGGTCCGTGAAACTCGAAAGCAGTTTGCTGCTTCAACAAACCACCGAAATCTCAGCTTCTTTGATGGGAGAAGCTGAGTTCATGCTGGTATAAAATATCATACAGGGGTCCCTGAGTTCGGTTAATGCAAAAATTATTTTCTGAACAATTTACACCATCAAAGAAGCAAAAACCAGAACCTGGAAGTACCCGAATTTGATAATTCAAGTGACTGTTCGGTACAATTTCTTGGAGCAACTTCTCTGTGAATTTCGTTAAAGCTATGGCTGGAGGTAGGCTTCCACATATCTGACTTATTTTATGCTTTAACTAGGATATATTAAGTATCTGAGTATCCTAGATATAGTTTACAGGTTATGCTTGAATGGCTGAGTTTGGTTTTGATTATTGCTGCATTAGCATGCACGCTTTCTATCCCATATTTGAGGAATAAGAATCTGTGGAAGCTCAAATTATGGAAGTGGGAGGTAATGGGTTTGGTTCTAATATGTGGTCGGTTAGTTTCTGACTGGGTAATAAGAATAATGGTATTCTGTATTGAAAGGAATTTCCTTTTGCGCAAGAGAGTGCTCTTTTTTATTTATGACGTGAAGAAATCCGTCCAAAATTGTCTATGGCTGGGTTTGGTTTTGATTGCTTGGCATCTTTTATTTGATAAGCGAGTTGAGAGGGAGACTAAGAGTGACTTCCTTAATTATATTACCAAGGTTTTGGTGTGTTTCTTGGTGGGTACTTTGGTATGGTTGGTTAAGACTCTTACGGTAAAGGTGCTGGCTTCTTCTTTCCACGTAAACGCCTATTTTGATAGGATTCAGGATGCACTGTTTAATCAATTTGTGATTGAGACGCTGTCGGGGCCGCCATTGATTGAAATTCAGAAGGCAGAGGAGAGGAGAAACTTCAAGTTGAGGTTGAGAAGCTGCAGAAAGCTGGGGCTACAACACCACCTGAACTGGGGGCAAGTGCCTCGTCTAGTGCATCCAAAAGTGAAATGGTGGGGAAAACTGGAGTGCTTCAAGAAAATCCACGACCAAGTCCAAAACTCTCTCGAGTACTTTCCAATGAGGACGAAGGGAATGCTATAACTATTGATCACTTGCATAAAATGAATCCAAAAAATGTCTCTGCCTGGAATATGAAAAGACTAATGAATGTTATTCGAAGTGGTACTCGTACTAGACTGGATGAACAGATAACTGATTCAGCTAATGATGACGAGAATGCCACACAAATTAGGAGTGAAAATGATGCAAAAGCAGCAGCAAAGAAAATATTCCAGAATGTTGCTGGGCGGGAGTGCAGGTCAGTCATTTATTCATTAATTAATGATTAACAGATCAAATTAATTGGCTGATTTAGGGCATATGGGATTCTTTTTATTCCTTTTGTCGTCTTTATCATTGATTCAATTTTGAGAATGAGGGGGAGGGACCTTTTTCTTACGATGCTTTGTCTTAATTTAGTTTCGCTTAACAAATAAATTTATTTATAATTTATTCGTTAATTAATGATTAACAGATCATATTAATTGGCTGATTTAGGGCATATGGGATTCTTTTTATTCCTTTTGTCGTTTTTATCATTGATTCAATTTTGAAAATGAGGGGAGGGTTTACTTTTTTAGACCTTTTTCTTACAATGCTTTTTCTTAATTTAGTTTCGCTTAACAAATAAGTTTATTTATAATTTATTCATTAATTAATGATTAACAAATCAAATTAATTGGCTAATTTAGGGCATATGGGATTCTTTTTATTCCTTTGTAGTTTTTATCATTGATTCAATTTTGAGAATGAAGGGGGGGTTTTACCATTTTAGGCCTTTTTCATACAATGCTTTTTCTTAATTTAGTTTCGCTTAACAAATAAGTTTATTTATAATTTATTAATCTAAAGGGACATTTGATTCGTGAAACCTTATATTAGGAAAGTACACATTTCCAAAAATATAATTCATATGTATATATTCTTGAAAATGTAAGGATCTATTTGTTTTCTGTTTCTAAAAATAACTTTTTATTTTTAAAAATAGAAGAATTTGTTTAACAAACTATTTTTAAAATCTATTTTTAAAAAATTATTATATAAATATATAACTTAAAAATCTATTTTAATTATTTTCTAAACTTGTTTTCTTGTTCTAAATATTAATTTTATAATTAAATAAAATATTTTTTATTTAAAATGTTAATCACCCTCTAATCTTAATTTTCATTTAATCCAAAAATAATTTTTAAGAATAAGAAAACAATTTTTAAAAATAATTTTTGAGAATAATTTTTAAAAATACCAAAGCAAAAACATATTCAAGCCCACTCTAAGATTCTTATGTTTGGTTCAATATATATTCCTAAGAATATTTTTTCACATTTTCAGATATATTATATTTCCATGTTTGATTCACAATTTATATTTCTAGGAATCTTATTGCTTTTTTAAAAAATGCCTTTATCAATTTTTTGATATAAATTGTAATAAATTATAGATTTAATTAAAAATATATGAATAAAGACTTTTAAAGATTTAATCAAGTAATTATTTAAATTATATTCAATTAAAATGTAATAAATAATTTAATATATGGGATATTAAAATTTTTAGTAATATGAATTTGAATTTGAATTTTTCATATAATTAATTATGTAAAATAAATAAGTAATTTCTCTATTGTTTACAAGAAGTTTGTTTTCTTAGAAAAGAAAATAAGAGAGAAAGAATTGAATAAATAAGTTTTTATTTTCTTTTATAAATAAATTTATAATATAAATTTTATTAATTAAAATTATTAAATAAATTGATTCCTATGACACGAGCATTGTACGGCCAAATCAGAATTGAGTTAATTTTAAGATTAGATTAATTTTTTACTCCTATAATTTATAGCCTTTTTAAATTAGCTACTTATGGTTTCAAATTTTGGAATTGAATATGCACAGTTTATTTTTATTTCCATTCGCATGCCCTATCATTAACTCAATTCAATTTCCATCTAAATTTAATGTTGCGACAAACGGAGAGTTGATGTGGCTTAATATTTTACCCGCTTGGATGTAAAAATACGATCTCCATATGCATTTATAGGAAACTCTATTTTAGCTGCACATCAATGAAAATTATTTTAATTTTTTCACCATCTTAATTGGAATATAGAAAATGAAAAAATTTCAAATTAAATTAGAATTGGAATATAGAAATTATTTTTTATTTATTTAGTGTAATTATACTTGTTATCATAAAAAAATTAAAAATGAGAAATGTAAGTTAAAATTGAAAAATGAAAATAAAATTTTTTTAGAATAAATTAGGGTATAGAAGAATAGGAAAAAAATTGTCCTTTTATTTTAGTATCAATATTCCCATAATATCAATATTCCCATAAGATGAGAATATGAGATACTCACTTCCCCCCACTTTTCCCTACCCATGAGAATATTTAGGGGGAAAGTTGAGCTCTAAGGCTCTATTTGTTCCATCAAAAAATATTTTTCACAAAATATAGTTATAAAAATCATAATATGAAGGAAAGTATTTTACTTGTTTAGATTCCATTTGTTTTGTCAAAAAATATTTTTCGTAAAATATAATTATAAAAATAATAACATGAAGGAAAATATTTTACTTATTTAATATTAAATGTAAAATGTTTAGGGAAAGTAACTTCCTCTATTTCAAAAAGAAATTTACTTTCCTTTATTTCTAAGCTTTTGGATATCATTTTAGTCATCAATATAAATGACATATTATCCTTTCATTAATTTATATACAAATGATATTTTCCTATGGAAAATACTTTCTAACGAAATAAATAGAGATATTCTTAGGAATGTTACATTCCCGAATATATTTTTTAAAATCTTGAACCAAACATGAGAATATAACACTCCCATGAAATGTTTTTTCACATTCCCAGAAACATTTCAAACTTATTAAAAAATATTTCATGAACCAAATGCCCTTAAAGATGTTCTTCGCACTAAAGTAACTTATAATTTATAAGCTACTATTTCTTCAAATCTGTTTCAAACCTATCTTTATTTTTTTTATTAATTTACAGTTTATGCCCTTTGTAATATAAATTTAAATATTTTTTTATAAAATATAATTAATTTAATTTTAACCTAATTATATTCTAATTTTAAATTATAAATATATAAAAATATATACGTAAATAAATAATATCATAAAATATAATTAATTATATTTTAAGTAATTATAATTTTATAATAAATAATAAAATAAAAATTATGTAAGTAATTTTAGGTTTCTTAATTATGTTAATATAATTTAATTTTTAGATAAATATACATTATTTTAATTATATATATATTTTTATTAATATATCACTTTATGTCATTTTATAATTTCAGTTAGTTTAACAGTTAATTTTGTAAAATATTTCAAATAACTTATTAATTATTAGTTAACTTATTAGTTACCAACTAACTTATTAGTTATAAGATAACTTATTAATTATTTGTGTGAAACATAACCTTAATTTCTGTTAATCTTTATTCACATTCTATTTTAATCTTTTCTCTATGAACTTTTTACATAGGTAGATAATCTTACTAGCTTTTGGAAAAGGCTTTGAGTCGCTTCTTCAGCTCGCAGATTCATAATCTTCTTTATTAAAATACAAAGATTGTTCAAAACACACGGATATCTATTCTGCGATAAAACTTCATAATTAGGAGTTCTAAAAGCTTTATTGACACCTTGACGGGGTATTTTGATATAATGTCTACATTCATTGTTCATTGTTACGGCTTGTTTTCTTGTGTCAGGAAAAACCTACCCAAGCTTTATTCATTATTATTGTAGTGTTGGAAAAAAATCAGCTGGCCGCAGCCAGGTATTTTCCCTTATTGTTCACTGATGGACAATACGGAAAGGAAATGGCTTTCAATGTCACATCTTGTCTTGAGTTAGTGCAGTTTTAAAAATTTTTTGAATGACTAATAATTCTCTCATGGTTTTGTTGTCGCACCTTTCTGAGTATTCGTTTACAGAATTTGCACTAACAGTTTTTGCTGTTTTCTTTTTTCTTTTTTGCAGGTTCATTAACAAGGATGATTTGATGCGTTTTATGAAAGAAGAACAAGCTGTAAAAACCATGCGTCTCTTTGAAGGAGCAGCGGAGAGTGGGAAAATCAGCAAATCAGCCTTGAAGAACTGGGTGGTAAGTATGAAGTTACATGATTGTCCTTTGTCTATTTGAGGTGTTTATCTATGGTGGTTGTTCAATATGATTTAATTCTACAGTGGAACCTAATGATCTTTTTTGAGGTTTAGTGAGATTCTCATCATGACTCTACTATCTTATTTTCTTATAAACCCTGACCTGAAGTACTCAGTACTAGAGGGCTCTTGGGAGTCCCTGCAATGCGATTGTGATGAAAACAGCAAGTTTGTTGCTTTATAAATTACCTATTTCATGCTATTGATATAATCTTCCCCGACCTTATCATCCAACAGCATACATTTTCCTGCAGGACAAAATCTTGTATATTTCTCTGTTATTTTTTCTAATTATTTATAATGTGGACATGTTCTTATATCATTGAGCGGAATATAATTCCAAATGAGATGGCAGTCTCTTGTTTACTGATGCCTGGTTTATATTTAAAGTTTGGGTGCAGGTGTCATTGCATTTTTGTTTCTACTACTTATGTCGGTATCTTGTGCCTCACTAATCCAGGTATGTGCATTCAGAGACCGGAGAGCACTTGCCTTGACTTTGAATGATACCAAAACAGCAGTAAACAAACTTAATCGAGTGCTCAACGTTTTAGTTGCCATTATAATACTGGTTATTTGGCTCTTAATATTGGAAATTGCCACGACCAAATTTCTTCTCTTCGTGGGCTCACAACTCGTCTTGGTGGCATTCATATTTGGGAATACCTGCAAGAATGTATTTGAAGCAATTATTTTCTTATTTGTCACGCACCCATTTGATGTGGGAGATAGGTGTGAAATTGAAGGAGTCCAGGTAATGTGTGACTTCTTTGTGTATTCACAACTTCTGTTATTACTCAAAATGTGGCGTTATTTATTTTCCCTTTTTGTGTCTAATTTCAGATGGTTGTGGAAGAAATGAACATATTGACAACCGTATTTATTAGACATGACAATCAAAAGATAACATACCCCAATGCTGTTCTTGCCACCAAGGCGATAAACAATTACTACCGCAGTCCTGACATTTGGCCTACTCATAGGATGAACCATCAAGACATGGGTGAAAGATTTGTTCGAAGATCCCATTTGGTTGAAGAGTTGATCAAGATTATTAGGGAGCTTGACATTCAGTACCGGCTCTGAGTCTCCATATCGAATGGTCTTTTTTCTGCCTATGGATATCAATGTTCGTAGCATCCCTACCACTTCTGAGCGGCTTCCACCAAGTTGGGCAACAGTCAAAAGTTAAGTAGAGGGAGAAATTCAGTAAATTAATTTGGGACTATGTAAGGAAGTGAGCTTTTCTTGGTCAGTAAGTTATGTAGATTAACTAGAGAGTTTAGTGTGGACGTAATGAAGTGGAGCATATACTTTCACTTCGTAGTTTTATTATAACCTATATTTCTCGTTATTTCTTTTATTTCATATTTAATCTCAGTTTCGGAATCTCCATATCGAATGGTCTTTTTTCTGCTGTTGGAATAGGTGAGTAAATTTCTTTCCCTCGAACTATACTCCGGAGTTTCTTGCCTAATCCTCAACCTTATATCCATATCTGTTCATACCCACAATTATTCAATTAATATCTGTTGAATGGGTTTGCTAGCTTTTCTAAAAGCAATTTTGCCTAATCCTCAACCTTATAAATGTTGTAATACAAAAATTATTCAAAGTTTTATTTAAAAAAGTTACAATTAAAAAATAAAATTCCTAAAAGATAATTAATTTAATAAAGTTCATACATATATATTTTTATATATGTATAAAGGTTTTATTGTGAAAATTTAAGATGATAAAATTAAAATAAATAGCAAGTAACAATTCTAGTGCTATTATATTATGTGTATAATTTAAATAAGTGCATAAAAATTTTATTGCATATAATATATTTTTTTTAAAAAATAAAGTTAGACAGAAGTAAAAAAATATTTTGTAAACCATATAAATCTTTTGTTTCAACTAAATATATAATTATATATAATATTTTTAAAGTACAATATAATAAAAAAAGTTCATATTTAAAAAAAAAGAAGAGAAAAACAAAAAGTCAATATACAAATTATTTTAAACTTTTAATTATAGAAGAATTTTGATTTTATATTTTATATTTGTGTCTCTATTTTTTAAATAAAATTTATTTTTATCACATAGATGCTTCATTTTCTTATTTTAATTATGTTATATATATATATATACACGCGCGCTTGCTTGAAGCTTTGAGGGTAGAGTTACCCTGAGTTCCTGCCGCTCCGCCACCGTGTGGAGGGTTAATGGAGGATTCGGCAATATGATATTCTTAAATTATTATCATAATATTCTCGGATTGAAAAAATCCAACATTCTCGTGATGCTATTTGCCACTCCTTCTTTACCCACTTCTTACTTTCTCTTCTATATCAGAAAAAATAAATTGACTTAATCCATTTTTTATAAATTTAAAAGATATTTTTTTAATATAAAGTGGAGAATGATGGAGAGTGATGGTAAGCAAGCCGAAATTGATGTATTCTTTTGTTAAACATTACTTGGAAAAGGGTACAGGATAAGGATAAATCCCTTTTTGGGGGATACAAAGAATAATTTCCACGATAATTTTAATGCAAACTATTCATCTATTTAGTTTTGTTTACTTCGAAATTTACCGGTTTAGGAGAAAATCAAACTACTAATGTCGAAAAGAACATAAGAAAAATAAGTACTTTTTTCATAAATCATGGCAATCTACATTTATAATTATTTATATGGATTTATTTATTTTGATGAAAAATATTTTTTTATAAAATGTAGTTATAAAATATTATAATGATGGGAAGTATTTTATTTATTAATATTAAATATAAAAAATTTAAAGAAAATAAATTTCACTTTTTAAACAGAAATTTATTTTCTTTCGTTATTATGAGTTTAAGTATCATGTTTTTAAAATATAAATATAAATAATATATCAGTCTTTCATTAATATATATATATAAATAATATTTTTTATAAAAAAAATATTTTTCAATAAAATCGATGGACTCATGTGTGTCTAATTTTTACTTTTAAAAATGTTTGATGGAGACTTGTCTGTCCCACATGCATCCGTCTTTCATAGGGATATTATTTTGTTAATGAAGCATGCTAAGAGGGCTGATTGGAAACTGCAAAATTTTAAAATCTTTGCCACTAATTAAACCATGACTATGCCAGCTCACAAAAATTTCACTGAGTTACAGTACCATCGATAGTAATATATTTTATCTTTTCATTTTGGTGAATTCCACCATTATAACGATGAAATGTACAAAACTTAAGCATTTGTTTTGTTGATTTAGATTTAAGCTCCGTTTGTTTTTTATTGAAAAATATTTTTAATAAAAAATTATTTACAGATATATATTAATAAAGAAGTAGTTTGTTATTTATATTAATAATTAAAATAATAATAATTAGAAGTATGGTAGTGAGAGAAAAGTAAATCCTTTTTTGTAATGGAGAAAGTTTTTTTTAATTCTTTATAGTTAATATTAAATAAATAAAATATTTTTATCTAACATTTTATAAATATATTTTATAAAAAATATTTTTCTTCAAAACAAACGGACATTATAAATTAATTTTATACTATTGCCCACTTATATATTATTATGTTGTTAAAAAATTATTAAATTTTTTTTATTATTAATAAAAAATTTTACTTAAATTTATTTTTTAATAAGATATTATCTTTTTTATTTAGTGATAATATAAAAAAATTATACTATTAATAAATCAAATTTAAACTCTTTGTTTGGTTTGAATGGGAATAGACGAAAAAGAAAATTTCGATGAAAGCTCCATTGTCTTCTCCGCAAACATTTTCTACAAGGAAATATTATTTGTATACATCCACACACGTGTGTGTGTAAGTTATATGTGATTTATATTTATAATTTAAAAAAATAATATTCAAAGTCATAATTATAGAAAAAAATATTTTTTAAATAAAAGTTATTATATTTGATATTAAATAAATAAGATATTATTTTTTATTTTAATATTTTATAATTATATTTTATAGAAAATATTTTCTACCAAATCAAATAAAAAGGAAAAAGAAGGAAGATGAGAGGGAAAATGTTCTCATTCTTTGTATTATAGATGAAGTGAAAAGAGAAAGAACAGATAATAAAAATAATTTGTTAAAATTAAATTTGGAATTGAAAATTTTCTACTAAATTCTAGCATTTCTCCATCCATTTTCACTCCATTTATGAAGAAAAAAAAATCAGTGAGGCTCATAAGTATTTTCAACTCCTTTTCCACCTGAAATTTTTTTTCAAATTTTCCAAACAAGTGAAAAATCTCATTTTCTTCTCTCTTTTCATTTCTTTCTACTCCAGACATAGCGTTGGATTAATTTGTAAGCTGCAAGATTTTAAAAATATATGTTACTAAAATATAATTGTACAACTTTCTATTTATTATTCATATATCTTTTATAAATCCTTATGAGAGTTTTTAATATAATTTTTATAAATACATTTATTACATTTCTTTCATACTTCAAATATTTAGTTAATACAAATATTTATAACTAAATTTTTTTAAAAAGAATTTCATTTGATTCTAATACAAAAATATAATTTAAATAGCAATATAACTTATAATAAAAAATAAAATTTTAGTCAAACTTAACACTTCATTTTCTTCTTCCTACTTTTCCATTCATTTTTAAAAAAAAAAATCAATTTCTACATATTCTATTAAGAATATAACAAACTTAGTTTACAGCAATATTAGTTTTACATTTTTAATTCTTACTTTTCCATTTATACTTTTTTAGAAAAATTTGAACTCTACTTTGACTCATAGGAGCACAAGACTGTAGCAAATTTACGTTAAATTTGGATGTCAGTTTAATTTTCATTTTAGTTTAATTCCATTTTTTCTTCTTGGAAAGAGACCCCTGAAGGGCACAATTTGAGTTCGGTTTTAATTGGGTCCAGTCCGCAATATGTGTTCGGTACTTCCCAGTCTCCAAAACAATTCAATGCCCTCGCAAAATATGTTGTTGGCAAGCTGTCCAACTAAGGGTGGTTTGCTACGTAGTAAAAATATAAAAAATTATATTTTTTAAAAATAAAAAATAAAAAATTATTTAATATTTTAATTTTTTACGTAATATAAGAAATTATTTTTTAAAAAATTATATTTTTTTATAAAATATGAGAAATTAATTATTTAATTTTTTTAAATAATTTATATTTTTTAAAAATATAATTTTTTTCATACTAATTAAATAATATTAATAATTTTTAAAAATTTATATAAAAAATAATTTTATAAAAAATTTAACTTTTCATAAAAATTTATTTTTAACACGAACCGAACAGTCCTAGGTATATATAACAAATGGCGAGGGTATGGTAATGTAATTTTCACATTGGGCCGTACTGAGGTTGCCCTGGTACGGAAACTCATCCTGATTTGTTGGTTTCTTATCATTGTTGTCAATTATAAGATAGAGAGATGAAAGATGATATATAGTGTAATATACGGTCAGGATTTAATGACTTATAAATCGTAGCCAAGGTATTTTAAGGCTCTCTTGACATTTTGCAAATTGATATCAAGAAAAGATGTAAATTGAAAAATAACCCACAAAATTTAGTTTTAATCCTTATTTGATTTGAGTTTTAAATAAATTTGATTTTACTTCATATTAATTTATAAAATTTAATTATCATACTAAAAATAACAGAAATAATGTAATACACAAAATTCAATTGAAATCTATTGTTATTTTTTCATTTCATTTAAATTTAGTAATATATTTATTTAATTTTTATATCAATTTAATTAAAAAATAAATCATAAAAATTAATAAAAAATACTATAGCCTTTCATGAGGCGGAAAGATAATTATAAAGTTTACATCCAAAAATATAAAATATCTTCAATATTTTATAATAAAAATATGTTTAAATTAAATAAAATGAAAAATACTACGACCTACATTAAAATATCTAAAAAAAGGAGCTCTTTTTATTTACTAAATTTACCTTGACGTTTCTTGAATGGTAAATGATGTGTTCCAAAATTAGGAGTCGTGTTGAAGTTGTCAAAAAAAATATTCGAAAATTGATTTGTATTGTAAACTTGATTAGAGATGGCGATAGACTGAATTTGGATCGGTATTTAACTAATAAAATAATAAATAGGTCTGGTTGTATTTTTATAAATTAGAGCCTGATTTTGGCATTTTATTTAACCGATGCACAGTTTAACTGTTTATTCTTCCCTTAATGAGTGGTCAAGGGGCATTGTTTTGAATATGAAAAATAATTATTTATTATTATTTATTATTTATATCAGATAAAATATAAATATTTTAATTTACATTTTGATAAAATTATAAAATTCATTTGCTATTAATATTGTTGATATTTTAGGAAAAAACTTAACAATTCTACCCCTAAAATATTATGTTGTTGATAAAATGATTTGTAAATTATAAAATTGATGGTAATAATATTCCAATATCTGATTTATATAATTTTACTCCTTCATCCTATTATTTAAGGATTAAATTATGCATGCATCAGGACAAAATTACATGAAAATATTATTCAAGAATTATTATGGTTATTTTTATAATTGAAGAATTATTTTACTAGTATCTTATAATTTTAGAGATAAAATTATTAAGTTTTCTATATTTAATCTTTTTAAAATTTAGTAATTTTATATTTTTAGAACCACTTTTGTTCCATCAATTATTTAATGCATCTTGGTTAAACTCTAATTTTCCATCAATGGACATTATTATCATCATATACAATTGAATTAATTGTATGATGTGATGACTATCTTCAAATTCTAATTGTATTGGATCATTTGTCATGGAAATAATTGAATTATTTAAAAGTAAAGTAAAAATGCTTAAAGGAAAAAAATGTAAGAATTATTTTCTTAACATAGCATTGGAGCTATTTAAATAAGTGATAATAATTAATTCTTAGTGTACAAGTAATACTAAATTATGTAAAAAAATTATTACATCAATAAAAATTTATATTTATTATAGTAATTATGTGTAATGAAACATAAAATTAACAATTGATATTTTATTATCTTGGTTAGAATGTGATAAAATAGACATTAATATTTACAATGAGATGATATATTGATTTTTCTTTATAATCATTATATCCTGATATGAAATGAAATGAACTGAAATTATTATTCATATTTTTTTTATTATAATTATTTAGGATTTTGAAAATTCAAAATTATTTAATTTATTTGGGAAGTAAGTTCTTCTATGAAATTAAACCTTCTAAGAAGTAATTTTTTATATGAACTTTTTAAAAAGAGTTTAATGCTATTTGGTTGATATTAAGGAAGTAACATTTCCTAAAAAATAATTTTTTATATTTTGTTTAGTTCAACTTTGAACTTCTCAAGAAGTACTAACAAAATGAATACTATATACTTAATATTATTATAATATAAATTAATAAATTTTAGTTATTATTAATTAAATTTAGTAAGAATAATTTTATCTTTGTATTCATAAAGAACATAAGAAGTAGTACTTACTTAGGGGGGAGGTAGGTAAGCAATTTCTTATACTTTATAAGAAGTATAACTTTTTGAGAAATCTTATTTTTCTCAATTTGTTAGATAATAACTAATCAAACATCCTACCTTTCTTCTATTTTTTGGAACTAGGACTCCCCAAAGTATTGTTATAAATCAAACCACCTCTTAATGTTTTTAAAATGATATGATGATTTGCTATTATACTTATTAAATTATTTACATTTTAAGTCAAGTGAATAAAATATTTAGTCCTTCATTTATAAATATGATGATTTCAACTTTTATAACTAATATTATTAGTTTTTCATTTTTATTTTATAATAATTATTGTTGCATTTTTTATTTGTAATATTAAATTAAATAGTGAATGAAAAAAATATAAATAAAAAATAAATATATATTTGATAGTATTAAGATGAGATTTAACAATCCACATTAATATTTTTATTTATTTAACATTGTAATTAAGTGAATGAAGGGATAAATAGTTATAATAATAACAAATAAAGGACTAATACTATTAATTGTAAAATTTAAGAGAAATAATAGTTGCCATATTTATAAATAAAAGATTATTTATTATGTTTACTATTTTATATTTTAATATATAATTTGAATTTAAAATATTATGTAAAAATAATTATTTTAGTGATTGAAATTTTATGGCAAAACTAGCCTTTTAGTTTCAAACCACTAAGTTAGTAAGTCAATATCATAAATTATCTATCATTGAATTTGTAAAAAAAAAAAAAAAAGGGGATGTTATTGGCAAATATTATAAATCTTGAGGAATTTGCAACAAAACTGGTTTCAAGAAAAAAAATTGTTGCCTATTTTTCTGGGAAGACAATTGCCAACATTCCATTAGCCAAATTTATCAAGGCAAGTTGTCTTATGAACAATGGAAACGTATTATAGTCCCACTTCTTTACATATATATATATAAGTTAGATTTTATTGTGAAATTTTACACTTTGTTGTAAAATATAATATTTATCAATAATGTTAAATGTATTAAAAATGAGATTTAAAATGAATTTTGAATAAAAATCAAGAGTTATCATTAAATATAATATAATTGGATAAATTTATAAATTTTAATTCAATAGATATAAAAATTTAAAAATTTAAAATTTAATACCTAATTCCATTTTCAATACCTATAATATTTTTAGATATTCATAATGCATTTTATATGTAAAAGGAGAATTATTCAACAAGAAATACACTGTCAAACCACTCACCTACATGCCTACAACTCATCCATCACATGCATAACAATCCCCTTAATTCCTCTGATATTTAGATGCAAGAGAAAAGGGAGAAGAAACAACAAAAAGAAACATAATAGAGAACAAAGTAAACATAAGAGCTTAACTTCTTTTTATTGTGTGTTAAGACTAAGAGAAAAATGAGAAGAAAGGTGAGAAGAATAAATCCTTCATCTTATTGGATTACAATTGTATCCTTGCTACAATTTGAGTATATTATTTTAATAGAATTTAATTTTTGGAAATGGCAAACATTTTCCTATTTCTTCTCCCTTTTCTTTTCATTTGTGAGGAGATACAATATAATGAGAGCTTACAAATATTTTCATTTCAATCTTCTTTCTCTTTTAATTTTTTTTTCATTTAATAAGAGAAAATCAATTTTGTTCCCTTATCTTCTCTTCTCAATTTTCTTTTTCTCTAATAATGTTACCTTATTTATTAGGTTTAAATTCAACATAAAAAAAAGGCAATGGTTTTAAACACGAACCAACTCGGACACTAGATCATTAAGTTGGATCAGTTTCTTAATGCTTAGAATAAGCCAAATCAACAAAAGGCGGATTTTACAATGGCTTAGAATAAGACATTGAACAATTTAGATTGATTTAATAAATTTGACAAATATTCAACAAAAAGCGGATTTTATAGTACCTTTATATTTTTTGAGATTCCAAAACCTTGAGTTATAGCACTTAAATTATTTTACCCATAAAATTGTAACATTCCAAAATTTGTTTATAAACATAAGTTATAATATATTAAAGCTAATCACCCTATGAGTGATAAGAATAATTGAACAAAAGAAGCTAAAAAAATCTTAGTTGGAATAATTGTATAGGTATTGAATTATTAAATATAGGAAGAATCAAGGATTAGCAATTATTAATATTTTATTGGAATAACAAGAAGTGGAATTTGGAAATCTGAGAACCTTGAATTTATGGATAATGTAGAATATGATTATGCTAGAAAAAAATTTGATTTGTGAAATGAAGCATAAAACAAGAGAATTAGAAAGGAATTTGTAACTTGGTACGTTATGCAGAATTTTTGCACATCTAATGGTGTTTTGCTTATAACTTTGGATAGGAACGCTTAATTGTTGAATTGTTATAAGATTTGAAAACCTGACATTCAAGGCTTCAATATATATGAATTTCATGATCTAATTCACACCCAATTGATACCATAAGTTTTTTAAAATTAGGAAAATTCTGGGCATTATAACATTGACCTACCTCTATTGCTTTGGGTATAACTTTATCTAGGAATGCCAAATTAATACAAAATTTGCATTTTGTTTGAAGACATCTAGGGGTTATTTCTTTTAAATTTTCATGCAAAAATTCCAAGGCATTAATGAGATATGATTTTTCTCTCAAAAGTGGCATAAAAAGGGCTTTAAATGGATGGTATTTAGGGAATAGAAAAAGAAATTCTATGAAGAATGAATTAATAAAATAAGGAATGAATGTGAGGATGTAACTAGATTATAATAGGATAAACTTTAAGTATTGGTGTGAAAAATAAATAATTGTAGATAAGATAGGCCAATAAATGAGAAAAAAGGGCTCACAATAACTCACAAAAAGATGAGAACTTGATGTATGAAGAGATGGTTCATTATTGAGGTGGTATGGGTCATCAAAACCTAAAATGAAAAAGCTTATTTGACCTTAGGGAAAGTAGGACGAGGTGGTCCACAATGAGCTTTCCAATGGACCACAAAAAAAAAATTTCAATTGAATTTATTCCAATGAAGTTAAAAATTGTCTTCAAATAAATTAGTACTTGGAAGACAACTCTAAACCTAACCTTAATGATGATACTACAAGAGCTCCTAGCTAATACATGATGAGGCTTAATTTTGATTTATTACAGTTTTAAATCAATAAGAATAAGAAAACCAATCATTGTAAGGAAGAAGATTTTCACCATATACATAATTTGATTAGTTTTACAATTTTCCTTAACTCATCCTTCCTATTATCCGTTAAGGGTTGTTTGGTTTAATATGAGGGAATGAAATCAAATAAGGGGGAGTAAGAGAAAGAAATATATTATTATTTTGGAGTGTTTGGTTCAATAATTAAATGGAATCACACTCTTTTGATTCTTTTTTTTTCTTTTTTTGTTATTTGCTTCATTCCTTAAGGAATGAAATCAAAATAAAATTTAAAAAATCATAATATTATTTTAAAAAATTATAATAAATTAAAAAGTTGTTTAAATTATAAATTTATGATAAATAATTTTAAATTTATTAAAATTAAAATAAATATTACAATAAATTTAATAAAAAGTATTTATTTAACTTATAAATTCATGATATAATTTTAAAAATAATAAAATTAGCAAAATTAGTGGTTTTATTTATAATTTTGTAATAAAATTTTTCAAAATCATAATAGATTTTGAAAAATTATAATAAATTTATAAAAAGTAATCATAATAACAAAATTATAGCAAAACTTGTCATTTAAATAGCCCAAAACCTTAACATCTACAAGTGGCACTTATAATAATGACCAATCAACCAAGTTATGCACTTGTCTATTCATGAAAAAAACCAAAATAACATCACCAAAGACTAAGCATATAAAAATTTTACAAAGATCTCAAAGCAAGTATAGTACCCATCCAACAAAAACTAAATAGTATGATATCTTTAATGAGCTTAGATCTAGATCTTCTTAAGAAGGTTAAACCCATATTGTTTTCTTAATCGAAGCTTATGCTCTTTTGCCATGAGTAAAGTAACCACTTTTAAAGTTTTAGAAAGAGAAACATCTTTTGATTTCATCACATTTTCCTATACCCTATTATTCTTGTCATTTAATTTTTTCTCCCTTTCTTCTGCACTGGACCATGAACTTGTCAAGGTAGCAAGATGCGCATTCATATTTGAAAAATGGTGTTAAAGTTTTTGGACACATATTGAAGAGTGGATGTCAAATCGCCACCATTCTCAATTTTCTCCTCATTTAGAAGTCCTTTCTTTTTTTGCTTTTTTTTTACAAAAATTTAGTGGCATATTCTTTCTGCATTGTTTGACTTACAAATTATGCCCCTAAATCAATTTCACCACCACCGTTATTACCATGTATAATCAATGGTTCATTTACCAATTCAACTTTTATATTTTTAATAGCATCAAAAGTTTCACTAGCTTATCTTGTTGCTTTGTCTTTTCCATAAATTTCAACCAACATGTCATTGTGAGGAAATAACACGCCATATGATCTTTTTGCTTTCTCATGGTTTTGTTATAAAATAAAAAAATTTCATTTATATAAAGTTTTTCAAAACTTAATGAAAGCTCAATTAGCAATAAATTCCATAAGCAATTGTACCTATCACAAAATTTAAGTTAGTTAGAATCTCAATTGGTTGTTCTAAAAGTAAGGCTAAAACTATTTAGTTCTTCTCACTAATTTGTTTTTGTGAATTTTCATTTTCATATTCAAATATATATTTCTATCATTAAATGAGATTTCATATTATCATTGAGATTAGATAGAATTTAGAATTTTTGTTGATATTTAGTTGTTGGAATTTCTAGTTAAATATCAATAAGATAAGATAGATTAAGGATATGTCAAAAATCAAGGAGAAAGTTTATACAACTCTTGATTCCTTAGTTGCCTAGGAATTATATTTCCCTTTAATTACAAAAAAAAGGAACTTAAAACTCTTAAGAACAGATAAGAATGGAAGTGGATAATACGTGTAATTTTGATACACATGTTTATTTCCCTTTTTATATTTTAATTTTTAAAACTTTTTACATAAGTTGTACACATCAAGTGGGCATTTTAGATATTTCTAAGCTTTAAGTATTTACCCCAAACTTATTTTATCTTCTACAATTTTATTTTTTTATTTTTATTTTTGTCTTCATATGGATTTTATATATTTTATGTTTGGTTGTGGCTATACTCTGATGTTCTTTCCGTTTAATTGAAGTACTTATGGCATTACAGGTAACAAAATTGATGCTAAGCAAAGGTCAAGGAAGGACAACGGGAAGTTATTTCATTTTGGTTAGTGCCTTAATAGAAAATCACAAGCTCAAAGAAGCTAAAAAGCTTTGGACCAAGTTACTAATGCAACACATGGAAAGTGTGCCTTACAAGTTCTTTGATATATCAAAAGATGTTTGAGGTACAGTGGGATATGTGACTTTATTTGCTAATGTTTAATATACTTTAATATATTTCATATTCTAAAAATAGATTAGTTTCTTTACTTTTCATGTAACAAGAACATGGTTCACATATAACAATAGATATTCTAGAATAATGTCCTATAATTTTATGGTTTACTATAAAGTATTATGTTTTCGATGTTGCACTCAATGTTGGTATGCAATGATTTTCCTAGTGTTAGTCATATGAATTATGTTTTTCCTTTCTCCTTTTTTTAAATAATTTTTTAACTCTTTCCTGCATTCTGGAATGCTTCATTATTATACTTCATTATTATTGGCATGTAATATGAAAGGATTATTAGTAAAATTTATCTTATTATCCTAAGGGTTTTATTGTAAAAATTTTGAAATTTCCATTATAACCAATTAATGATTTCCTTTCTAAAAGGAAAGAATGATTAAGTATGATTATGCATTAATTTTTCTCATTTAACTTTTATTTTATCATTTTTTATGAATTTTTCTATGTAGCATCAGTTTAATGTAAGATAGTTAGAAAGGAATTCAATGGAAGGACTTCTTTATCATATTTAATGACATTTTGGCTATTATGGAGGAGGTCATAGAACTACAACCAATTCCAAATGCATGTGTACCTATTATGACATTCAAGTTTGTTGAAATATCAATTGATTTACTTTATACAAGTATATCTTGTTTGGTTGTTTTGAAAGTAAGAGTAAACCTATTTAGTTCTTCTCTTTACTTATCTCTATGCATTTTCATTTTCATATTCAAATTTGTATTTTTATCATCAAATGATATTTGATGTTATCATTAGGATAAGATAGGATTTAGAATTTTATATAACTTCAAATGTTAATGCAATTTAGGTGTTATGATTCTTTAAGGTTATGTCTCTTATAAAAGAATTATATTTTTGTATTTAATTTATGGATAGGACCTAGACATTTTTGAAGTATCTATTCTACACATTGTTGATGAGCATATTGTTCAAAGGTTGAATAGGTACAAGGCAACTATTAAATGTGACAAAAATGATTATAATCTAATCTTGTACCACTAATAATAGGAAAAATCTAACTTATAAAATTCAAAGCAAATTAATAAAACTAAAACTACAAAGAAAAAGGAAAAGAAACAAGGTAATAATTAAATGCTATCCTTATTACAAAGGCATAATACAAATCAAGAAAGAAAAATATACTAGCTCTAATAGAAAAATTAATTAGTGGAACATGAGCAACAAAAGTAAAGTTTGAAATGAAGAAAGAAGAACATACTAATAGCAAGGTCAAATGTTTATTCACATGAACAAATTTATTTATTATACTAGTAGCAATAAAAAAGCAAAATTCAAGATAAAAGAACATACTAAGAGCAAGATGAAAACTTTATTTATTTCATGAATGAAAAGCTTGAAGAATTCAACACCTTAATGTTAAGATGAGGAGATACAACTTCAACAAAAAGAATGAAATAGTAGCTATATAAATCCTTAACTTGCCATCACTAATAGTTAATTTGAAAGGAACTTATACAAATATCAACAAAAGAGAATAGAATGGAAGGAATGAGCACTGATTTATATAGGTGTAGATGTAAATTTTGATCTATGAAAATGCAACAAAAATTAGTAGTTATATAATTCCTCACCTTGCCATAATCAATAATTAATTAAAAATAACTTGTACAAAGATCAATAAAAAAGAAAGGAGTAAAAGAAATAACCACAGGTTTTGCAAATCAAGAAGGCATAAGACAATGCATGCAAAGAGCTTTCTTATGTTTAGTGATTTAGGTTGTCTATAACTAAGAAGAAAAGTTAAAACAATAAAATATTTTAAAGAATAAGTAGTAGCATCAAGTCATTATTACTTTATTTTATTTAGGGATCTTCCAATAATTCAAGAAAGCCTTATTTAGTAGCCTAGGAGACCACTTGCTTAGAGAAAATCCAGGATAGTTTGGGCATTAAAAAACTAAGGGAATATAATGAAGCTTATTTGCTAAGGGTTGCTTGAGGCTTGTTAACATAGCCAAACGCACTTTGGGTTTAAGTTTTACATTCAAAATATGCTTGTGGGAATTTTGTATGTTCAATTGTTAAGAAGAAAAATGATAGCTCTAATCTTTCAATTTTCTCACACACCGAGATAGGCAGTATATCAGTTTGCATGCAGTATTATGGCATGGCTAAATAACTAACTTAGTAAGTTTCATCTGACCTGCTAGAGAAAATTGTTGAGATATTTTCTCTAAAATAAAATCAAAATAGTGTTTAGGCATTCTTTTATGATAAAGTGGAATCTAAGGTATTTACTAAGATCTGCAGTAACAAAAAAACCTAAATAACTTCTTATCTTTGTAGTATGATTATGGTTAATATTTTCAAAAAAATATGTTTTAGTTTTCTCTTTATTCATCTTGTGCCCTAAACTTTGACAAAATAGCTTCCAATATAAGTTAATAATTTATGCTTGATCTATAAATGCTATTGCAAAAAGAAGGTTATCTGCAAAAAAGAGATAGGACAAAGGAGTAGCATTTTTCAAGAGTCCAATAGGAGCCCATAACTTCTTACATATCATCAAATCAATACTATAAGTAAGTTCCCTATTCTATATCAACCTCATGTTACAAGTAGTGTGACATAACTCATGATTACTTGAATAAATTGCATATTAAAGCTAATTTTAACAAGAATGCTCTTTAAAAAAAACCCCAATCAACTTTATTATATGCTTTCTTTAGGTTCACTTTAATTGCCATAAAGCCCATTTTCCTAGCTTTAGATTTTATAGTGTAAACCACTTCTTGTACCACTATAATATTATCAGAACTATGGCACTTTGGAATAAAACTACTTTAATTCAAAGAGACAATTTCAATCATAAAAGGTTTATGTCTAGTCATAATTATCTTTGTAATGATTTTGTAGATTATATTACAAGGACTAATTAGCCTAAACTCTTTGAGCTATTAGGGCTAATCCACCTTTGGAATAAGAATAATAAGAGTCTAGTTAATCTTTTTAATTTTCTCTAGATTAGCAAAAGCATCATTCACTAGTAGGTACACAGAATTACCAACACCATCCCATTAACTTTGGAAAAAAACTACTTATAGGTCATCACTACGAGGAACCTTGAAAGCTCCTATACTGAACATAACTTATTTTATTTCTTTATTAGAAAATTCTTTTTGAATATCTCCATGTGTTTTGGTCCCTAGTCTAAGAAAAAAAACCTAATAAAGGATAAATCAAGTGACTCCTTGATTTTGGTTCAAATAGTTTCTTAAAATAATCTACCACCATGCCTTCAAGAATTCTAGGCTCAAAATGCCAATTATTCATCTCATCCATTAATGCTTCAATTTTATTTTTCTTGTGCCAAATTATGGTGAATGTATGAAAAAACTTTATATCTTTATCATTGTACATCAACCATTTGCATTGGGACTTTTGGAACCAAATGATTTTTTCCTGTAATAGAATTTTCTCGCACTCCTCCCATAGTTCTTGTTTAAGGTTAGAAAGATATTGATTATACTTTTTATTCGAAGCTCTCTCAATCTTATTCATGGGATTCATAATGCTCCTATTCCTTTTATAAATATTTCTAAACACCTCGCAGTTATATTTTGATTCTGAGACCTAAAAATCATTATACATTTGAAACCATTCTTTTAAGTGTTTCCATGCATTTTGAACAATAATAGGAAAAGAATTATTAGTAAATTGAGCAGCATGAAATCTAAATGGACGTAGCCTCACTCCTTAGTTTCTTTCACACTCAAGTTTAACCAAAAGCAGTCTATGATTAGACTTCATAGGAACTAGATAGAAAATTGTGGCTTCTAAAAAATTGTTCATCCACTCTGTATTTACATAACTTCTATCAATTCTTTCTTTGACATTTTCACTTTCCTAGGTGAATCTAAGACCTTGAAAGCCTAAATCAATAATATTATAATGTTTAACATAATTTGATAGCTCCAACATACTCTTATGATTAGGACAACATCCATCTTATTTCTCATCCATAAAAGCATAGACATTAAAGTCTTCAATTAAGAGCCAAGGAGTGTTAATTTGATTAGCTATGTCTCTCAAGTAATGTCATAAAACTCTTCTTTAAATTAAATTAGGAGATGCATAAACTCTTATAATAAAGTCAAATTACAAAGTCTCCAAATTGAGATATTCAACATGAATAGATTGAGAGTGAGAATGAATTATAGAAATTTGATAGCATTATGAATTCCATAGCATCCAAATACCTCTTAAGAATTTTGTAAGATCTACTTTATGATAGCTATCGAATACATCTTTCTAATCACTTTTGAAGCTTTCCTACCATTAACTTTTAGTTCTACTATAACAAAACTTCTAATACATGAGTTTGTGTAATATTTTTCACCTAAGATAAGAAGGATGGTGCACCTGCACCTTTGTAATTCTAACTTAACTATGTTCATGAAAAAATTCTAATGCATGAGTTTATGTAATGTCTTTTACTTAAGATAAGAAGGATGGTGCACCTACACCTTTGCAATTCTAACTTACTATATTCATGAAAATATATATATAGATAGGATTAGAAAAATCCAAATTACACCTAATATTTTATATGTTCCAAGCCTATCATTCATGTTAATTCTTCCTTCGACATTGATACTATAAACATTTTAATCAATTGTGGTGCTAAAATATGGTTAGGAGGCTTTGGTTGAAGATTGTTCACACCCTGTTACATTTCTAGCACCATAGTAATAGACTTCATCCCTACCTTAACTTGCATAGGAGAATGCGATTCAACCACTTGCAAGGATCACTATACATTCGCATGCATGTTGCTCATGGTTTCCATGACAAGATCTACTTCAATGGCATCCGTCCCATGTATTGATTACTTATTCAAAATGTTGAAGTTCCTTTTACTGATTATTTGACCAATGGAGGACCCACTTGCCATATGGTTTCCTTGAGTCTTCTTCTTATTACAAGCCTAGCATATATTAGCGTCCACTTAATTCTCAACAATAACACTTTTTCTTTTATTCTTCCTGCTATTAGTTCCCACAACATTCTTTGCTACAATCTTCTTCCTCTACTAGTTGACTTTCTTTTAATTACTAACCTCTTCTCAATTATAGCTTTTTTGTTTTTCATTCTTATTAATATTTGTATCATTATCCAAATTCACCATATCTTATGACTTAGTTAATAAAGCAAATTTTAACATAGATTCTATATTATCATTTAAGATTTTGAAAGGTTTTGTCATATCCTATCCTCCAGCAATTGGTCCTATAAATTGATCTACTTTTCTTTTATATCTCTATAATTACTTTTGAGCAATCATCCATCCTCCAAATTCCTCTTCTCTAATAATGATTTTATCTTTTGCCTCTGATAACTTTGAATGCTTTTCTGGTAAACCTTTGACTACTGCACCTATATTTTTTCTTATCTCCATTATATTCCTTCCTTGTTCATCAGAAGAACTGACTAAAGAGGGGCACATTTCTTTTTTATGTCCAAATCTACCATATAAGAAGCAAATCATATGAAAACCTTTATATTGAATTGGCAAAACTTTCCTTCTCATCATGACTTTTTAAACAAGTTGCTTTCTGATATCAACCTTAATACATATATAAGTAAATCATCCTCTCTCTCTCTCTCTCTCTCTCTATTAATGTCTAATCCTTTTGAGAGTGAAGAGTATGAAAATCAACTTTCGAGGTCTGGCCTACTTTGTTCCCCAGTCTCCATAGAAAGTTTTAATTATAACATTCCAAGTGTAAACCTAACACTTTAATCTAAATGGCTAATTTCTTACACTAGTCATGAAAAGGATGAAAATCTAGCCTTTCCAGCATTGAACCACCAGATAATGATCTATAATCAAGTTATGTTTCAAAGCATTAAAATAATCCTTACGAACCTTAAATTGAACCACGTAGTGATCATTACCAATATCAATTATTTGAATGACTTTCTTCAAGCACCATAACTTTTCCAATCGAGCCTTCAAAAATATGAATTGTAATTTTTTTTACCAAGAAGATTAATAATAAGTGAGGATCTCCAAGGTTTATTCCACTGTTTCTATTCTTCCAAACTAACCTCTATTATCAAGCATAAAGAATCTTGTTGTTTAATAGGAATGACTAGTTCTTCATCTTCCTTATCCATTTTATCTTCCCACATTAAATCATCCTCCTTCTCTATATTATCATTTTTACTACCATTCACATTCAATAGTTTTTCTTTGTAAGATAACCTCTAATTGGGAATCAAGTTGCTCTTCTTGGACGATCCCTCCCTTGCCTCCAGATTTAGATTATCCTAAGCCTTCATAATCACATTTCATCCTTTTATCATCCCTCGAAGCTCTTTCCTTTTTTTTCTTTTTTGGCTTCACTTTAAAAGATCAACTTCTTCTCTAGAAAGCTCCATAGTTTTCCCTAGCCATCCATTTGCTCCATCCTCTTATTCTCATGGTGTTATTGGTTTTGCTACCTTAACTACTTAGTCTATATAATGAAGAGAATTTGGATGCATTTTTCTTTTTACGTTAGTTCATGTTTGCATTTTATTAAAAATACAAAGAGGTTTCTACTTGTTAATTAATCCCCATCTAAATACATAAACTTGAATTTTTTTATTCTAAAAATATCATAATCAAAATTACATTATGAGGGAGAAAATAAGCAAGCTAAATACAATTTATTAGTAAAATCACTAAAACTATTGTAAGAAGACAAGCATAGAAAATAATTTCTTATACATTATTATTGATGGGCTATGTGCAATGAAATTATATGACCAATAATACTTTACCTTAACTATATTATCATGAAGACAATTATTTAACTATCACTATCAATCAAATTAGCTCACATATTCATAAATATAAACAAAAATGGTAAACAGAATGACATATATTTATAATAGATGTACATATTTATTATCAATGTTATAAATAACAATGAATGAAATAAGTTGAAAAATAAGAAAGCAATGTTAGTGAAAATCATCTAAAGTGGATAAATTTAAATATGTCATATGAATAAGACCTTTTCTTCCATGTAAATCATATAGGTATCTATTTCCATTACATAAATCTTGACTAAAAGCCTTAAAACCAATATTAATCATCATAAATTCATATATCAACAATATAAGCATCACATTATCCAACATATTTCAATTAATTCGTTGTAACAAACCCTACTTGCAAATTCTAATTTAATAATGATTGAATGAGAAATTTCTTAGTAATTTTTAAAATATGAGGCAAATAATTTTCTTTTATGTGTGTGTTAAGAAGAATTATTATTATCACTAAGTGGTGATGGAAGTATGCAATATTATATGCATTAAATGATAACATCAAAATAATATCCATACATAATCATCCTAGGGTGGCTATTTCATCCTTACCATAAAGTCCCAAAAAGTTATCCTTACTTATGGCTATAAAAATATCACTAGACCACTATTAAACTAGTGTAGTAAGAAGTTTAAATAATTATCCATAATTAGCTAAGAAATAGCAAGGTTGATAACATATCCATGACTAACATTACAAATAAGGGTACACTTATAAGAGTCCATGAATAGCTTATATTAAAAGAGAATGTAGATGGTCTCAAGTAGACATAGCACCATGATTAACACTATATCCTTGTACATTGGTATCTGAATACTATAATTATGTATTTAAAAAAAAATTAAATATATAATCAAAGTAAGTCTAAAAAGATTCAGTAAGTGAAACCTAGGTAAAAGCATATAATTTTACTAAAGGTGACTCATAACATTATTATACATCACCACCTTGACTTTGTTACCATTCTATTTACTTAAGTTTGTACAATGAGTACTTACAACTTCCATCATATTCAAAACTTCATAATGAAATTAACCATATAAACATATTATTCAAGGTTAGTATGCATCATGCCACATATTACATTCAAAACATATTGTCATATATATATATATATAATAACAATACACATATATATAATTCTAAGGCACATGGTAAATAATTATAATATATACAAGAGTTAGCACAAGACATTGGTGAAATGCCTTGTGGAATCAATTTTTCTCTTTATATCTTTAATCTAGCCTCATTTATCCTACCCATTCTTATCCTTTTGACCAACCTTATCCATCTCATCATTGATTTATATAGTATGCGTGCATTTCGCATTCCCATAAGGAATGTAAATAAATATGTTGACTTATCTCTTAAATACTCACACCACCTTTAGTGGCTTCACATTTCACATTTTTTTTTCTTTTTCACATTTCTTAATTTCATAATTTTTGTAATTTATTGAATATGTAGTCATTCTTTTCATCATCGGCAGTTATATAACAATTGCTTAGTTCATTGCATTCACAAATACTCATAATGCAAAATGTCTAACTTATATATTCATATGAAATTACATATGCATAATGCAAGAATGCATTAACTCATATATTCACATAATTCCATAGTTCTCATATTTCACAAGAAGCATAAAACTAGTTATTTTCACATTCTCTATAATTTTACATAACACATAATGCATTCTTAAATATATTCATATATTTCTCATGCTTAATTTCACTTCATTTTTCTTGGTTATATTCACATTTACACAAATGAGTCAATTTAAAGGGAATTAAAGGGGGTACCCATAAGCATAATTGAAGGGACCCTTTTTTATTCTTTTTTTATTTCCATATTATATATAAATTATGTTATCTCATATTACAAGAAGACTAAAGTACCTACTTATCATCCAAATTTCTTCCTATGCTTTTGATCATTCTATTAATAGAAAAAAATATAGAAAAGAATGGACGGAATTACATGTTTTATGTATTTTGTACGAAGATACAAAGTCTATATATACAAGAGAATATAAGTTAATTTAGGAAAAAATACAATAGTCATGATTGATATGATTTTTATAATCAAGGTAACAAATCTCCTGTAATTATACTAACACCCCTCTAAAACTCAAGGTGGTATAATAAATGCTAACTTAAGTTTGCTTTAGAGATCCTATAAGCGAGCAGGAAGATGCATTTTGGTGAATATATCAACTGTTTGGTTAGTAGAAGAGACAAAAATCAAACGGATGGTGCCATGAGTAACATGATGACATACAAAGTGACAATCAATTTCAATGTGTTTTTGTACACTCATGAAAAACATCATTATGAGAAATTTATATGGCACTTCTATTATCGCAATGAAGCATAGTGGCAAAAGAATGTAAGACACTCATATTGATTAATAACCACCGTAACCAAAATAATTCAAATATAGCATCAGCAAGAGCACAATATTTAGATTTCGTGCTAAAGTGGGTAACAACAGTTTACTTTTTGCTATGCCAGGAGATAAGAGAATCACCTAAGAAGAAATAATAACTAGTTATAGAGCGATGATTTGTTAGATTACCAGCTTAATTGGCATTAGAATAGCTTGATAATACCAAAGATGAGTAAGCAAAGAAGTGTAATCCATGAAAAAAGTTCCTTTAATACAACAAAGAATTTGAAATACTACAAAAAAAATAGGAAGAGTGAGGAGCAGACATAAACTAACTGACTAGATGAACAACATTTGAGATATTAGGTTAAGTAATAATGAGATAAATAAGACTCCTAAGAAGTTATGAACATATAGTAGGATCATCAAGAGGAATGCCATCAAAAGGTGTAAGTTTGCAATTGAGCTCCAAAGGGGTTAATACAGTTTTATTGTTAGTGATACCAGCTTGAAAAAGTAAGTCAGATGCATACTTGGCTTGAGAGAGATAATAACCTTCAAAATTTTAAGAAACTTCAAGACCTAAAAAATAGCTAAGAAAACTAAGATCTTTCATTTCAAAATGCTAACTAAGATAATGTTGTAATTCTAAAATACTAGATGCATCATCCCTGTTATTATCATATCATCAACATAAAGTAACAAAAGGATAATACCACCATCAGTTCGTTAAATGAATAATGTAGAATCATATGGACTAGAAACAAAACCAAATTAAGCAAGAGTGGAACTAAATTTAGCAAACCAGGCCCTAGGAGTTTGTTTTAATCCATACAAAGCTCGTCGGAGCTTACAAACCTTATGGGGAGAATGATAACCAGAAGGAGGATGCATGTAAATCTCTTCCGTTAAATCACCATGAAGGAAAGCATTCTTGACATCTATTTGATAAAGCTTCCATTTACAAACTATAGCAATGGCTAAGAGACTACGAACAGATGTTAATCAAGCCACTAAAGCAAAAGTTTCTTCATAGTATATACCATATTTTTTAGTGTATCCTTTGGCAACTAAACAAGCTTTATAATGTGCAATAGTTCCGCCAAAATGGGTCCTAATTTTATAAACCCATTTGCAACCAATAAGGGTCTTGTTAGGAGGAAGATCAACTCCCAAATGTGAGTTTTCTAAAGCCTAAAGTTCTTCAATCATAGCATGATGCTAAAAAGGGTTAATATTACCTTATGATAAGAGCAAGGCTCATGGAGTGTTGCAATTGCAAAATAATAGTGGAACGACGAAGAGTAGTGTCAAGAGCAGATGCAAGCATAGGTGCAAGATTAATAGTTAGTACAGGTTCACTAGGAGCAAGTAAGAGAGGGTTAGTATTAATTGCATCCGAATCATCTATACCAAGACTTGGAAATAACTCAATTAAGAAATCAGTGAAAAATAGAGAGTTAGTATTGACAGAGTATTAAAATGTAGAAAGAGAAGAGAATATGGTATTTTCCCAAAATGTAACATGATGAGAGATGCGTAATTTATTGGAAATAGGATCCTAATAATGATATCCTTTGTGTTCAATGCCATAACCAAGAAAATAACATAAACGAGCATGAGGTTCTAATTTTGTATGATCATGAGGTTGTAAAAGAACAAAACAAGCACATTTAAAAGGTTTAAGAATTGAATAGTTAGGAGGCTTGCCAAATAACTTTTTGTAAAGAGATAAATTGTGAAAAACCAAGGTAAGAAGTTAATTAATAGTATAGAAAACATTAAAAGTTGCTTCACCCCAAAATTTTTCTAGATATGAGGCAAAAAGGAGAAAAACATGTACAAAATCAAGAATATAACAATGCTTTCACTCGGCTCGACCATTTTGTTAGGAGGTGTGAGGACAAGAACATTGAACAATAGTGCTTTATTGACTAAGAAACTAAAGTAAGGAAGAATCTTGACATTCCATTGCATTGTTTGTTCAAAGAATTTTAATAATACAAGAGAACTAAGTTTTAATCATATTAGCAAATTTAATGTAAATTTTTTATAACTCAAATTAATGTTTCAAAATATATATTTAAGTAAATCAAGAACAATCATCAATAAATAGTACAGAATAATGAAAACCATTTAATAAAGAAATAAGGGAAGGACCCTAAATGTCAAAATGAATTAAGCTAAAAGGATTGTCTAAAACAGAATCACTATTGGTAAACAACAAAGTCGGTTATTTTGCAAGCTAATAATTTAAGCAATTAAATGACTTAAACTTTGTAGATCCTAACAAGCCATGAGAAATTAAAGGTTGAATTTTAGTAGACGGCATGACCAAGACGAAGATGCCATTAGTGAATGGAGGAATTGGTGGTTGTAGTTGCAGACACAAGTTTCTAAGGAAGATAAAGAGATGAAAGCTTAAATAATTAACCCACCCTGCGACCCCTCCTAAGAATTTAGTCTGTTTATTAATCTTATACCTAAACACTAAAAGGAGAGAAATTAACATTGAATCCTTTTTCACACAACTGACCAACAGAGTTAAGATTAAGGGCTAAGTTAGGGAAATAGTAGGTTTTAGGAAGACTAAGATTAGAGGTAGATACATAACCAATATGAGTGACATTCATTTTAGTACCATTTACAGTGTGGATAAGAGGTAGGGAAGAAATAGATGTTGCAAAAGATAAGAATTTAATATTAGTGGTCATATGGTTACAACGTGCAAAGTTAAAAAAACCAATGAGAGTTACCCAAAGTGGTAAACATGGCAGTAGAGGAATTGGAAGAGATAAACTGTTTAAGTAATGCCTCAAAATCACTCATAATTATAGCAATAGAATTCTCAGTAGTAGCAATAACGATAAAGGAATATCCAAGTTTTGAGACATACTTGCATTTAAAGAACCCGCTTTTTAGTCTTGGAAGGTGTGTGGGACAATGTTCAAGAATATGGCTAAAGCCATGACAATATCTGCATTCTACAATAGGACAATTAGCAAAAGCATGACTAGTTTGATTACAATTCTTATAGAGGTGACTGCCAGATTTCTTATATGATGATTAAGTAGTTATAAGAGTTGTTACAAATAAAGGATTTTTATCTAGATTAAGGCGAGTCTTTTAAAAAATAATCTCCTGAATAGTAGTATCCAATAATGGAAGTGGATGTTGATGTAGTAGGAAAGGTTGAATCGCTTTGTATTCAGGTCGAAGAGCCATGAGAACCTGAATGAGATGAAGATGACCTTCATTAACTTTGACCTAAGATATTTAAGTCCAAATCGGTTGGACTTGAGTAAGAAAATAATTAGAGTAATCCATAACTGATAAAAATGAGCAAGTCCAGTGGTTTGATATCGATTACCCAGGAAATCCCAGATTTCTTTTATAGAGTCATAATCAGTAAATTAGATGTGAATGGATAGGACAAAGGTATTACGAAACTATGTGATGGTTTGGTGATTTTTACAATCCCAATCCTCAAGGTAGTCTACAAATTTTGCATCAGTTTTATCTTTCTCCCTAGTTGGCTTGGTGATATCTCGATAACAATATGCCAAAGTTTGTGACCTATCAAGAAACTTTTCATTCCTTGAACCTAGAGATTGTAGTTTGAACCAGTCAAAACAATTGCAATAGGTTTTGAAATATCAAATTTCTCCATGATGAAATATCATAATAATGGAATGGTCTTTGTACAAAAGTTAAAAAATCAAGATCAGAAAATTATATAGATAGAAACCATAAAAAAAGAAGATAAAGTTCTGATACCATATTAATAGAAAAAGAACATAAAAAAGAATGGAAGGAATTACATGTTTTGTGTATTCTGTACAAAGATACAAAGTATATATATATAAGAGAATATGAGCTAATTTAGGGAAAAAAATACAAGTATAATCACGATTGATATGATTGTTATAATCAAGCTAACAAATCTTCTGTAACCATGCTAACACATTCAAATTACAAGATATGAATTAATTTACACCTTAACTGTATTTTTTATTTACCAAGCTTAGTAGCTATTAATCATTCATTTATAACTAAAGGCTTTCTTATCTAATTAGTTAAATTTTTAAGATAAGTTTGGTAGTAAATTAGGGGATACTGAACCCTTCCTTACCAAATCCCTAAATTCATTTTACTTTCTTTAGTCGTCTATTAGTTAATTTGCAAGTAATTTCATGTGTATCACCTTAATCCACTACCATTTTTCTAATAATATAATAAAATAGGTTTTTAATGAAATTTAATGACTAAAAATAAAGAGGGAGCTAAACCATCTTCCATTATTTTTTACTCAAATCTTTTTTGTCTTTATTCATTGTAAAATAAAACCTTTTTCGCTAATTTCCCCGTTGTTACCCATAAGCATGCATAGGATTTCTAAGGGATTTTTTTAAAATTCCTTCATGAATTCTTCCTTATATCCTATTGTAACATCTTTATCTAGGCTCTCTTAGATTATTAGTTCCATATTTCATTAATTTTATTATAGTTTACTAGGATCAAAAGTATGTACCCTCATATTACATCTCTTTTAATAATCAAACCTTACTTTTATATAGGATTTAGGGAGAACAAGCATGGATTATACATTTTTAGAAGAAAATGAACCACTCACCTTAATAAACTTAATTCTTGGATAAAGGAAACCTCAATCATAATAAATAAATTCATGGTTACTAATCATCATTCTTTGAAATTCTAAAGAAACATTATTAAGTTTAGGATGTTCTTACTTTCAAGATAGATCTAGTACTCACCTTTTTTGCTCCTAAGTGTTCCATCTATACTTGGAACAAGAGAAGAAATTTTTAGGTGTTATGTGAAGTGTGTACCATGTGAAATGAAAGGGTGAGTGAAGGGTATTATTTTCATTCTTCTCTTAAATTTCCTTTTGTAAATAATCACTTCTTTCCTCTTCCTTCATTAGCCACTCTCTAGATTAACCTCTTATGCATTAGCCTTCTATTCTTTAAGGCATTATCACATTCCTCCTTTACTATTTTTCTATTAGCCTAGGGTAATTATTATGTCTTAAAACTTCCTCTTCAAGCCTTTCACTAATTAACTATAGCATATTCAAACCAATGAACTGTAACATATTGGAACTAAGGTCACAAAAAAGGTCCAATTTGGCTCCCCACTTTAAGTGCTAAATAGGCCATCCTTTAAACCCAAAAATTTGTTTAAAATTTATACACTCAAAGTTTATTTTCCATACTAGATCCTTCATAACTAGGCCTAACACTTCAATTAAACTTCCAAGATTTGCCTTAAACCCTAATTTTATATGGCTAATTTTATAGAACCTTAGAGAAATTTTCATAACTCTTTATTTATCAAGACCTACTGCATGAAATTTTACACCAATTAGATTTATATGTCATATTTCCACATGTATAAACCACAACTCATTTAGATTCTCCTATAAAAAGTTATACCTAAATTATTGAGGATAGATTAGTAATAGTTTACCCAAATTTTAGCTTAAATTGTAAAATTTTTATGGATCGAAATTCCAAATGTCCTCTTTTTGAATCTTTTAATGCTTCATAAATAAGATATTTCTATCAAAAGTTATGATTAAAACATCATGGATTGTTCAGTGGCCTAACATATAACATGAACACTCCTTTACCATCATACTCATAAGTTTTAGGCATTCAAATGGCCCCAATTTAATAGAGTTCAATGTTATATATTTTATTTCTTAATCACATGTTCTTAATTATCTATTTTTCCTCTTTCAAAGAGCATGGATGTGTACATCATATATATCCTAAGTATTTAAATTGGACATTCCCAATGTATCCTTTTACTCTATTATTTGTAACATATATATATACATGTATATATTCAATATAAATATATCTATCCTAATATATTATTATTTTAAAATTTGTTGCTATGGGAGTTACATTTACATTTCTAATCAACATAATAGCAATTTAATCAAAGTGTTTGTTACCTTTTCATCCAAAAATATCTTATCAAAGTGAGAAATCTCATTTGAATACATCAACACTAAGGTATACTATATCTATACCACTCTACTTTAATCCTCATAGTTTCATCACTAATAGAAGACATTTTTTAATGAAAGTACAATTCTAAGCTTTTATAGCAAAATTACAAAAAAGATGAAAATAGTAAGAATAGCATTAAATTTGCAAAATATTCTACCTTTAGTTGAAATATAACACATGTAGAAACTATAATAGATTAGTCTTCTCGTAAGAGACATGCAATTTTACTACACGAGATATCTTTAATCTCCTAAAAACTATGTTAGCCTTGAACCAATAACCAAATAATGCAAAAACTAAGAGACTTACTTTATTCTTCAATTTTTTTAAGTACAAAAATGTTTCTCCTTTCAAAATCTCCATGTTTTTAATTCTTTTTCCCAGTGAATTCAAGATGTATTGCTAAATTATGAACATATTAACCATTTTTATCATCAATTAACATCCATATTTAATTTGCATTTTTTGCCCAAGCCATTTTGTTGGCAACTTAACAAAAATTCTTATCACTATCTTAAATTCCTTCCAATCTTTTTTTGATATAATTGATTTTAACTTAAACAAAGTAATTGATCATTTAAGTCTTTTAATTTTTGTTTAAATTTGTCAAAAGTTTATTTGTCCTATTATTTAAGCTTATTTTTGGTATAAAGTAGCTTTTACATTGAGCATTTTGAATAACATCAAGATTAAAAAAATGCATTGTTCAAAAAGCTTAGAATTTAAAATTTTAAGCTTTAAATATTTTTTATTTGTGTAAACATTATTAAAAGATAATGGTCTAATGTAACTAAAGAAAGACATTGGATTTCAAAATTAGGGAATGTTTCATCCATTTGTCATTACAAAAAATCTTGTTAGTTATTTAGTTTTGGCAATAGCATTTGTCTTATTATGTTTATGAAGTATCCAGACTCTTATCAATAAAAAAGCTTCCACTTACAAAACTTGAAGGTAGAAAAGACATGAGTCATGCAGAATAAAATAATGAATTTAAATTTATGAACTTACTAAGTTTAGAAATGAATATACACAGGGGTAAAGGTATATCTAACTTGGCATTTTTTTCAAACCTATCTAAAAAGTTTTGAAGAAAGGTTGGATATTGTGATTTGATATTTAAACTTTTAACTTTAGAAGTTGCAAAATAATTTGGAGTTTCAATGTGACCATCAAGGCATAGTTTTTTCATTACCATGTTTGCTTTGTTTAGTTCTTAGTGTTTTATGGTAATACACCTTAGGACATAAAGATCCATTTTTCTTTTTTGCAAAGTTTGGATCTAATTTACTTGAGTATGTGTACAAAATATTTAGTGAGTATAGACAGAAAAAAATACCCACTAGTTATTCATTATTGCTAGCAACATGTTTTTGCAGGTTGGATATATTATGTAGAAAAATAACTTGACTCCTTTGTTTTATCTTACATTTCTCTAATGAAGAGCCTTTAAAAAACAATTGATGCTATTATAAATCACCATTTTATGCCAAGATATAGAACTCAAGTAATGTATTAACTAAAATTATGGTTTTTATTGAACATTAGTTATAAAATTATAATTTGATAAATTCAATTTTACAATTTTAGAAGGTCACTTATTCTCTGATAATTTTTTATAATGCTTCAATTATGTGTTATTCTTATCATACAGATAGTAGCAGAAAGCTAAAACTTCCTTAGCTATATGTATATAATGAAATGTTCTAAATATTTAACAAGCCGAGGAAGTTTACCATTTGACTGCAATGCCCTGCTATATTAGAAACATCTATTCATTTTATGGATACAAATATTTTTATATAGTATAAATCTATGGAAGGTCTTTTATGTCAAAACGTATTTGCGATGGTAAAAAAAAATATTTCTTAAATAGAAAAGTAATGATGTCTTTTATCATAATAAGTGGTCAAATTGAAACCTTTTTCTAAGTTTCTTTTAAATTTGGATGAATGGGATAAGCAAGTCCTTATTAAAGAAGTAAAATGGAAAAATATTGAAAATCCTTTTAAAAACTATACTTTTTAAAATGAGAGAAGCTTTAGGCATTATACTTACAACTATCAAAAAGTAAATTTTTGAATTATAACACACTTCTTGCATAATCCAACAACCCAAAAACATTATTCAACAAATAAAGCAAAGCATATATTGAAAAACACTTAAAATAAACTAAAAGGAAGATAAGAACCATTACCACATAACCATCTTTAACAAAAAAAAATGGTTTAAAAGATCTAAAGCAACATAAATCAAGTGAAATAGAAGCCACAAAGAAAGATCCATGTTCAAGAACAAGCGATAACAAAAACAAAGAGCACAAAAAATAAATAAATACTACAAAGCATAATAGCTTCAAACTAAATCCACAAGTAAAGTGAATAAACTTCTTTAAAAGTAGAAATAGGTAACTCAACACAATTTAGCCTAATCCCCAATTTTAAAAAAATTAGTGAGGTATGACTTTACTATACACAAAGTCATTTAACGTACAAATTTACTATACATAAGTAAAGTAAATGAACAACTGAAGTGAATGAACATCTTTCTAAAGTAGAAATAAGCAGTTCAGTATAATTTAGCCCAGTCCCAAAAGTGGAATAAAAATAATAACAAATAACCTCATTATATATAAAGACATTTAAATGCAATAATTTACTATACTCGAAGGCATTTTAATGTACAAAGTTAAAAAGAAAAATAATAAATGAAAAAAATAAAAATTTTACTAAACAAAGACTTCATGGAAGAAAAACTAAAATATTATATAACCACATCCAAATTTTATATTAACTTTCTATAGACAATTCAAGGGATCTTCAAACATTGCTAATCTTTCAAAAATTTGAAGGAATCTTAAAATTTTGTTAAGCAAAATGGGAAAATAAGATCTTTAGACTTGAAATGAATTGAAAATGAGAAGTTTAACTTCTTAGATTAAATTCCTTTGCCTTCAAGGAATTTCAATACTAGCAATCATTGTAAACACTTGCTAGAGAAAAGGATATTCAACATTCTCACCAAAGCTTTAGCATATGACCTTAATTTTAGGAAGGAAGCTTCTTTTAAGCTCATGTTGACAACTCACAACATGCAAATGAAACAAAATCTATAAAGTCCAATAAAGTTAAATCAATTTCCGAAACCCATGTTCAATGAGTTTCTAAAGTAAAAAAATCCACACTAATTTATTTTTTGAAAAGGAACAAAGATGAAAGTAGTAAAGTTAATTTTATGGGAAATATGGCACAAATTAAGAATTTATGCCAAAAGTGTTATTGTGTACAAATGGTGTGTAGTTATGTAAGAACAATTCATAACTATATGTGTGATGTATAAGTAAGCATGGTTAAAATTAAAAGAAATCAAAGAAATTTATATAAGAAAGTAAGCACAAGCAATTGATCTAGTTATTTATACTTTTAAAATTAATCAACTGAAAATTGTAAGTATAATATTTTAAGTACAATATTTCTTTATTTTAATTTTGAAATATTATTATCAAAATGGTTTTAAATTTAATCTACTATTCACTATAAAAAATTAATTTTCTATTTGTGTAAATTATCTTTATACTATTACTCACATATGTATTATTATATTACAAAAATTATTAAAATTCATTTACTCTAGTTTAAAATTTTTTATGTATTATTACTTTTTCAATGACATGTTTTCTTTTTCTCTATTGATAGTATAAAATATTTTACACTAATATTAAATCAAATTTAAATCCTATCAAATATATGTAATTATAGTTAACCAATTTAAATATTTTAAATCTTTTAAATTATTTTATAACAAAAGTAAAATATAATAAGTTGTATATATACTACTTAATGACTTTAGCATTTAGGTTGTATATAACAAAGATTAAATTAAAAAAGATGAAAAACATATAACGAGGCAAATAAAAAAGAAGAAAAATAATAGTGAATCATAAAGTAATAAAAGTTATAAAAAAAAATATAGTTAAGTAATTAAATTTATACTTATTGTATTTAAAATATTTTATGATAAAAAATCAAATTAATTAATAATACTAAATAATATAAATATAATACAATATATTTAAAATTTATTTATAGCTTAATATTAATTTCAAGTGTTATATTTCAAATTAAATATTTATCAATTAAGATTTTATCATGGTCTTACATTTCATGCAGTTTTTGCTTTTTATCTACTACATTATATGTTTTTATTTATTTTTTAGCTAATTTTGTCATTTATAGTTTAAATATTATATCATTAAATAATATAAATATAATATAATATTTTTATTATAAAAATATTTTAAGTAAGTTAAAGATTTAATTTAACAATGTATGACTTATAAATAATAAAAGTTAATAACCAAAAATATAGTTAAGTAATCAAATTAAATCTTATAGTATTCAAAATTTTTACAATAAGAAATTATGAAATAAAATAAAAAAAGTAACTAATGAAAGCAATAAAATAATGCAAAGCATTATATATGTGTGAGGTGCAAGTGTAGTGCAAAAGCACACAACAAGGCGAGAGAAAAAATTTATACAAAGTATTAAAGTGTATTTAAGCATCAAAACAAAGCAAAAGCATTAAAGCATATAACAATATTATTTAAAAATTAAATTAAAAAAGAAAAGGAAAGATGAGCTTATTTAGGTGAAAAAAATGCAAAAGAAGGAAATGACATAGGGAAAAGTAATTGCAATGAATAAGTAAGTAATAGATAGATTGTGTTGGGTGATTATAATTGTTTATTTCTTATTTTTATGAATACACATGAGAGTTGATATAAATTTTATATTTTTATATAATATATATAATATTATTTTATAAAAAGTTTAACCTTAATCTAATACATCATCAAATCAACGATCAAGCTAAATTTTAAAATATTATAAAAAAGGATACATAAAAACATCACATGTGATTTTTACACCCCAATTTCAAACAATGATTAGCTCAACTTATTAGTATAGTAACGTAGGAATCTATTGATATCATATTTTTCTAAAACATGTTTAAGTAATTTTGAAAACCAAAAACTTAATTTTCAAATCACATAAAATACTTGTTTGTGCTTTTAAAGAAAACTTGAAATTTAAATTAAAATATATAAGTAGATTTTATATAATACAAAGTAAACAAGACATTTTCCTCAAATTCATTCTAGGATCGTTCTAGCTCACTAAAATAAATATACTCAAATCAACATACCTAGCATCTATACAAATATAAATAGAATATGGCTCTAAAGGTGATTTCCTATCAACTATTCTTAAATAGTTGAAAATGTTAAAGAGGGAAAGTGAGCAAACCACAGCTTAATGAGCAAAATCCCATCCCAATCTTAGGTGAAAATCCTTTAGTGGCACCCTTCATATAGCATGCATACTTAGCATATCACATATATAAACTTCAATATACACTTAGGAAAATACATAATATTCAAAATAAACTTGTATATGTAGTTCATGTAATGTTTGAAATAGATATGCAAAATGTAAATTTCAAACATCGCGTCATAGTATATTCCATTTATATGAATTTATACAACACAAGGATGTCATCATAGGTTCATGAATTCTCATAATGAGCTATGTTTAGTACATTCTAATTTTTAACCTATTTCCTATCTTAATCATTTAATGTATCATAAATCCTTAACTAGTTAATTATCCCTATTAGATTTTAACTTATTTGGAATTTTAGTCACAAGTCCATTCAACTTGTGCCTGATCTAACATTTCACCTTAGTTATTTCTTAATTAAGCAATAGTTAGGATAATAGAAAATAAAGTAAAAGATTCTTATTTTTCTCTTTAAGAGATTATGCCTAACCAAGTCATAAGCATGGTAGAAGGTCTAATAAGGCAAGGTACAATGTCTTACTATCTTAAGAAAGGAATGTATCACACATAGTACTAACTAGATAGATATGATACCTTAGTTCAATATATGTATAAATACACTAATACATTTAACTTAGGGGTCTTGATGTATTTTAAGTATCTTTTCCATTTTTAGTTACCTTTTAATTTTCCATAAGGATACATATTGGTGAGTATAGAGGATTTCATCATCCTATACCTAGATCTATTAGTTAGCCAAATCATTTGTCATTATAGTACCTTGTTTGCCTTGAGGACTCAAGGCATCCCCATATTCATTATGCTAAGTAATAAGTATATGTAACTCTTGAGAATCATTATTTTCATTTTACCCTGATGTTATCTCATTTATTATGATCCTTTTCCCTTTCTACCATTAATTCATGCTTTCCTTTAAGTAATATTAGTGTCTAGTATGAATGACTATTAGTGTTTAGTCTTAACACCCTACTAAGGTCTAAGCATTTATTGTTATCATCATTATTTAACACCTCAATCCTTAATCCATTATTTCTCCTAGTATGGTTTTCTTAATTGTCCTAGTTCTTGTTTGACTACAATAATTTTCATGTATATACTTATTCTGCTCATCTATGGCTAAAAGGTGAAACATATTTTAAGAAAGGCTAAAAATTGTTTAAAAACTTGGTAAGCTAGAGAATTAGATTCACAAAAAAGTCAAGTCAAAGTAAATATCTACTTATTCGAGTTTGAACTTGACAAAAATAAATGAGTTCAAATTCAAACTAAAATTTATCAAACTTACAAAATTCAAGTTTAAGCTTGATTATTGCATAAGAATAATCAAACTTAAACAAGTTCTAATATATTTGAAGGTTATTTTTAAAATTTGATCCACTATTAGTATGAAATTTTGTACACAATCATTAAAAAGAACACTATTAATGAAAAAAAAGAACAAAAAGAGTAAATGTAACATTTATTTCCTCATTTATAAAAGAACAAATAATTTGCTTTATAAATTTCATAAGTAGCATTAGTAGTTCTTGATTTTAACATTCATTACAATTGTTTGTCCTTGTCTTCACTTGAATATTAAAATAAATAATAATTGCTAAAATGGATTGCTAAACTATGCATTAGCAACATTGATACACACTAATTTTTTACTATTTCTTTCCTTTCATCATTTATTTTAACATTGCTAGAGAATGGATAGACAAATAATAATAACAAAAGAAAAAGTTAAGGACTAATAATACTAGATATGAAATTTGAGAATATAATAGTCGAAACATTTATAAATTGGGGAGTAATTCTTGTATTTTCACAAAAAGCAATAATAAATATGAACTTTTACTAATAGTGAGAAAATTTTTAATTTATTGATAACATACTAATAAATGGATAGATGATAGTATAAAATTAATTAATAATAATAGTGAATCAAATTTAAATTTCACTTTTAATAACAATAAAAAATATGACAATAAATCCTATTTTTACACTATCTATATCTTCTTTGTTCATCTAGTTTATCAATCTTTTTTCTTTATTTTATCCAAAAAAGAAGATGCAATTATATTTATTCATTATATTTTCATTTATTTTTATTATTTTTTTTAGAAAGGGCCAAACAAACAAATCCTTCTTATAAGAAAAAGGTTATATAATAATAATTTTTTAAAAAATATAGAAGCCCATGGCCTTTACTAAGGTCACTAAGACTTAACCTTTAGGCACATCTCTTGCTATCATTGCTTACAAGCAATTAAATCATAAGCAACTATCACACATCACTAATGTCATTTACTTTTCTTTACTTATTTTAAGCTTATTTCTAGTCATTTTGTGATTATTCGAAAGTATATTTCATCATGCAAAAATCATTTACACGATTATGAAAGTACATAATTAGTTCGTATTTATAGATAATTTAAAAAGGAAGTCAATTATGGTATGTTTGATTAGATGGAATGGAATGGAATGAGAATGTGAATGAGAATGGAATAGAATTACCATTCTATAATTATTTTGATACAATAAAGAATAGATGAACATTCCATTCCACTTTTATGTTTAATATAACAAAATTTTAATAGAATGGAATGAAAAAAAAAACTATTGATAATAATAATACCTTTAAATTAAAAATAAAATAAAATATAAAATTAATAAATTTTTATATGAAAAATAATATTATTAATTTTTATTTTTTTATAAATTTTTATATTTAAATATATAGATAATTTACATTAAATTTATTAATTTATATATATATATATATATTAAATTATTAAAATGAATTTAATTTAAGATTGTATTATATTCAATTATAAAATATTAATGGGTTTGTTATGTTCATTTATACTTCAATTATAACATTGCTAAAAAAATTATACATTATTAAAAGAAAAGGTGAATAACTTGATATTTATTTTATATTGATTAATATTATATGTTATTAAAAAAATTAAATAATATATTTGATAATAATTTTTCAGTTTAAAATATTTTCACACTTATAATAAAATCAATACAAAATTTTAAAAAATGTGCAAGGCTTCAATTAATTATCATATAAAAAAAGGATAATTTTGAAATTTTGAATATTTGATAAAGACAATACTATTAAAAGTCCAATTCAAGAATAAGGGAATAAATCATTTCATTACTTTTGTTATGGAATGAATATTCCATCATTTAATGGAATAACCTTATAACCAACCCCTAGGAAATGAGAATTCTCATTCCATAATGTCTACTAAACATACTTTTGAACCATTCCCTTTCTCATTTTCATTCTCTCTCATCCCATTCTATCCAACTAAACATGCTTTTAAGGAAAAACTCCCACTTATATAGATGAATAAGTTGTAATAAACATTTATATACACTTAGTTTCATTAACTATCAGGCTAAACATTTTATAATTATGTACTTTGCAATTTAGGCATATATGAGATTAAATTATTGTAAGAAAATTAATACTAAAACATTTTGAAAATGATTTAATCATTATAATTTACTTTGTATTTTAGGCCTATACAATCATGACCTTTTTTAGAAAAATTTTAGTTTCCAAAACTTCTCTCACCTAACTAGATTGTAAATTCATTAAATAAGGATAAGAAGATATTTTTTAGTTAAAAGTAAGGCCAATTGACTAGTTAAACTATGGTTCTTCTCATATCTAATTGACATATTAACCCACTTTCAAAACTTAACTATCATATTCCATGAATTTTGTTAAATCTAATCCAATGCTGAGTTAGCCTAACCTATAAAAACATTTCAGTTAAGCACAAGTGCAATAATTATGTAAAACTATCATTATACCTAAATTAAGCAAATGAAATGATTTGAAATACAACAAAAATGAAGAAAGATCGAAAAGAGTACAATTTTATTCTATATTTATATTTGGTATAACAAAATTATACCCAAAAGGATAATAATGCCATTAGGAGAAAAATAATAAGATACCTTAAGCCACTAAGATGTAGGTTTGTGGTGGCTAAAGGTTTTAGGTTCAAATCTTCTTGTCGTTATTGTATAATAACAAAAATAATAAAAGTAATAAGATACCTCATATAAAAATTAATTTATTAAATATGATATTCATTTTGTAATAACTTTGAAGAGAAAATTATCAATTTTATCTGTAAAATTATAAGATGCTAATAAAATAATCCTTAAATTATATAAAATAATAATTTTATTCCTAAATAATAGTTTATATATACAATTTCATCCCTCGATTGTATTATTCAGAGATGGAATTTTTATGCAAATCTATATAAAATGGAGAAATTATATATACAAACTATTATTCAGAAGTTAAACTTATATCTTTATATAATCTAGAGATTATTTTGCCAGTGTTTTACAATTTTATGATTGAAATTGATAATTTTGACTAACTTTGAATATATTAAAATATATTTTGTCCATAAATTTAATTGATTTATTATAATTTTATATAAAAATTCAATTATTAATTCTAAAATGATGACAAATATAGATTAAATAATAATATATACATAATTTTTTTATACAATGACAATAAAGAGATTTGAACAAATATACTATCCAAGTCTCTTACCATTAGCCCATCACTCAATGACTTAAATAATAAAATATTACTCTTATGATACTAATTTATACATAAATTATTATGAGATTATTTTTCTTAAAGAGTTCTTTCTAATTGATAAAAAAATGAATTTTAGGTGAAATTGCATCCTTTTATAAAAGAATATGCCTCTTTTTTATAAAATCTTATAATTCCTTATAAAATTTTGGCTTAATTTTTTTTCCTCTAAAATTTAAATTGATCATATTTGATCTCTTAAAATTAAAATTCTATTTTGAGCAATCTAAAATATAATTTAAGTCAAATCATGTCCATATCACCCTTAAAATTCAATCTCTCAAACTTACCTAGTAGTTATTATCCACGTTAGCATCATGAGTAAGCAATAAGCCTAGTTTACACTACCACCTCATCTCTGGGCTTTAATGTAGCTCACAGAATAAAATTTCATCGCAAAAAAGCTAATTTCAACATGCATTAGTAAAACTCATGAATTAGCCTTATTGATGATTTGTAAGCTATTAAATTGAATATTATTTTTTCCAACTTAATGTGAGTAATTACATTTTATACATGCATTATATACTTAATGCATAAAAGAACTTACCTACAAAAAATTTGTTTGCTTTGTTCATCTTTTGGTCCTTATTATGAGAAATAAATTTTAGAGAAAATACAATTTACTCTCTTAAACTTTGATTGAGTAGCAAAAATGATAAATAAACTTTAAGATCTTACACTTTATCCCCTGGGTTTTAATTGAGTGAAAAAAATGATACATAAACTTTAAAAATTTATACTTTACCCTCAAAACTTTTAAAAAAGGTGAAAAAAAGTAGCTTTAAGTAAAATCTAGACTTTTATTAACGTGATTATTTTGATAGTATATCGGTTAAGTCATTTAGAAATCATAAATGTATTATGATAATCATTAGAACTTGAAGAATACATAATGTTTAAGTTTGATCCACTTATATTTAGTGGATGTTTTATTCTAAAAGATCTCCAAAATTTATATTTGTGAAATCTATAAATTTAAAAATTAAACTTTTTAACTAACATAATTTGGGAATATTATAAAAGTTTCTATTTAAGTTGTTCAAGTATATTATTGTTTGAAACGCTAATATATATATATATATATATATATATATATTTGATATAGTGGAGTAGTGGAGAGACATTATATTTAAAGTCCAATTCTTGATTTATTTTTCGCATTTATAAAAAGTTGAGCAAACTAATATAAATTTTGTGTCAAAAATTTTATTGTGGAATTAACATTAATTCATAAATAATCATAAATGTTAATATTATTTTATAAACCTAAAATAAAGTGACTATAATGGTTTGGATCATGTATAATATTTAGGCTTGTTATAGGTTAGTTAGGCATGGATCCTATAATGAGTAGAATTTATGACCCAATCTAGTTTATTAAAGGAGTCCCCCCACATTTAGTAATCTAACATTAGTTACATTTGTCCCATTGAAAGTGTAGAGTTAGTATTTCTCATTGAAGAAAGAAATAGAAGGTTATGATAGAGAGAGTGAAAGCCTTCAAACAATTTTTTTTATGATTTTAGGAACCCAAATTAAGGTATATTATTATTGATCAGAAAAATAAGAGTGATAATGAATCACTTATAATGTCAAGAAACCAGGTAATGATTCATGATAATTCCTCTCATAATATTATATGTTTATAAAATTTCATAATTTTTCTCATGCTACAATCATTAGTCAAGATTTGAGGTTTTTCAAATTTATTAATAAAATTTCAACAATTGATATCAAAGTCAGGTTAAAGGTTTGATTGTGGCTGATTAAGATAAAAATTTATGTGATATAATTCAACACCAATTTTAGATATGTTTATTTGATTAATAATTAAGTTAATATGAAAAACATAACATGTTTATGAATTCTTGTATATTTTAGATGGATTACTTTACCTAATTTGATTGATAATTAAGTTAATATGAAAAACATAACATGTTTATCATTAGTTTATGGTGATATTTTATAGAGTGAAATTACTTAGAAATATTTCTAAGTAGGTTTTTGTTTTTATGCCATATATAAAAGGAACCATTTTTTTACATAAGTGATTATATACATTTCTTTGCTTTGCATGCATATTGTAGCATAAAATCCTAAACTTCATGTTTTCTGAATCATAATGCATACTTTAGGCATATGGTTCTTATCTTTATATGTATATACTATTAGTCACATAAATATACAAACACATTTTGGAATTGTGCACTTTGGACTACAAATATATATATGTTTAGTAAGTGGTATTATAGGCATAAAATGCATGTTAAGGGTATATGTTGCAATATACTAATGGTTCTTTTATACTAATATGTGTGTTCTAAAGTCATTTATACAATTATGCATATGTTTTACTATTAGGTTATGTTTATGCCTTTCGTTAATAGTAATCTGACCAATATGCTTACGAAAAGGATCCAAGCTAGCGTATATACCTATATGATTCAATCATATGAACTGCATACATAAGTTTTTATTTATTCCATTGAATATATATAAGTTTTGCATGCTCAATTTCGGTCCTGCTTGAAGGTTTCATTTTCATCGAATGAGTGAAGTTTTACTTATATAGTTTAATGTTTAGTCTTTAGCTAATATAATTTCTAGATGTCACAGTTTAGCTAAATTACATGCATTGAAGGAAGTATATCCCCATTTATATGTGTTTATGGAATACGATTATTATGCAAGTGCATGATATTATCTCTAGTATATATGTTGATTTCATATGGAAGATCAATCACATTTGCATTTGTCTATGTTATTTGCATTTGGAAGTATATTGCACACTACCTAGCATGTATGACAAGGTTTGCTAAGTTTTATTTTCTAGCAAAATTCAAAACCTAAAAAATAGTGAATAAGGAATCGAGGTTAAGTCTTAGGTATTTAGCATTTCTAGGTGTTCATTAAGTATATTTTTAGAAAATAGGAAGTATAAAACTAATTTTTAGTATGAAAGTAAGTTAATATGGTACATGATTTCTAAAATATAGACCTCTAGTGAAACCTAAAAACATGAGGATAATGCTTTACAAATCTCAAAACAATTAGTATAATTTTTCCCAATGCCATTTTTGTGAAAATTTAGCAACCATTTTTAAAAATGCATTTTATAATTAAGTTTAAGTCTATATCAATTTAAAATCATGTTTTATGGGAAGTTTGAAGCAGATGAAAGGCTAGAAAATGTAAGAGATTGCACAATAGTAAGGTGCAATTCTTCCAAAATTTTGTAAAATTCAAATATGAATTTTAATGCATTTTTTAAGAAAAAAATGGATTAGGTCATTTAGAATTTTAGGTGGCAAATGGATTAAGGCAAGAAAATACGACAAAAACATGCAATATAACATGAAATTTGGTTGGGTTAGTCATGGGTTCAAAACTAGGTCAACTAACTTGTGAATAGGACCTACCAAGTAAAGAAGAAAAATAGTGTATATCATATAACTACACATACACTAGTGGCATGTGAAATGCATGCATTGCCTTATTGGTGATTATTGAAAGTGATGCTTATATCAATATGCTCCACTCTCTAAGCATGATTTTTTGCATAATTTTTCAAGTTTTTTTTGGAATAAATTTTTTATGGTATTTATCTATAAATTTATTTAAATAATTATTTGAAATTATTTTGAGCTCAATTTTTTCTTATATGATTTCTATGATATTAACTACCTACTATAATTTTTGTAGCATTTATAAATACTATTTATATTATGTAATAATTTTAGGTTACTATTACATTAAAAAGGAATTACTATATACTCATATTATATCATAAAAATTTTGTGCAACTACGTACCCTTTTTCTTTGAACCAATCGCATAAAAATTTGTTTAAAATTTTTTAAAGAAAAAATATTGTTTCTAAAATGTATACGGGAGAAGTTATATCAGTAAGTTATAAGTTATAAGTTAGCTTTTAAAGGTATTTCATGCACTAGTTTATTAAAAAAAATAAGTTTTGATTTAACAAGTTATTTTGAATAGCTAATAACTTATAAATTACTACCTCTTCAAATTATTTTTAAATTTATCCTTATTTTTTATTAATTTACAACTCATACTTTTTATAACATAAATTTAAATATTATTTTTTCATAAAATATAATTAATTTAATTTTTATAAAATTATATCCTTATTTTAAACTATAAATATATAAAATATGTATATATAATTATGTAGTGTCATAAAATATAATTATGTAATTATAATTTTGTTATAAATAATAAAATAAAAACTATGTAAATAAATAAATTTATAAATTCATAAAATATAATTAATTAAATATTAGATATTATATTTTTATTTTTAAACATATTAATTGTATTAATATAATTTGATATTTAGATACATATAAATTATTTTAATTGTATATCTATTTATATTAATATGTCCTTTTACGTTATTTTATAATTTTAGTTAGCTTAACAGCTAATTTTACAAGACACTTCTTAGATAGTTAATTATCAGTTATCAGTTATAAGCTATCAACAATTAGTTAATTTATCAATTACTAACTAACTTATCAACTACTAGTACGAAATGGAGCCTTAGCATTATTAATATAGTAAGTTAGTTACAATATAAATATAGAGTTAAATGTTATATTCCTAGAATTTTAAATGCCTTTCAATGTTAACTTCTAGAAGTGTAATGTTTAACTTTTGTATCATGTTGTAAGGCTTTAAATACCTTTTGGTGTTAGATTTTATAACAAGATACTAAATATGATTGCATAGTATAATTATGAAAAGAATAACATTAGCATAATTTAGTTATTTGCATACATCAAATAATTGGAATATTATCCTCAATTTTTAGATCTATAAAATAAAATTTTTGTAAAATTGCTAAATGAGATAAGTTATGATTAATAGGGTTGGAGATTTAGAAACAGAACCCATTATTTGTACAAATTTAAATGTGAAAGTAAAAGTGGAACATAGAGTCGGTCGCATTTGAATCAAGTTAATCTAATGGTCATTATAGGTTGAACCACTAGACGGAACATACTTAAATCAATGAATGGGTTGACCTATTTTTTTTAATGCAAAACCATAAAATTCAATGAAACAAGAAAATGTCATTATCCCTCATTATTTGAAAGAACAACCTATAATGAGGTTATTAAAGTGCAAGAGCACATCTTAGAATTTATCAAATGTTATAAGCTTAATAAATATAAAGGTTAGCATGGGAAATATTTTTTTGAAATGGCATGCACTGGGTGTTTTCCACCAAATTTTATTAATGTCATGAAAATGCATTAAAGTTAAAGATGGTGGTTTACTTCTATGCTTTACTTTATGTTAGAAATGTAGTATCTTTTCACTATAAAAACTTATTTTTCCCAATTGTTATATTTGAAGAAACAAAATTCATTTTTGATGTGTTTATTTAGGTACATGTTTTATTTAGGTTATATTGGAATTTTTATAAGATCTAATTTTGAAACCTAACCATAAAACCAACTTTAGAACTTAGTAGGACTAATTTATTTAAAGGATGTTCATGGATAGTTGGAGCTATCAAGTTACTATAAAAGGTAAGAATTAAAAGTGAATGCAATAGAAATGAATGCAACTTTAAGTTTAAAAGGATGCTCAAACAAATTTGTATGTTAAGAATTAGGTTAATCGGTAGTTGATAACTACTTCAAAAGGAAGGCATAAATTATCCAAGACTTTCCTCTCTTAGCATTTTGTAAAACTCTTTCTAGATCATTATGGTATAAAGTAGCTTATTTTGGTGAGAGTTATATTCTTTAGAGAACATAATAACCTTCTTAATTTGTAACCTAATAACTAAATAGTTTTTAAGAAGAAAAAAATAAAAATGTTTGTTTACATAGTTATATTTTATTTTAATGATATTGTAATTTCTCTTGGATGCTAAGAAAGTAATGCAAACTGATGTATGTTAATGAGGATAAGCATTTTGAAAATTTTAGATCTACGTAACGGTGATATTTTTCTAAGTTAATCATGATATAAATGTATTAAAAGTACAGTGGGCCCATAACACACAGGTTTTAAAAGTATTTAGCTTATCTAGTTTATAGTACTAAAAAAAGCCTAACACATTAGTATGTTCTCATGTTTGTTAATTCGAAATAGACAAATTTATTAAGCTCAAACATTTTTTAAGTGATAAGGAATGTCTCATATGCATCAATTGTAAGTAGCTCACTATTACTTAAGGTTAGTGGTTTTTTTACTACAAATGGCATTATATCTGAATGGTACAAATGATTACATACTGACCTTCAGAAGATTAGGAGATATCATATGTAGAAGTTACTTAAACTCATTTTACTAGTTATCCAAGTTCATTAATACTACCATCAAGACCTTTTTTTCCAAGTAATAAAATCTTCACCCATGTGAAGGACTTCAATTTGAAGTGTCAATTTGTGAGTATATTATTTATTTTTCACAAATTATATGCTCGTAGATCTACTAACTAAAGAC